>JARHVA010001057.1:1062500-1700000 GCA_037957365.1 Torreya grandis
ACGTTTAGTACACCCATTTGTATTTGATATGCCCAGCTACCTTGTGGCACCACATAGTGCCTCCCCACCAATTGCTTATTAAACCTAAATCTAATTCAACCATTCCTCATTAACTCTTAGTTTAAGGGGGAATAACTCTTCCTATACTCAGGGCATCAGACCTTTGACTAACAATCCATTTTTGTTTTGTAGCTTGTTAATCCAAAGATGTATAGCAAAAAGGGGCAAAATGTA
Organism: Torreya grandis; assembly: GCA_037957365.1. NCBI lineage: Eukaryota > Viridiplantae > Streptophyta > Pinopsida > Cupressales > Taxaceae > Torreya > Torreya grandis. The sequence goes on from JARHVA010001057.1 coordinate 1,062,735, forward strand.
GACACTAGAAAACTACACATAAATATTTCTAGATGTTTGAATGCCTTAGGACCACCTAAACATTTTTAAATTACAAACTCACCCATCAAACCTTGAGTTAAGTTGGCTAACTAAGCTAAACTCACTTACTGACCCTTAACCCAACCCTTTCAACCTAATCAACAACATCAAAATTAACAACACTATTACCATTCAACAAGTCACTATTCATTAACACTATTCATGATGACATGAAAAGTGACATGGAAATAGTCAGGTGGCTTAGAAGTGAGGTGACTTGGAGTGGGACACCCTAGTCCACTTGGGAGACAATTAGAATCATATTTTTCAACTCCACATGGGTATACTTGGCCCAATTGTAAATTTGGTGCATTTTTCCTTATTCTTCATCATGGAACATGTGAAAGAGGCCTTGTGGGCCAAATGGGATGAAAAATTTAGTGGGATAACCATTCATGATCTTTGGAAAATTCAAAAGGAGGTAAGTGGAGAAAATATCAAGCATGTGAGCACATGCTTGCATAGTAAACTTGTCTCCTTCACTTTTTCTCTTCATATGGGAGGTGGGGCACCAAAATGGGTCCTTTCAAAGAATATTTTAATGAAAGGTCAAAATGAGGATTTAAAAATACTAGTAGATCATGTTACACATGGAGAATCATTTACATGTTCCCCACCTTACCTGTCTTCATAGGGCAAAGTTAATTATCAAGTTATAAATTTTATATTTGATTGTGGGTCATGTATTTTTGACCAAACACATGGGAAATCCTTTCCAATATTCCTCTCTATCTTTCCCATTTGGATAATTTCTAAATACTTCTCCTTACCTTGCATTTTTTCTTGATTCCTCTCCTAAAATCCATAAATAGGTGTCTTCTTTCTTTCATGAGGGGGGTTAGTCATTTATCTTGTGGGGTTGGAATCGTTTTATCTTTTGGAGGTGTTGATCATTTTGGAGAGTCACTTATCTTGAGGTTGATAATTCTTCATTAGATATTAGCATTCTTTTTATATGTTTAAGACATTCATCTTGGAGAGAGAAACATTCATCTTATAGGTTCATCAACAACAACTTCCTCATCAGCATCTTCAATAAATCCATCAACCATAGGAATTTCAACAATAAAAATTAATCAACATCTTCATCAACATCTCCATCAACATCTCCTTCAACCAACTCCAATAATAAAGCTATCAACAACATCTCCATCAGTACCCTCAACCAACTTCAACAACAAGGCTAAGTTTTTTTTTATGCATTACTTGGTTTTATGTTTTGGCATTCTAACATTCACCTAAATGTTATTTTGTTGAATATATTAGCATTTCATTTAAAATTATTTATTTATTTAGATCTATTACTTTCATGTTATGCTACTTTATTTTATTAGCATTTTCTTTACAAACATCATTATCTTAAGAGAGTGGATTGATAGCCTCTACGAAAGCTCACGCTTCTTGGATCTAGCTCATGCTAGGCAATCCAATTTAATAATTTTCTAAAAAAAAAGTTTTCTTAGTGTTTTATCATTTTAGGCTATTATTTCTTAGCCAAATAGGAGTATCCACCATCATCTAGATCATGTGTCCACTTTATACCAAGTTCTCATAACCATTACCCTTATTGATAGTTTCTTTCTTTTTCTAAAACTAAGAAAAAAGTAGAAAATAGAGTGAAACAAATATACCTTATTTCACACCTTAAAGGGTATACTAGGCTCTTTGTGAGAGATTTTTTTTTATTAATTATCATTCTTACATCAATTATAGCTTCCTTAAATTTGATCCCTTAAGTTATCTCCTTCCATCTTGCATCCTCTAGTTAATCCAAACTTATAATTTCCTACTATGTTGGCATGTTTGATGTGGTTTTAACCATCATCTATCCCTTCCCAACTGTATCAATCAGATCAATGGAGTTTTTAATTTTACAATGTAAGTTTTGAAACTAGGTCAACTTGGTCAACATAGTTCAAGCCTAGTCAACCCTTTTAAGACTAAATTGAGTTAGTTGACATCATTAGTTTAGTATTTAAGATGTATTATGTTCATTAATATTTATAAATACATGTCACCATTTCATTCCTATAGAGAAAAACATTAATTTTAAATTTTTATTGTTCATACTCTACCCTAAGTCTATATTTGGAAGAGTTATTGCTTATATCATGTCTTAGAGGGAAAGCTTGTCTTGTGGAGTCTTAGATGAAATATGAGGAGGACTTTTAGCATAGAGCTTGATTAAGCCTTTGATATACTTATAAACACAAAATAACTTGCAAAGCACCATTGGACAAGGGGAATACTAAGGATCTATAGGTCTTGTTCAAGATAAGTATATTACAACCCTAGATATTTAATTTTATAGATATAAGTTACATAATTTATTGGTTAATGAATGGGTATATCCATGTTTAAACTTTATCTATGTTTATATGTACTATGGCTATGAAATTATTTGAACTTTCCATTTATCCACCTTAGGTAACCTAGGCCCCCATTTTCCTACCATGGTTCTTCACCCATTTTAATATGTTTCTAACCATTCACCCTTTACTTAGATTGTTTAATTGAGATATTTACTTATAATAACAAGAGAACTAACTAGAGATATTTCATTGTGTTGATTTCTTAGAGGCATTATAACCCTTTATATTAACATTATTTTTTAGGTTATCCTCTTGTTAGGTCTATGGATCCATTTAGTCATAACCTGATTCATTATGTATCAATGAGATCTCTTTTATTTACCTTTTTTGAGTTCAAATCTTTAGATAAAATGGCTTTAGGACAATCCTATCTCATTGAATACATTATTGTGAACCCAACATAAAGTTAACCATTACCTTCACCTCTCTAGTGAACTATATCAAATAGATTTATCCTATTTTATTTCATTTTTCGTATTAGTGAGCTATATCAAATAGATCGATATGACTCAATCATAATTTCTTTCTTTAGGAAATTATAGAAAACAACTTGATGCACTTTTATCTCTATGTTTTTTCCACTATACTATTTTGTCAAGTGAAACATAGTGTTTTTCACAAATCTATATTTTCTCACATCTAATTATATCATACTACTTGATATAATTATATTCAACCATATTTCTAATCAACTATATATGACTACTCGATATAATTTTGTTCAGCCATATTTTTAGCCAACTATATTGAACTTGTCGATATAGATTTGTCTCAGATTCATTTTTATGGCAAACTATATCAATTTACTTAATAAATTTATGTATTTACATATTTAAATTCTATTTAATATTCATCCCAAAAAAATACATATATTTATTTGATTTATTTACATGTTAATCTTATTCTTAATAAACTACATCGATCTATGTAACTTAGTTTTGAATTACATTTATTTTTAATCAATCATGTCAAACTATTTGATTAAGTTATATTTTTCAATTAAATTAAATAAATTATATTGGATGACTCAATCTAGTATTATTTTTTTTTTTTGAAACTCTATTTTGCATATATTGTATCAATTTACTTAGTACAATTTTGTGTTGTGTGTAAAACTACATTGGTTAGAGCCGATACAATTATATTTATATTATTATTCAAGAATAAATAAGGAAAATTAAATTTTTAGTTCAAAACTAATCACACATTTCATTTCAAGTTGACTGCCTATTTATTTTCATTCACTGAATGTTGAAAATTAGTTTTTGATATTGATTTTTAACCTTTATTTTCTATTTTTTGTTTTCCCTAGAAATTATGCTCTGACAGTTTTCAAACTACTTAACTACTATTATGAAGGGCTATATGGTGTTATATTTTAAAATCATTGCCTATTATTTATAGACATCATGGTGTCAAGTGTTTTCCCCAATACTCATAGTCTTAGTATAAATCTAAACATAGACTTTAGTTTCCACATGCCTCAGGGTATATTGGAAATGCCTAAGATTTATTTTTTATTGAACATTAGGAAACCATCCACCTATTTAATTTTATAGCACACTAGTTAGTGGTAAGTACTAGGAAGTTACTCTTAGATTACCCTTAAAACTATGTTTAATGGGAGATGGGCATGGTAATTGCTCCATATTCATTGATATGAAACATTGAGCCAAAGCTATCCAAAAGATGAGCTACTATCTATGAGAGCCTACAAATCAGTCAAATCCTTTAGTATATCTACCTAATCTTCTTTTCAAAAAATATTTGGCAAACAACTAAATACAATTCATTTTTATTTTATAATTATATACCTTTATATTAAATAATGGATTGATTAGATTGACACATTATGTTTCATGTTACTATTAAATATCCCAGATCAAATGACATCATTTATCTTGATACAATTTTTATCTCATCACTTGTCTGCATAATTTTATAAAACAAATCAATATAATTATCTTCCAATCTATATTTTATCTTTCCCACCATATTATATCTAATTTTTCAATACAGTTTATTTCTTAACATCTTTTTTATTACACCACATCGAATTGTTCGATATAGTTTTAATTTTCCTATGTTGATTTGTCTAATATAGTTACTTTTTCTAAAATTTACCTCAATTGGCTAACCTAATCCAAAATTTACCTCAAATTTCCATCATAAGGTATATGTTTGATGATTTTGAATAGAGAACATAACACAACATGATGGATTTGAGTAATTCCCATAAAGTTCATAGATCTCACTTTATCATTATAAAAAACCAAGATAAAAGTAATATTTACATGACTAATAGGACCATTGATTTTAATCCAATCCCTATTTACCAGCATCTTGATCCCTTTTTCTATCTTCCTTACATTCTTATTATCAATGATGAGATTAATCTTGAGTATACTACCAGAATGATCATATTCATTAGTGATAACTGTCAACATAGGGGCAATGATCCTATGGTAATTTACCTAATGATGGGAACCCACATAGTATGCCTCCCTTCACCTACACATATTATTTTTACATGATTTGGGCCAAGTCAATACATGACTTATTTTCTTCCTTATTATTCCACCATGCCTGGTATAACCACTACCATGGCAAGTATTTCCTCTAGTGGACCTACTCAAACCACCCATATTAATACTCATGTAAATTATACCACTAGTGCATCTAAAGGTTCCTCTAATATCCAAAAAGCTCCCAAAACTTATCAAATATTATTGCAATCCATAAATCATATGGATACCTTCCAAACTAATAATTATAATAAAATGATGCAAATTCAAAATCAACTCTTGAAATTGAAAATTTATCCTTAAAAACCTCAATAAGGAGTGAAAAATATAAATTACCCCCTCTCTTAGGTATTCATGGGATAATCTTATTCCTCAACCCCGACTTCTTAATAAATTCATCAATCATATTCAAAATGAACCATTAATCCCTCAAATTTCAAACATATGCATAGGTGGTATCATTTTTACTATTGCCTGTAATGTATATGTCATCCAAAATTGGCTACCATAGGTGAGTATCATTCAAAACTTTAGTCTTAACATTCCTAACCATGTTGATATCCCTTTTAGAGGATTTATATTGGTCATGGTTGGTCTTCCATTGATGATCATTGTATTGTTCCTAGTATTTTTTAGAGGTTACTAGGGTGGTCTATCCAAATAGTGAGTCAAAACACCTAATATTATAATCATGTCACTCAATATGGTCATGTCCAAAGTTTTTATCAAAGGTTAAAGTAAATTTTGAAATGTTAAGGTAATGTTAAGATAGTTAAAGTTTCATTTGTTGTAATGTTGAAGTGACTTCACTAAAGAGCATAAAAATGAGTTACACCATGCAAAGAGAAGTCAGTTGAGGCCATGTAACACTCATGTAGGGTGGTTTCATACTCCATAGGGTTAGTACAAGATTCAAAATGTGGAAAATCATTCATTTCCAATGTAAACCAAAGTTGAAACATATTTTAATCCTTGATCCAATCAAATCATGGCATGACATGAAGTGTTGGCAAGGAGGGAAAGTGCATAAGATTTTGTACATTATATTTGAATTATTATTGATAGGAAGGAATCCATGAATGTCTCCCATAAGAATGAATAGGGTACTTAATCAAATAATGAAACATCATCTCAAGAACAAGGAATTCATATGAGTTTTTGTAGGATTCCATGCATAAACAAAGCATATCTAGCCAAGAAGATCATGGAACGATGAGTTAAATATTATTAACAACATAATATAACACCAAAAAGGTAACATACATGCTAGAGAAGGTATTATAGGTCCAAATAGGCAAGAAACCTTCCCCATTTCTTTATTAGGTCACTTACACAAGTAGAAAGGTTAGTTTTTAATGCTTGTTTCATGAAAAAGTTAAAGATTTAAGATAATATGTATTAGGAATAAGAGAGTAACCTAATGGCATTGTAATACATGGAATTATTCATCAAGTTGAATCTCTCTCCTTTATGAATAGTCAGAAAGAGTGATAACACCTCTAAAACCCTACTAAATGCCACAAGCTCAATTTTTTCCTTATAAAAGCACTTTTGAGTTTTATGGATGCATATGAATGATTTAAAACAATATCCAAATATATATTTATCTATAAATTTCCAAAAATCTAAACAAATATCCTTGTATCAGACCTATATGGATAAGAAAAATCATGTTTTGACTATTTTGGCAAGTTATAAGCAGGTTTTTGAGGTTTTGAAATATCTCTAACATGAAAAGAATTGGAAAAATGTTGTATACATTGTATTATATATATTATATCCACCCTAATAATATGTAAGGCATATTAAGTGCCAAAAATTGAAGATGGTAATTGGTGCATGCATGTCTAAGTAGACTGTCTCAAATTTATAGGTAAGGAAGGAAGGTTTTGGCAAGTCAGTGTTGTTTCATGAGAGAGGAAACCTTCATACACATCAAAGAAGAGTATACATTTCATATAATTAGATTTTTCATAGCTGATGGCAAGATATATACATAAAAATAGGGTTTTTATGAATTTTGATCTTGAAGTGTGTATTAGCAGGCTTGCAAATTAGAAGTATAATAAAAGATGCATGAGATTGAGATTGGGAGGTGCATACAATTAAAGAGAACATTTGGGAAATACCCTAGGATGTGTGGAGCCTTCAAGTTTTTAATAATTATAGGGATCAATCCTAAGTACAAATTTCATTAAAGTTTGAGTTTGAAGTTGGCACCTATAGGCCTGCCCATTGGAAATGAAAAAAGGTAGGGTACAAAGCATCATGACAATTTTTAATACCTCAAGAGCACTTTATTAGCATTGGAAGTATGAAATTTAAGGAGGATAAAAACTTTTATATGTTTATAATACTTATAATGAGGTTTTAGATGCTATTTGTAGTATGGATTGTAAGTGTTTTGGCTTCTCAAGAAACTTACTTGGTCATAGGTGTTAATAAAAGTAATTGGTTAGAATTGTGATGCTAAAACAATAGTCAAGGTCTTGTTTTAAGAGTATCAGATCCATACATAAAGGAAGTGGAGTGGATTTGTTGATGAGACATGATAATTTTCATAAAAGGGATCATAACTACCAAAAGTATTAGAACATGCAAGTTATGTTTTGGATTGTATACAGCCTATAAGTTTAAAATGGGAGGATTCTTGGCAAAAATTATATGATCCATAATTGGGAAAGATATTTTAACAAGTAATTATACCTCTACATTTTCCAAAGGATCATTAAAAGATAATTTAAGGATATGAAGGGTTAGGAGAGCCCAATTACATGATAAGTTGTAATGAATCTAGGCCTAGATGGATAAAACACAAGACTGTACACAAAATGCATAAATACTATGCATGGTTATGATTATAAAGGTAAACAAGAGGGCCATGCATGATTTTAAATACCTTGGTAAATATATTCAAATGTTATATTACTTGAGAATGAGACAAACCCCACTCAAAGTAGATTTATTCTCAAACTTAGAAAGATGTTAGGCCTAAAAGACACTAATTAATGATTTCACTTCCAATATACATAAGGCTATTGAAACCAATCTTTTTAGACTAAAAATTGTCTAACACCTACAAATAGGTAAGAGATAATATAACAAGATGAGGTTGTATATACCATCACTAGCATTCATTAGATAATGCGAAGCATAAACTAGTTAACATCATAAAATAATGCTAGAAATAAATTTTATTCATCTCAAAGGAAAATTAAAAGTGTTAATTTATAAAGGGATACACCATATCCAACAAAAGGATTCCAAACAATGCCAAGATAAGGCCTACATATAGGAGAAGGAAGAAGAGATAAAGTGAAGAGAGAGAGAAGAGAGAGGTGTCAAGAGCCAATGATGGATATGAATAAATAATGGAAAAAGTTAAAATAAATAAATAAATTCCCAATGATAGTTATGAAGTCTCTCTTCAACATGTGTGTGTTCTATTTGATGACAACTTGAGCAAGGTGGCATAAGAGTCATGTTTGGCTAAGTAACTCACCCTTGAATAATTAAAAATGACCCTTTGAGTGATTATGAGATGGAAAATCACTTCCTTAGAGTATAAATATATTATAAACATTTTTAAAATCCCTAATAAATCATCTTTCCATCTTTATTCTAGAATTTTCTTCATAATTCTCCCATTTGATCTCTTGGAGGCTTATTCCTTGTAACCATATTTTGGTAAAAATATCCTTGGTTTGATATATAAACAAGGAATATATTAAAAATAAGGTAATATTTTGGTACCCATTATCCCATTACATCTTCACCCAAAATTTCATGGCCCAAATCCCATGTTAGACCCACTTTTTCAATACCCATCTCTCATAATTAGGCTTAATGCAAGCCTATAGTACTGGAGACCCTAAAAGGATGTAAAATAAAACATAAAAACCTTAAAAATAATTTATGTCACATAAAAACAAGTATTATTACAAATTTCAAGATATTAAAAGGCTTAGAACTCAAGTTAGGCAAGTTTCAAGGTTTCTAGCCCTAGGTTACAAAAATATAGGCCTGAGTAGGATGAGAGTTAAAATAAATGCATAGGGAGAGTTATATAACATTTAAAGACAATTTAAGATTTTTTTTAGATATTTAAAACATTAATTCAACTTATCCCATCATTTTTTTTGCATTATCAACCTTTAATCCCTTCAACATGCCATTTTCTCACCATTCTGTGTGCATTTTGGACTGTGTATGCAACTGAAGGTATTTTTTGGTGTTTTGATCCACTTTAAAATAATGTTTAAAAAATTATTATTCTTATCATTGATTCATCCAAATTAATATATCCATTCAAATAAAAAAACTCCAATAAGAATTTCACATTCTTTTGAAATATTAAAAACAGGGTTGAGAAAGAGCTCTTTAGCAGGCTTGTGGATGCTTCTTTTGGTTTTGATGTTTGTTAGAGGTTCAAGAATATTATTTAATAATTTATAATATTTCATGCTCCTTAATTATACCCTTTAAAAATATTATAATGGTTATCACTTCTCATTTGCATCCTCAAACATCATCTTCTATGCAAGGTTTATTGCAATTGCTTGAAAATGTAGACCTATAGGTTTGTATTTATCCTAGTTTAAGCACTTGTTGATGTTGTATTTGGAAATTTAATCCATTTAGTTATCTAATTTAACATTCATACTAATTTTAAAGTTCATACACCCTTTAAAACACCTCAATTTATCTTAAAACACCTAAGTTTTGTTTGCAAACACTAAAATGGTACCCTTTAGGCTTGTAGCCTGTTAGTGCACTTCAAGAATGGTTTTAAGAGTTTGATTCATTGATAAATAATATATGATATATTTATATTTTAATTTAAGTGTATAAAATATCATTTCACCTATATTTTCATCAATATTTCCAAAATTATTTGCTCATGAGACTTTCTTTCATGTCTTAGAGGCTATAGATGTATATTTAGACTGTGTATGCATTAGGTGCATAGTTGGAAGTGATGTAGGGGATTTATGAGTTATTTTTACCTTGAATTGGGTTATTTTATCCTTTAATTTAGTATCCTAATTTCATGGGATAACCCCTACAAAACTTGTTCACTTCGTAGCCCATTATCTCTAAACATGCAAAATGAGGTAAATCTCTACCTCTTTGCATTTGTTTTCCCAAGAAAGTTGATATTTTGAGGGAATTTTGCATCCCATGTAGTTCAAATAATTTTCTCTAAACTACATTTATTTCTTTTTATGTTGTATCCAAGAATTTTTTTGACCTTGCATGTGTTTTGTGTAAAGTTAGAGATTTTTTTCGATTTTGCATATGTTAAGTCAGAGATTTTTTCCAATTTTGCATATGTAATGACAGAGAATTTTTTTGACTTTACACATGCAACAGTGATATTTTTCTCTAACTTTGCACATGAAAATTCATAATTTTTCTCTACTCTTGCATGTGGGACCCATCACCCATGGTAATTAAAATGCATTTATTACCACCTTTAATATATATTTGACCCCTGCAATTTTTATTTTTACCATTATCTTTTCTCTCTCCTCATCATTTTTGATCTTAGGTGCATTTCTCTTCACCATTTTTTATTTCACTTGTTCTCTTCATTTTCATCAATTGATCTATCTCATCTATGGATTCTTCCTCATCATATTTTTGGTTAGTTATTTATTTTTTCATTTTGTGATTCTTGTTTTACTTTTAGTTTTCATTATCCCTTTTTTGTTTCTTTGTGGTTATTTTTTTGGATCTATCTTATTTTTATGAGACAAACTAACCTTAGGGGTAATGCCAAAGATTTTTCTCTGACGTGCACCCTAAAATCCAATCACCTCAACTTTGTGCTCCTCAGAGAATATTTTTTGAGTTGCACATCTCTATTTCACCCAAAGGTGCATTTCAGAAAATTTTCTCTAAAGTGCACATTACACTTTTTTCCATGTACTTCAGATAATTTTCCCTAAAATGCACATCTCTCAATGCACTTTAGAGAAAATTATCTAAAGTGTGTATTGCTAATTCCCTAAGTACACTTCAAATATTTTTCTTTGAAGTACACATAACTAGGTGCAGTGCAGAGAAAATTCTCCAAAGTGCATGTAACCCAGTCTTTCTCATGTAGTTTAGAGAATTTTATCTGAACTACACCTAGCCTTTTCTCATGTAGTTCAAATAAAATTCTCCAAATTACACCAAGTGCCCTATTCATCATGTAGTTTGGAGAATTTTCTTTGAACTACATGTTTCCAAAAAATGATGGAAAATGCTCTAGATAACCAAATTTTTCTACCTACAGCTATCTGATCAATGACAGACATCTCTCCAAACAAGAAGCTAATGAAGTACAAGTATCAAGGTGTCTTCCCATTATTTGTAGTTGATTTAAATGTGGATCAGAATGGAGATAAATAAATTTGTCATGTGGGCATGGCTGAGTGTTTATAGAAATTGGGAAAAGAACCCATTGCACCTCATATGCTTTTAGTACTTAATAGTGAAATTCATTTGGCTGCTACATTTCTAGTATCAACACATGATTATAAGTTCATATTAACCATGGAAACACATTTTGATAAGTTCATCTTGACCATGGCAACACATTTTGATAAGGATTTAGAGGGTAAGGTGATCATTCACCTTGATGAGGAATATTTTGATAAGATTTTTCACCTTTTTAAGGTTGAGGAATATTTTAATTTAACTATAGAGTTAGCTCAAGAATATTATGATAGAGATCTTGAGAAGTGTAAAAAACATATTAATACCAAATGGATCAAGACTCCTTGACCCACCATTTTTAGATGGCCCAAGTATTTGTATTGTAGTGACTTTTTGGAGGAGATAGGGGATTTGATTACTCTCGTTAACAGAGTGAAAGGGTTGTCTATTTCAAATGTTTTTCAAGAATAGATGTATTAATAAATTTTGGTTATTAAAAGAAACAAACAAAGATTATTTTGGGGTAAACAAATAAGTGATGTTATTTGTCATCAACTCTCTGAAGTAGTTTCTTTACTCAAATTTTATATGACTTCATATATAATGTATGCTACAACCAGTATGAAGTCTTTCTTGGGTCTAAATTATGTCGGTGAAAGGAAAAATGTTTTTGTATATGAGCCCTATCCATATTTAAATCTAAAATAAATCATCAATCATTATAGAAGAGTTAATGATGATTTCTTCTATACATTCATCTACACTCTTGATAAAAAAACTTGAAACAAAGAGAGTTTTAGACTAGGCATGGGCATAGGTTAATAGGGTTGGATGTGTTTTTTTTGAAATTCCCAACTTTTACATACATCAAGGTAGTAAGATTTGATAAACAACCTTACATGATACCTAGATACCCAAGTGATAAACTAATACTAATGGAAATATGCATATAAGTGATGAATGTACATAAAAAAAAAATTAGATGCTCATAAGAGAGGTTTCAAATTTCCAATTAGTATTTGTTGGTACACAATTTCCACTACTCCAAAGGCTAAGACTATGGAAACTAAGATGTAGTGGATTACACTTAAAAAATTCAAAAATAGAGAAAACTTTGATTACATAATGATGAAGGAAAGGCTCACGTGTGATATCACTCGTGTACATAGAATTGAAGATATTTGGGTATAATGCAAAACTAATGAAGATATAAGGAGACTTGATTATAGTCACCTTACTAATGATCAGATTGTAAATTTGAATTTAGAAAATATTCTTGGGGATTTGATAGATGATGGTAATGTATTAGAACTATCCTATGAGAAAAATCAAGTGTCTTCAACTCCTCTCCCTTCTATCCAATGGTTAGTTAAAGAATCCATTTCCATTAGAAATAGATTTCAACCTATTCTTGCAAGAACTAATTCTTGGTTGGAATCTAAAGGAAATGAATTGTAAAATTTTAAGACTAGTTTTGAGGAGTATGATGAAGAAACTACTAAGAAATGAGAAGAGCTAAGAACCAAAAAAAAAGAGGAGCCCTCTACTTCCAGACAAAATCCAAAATTTGTGTTTGTTAGTAAAGGAAAGAAGAAAGGCAAAGAATCAAATGTCAAGGAAAGTGCTCAAGTGGAGAAAAAAGAAGTCCTAGTTATAAATGAGGCACCACCTCAATCAATAATGTCACAAGTGTCTCAGCCAGTGATTAAACAACCTATACAAGTAGAGATTACTCAATTAGAGGTTCATTTAGTTGAAATTTCTCAAGCCACAGTTTCACAGGTAACATTTTCCATAGTTCCTCTCATGAGTACCACTGTATAAATTGATCCTTTTCCTTCTCAAGTTGTTCTTTCACCACCATCTTCAACTCCTAATGCCACATTTTTTCAAGTTCCTTCACAAGGTACACTGGACCAAGTTTTTTATTCATTTTCAAATCTATGTAGTCATTCAAAGTCATTGGGATCCTTCAATAATTTATATTTCACCCAACAAGATATGGATAAATTCATGTCTATACCTTACTCAAACATAAAAACTCAACTTCCTACCACTCTAATGTCCAAAATGTCTATAGGAACTAAAGTGGTGGTTACTCCAACTCAAAATCCTCCTGTTATTAATATAATCCCATTGGTGTCAACCCTATTACTAGATACCTTCATCACATTAACTTCCATTCCACTTACTTCACAATCCATTATTCCTCCCCAAGTTTCCCAAGTTTTAACATCCTCTATCCAAGGAGATCTATCTCCTCTTCCACCTTGGCTGGCATCATAAACACCTAAGAAGAAGAAGCGAGCAATGGCTTCAAAATATTTTGATTTTAGTCAGCTTGTGCCAATAAATCCCAAAAAATCAAAGAAGGCAAAAACTACAACAAGGGTAATTATTGAATCTAGGCATAAGTATGTTGAAGTTGTAGTGCCTCTCAAAGATAGAAACATTGAGGATATTCAAGCATTTGAATATGTAATGGGATGAATATATCTCAAGAAACAAACTCATGAATTTGTAAAGGAAGATTTACAAGTAGTAATGGATTCCTTGATTGATAGATATGAGAAGGACAAGAAGGTCAAAGATTAATTCAAAGTATAAGGGGAATGGTTTAATTTTTATTTAATAAAATTCACCCAACCTTTTGAGTCCATTAATCCTATTTTACATGAAAATAATGAAAGAGCTATTCAACTTGTAGAAAAAATTGGATCTCAGGGTCATGCAATTAATGCCTAGATTGAGAGACTAATGAGATAAGGTAATCAAATGTTGTGTTGTACCATTGGATATTTGAAGAACTTAAGTGAAATGAAAATATAAATTTAGAAAATAATTAAAGCACTCACTTAATATTTGTAGTTGACTAAAAATGACATTGTTACGTGGACTCAACTTCACAAATTCAAACTGGAGCTTTTGGTTGAACAGAAGGTCATTTCAAATAGGAAAATGTTCATTGAATACAGGGAAGCTACGAAGAAAAAAAGAGAAGTTATCAAGAATATAGTTAAAAATCTTGAAGAAGATGAAAATATGTGTGATAATAAGATGTTAGATCTTACAGAGAAAATTGGAGAACTCCCATGTCAATTTAAAAATGATTCTTAGGATATTATTCTTGTGGAGATTGTTATTCAAGAATTTACATCTTTGCTCCAAATAAAGACTGAAATAGGTACTTTCATGATGGAATCCATCAAAAAATTAATTGAATTTAAAGTCATCTTAGATAAACTATAAAGAATCATGGACAAGAGCAAGGATTTTCCAATTAACTTAGAAGATTCTATCACAAGGGTACTTGCCATCTCCAAGAGTACACTGGCCCTAGATAACGATGAAGTCCAAGCTATCTTAAAGAGATATGATGAATTTTTAGAGAAGAATAAAAAGGAATAAATTCTTGTGTCTAAGGATACTTAGTCTACTTTTGTAATTTTTCATATGTAGTTTTTTCCAATGTAAATTACACATAGGAAAAGTACACAGTCCTAAGTCAAATAGAAATTTGTCAATGAATATCAATGTATTTATGTTTTTCTTATTTTTGTTCATAGCTCCTTTATATAAATAGAAATATGATATTTTTAGAAAGGATCACCAATTTATATAGAGGGGAAATGTTGTTGAATTGACAAATAATTTTGAAACTTTGTGTTCATATTATAAATCTTGAATTCCATTCAATATAAGAAAATCAAGTGATCTTTCAATCTTTGTGTTGAGATAAACTTATGGTGTCTTGGAGATGTTCTTATCTATTTTCCATTACACTTTCTTATGAGTTGATTGAATTGTGGTATGAAATTTCTATAAGATATAAGGTGCTAAGAAGCTAATTTTGGAGTCTTTAAGCTACTTTTTAGTTACTGGGTTTATGATCACATTGAAAGTGAATTACTGAGGAGACTTTGAGCTACTAGTTATTCTTATTTGATAATTTTAGTATTTATTAAAAATAGGGTGAAGACTTTGGGCTGAACTTTACTCTATATTTTAAGTTTACTTTGTTGGTATTATTCTTGTTAATCTTTTGGCTAACAAATCTGAATACTGGTTATATTTAGTTCATCAAGTGATCTTATATTTTCAAATTATATCTCAAAGAATGGAAGGAAATTTGTGATTGAACATCAATTCTGAAAAAAGAGAATTGGATGATATGAGAACACCCACTATGATAAAATTATTATAAATAAGTGTAAATAATTAAGTGTTGTGTTAATTAACAATAAAAGGGAGCCTCCCCTTATCTTGAGGAGAGATTTTATCTCATCACACTATGGTTTAAATAACCATTTTTCTACCATTGTGTCAGTAAAAAAATATTCACCCAACAGTTTTTAGTGACTCTACTGGGGACTCAAACAAGCAACTGAGCTCTACACTCATTTGGTTGAAATAAACCATCACCTTATTGTTTGATACTATTTTTTTGTAGTTATTCTCTTTTATTTTTGAGTACTTTTGTGATCTAGGAATTTGACTCAAGAGAGGATAATTAGTATGGTGTTAGTTCCAAAATGAGAACAAAATGAAACAAACACACTAATAACATAACATCTCTAGGCCTTGACACTAGGGAGAGATTAGTTAACAAACACAAATAACAAACACAACTAAAAAGAAAGGAATCAAATACAAGATTTCCTTCACCTTCCTTGGATGCTCCAAATGCCTTTGTAGTAGTGGCTTACTTGGCTTGTACTCATGAAGTCCTTGGCAATGGAAGCTTGGCTACCTCCATCTCACCTTTGGCTTGTGGCTTGGCTTGGCTTGGCATCATTTTGGCATGGTAACACTAGTTTCTTCAATCTTTTGGAACCAATATTGAATTATAACTTTGCACTAATTAAGCTTATAAATGATGTTCATGGCCTCTCTATTTATAGATTTTTAGAGTTGATCAGAATCAACCTGAACCATCCATCTCAAGATTGAGATGTGTGGTTGAGGATTAATTTAATTTTTAGAATTATGTTTGTAATTATCATCATCATGGCATTAGAAGAAAGGGAAATTAATAGGCATGGAGGGCATCATGAAAGGCATTGATGAGGCATGGGAGGCATGAATCTTGATATTTGTGGTATTTATGGCCTAGGGATGTCTTCCCAAGAAATGAGGTCACTTGATGATGCAGATATTCAATATCCAATTCCAAAAACAAGTATTCAACAAGTTTCCATGGAATTATTAATTAGGCCTTGATTTGGGTTAATTAGCATTTAAGCATGATTAAGCACTTTATGCAAAAATAACTCAAATTGATCAGAATGTCTTGTTATTGGTCTAAATTTTGACTGGATTGGAATTGGAAGGTGATGTTAGATGTATTGGAACCATATTCCCATTTAGGATGTTACAAACAACAAATAACAAAGGAACATATTTCATGTAAGATATTTGATAGGAAAGAGCAATATAGAGCACCTAGGTGCAAATTTGACATTTTTGACTCAAAATAAACTGATCAAAGTAAGCTGGCCCATAAATTGCATTGATCCATTTAAGGATACCCTGGCCAAAATTGGCACTTGAATATGTTAGTTTCACATCATTTCTCATGTTTTAGTGTTTTTAGGCCAAATTGTGCATTTTAGGTGGATATTAAACAAAATCCTAATTGGAGGTTATCAGTGGCCAATTTTAGGTGTCTACAAATTTCACATTTAGGCTAAACAAAGTTATACTCATGGTATAAGGGTAGTGAGACTCATTGATCCAACATTTGAGTTGTTTCAAGAACACAACTTTGATCTGTTGCCTTCACATGCAATGTCACCTCTTCAACATAGAAGAAGTTTTCCACCTATAAATACAAGATCTCCTATACCAGGAGAAGCTTCAAATGTTTATAGAGTTTTACCTATTTTGTCTTTACAAAAGTTTGTCATACCTCCATATAATCCACAAATAATGATAGCCCAAGGTCCATGGAGGACTACTTTTGGTCTATTGAATTTGGCACCACCATCTCATAAACTACCTTGTGGCTCACAAAAAAAAATTCCTAAGTTTTATGGTGATGGTAAGCAACATCCAGAAGAACATATTGCTACATTCTACATTACATATGGAGTTTTTTTAGTAGAACATGAAGATGTTTCTATAAGTTTGTTTGTAGAAACACTCCAAGGTATTGCTATTGATTGGTTCTATCATCTTACAACTGGTACTATCACTAAATGGGCTATGCTAAAGACTAATTTTGAGGTAAGGTTCAAGCCTGTAGAAGATGCTCATGCCGTGTTGGCTCAACTTACACAAATGAATAAGGAAGCACATGAGCCTATGCACGAGTTTATGGAAAAGTTTTACAAGTTGAGGAATAGTATTCCAATAGTTTCTTGACCTAAACTTAAGAAACTAAATTGATTCTTCATCAATTCTCAATTACCTGAAGTGAGTTTTCTTTTTTGAAGGGCAACCCTAGCTGATCTTGATGTCACTCAAAATTTGGCCACTAAAATATAAGAATATTTGATTCTAGTAAGGAAGGTTAGAAATAATTCTATTAAGTCTAGAGGGCATCCTTCTACAAATTCACCTTTTCCTAGTACTACGAATCCCATGATTCAAAAGCTAGCAAAAGAGTTGCTTGTGCTTAAGAAGCAAATGTCTCGAGGCATGTATTTTCATTCATACAAGGATGTTCCAAGAACATATCCAAATGCTTTGAATTATTCTAATAACATTGTTAGAAATTAGAATCAGAATAAGCTTCCTCCATCACAAGCAAGGCTTGCATTGAAGGCACCACCAAATAATGTAGTAGTTAATTGGTTGGAACCTAAGAATGACGATGTTCCAAAGCTAGAATATGTTCCTAAAGATGATGATAATCTATTTATAGGATATGAAAAGGGAGAAGATGGTGACTCTAATATCAGGTTTCTAAGCTTTGAAGAAGTAAAATCTAAATAAGAGGAAGACACACATGGTGAGTCATATGCCATCTTTACCCATTCTCAAAGTCAGTTGAATCAACAACAAAAAGTTGATAAAATAAAATCCAAAGATGAACCACGAAAGGAGGTTACAATTTTCAAAAGAAAGACTCCTTTGCTAGTTCAACCAAAGGATAGGGTGGTAGATAAATAATTACTCCTCATAATTCTACCCCTTCTCCTTTAACATCTATATCTAGTGCCCAAGACCTAAAACCTAAAAATGAAAATGTTTTATCTTCCTTGGCTGCCGCATATCTAGATTTTGATATCATTTACATGCCAAGAAGACTAAAATCCAAATGTCAGAGGTAGAGTACCTCCAATAAAATCTTGATCAATTTGAAAGATTGGAAAAATTTGTAAAAAGTAAAGGGATCAATTAAGATCAAACTTAGACTAAGAATGTACCAATTGACCCTAACCCAAAACCAAATAAAAATAACTTGGTTGTAAATCTTACATCTAATTCTAAACAAATAGAACATTTCTATATTTCTTTGTTTGTCAATGGTTATAAGCTCAGTAATTATGTTATTGATTCAGGTATTTATGATAATGTGATGCCTACCAAAGTGGCTACTTCCTTGGGGTTCACCTTGAAAAATAATTTTGGACATTGATTCTCAATGGAAACTAAACAAGTACCTCTCATAGGCCAAATCAAGGATGCATAATTTACATTTGTTACATTTTAGAGAAAAAGATCAAAATGATAGTTGTAGTGGCTGATGTTCTAGCCTCATATGGAATTCTATTGGGACATAAATTTTACAAAGATGTTGGAGGAGAAATAAATATGGATTGGTCAAAGGTTAGGATACATGTTAAGGGTTTTATGTAGAAACTTCACCTAGAGAAGCAAGTGAAGTATACTGTAACAAAAATTGAAGACCCAAAAGCCTAGATTCTTTTTAAAACTTCTAAAATGGGTACGTATTTCTTTCCTACAAATGAAAATATAATATCTTCAAATGATATTTTAGAAAAAAATTAGAAAATAGAAGAGTTTCCCTCTTTAGATGAAGAGATTTTGGATTTTGACGCTATTAAGGTTGAGATTTCAAATGATGTTTATAATTTGAAATTTGACGATAGTTACTCTTTAATTGAATTTGGAGCTGGGATAGTTCTCATATGCCTAAAAATAAAAGTCTTATTTTTCTATTTTAAGTTATAGTTTGATAATACTAATAATACTACTGAGTATGAGGCCTTATTGTTAGGAATAGAAGTTACACAAAAGAAAGGAATAAAAATTCTTCATGTGCAAGGTGATGTTGAGTTAATCATTTTACAAGTTAGGAATCTATATCAAACAAAGAATGAAAGACTAAGGCATTATCACAATCAAGTTTGGGATTGCATGGAAAGTTTTAACGTGTTCAATATATTAGTGGTTCTAAGAGAATATAATGATAGCACTGATTCATTGGCTATTTTAACCACTCTCTTGATTCCTCATAAATATTTTCAAGGAAACAAGTCTACCATTGAGTTGGTTTTTCACCCAGTGTTCCCGATGATGTGAATCATTGGCAGGTTTTTAATAATGATGAGCAAGTCATCTCATTCTTAGAGAAGGTGGAAAATTTTAGTGAGTTGTATTTTGAAGGAAGTGATTCCAATCCTCAAGAATCAATTTCTAAAGTTAATGAGGAAATTGGTGAAGAAATCTTGTAGCTAAAAGGGAATAATATTCCTAAAGGGTTAGTATCTTTAGAAATACTTTTTGATAAGCATGATCAATTCATCAAATGTCAATAATTAGAATCTGATTCATCTATAAAGATTGAGAAAGTCAATATAGGAATAAAGAGTGACCCCAAAATGATAAATATTGGGAAACATTGCTCATTAAAGGAAAGAGAAAATTTGGTGACTCTTCTACGTCAATATATTGATGTATTAGCATATTCATATGCTGATCTAAAACATTTTCAACCTAAGGAAGTGAAACATGATATTTCTCTCAAACTAGGATATCAGATTTACAAGCAAAAATAGTGGTAGTATAATCCCAAAATATCAGGTACCATCCTTGCTGAAATTCAAAAGATGTTGAATGCTCGCATTATATTTCCTATACATCACTCCACATGGATAAAAAATATTGTTCCTATGAAGAAAAATAATGGAGAGATTTGCATTTATGTTGACTTATAGAATTTTAATCAATTATCATATAAGGATAACTACCCACTACCAATAATAGACCAAGTATTGCAAACTGTCACTGCTTTAGAGATGTTGTTTATGTTAGATGGTTTCTTAGGATATAATCAAGTGGAGGTTCATGATGAAGATCAACATAAGACAACCTTCATTACTCCATGGGGTACTTTTTCCTATCATATAATGCCTTTTGGATTAATCAATGCTAGTGCTACCTTCCATAAGGCTATGGACATGGATTTTCAAGATATAATTGGTAAGTTTGTTATAGTTTATTTAGATGATTTAACCATTTTTTCAAAAAAGCATCAAGATCATTGTGACCATTTGCAGCAAGTGCTTGAGATATGTCGTGAGCATGGGATATCCCTTAATCCCAAGAAATCCATTTTTGGGGTTATATAAGGTAAGCTCCTTGGACACATTGTATCCAAATAAGGAATAAAGATTGATCATGAATGGGTCAAGTCAATTCAAAATATTAATTTTCCATCAAGTAAGAAGGAGTGCATTACTTCTTTGGGAAGGTGAATTTACTATAGAGATTTGTTCCTGGCTTTACTGAGAAGACACATCACATTGTCGTTATGATGAAAAGAAAATCAACTTTCCATTGGAATTCATATGGAATAAATGTTTTTCATGAAATTAAGGAATCCATTGCACTTTATCCTATCCTAGTTTGTCCAGATTACACCAAGAACTTCATTATGTATAGTTATGCTTTTGAGCATACCTTATCCACAATCTTGGTATAACCAAATGAAGAAGGGATTGAATCTCATATAGAATTCATGAGCTACCCTTTGAAGGCTCATGATCTCAAATATTCATCCATGGAAAAACATGCATATACGATGGTGAAAGAAGTCAAGCATTTTAGGTACTACATCCTCAATTCTCACACCATTGCATTAGTACCAAATTATACTGTTAAGTTTATTTTGGCTCAACAATAATTTAGAGGTAAAATAGGTAATTGGATTTCTAAAATCCAAAAATATGATATGAAGATCAAGCCTACAAAAATTGTAAGTGGAAAAGGTTTATGTCAATTGGAGACCAATTCAGAAGAAGAACCTAATAATGAAGAAGACATAGAAGACCTTCCCATAGTCTTATTCATGAGCACAATGCATGAATGGTATTCTAACATTTCTCATTTTACCACATATGGAGAATGTCTAGAACATTTGTCTCACAAAGAGAAGAGGATAATCAAGCTCAAGGATAAAATTTTTGTTCTTTGGGATAATTATTTTTATGAATGAAACATTGATGGAATATTTCTAAGATGTGTAGATAAGTAAAAAAAAGACAAGTTGGAATATTTCCATGATTTAGAATGTGGAAGACATTTTTCAGCCTCAATCATAACTCACAAGATTTTATGGGCTAGATATTATTGGCTAACACTTTTTCAAGATGCATACGCTTGGGTGCATAAATGCGATAAGTGCCAAAATTTTGTGGGGAAACCCAAGTTAGCAACCTTGCCTCTCAAGCTTTTAGTCATTAAATAACCTTTTTAGCAATGGGGTATTGATTTCTTTGCTATAGTAAACCCATTGTCAAGTGAAGGTCATATTTATATGCTCATGGCTACAAATTACTTCACCAAGTGGGTGGAAGCAATTCCAACCAAACATGGTACTTTAGAGGTTGTTTGTAACTTCCTCAAAGAGAATATCATCACACGATTTGGTGTGCTAAGCAAAATTATAACTAATAATGTTGCATGTTTCACATCCCATGAGATGACTTAGTTTTATTTTGAATAAGGGATCATCTTGTCTCATGATTCTAATTACTTCCCTTAAGGAAATGGTCAAGCTGAGTTGAGTAATAAGAATTTGGTAACTATCATCAAGAAGTTGGTATAAGATAATCAGAGGATGTGGCATAAAGAATTATATGATACATTATGGGCTGATCGTATCACTCCCAAGAGAGAGATTGGTATGTCTCCTTTTTAACTTTTATATGGATTGAATGAAAAAATACCAATGACATTAGAATTACCCATTCTCAAATTGGCTAAGGCAATTGAAGATGAAACATTTGAAATCTCTTTAGACAAGTATATTATGTACCTTGCTAAGATAGAGGAGCAACGTACAAAGGTAGTGGACTGTATTACAGAACATTAAAGTCACATCAAGGAACTTTTCAACAAGAAAGCTAAATCACAAGAATTATGAGTTGGGGATCTAGTCCTCTTGTGGGAAAAAAAGAAGAGATCTAAAAGGAATACATGGAAAATTTGATTCTCTATGGAGGGGTCCTTTTCTCATTCTTCAACTCAGTGGAGAACATAATTTCTTCTTAGCATACCTAGATGGAACACCATTACCACTACCCTATAGTGGGAAACATCTAAAACTTTTCACTCAATGAAGTTCTAGATAAGTTTATACATTTTGTATATATTTGTATATTCTTTTTTGTATTATTTTTCATCTTGTCTATCGCTTGACTCTGTGGCCCAATGGAGAAAGTAACTTAGAGTTCTAGGATTCTCTTTCCTTTAAGAGTTTCAAAGAATGTTTGAAGGAAATTCCCTAGTCAGAGCCAACTGTTATCCTTGAATTTAGTAGGATCAATTCATGGGATAACCCTTATGAAACTTGTCTACCTCATCACCCATTATCTCTAAGTATGCAAAATGAGGTAAATCTTTACTTCTTTGCATTTGTTTTTCCCAAGAAATTTGATTTTTTGAGGGAATTTTACATCCCATTTAGTTCAAAGAATTTTCTCTGAACTACACTTTGTTTCTTTTTATGTTGTGTCGGAGAACTTTTCTGACCTTGCATGTGTTTTGTGCAAAGTCATTTTTTTTTTTTTTTTTGTATATGTTAAGTCAGAGTTTTTTTTGATTTTGTATATGTAATGATGGATAATTTTTTTGACTTTGCACATGCAGAAGTGCTATTTTTTTTAACTTTACACGTGCAAATTCATAATTTTTCTCCACTCCTACAGGTGGGACCCATCACTCATAGTAATTAATATGCATTTATTACTACCTTATAAATATGTAACTCCTATAATTTTTATTTTTACCACTGTCTTTTCTCTCTCCTCACCATTTTCAAGCTCATGTGCATTCTTCCTCACCATTTTTGATTCTACTTGTTCTCTTCATCATTTTTGTCAATCGATCTAGCTCATCTATGGATTCCTCCTCATCAGATTTTTAGTTAGTTATTTATTTTGTCATTTTGTGATTCTTGTTTTAGTTTTAGTTTTCATTATCCCTTTTTTGTTTCTTTGGGGTTGTTGTTTTGGATCTATCTTATTTTTATGAGACAAACTAACCTTAGGGGAAAGTTAAATATTTTTCTCTGACGTGCACCCTAAAATCCAATCACCTCAACTCCATGCTCCTTGAAGAATTTTTTTTGAGTTACACATCTCTATTTCACCTGAAGGTGCATTTCAGAGAATTTTCTCTAAAGTGCACATTGTACTTTTTTCTATGTACTTCAGAGAATTTTCTTTAAAGTGCATATCACTCAATGTACTTTGGATAAAATTCTTTGAAGTGCATATTGCTAATTCCCTAAGTGCACTTCATAGATTTTTCTTTGAAGTACATGTAACTAGGTGCACTTCAAATAAAATTCTTTGAATTACATGTAACCCAGTCTTTCTCATGTAGTCCAGAGAATTTTCTCTAAGCTACACCCAGCCTTTTCTCATGTAGTTTGGAGAAAATTATTTGAATTACACCAAGTTATCTATTCACCATGCATTTTGGATAATTTTCTATGAACTGCATGTTTCCCAAAAATGATAAAAAAATGCTCTAGATAACCAAAATTTTCTACTTACAACTATTCAATCAATGACAAACATCTCTCCAAATAAGAAGATAATGAAGTACAAGTATTAGGGTATCTTCCCATTATCTATAGTTGATTCAATTATGGATCAAACTAGAGATAAAAAATTGGTCATGTGGACATGGCTAAGTTTTTATAGAGATTGGGAAGAGAACCCCTTGCACCTTATATGCAACCAGTACTTAAGAGTGAAATTCATTTGGCTATTGCATTTCCAGTATCAACACATGATTATGAGTTTGTCTTGACCATGGTAGCACATTTTTATAAAGAAAGGAAATTAGTCAAACATTTAGAGGGTAAGGTGATCATTCACTTGATGAGGAATATTTTGATAAGATTTTTCACCTTTCCAAGAATGAGGAATATTTTGATTTAACTATGGAGTCAGCTCAAGAATATTATGACAGAGATTTGAGAAGTGTCAAAAACATTTCAATACCAAATGGCTCAAGACTCTTTGACCCATCATTGCTAGATAGCCCAAGTATTTGTATCATAGTGAATTTATAGAGGAGATAGGGGATTTGATTACTCTTCTTAGTAGAGTGAAAGGGTTGTATGTTTCAAACATTTTTCAAGAATGGATGTATCAATACATTTTGGTTATTAAAAGAAATAAGAGTAGAATATTTTATGGTAAATAAATCAATAATTTTATTTGTCATCAGCTCTCTGAGTTAGATTTTTCACTCAAGTTTTATATGAATTCATATCTAGTGTATGTTGTATCTAGTATGAAGTCTTTCTTAGGTCTAAATTCTATCAATGAAAGGAAAAATGTTCTTGTATATGAGAACTATCCATAGTTAACTCTAAAATAAAGCATCAAACATTACAAGAGAGTTAATGATGCTTTATTCTATACATTCATAAGCACTCTTGACAAAAAACTTGAAAAGAAGAGAGTTTTAGACTAGGCATGGGCACAGGTTAATAGGTTTGGATGTATTTTCTTGTAATTCCTAAATTTTACATACATTAGGGTAGGAGGATTTGATGAAAAACCTTAAATACTACCTAAATACCCAAGTGATAAACTAATACTAGTAGAAATGTGCAAATAAGTGATGAACATATATAAAAAACAATCAGATGCTCACAAGAGAAGTTTCAAATTTCCAATTAGAATTGGTCAGTACATAATTTCCACCACTCCAAAGGCTAATACTATGGAAACTAAGATGCAGTGGATTATGCTTAAAAAATTCAAAAGTATATAAAACTTTGATTATAGAATGATGAAGGAGAGGCTCAAGCATAATATCACTCATGTAGACAGAATTGAAGATATTTAGGTAGAATGTAGAACTGATGAAGATATAAGTAGACTTGCTTATAGTCACCTTACTTCTAATCAAATTATCAATTTGGAATTGGAAAATATTCTTGGTGATTTGATAGATGATGGTAATATATTAGATCCATCATTTGAGGAAAATAAAGTGGATTCAACTCCTCTCCATTCTATCCAATGGTCAGTTAAAGAATCCATTTCCATTAGAGATAGATTTCAACCTATTCTTTTAAGAACTAATCCTTGGTTGGAATCTAAATAAATTAAGTTAAAACATTTTATTATTGGTTCTAAGGAGGAGTATGATGAATAAAATACTAAGAAATAAGAGGAGCTGAGAACCAAAAATAAAGAGGAACCCTCTACTTCTAGACAAAATCCAAAATTTGTGTTTATTAGTAAAGGAAAGAAAAAAGGCAAAGAAGTAGGTATCGAGGAAAGTGCTCAAGTGGAGAAAAAATAAGTCCCAGTCACAAGTGAGGCACTACCTCAATCAATAATGTCACAAGTGTCTTAGCCAATGCTTGAACAACCTATACAAGTAGAGACTACTCAATCAGAGGTTCCTTTCGCTGAAACTTTCCAAGCCACAGTTTCATAGGTAACATTTTCCATAGTTTCTCCCATGTGTACCACTATATAAATTGATCATGTTCCTTCTCAAGTTGTTCTCTGACCTCCATCTTCACCTCTTAGTGCCACATTTTTTCAAGTTCCTTTACAAGGTACACTGGACTAAGTTTTTGATTCATTGTCAAATCTACCCAGTCCTTCAAAGTCATTGAGATCCCTAACTAATTTATATTTCACCCAACAAGACATGGATAAATTTATGTCTATACTTTCCTTAGAGACAACTCAGGTTCCTACCATTCTAGTGTCCAAAATGTCTATAAGAACTAAAGTGGTGGTTACTCCAACCCAAACTCCACCTATTACTACTAAAATCCCATTGGTGTCAACCCCATTACCAGATACCTCTATCACATTGCCTTCCATTCTGCTTACTTCACAATCATATCCCTCCTTAAGTTTCCCAAGCTTTAACATCCTCTATCCAAGGATATCCATCTCCTCTTCCTCATTAGCTAGCATCATAAACACCTAAGAAGAATAAGTGAGTAGTGGATTCAAAAGATTTTGATTTTGGTCAACTTGTGCCAATAAAGCCCAAAATAACAAAGAAGGACAAAACTATGTCAAGGGTAATTTTTGAATCTAGGCATAAGTATGTTGAAGTTACAGTGCCTCTCAAAGATAGAAACATTGAGGATATTCAAGCATATGAATATGTAGTGGGATGAATAGATCTTTGGAAACAAACTCATGAAGGTGTAAAGGAATATTTACAAGCAGAAATGGCTTCCTTGATCGAGAGATATGATAAGGACAAAAAGGTCAAAGATCAACTCAAAGTATGAGTGGAATAATTGACTTCTAATTTACTAAAAATCACCCAACCTCCTGAGTCCATTGATCCTATTGTATATGAAAATAATTAAATATCTATTCAACTTACAAAAAAAATTGGATCTCAGGTTCATGCAGTCAATGCTTGGATTGAGAGATTAACAACACAAGGTACTCAAATGTTGTGTTGTACCATTTAATTTTTCAAGAAATTGAATGAAATGAAAATAAAAATTCAAAAATAGAATTAAATCACTCACTCAAGATTTTGAAATGACTAAAAAGGATATTGATACATGGACTCAACTTTGCAAATTCAAATTAGAGCTTTTGATTGAGCAGAAGGTCATTCTAAATAAGAAAATATTCATTGAATACAGGGAAGCTATGAAGAATAAAAGAGAATTTCTCAAGAATATATTTAAATATCTTGAAGAAGTTGAAGATATGTGTGATAATAATATGTTAGATCTTTCAGATAAAATTGGAATATTCCCCTATCAAGTTAAAAATGATTCTTAGGAAATTCTTCCTATGAAGACTATTATTCAAGAATTTACATCTTGCTCCAAACAAAGACTAAAATAGTTACTTTCATGTTTGACTCCATTAAAAAATTAATTTAATTTCAATTCATCTTGGATAAACTATAGAGAATCATGGACAAGAGCAAGGATTTGCCAGTTAACTTAGAAGATTCTATCACAAGGGTACTTGTCATCTCCAAGAGTACATCCGACCTAGATAATGATGAAGTCCAAGCTATCTTGAAGAGGCATGAGAAATTTTTAGAGAATAATAAAATGGAATAAAATCCTGTGTCTAAGGATACTTAGTCTACTTTTATAATTTTACATATGTAGTTTTGTTCAATGTAAATTACACGTAGGAAAAGTACACAATCCTAAGTCAAATAGGGCTTTATAAATGAATAAGTCAATGTATTTATGTTTTTCATTTTTTTGTTCATATCTCCCCACTATAAATATGAGGATTATCTTTGTATAAAGGATCATAAATTTCTATAGAGGGGAAATACTTCTAAATTGAGAAATAATTTTGAAACTTTGTGTTCATATTGTAAATCATGAATTCCATTCAATATAATAAAATCAAGTGATATTTCAATATTTGTGTTGAAATAAGCTTTTGGTGTGTTGGATATGTTCTTATGTCATTTCCATTACAATTTATTATGATTTTATTGAATTGTGGTATGAAATTTCTATAAGATAAAAGGTGTCGTGAAGCTGATTTTGGAGGCTTTGAGCTACTTTTTAGTTATTGGGTTTATGATCACATTGAAAGTGAAATATTGAGGAGAATTTGAGGTGCCATTTATTATTATTTTATAATTTTAATCTTTCTTATAAATAATGTGAATACTTTGGGCTGCACTTTATTCTATCTTTTAAGTTTACTCTATTGGTATTATTCTTGTTAATCTTTTGGGTAACAAATCTGAATACCGATTATATTTGGTTCATCAAGTGATCTTAGATTTTTAAAGTATATCAAAAATAATGGAAGAAAGTTTTTTATTGAACATAAATTCTAAAAAAAATAATTTTATGATATGACAACACCCACTATGATAAAATTATTATAAATAAGTGTAAAGAATTAAGTGTTGTGTTAGTTAACAATATAAGGGAGACTCCCCTTGTCTTGAGGATAGATTTTATCTCATCACACTATGTTTGAAATAACCATTTTAATACAATTATTTAGGTAACAAAATATTCACCCAACAGGTTATTACTACAATTTCATTCTTTTTTACAAGTTTGTTTCTTGCATGTTTACCCTTGAGATTCATTGAAGCATACATGACTATTATCTCTCAAGGTATACCATATTACCTTTGGTGATGATATTCCTATATCATAAGAAACACAAGAAGATTCATTATAATTTATAATATCCTATATGATCAATAAACATAAGGAAAAAATATTACAAGGTGCTTGGAGGTTCATTCAAATCTTTTTGCCAATGGGATTGCTGGAGTGTCATGGAGATGGTTATGATTCCATTTGGGTGAAAATAGCCTCTTATCAAGTGGAAATATACCTAAGGAGGATATGAGGATATTTAATTATTTTATATACAATTTTTTTATTCCAAAAACATCTTCTATTATTCTCAAGGACATTGTAATGTGGAAAACCCTGCTTGTCACTTTTCAAAACCACAAAAACACTACATTTTTGTTCTTTTGGTTTCTCAAAAATGACACAAATAATATAGTATTATTTTATATGGATATTTATACCCATAAATATCTCAAATAACTAACCATTTTCATCCATTAATCTTACAAACTTGTTTCACCAAGAAAAACCCTACTTATGGGGTTTTAGGCTACTTAACTTGTTAACTATTATTCATAAAGTTAATACCATATAACCTATAAGTAGTTCATATAATATTAAGGTAATAGGGTAAAATATCCAACCACAATATCATTGGTTCCAATTCTTCTTCCTCTTCATGTAATGAACACCTAAAAATTACCTTTACTAGTTTACAAAAAATTCAATGGAGAAATGGAGTTAGTTTTCAATCTGTTTGGACCTGAAACACTCTCATTCACTTCTCAAGTTCATAAAACTTCTTGAAATTTCCTCTTGGTCTAAACTAATCTTTTATGACCATTCTCTGCCATCTCTCATGTTGAATATGATTTTATAAGTGTCCATTGTCCATACAAATCCTCATTTTTGACTTTGAGCAACTTGACAAGCCTTTTAATTCATTAAAAAGATATAAAATTATTTTCATAGGGTTATTACAAACTAATAAAAACCAAATAGGCCTAATACCCATTTAATGCTTTGATATATGGCCATGTCATTCTATTAAATTGTATTTGGACTAATTTATACCTTCATAACTTTTTACAATGAAGTCTTACACAAGGATGAGATAGAAACAAGAAAAATATCATAACCCCCCATTACGTTAATTTATCTAAATTTACCTTAATATTTTTAAAAACATAAAACAGACTTTCATAAAGTGGTAAATGACAAGATTATACTCTTGACTCACTCTCCAAGACCCTATAAAAGACCTCAAAATGACTAAGCACTTGAAAATACAAATTTTCATGACAAGGTTTGACAAATAGCCTAAGATCAAAACTATCAAAATGTCATAAAAAAAGATAAAATAACTTAAAAACAAAGTTTTTAATTACACTTATCCATAGTGGCTAATTTTTTCCAACATCTTTGGTGACCTCCTGTGATTGCATGCTTACTATGCCTCTACACTAGTTGTTTGCATGCCTCCATTGGGCTATAGATTCACCCATGATTAATACAATCCTGATTAGACCTTGATAACTTGATTTCAAACCTCTTGAAATTAATGAAACAACTAATTGCCTTCACTATACATAACAAGTTAAGAAGCAAACACACCAAAAAGACAACAACACAAAAAAAATAAACATTGTGCTAAGAATCACTTAGGGAAGACAAAAAAAGAAACTACTATATATAAATAACCTATAATAACTAATATTTCTTCATAAAAAGGAAAACTCCTTGAGTCTTCTTCATATGATGAACAATAATGTTGTACACACTGGTGGTCAAAGTTTTTACTTAATTTGGTAGCTCCTTTCTTGGTCATCACTGTCTTTGAATTGACCTCAAATGCAGCAATAACAACAAACATATCAATAATGAACATATATTCAAGACTTAATTTCTCTGATTACATGCCCTAAGGGGTGCATCGAGAAAGGGGTGGGTAGACTTTTGGTGCTTCACAAGATTATTGTCCCTTTTTTCCACATTATTACCAATCCAACTAGTTCCTAAAACCCTTCCATAAGTTGTTTATCCTCCCTTTCATATTCTTATAGTATTTTTCCTCTTTCCATCCTTTATTTCCTTGTTTGGCATCTTTTTGACTTGTTCAACATACTAGGTCGACCTAATCAACCTATTATAGTTTACAAACCTTTTCTCTCTTTTGGTTTGTTAGCCTCCCAGTTGACCCAACATAGCCAACATTCACAAATGATTTTATGGTAAGTTTCACCTATATATACAAGGTCATTTCAGTCATTATTAGAATATGCAATAAAGAGTTATTATATTCTCATGCTTCTTCACAATCTGCTCTTCCACTTTTCTACTTGAGGAGACTTAGATTAAGTTTCTTATTTTAGAGAATCTATTCTTATGGATAGGTATTAGATGATTTGGCTTAACAAAATCATGCTTATGAACCACAACAACCTCTTACAAATCCCCTTTGGCCAAGGGAGAGATTGTGTCTTGACAGGTTCACATTTAGGTAAGTATATTCTAACTTTCTTCTCCTTTATTTTAGTAGATAGAAGTAGAATATGTACTGGCTCAAATAATATTAATCTTCATATTCTATATATTAGGGTGTTACTAATACTTAATTTATTAGAATTTCCCTATACATGTTTTGATTTCTTTACTTTACGAACCCCCACTTTATGCCACAAGCTTTAGTGTGCACTAGATTAGATTTACTTTTCTTGTTATTAGATTAGTGAAATATTAAATAATAGGACTCTTTTAGGTTGTTATGAGATTGTGTTAGACTATATGCTTTGGAACCCTATCTCACATGGTGTGTTGTGACAAGTGATCCCCTAATCAAGTTTAGAAAATCCTCACATTAGTTATGCTCCCGCTTAACAATTTTATACCCCCCAATTAGAAGTGTAGGTGTGCTCTATCCCATCCGCTCTAGGATCGATTTATGGATATGATGCATTTTTTATTTCATACATTCTAGTGAAGCCAACATGAATCAAACCCTTGATGGATTTATTTCAATTATTTCATTTTTATTTATTATTATTTTTTTCATATCTTTACTTTACTAAATCGACCCTATTGACCTAGTTTATTTATCTCTATACGCAAGTTTGTAGGAATAGGTAACTAGTTTGACCAGCTTGACCCAGTACAAGTTTCAAAATTTGCATAAATGTATTTAGATTCGACCTAATACAAGTTTTTACTAGTTTTCAGACTTCCTATTCAACCTACTAGGTTGACTAGGTTGACCTAGTGCATTTTTAGCACTTTTTCAGCAAGTTCTTGTATTGCTTGATTGACCATCTTGACCTAGTTTACATGTTTTTGATAGTTTTCTCTAAGGTTCTTGATCAATAATCTTCTCTTTTTCATCTCTACACCATTCATGTCAATTTATATTTCTATGTATCTTTCTATTTCTATACTTTCCTTTCATAATTTATAGTCTTTAAAACTATTGCAACATAGTCAACTAGGTCAAACTTATGGACCTAGTTCTGTGTTCTATGTTTTTTGAAACAACTAGGTTGACCTGATCGACCTAGTTCATTTTTAGACTTTGTTTCCGTAGTATAGGTTTGACCCTATTGACCATATTCTATATGATTGTCTATATATTTTCTCAACTATACCTTGTTTCAAAGTTGGAATAAACCATATATGTTAAACACATCTTTCTTTTAAGTTGCTTACATACTTAGAATAGTTCACATATTCTAAATAGGGGATTTTAAATTAATAATTTAGTTTAACTATTTATATTCTTTTGCACACATGACCAAACCACATAAACATCAAAAAACATTTAAACATTTGAATGCCTAGGCCAACCAACTTAGATTTCATCACCAAGGGGGAAGTTGACTTGATGCTATAGTCAATTATAAATCATGGTTAATGGTATATTTTTGTTAAGCACCCATTACCCTTATTACTACAGTGTGTGAAGTGAAGGACAAGCCCCAATACAAAGAATGTATCATTACCACTATAGTCCCTTTCATCCTAAACATACCTAAAACTATCCTTAGATTATTATCTAGTACCTTGCTTATAGATAATCTCCCTTTACACTTAAAATAATTCTTAATAATCTAATCAACATTCTATGTTGAAAAAATATCTATCTTTACTTTAAATTTGTTTGATTTCTCTTTGATCAATTTTGTGTGCAAAAAATTGCATTAGCCAACATTAGTGCAAGATTTTGCTTTATGTGCATCAATTAAATTGGCTAGCATCAATTCAATTGATTATGTGTTTCCTTTTTAAACTTACTTTCTTAGATTAGCTACAAATTGTCTTTTTTTACTTCCAAAATTATTATCAATCTTTTCCTCTTCCCTATTTACTATACTAGGTCAAACTAGTTGACCCTATACTTTTTCTAGCTTCTGTACACTACACTAAATCAACTTGGTTGACTTAATACAGTCTACAAGCCATGTTTCCTACACTAGGTCAATCTGGTCAACCTAATTTTATTTCTTGCTTTTCCTATTTTTCAATCTAATTTCCCATTTCTCTAGTTTTGCATCTTGTTCATCTCTCTTCAATAAGAATGAGGTCTCCTATTAGAATGTTTTTAGACAACTTAAATCCATTTAGATAATATATGAGATTTTCATTCCTTCCCCTCTTTTCCTCCCAAGAGAACCATCACTCTTGGGGCACCTCTTCTCCTCCTTCATCTATGAACTATAACATGGTGCAAATAACACCTCAAGATGAAGTTGATGGATCCAATCCTTTCCATACTTATCAAGACACTTCTCAAAATATCTAAACCAATGTGGGAATGATTGATAAAAATATCTTTAACAATCCCAATAATCATCCTTCTTCTAATAATCCTCCCCCTAACACTAATTTAGGGTGTTATCCAACCAACACAAACTCACCTCTTGATACAACCCAACTCTTAGCTCAATTCATTCAACAAATGAACACCATGTAGAACTCTAATACCAATCAAATGATGCAAGTTTAACAACACTTAATCAACATAGCTAATCAACCTCCAACTATTCATCCTCAAGTTAATCCTAAATATATTCCTCCACCTGTTAGGGATGCCTTGGGTAATGTTATTACTCAAACCATAATGAATAACAAGATGATTCAAACCATTCAAAATGAACCTTTACCTCCCTTCATTGTATCCATTGATATTAATAACATAGATCCAACTATCAAATATGATGGGACTAAAGACCCTACTTCATTCCTAAAATCCTTTGGTAACCTTTACAAAGAGTGGATCAAAACTAATACATTTGCCACAACTAAGATATTAGTCAAAACTTTCACTGGTGATGTATTAGAATGGTATAATCAAATTCCTTAACATTCTATTTGGCAACTTGAATATTTGGTCAATCCTTTGGTTAAAGAATTTTAACATGATGATCCTCCTAAAAATTGTCTTAGTCACTTCATAAATGCTAAACAATCTCCTAATGAATTGGATAATGACTTTATTAAAAGATGGAAATATTTAGCTCACAAATCTGATCATAATATGACTGATGATAATTTATTCAAATTATAACTGCTTTGACTCCCACTCTTAAATACAATGTTAGAACCTTTGCTCCTCAAACTCTTAATGAAGCTATTAATGAAGCTAATCATCAAGATTTTCTTATGAAGTAATTCAAACCTAATCATAAACTTATTAAAGTATATTTTTAAACATCTAATGTTATCACTAATAATACTCCCCACACCAAACCTAGAGTTGCCAAATCTAATGCTTCTTTACCATCTCATACACCTCTTTCAGTTCAAAAAATGCAATAATTTTTACCACCCTCAAAACCTTTAATTTATCCCAATTCTTCTCCTAAGTGGTATGATCCTAATTTATTCCACTAGTTCGATGATGACATTGGGCATTTTCATGAATCTTGTAGAGGGCTCACTAAGTGTGTCATTTCTTATATTCTTGGTGACTCATTCAATCATGAGGTTATGATAAAACTTCATCATCAAGAGTATGATGCCATATCTCAAAAGTAAAAAAACTATATATATATTCTACCTCTAATAATCCAAAATCTTCTTCAAACAATAATCAATCAAATGTCAAGGATGTTTGTGCCATCGATGCCTATTATGACCTATATTATAATAACTCTCAATATGTCAACTTTAATAAGGTTAATTATCATCATAAACCAGCTCACAAAGATTTTATTACCAATCCTAAGAAACCATCTTTAGAAGAACAATTGCTTAAATATACCACTACCACTCATGATGATTCAGTATCACTTGAGGAACAACTTCTTCTTTATGATCCTCCCACCATATCTATACCCCCTAAATCTAATTTTCTTTCTAAACCTCATATTGGTTCTTCTAAATCATATTGTAATTTTCTTAAATAACTCAACTCTATACCTTGTAAGATTCCTCTTATGGATTTGGTTCACACTTCACCTTATCGTCATAAATTTCTTATGTAATAACTTCAATAAATTGAAGATCCATCTTCCATATATGAAGAACCACTATCTATCGATTCTCAACCAACTAATGTGAATACCATTGAGACTATGTGTCCTTATTCCAAGCCTTCTATTGAATTTCTTGAATAGGACATGATCAATGATGAGATTCTTTTTCACACTGATGATCTACCTCTCTTTATCAAAGTAGCCATTAATACCAACCTTATCTAAAAAATTATAGTTGATAAAGGTTATGGTATCAATGTCACATCCTTATGGCTCATTTAACAACTTGGTTATAACAAAAATCATCTTAAACAAACCCATCTTACTTGCTATGGATTTGAAAAGACTAATCAAAAGCCACTTGGCTGTATTTGGCTTCTATTGACCATTGGACCTAAGACTGTTAGAACCAAGCTTATGGTCCTCAATCTTCTTTTATCTTATAACATTCTTCTTAGTCATCCATAGACTCATCAAATGAGGGGAATCACCTCTTCTAATAGTCAGTGTATTAAATTCTTACATAACAAAAAACATTAAAAACATGAAGCTGATCCTAACCCATGGAGCATCCATTTTTCCAATCCTAAGATTTAATATCAAATTCCTAGAATTTTTAAAATCAATAATGATCCTTTAACTGATTCATCAACATGAATCCTAATCTTCAAGTTACTCTTGTAGATTCTAATGATGATGATCCCAATGAGTTGAAACACACTTACAATACTGAGAAGCTACCTCCATATATTATGGATTGGCTTCCTCCTTCTCTCTTACCCTGAGATCATACTATTCCTATCATGGATGAGATTACCAATTGTCTCCCTCCATTTAATGCTCAGGAGCCATCTTTACCTAAAGAAGCCTTCACTTAAAATAATTTAGGAATGGCCAAATTATTCCAAGATCTTCTCAGCATGTTACCTTGTACATTTATCAACATTGGGATCTCACCTTCTGAAACTCCCTCTAACTCTCAATCATGTATTATTTCTCCAACATATGATGAAAACTATATCATGGCCCAAGCTCACTCTAGAGACTTGGATATCTAGAAATATCAAAAGATTTTAACCCAAATTTATGACTTTAATTAGGATGTACATACCATATCTACACATCATGACTTAGATCTTGAAGGTCATGTACCTCCCACCAATTTTCCACTTATTGATACTCCTTGGGTGGTAGAACAAATTACACCTTCTAAACCTACAAATGTTCCTATATCTTCTCTTCCTCCTATGGATCCTATTATTTTTTTATATTCTTATCCCACCATTGAATCTATCAACACTCCCATCTCTTCTAATCCATCCTCTTCATCTACTTCCAAAATTACACTAGATGTCAAGGCAATCGATGTCTATCAAATTCATTCTGAATATGATCACCATTGTAATAAAATTCTATAACTTGAAGTAGATGTTGAATATTATGGTCTTCTTCCTACCTTTCCTAGTGATGAAGCTATTCTTGAATTAATTCATACCTGGGAACCTCAAATTTATTAGAAACATCATAAACTTGGAAATTTGAAGAATAAAACTCCTTGCTTCAACAACTTTATCACTAGGATTGATCCTAAAACAAATTTTATTTCAACCTCGCCTAATGCACCTTACCATTTTCAAGATAGAAATTCCATGCTTATCAAATAAATAAATCATATAAAATATGGTACCCCATCTTCTCCTCAACCAATCATAATTTCTCACAAACTCTCACCATCTAAACATTACAACTTTAGCCTATTCTTTGATAAATATCAAAAGGCATTCACTTGGTCATAACAAAACACGTCTGGTATTGACCCTAGTATTATGGTCCATAACATCATCACTTATCATGATGCTAAGCTACTGCATCAAAAGAAACATAAATTCCCACTTGAATTTACTAATCTATGTCATAAGGAAATCATTAAATTACTAGATGCTAAATTCATCAAACTAGTGGATTATTATGAATGGGTTTATAACATTATTCCCATTCAGAAGAAGATAACTATCATCATCCAAATTTGTATTTATTTTCAAAACCTTAATCTTGATTGTCCTAAGGATAACTTCCCCTTACCCTCAATAGATGCCATCGTCGACTCCATAGCTGGTTATGAAATGTTATCTTTTATGGATGGTTTTTAGGATACAATCAGATTCATATCACTCTTAAGGACCAACATAAGACCAATTTTACCGTAGAATGGAACCTACTATTACATCAAAATTCCCTTCAACCTTAAAAATGTTAGATCCACTTACCAACGTGTAATGCCACATCTTTCATGATCTCATCCATAATTTTTTTGAAACTTACGTGGATGATCTTATTTCTAAATCCAAACATCATAAGAACCATCTTTCTAATATTTCTATCATCTTTAACCGTCTCCTTAAATAAAAAGTTAGACTTAATCCTTTCAAATGTGTTTTTGGAGTCACATCTAGCAAATTTTTAGGATTCTTAGTGTCTCCATACAACATCAATGTTTACCTAGTCAAAATTAGTGTTATTGTTAACATGGACATTCCTTGACTATTCCTAATATTTGTACTTATTTAGGAAAACTTAGGGCAATAGATAATTTGTGCCTGAAATGGCTTATCTCATTTACTCCATCAATTCCCTTCTCAAGAAAGGTATAACTTTAGAATGGATGGATCCATGTCAAAAAGCCTTCAATAATATGAAAGAGTCATTACTTCATCCACCTACACTACATCTACCTTCCAACGAAAAACCTCTAATTCTCTATACTTCTTCCACACCTATTTTAGTTGGGGTAATGATTGCCCAACAAGATGATATAGGAAGAGAGTATGTTATTTACTACATTAGCCAAGGCCTCCTTGATTATGAGACATGTTATACCAAAGTTGAGCGTGATTACCTTGCTATCTATTTTATGGCTGAAAAGCTTCATCATTATATGTTATATCGAACTACTTATGTCATTGTTCATTCTGACCCCTTTCATTATTTATTCTCCAAAGCCTTTCTTCTTGGAGATAGAATTGGAAAATGTATGGTCTTACTTATGAAATTTGATCTCCACATCATCACTCAAAAAGCTATTAAAGGGCAAGTCATAGTTGACTAACTTGTTATAATTCCCATTCTGACTACTTCTTCACATCAAGATGATCTTCCCTATAACAATACCCTTTTCATTGAAGGCCTTAATCAAGATATATCCCCTAAAGACTATTTGTATAGCTTTAATATTAATCTTGAAGCCAATAATATTGAAGAATCTTACATTCCCTCTGGTACTACTAAATCAAAGGTAGTTATCAAGGAGCTCCCTAAAATTAATGTTGACTTGCATGAGGATATTTGGACCCTCCACTTTGATGGTGCTAAATACCTTCAAAGAGATGGGGTAGGTTTTATTCTCACTAGTCATCTTGGTAAAATCATTCCTTTATCTTTTTGCTTTACATTTATTGTCACCAACAATATGGTCAAATACGAAGCTCTTATTTTAGGCATGAGAGCTGCTCTTGATCTAGACATCCAATATATTCATGCTTCAGGAGATTTTAAGCTCATTTATTATCAATTTAATGGTGATTATCAATGTAAAAGTGAGAACCTCATTACCTATTATCAAATTATAACCACTCTTGCTAAGGACTTTATCTCTTTCACTATTGATCCTATTCCTCAAGATCAAAATTCCATTATTGATTCTCTTGCCTCTTCAATTTCTCTCTTTCATCCTCATCAAGTTATTTCTGATCCTTCCTTTATTA
This sequence comes from Torreya grandis, assembly GCA_037957365.1. Classification (NCBI taxonomy): domain Eukaryota; kingdom Viridiplantae; phylum Streptophyta; class Pinopsida; order Cupressales; family Taxaceae; genus Torreya; species Torreya grandis. The sequence goes on from JARHVA010001057.1 coordinate 1,101,846, forward strand.
TTCAAATTATAAAATCTCCATCATCTATCCAACTACTTAATTCACTTATCTATCATGTTGAGGCTATGACTATTAGACAAAGCCCTTAGTATCAAGATATCATTCAATACTTAGAACATAAAATGTATCCTCTTGATCTAGATTCTCATAAAATGACATGCATTCATAAATAAGATTTCAAGTATGTAGTTTGACATAACATCCTTTACTATCATAACATTGACGGTACCTTTGTTCCATTTTGTTATGCAAGGTAAGGTCCCTTCTATTCTTGAGCAAGCACATGGGGGAATTTGTGGTGGTTACTGTAATGGACATGCTACAGTACAAAAATGCCTACATATGAGTTACTTTTGGCCTACTCTCAAAAAGGATGAAATTGAATTTTCTAAGAAGTACAATCCTTATCAGCTTCATAAGGATATTATCCATTCAACTCATACTGAGCTTCAAAATATCGAATATCCTTGGAAATATTCCACATGGGGATTTGATCTCATTGGTAAACTTCCTCATTCCCATGATGGGCACATCTTTATCATCACTACTATCGAGTACTTTACCAAGTGGGTAGAATCCATACCCATTTTTAATGTTACCAATCCTACCATATCCAAGTTCATTCTTAACCAAATTATTTTCCACTTTGGCATTCCCCACACCATAATTTTAGACAATAGTGGTAATTTCAAAAATAAACATGTTAAATAACTTCTTACCAAATTTAAGATCAATCACAAGTTTTCCATACCTTATCATGTATAATGAAATGGTCAAGCTAAGGCCACTAATAAAATTCTCAACAAAATTCTCCAAAATATAATTCATGAAACCCATATAGATTGGCACATTCATCTTTACCCTATACTTTAGGCCTATCAAACTAGCATACGTACTGCCACTGGGGCAACTCTATTTTTGTTATTTTATGGTTTTGAATCAATCCTTCCATTAGAAGTTGAGATTCCCTCTTTACATATTTCTCTTCACAACATTATTCCTAATGAAGAATTATGTGAAGCTTTCCTTCATACCCTTGATCTTCTCAATCAATGTCATCTTTTTGTAGTATAACATAACTACCAATATAAGTCTCACATCACTTGACAACATAATAAACATGTTAAAGTCTGCACTTTTAATGTCAGTGATCTTGTCCTTAAATTAGATTACACCCATGATAAAGAAGGAAAATATGACCAAAAATAGTGGGGCCCATATTTAGTTAAAGACATTCTTGGTCTAAGCACTTACCATATTCAAACTAATGAAGGCCATATTTTCAAAGAGCCCACCAATACTCAATTTCATAAAAAGTACTTTGCGTAAACATTTCCTTCTTGTCATGTTTTATATCTATATCTATCTAACTATTTTGTGAGTTACTAAAGCATAGATCTCTCCCTTTACAATTGTTTCATTCCTTTCACAAAACTTTAGTGCTCTCTTTTGGTTTTTTGGTTTCTTGATGCACTATAGTCTTCCTTATCTTCTTGTATTTTCTCTTATTTTTTACACCCCTTGGGTTTTTCTTTTGTGAGTTTCTTTGTAAGGCAGTGGATAGGACCTAACATTCCTCACAAAACCACCATATTTTACTTTTAATTTCCTTCTCTTTTTGTTGCTTGCCAATGTTGTTTTGACATCTTTTGGGTTTTTATTTTGTGAGTTACTTTGTAAGATCACATATAGGACCTAATATCCCTCACAAAACCACCATCTTTTACTTTCAATTTCCTTCTCTTTTTATTGCTTGCCAATGTTGTTTTGGCATCCTTTGGGTTTTTCTTTATGAGTTGCTTTGTAAGAAGGCTCCTTTACTTTGCTTTTCTCTTGCTTATTAGAACCCTCATGGGTCTCTCTTTTATGAGTTTCTTTGTAAGACTATGGATAGGACCTAGCCCTCCTCATAAAATTACTATTCTTTTCATGTTCTTTATTCTTGTTCTTAAAATTTAGCTTTTGCTTCTTTTGCTAGATGAAATCTATGCAAAAAATCTATGTTAGCATGTTTTCTTTCATTTCACTCTTTCTTATGAGAATGAATCACACTTTTCTATCATTATATCCTCCTTATTTGCCTTTTTCACATTTTTTGCAAATTAAAGCAATTTAAATTGTAATATGTGTCATTCCTCTTGATTTTCCCTTTCTCTCATCTCCACATTAGATAAAATAAAGTCAAATTCAAGATAACACTTTTATTTTACCTAGATTTATGAGACTCTTAGACCCCATGCTATTTGAATTTTCTCTCTCTTAGCCACCTTGTCCCAAGTTTTCAAATGAAATTCATATTTAGCACCCATGTTTGGTTTTCTAAATCTGTATGGAGGAGGAATAGAAAAATCCATCAAAATAAATTTAAAATCCAAATCATTTGAAGCAAAAAGAAATTATATTTAAAAGGCAACATATAAATTTCAAAATTCAAATTCACACCAAAAGACATGATTACAAGCACATTTCCTATCTCCAATTGAAGCTCAAGCTCCATAATCAGCTTCACATAGAGTCAAAGTCTTTTGGGGTGTGGTAAGCTAGTAGATTAGAATAGGGAAATTCAAAAAACTCTATGGTGCTACCTAATTTCTCATGCAATTACCCAATCTTCATAGTAGATTGACGGTTCTATAAGGGGTCCTAAAGAGTGGGAAACATGTCATGGGAAAGTAGGTCCATTTTAATTTGCATACATATAGCCTTCATGGGATGATCTATATACTCCATTTATTTACCCAAGACTTGTGCTTCTAAGAGAAGTTCTTCATAGTTCTTAAGGTCAAAAGTACTCTTATTTTGAAAAACCTAATTTGAGTGTCCTAACTTCAATAAAGTGTTATCTCTACCTTGGTTTTTTCTTCATTCTCATCTCCACCCATTTCATTTTCCCCCCTTGATAGAAAAAATTATGATTTCAAATCTATTTTCCCTTCTTCTTTAATTCCTTCTTCTTCACCTCTTAAAAACATGCTAGCACTACTTTGTTTCAATTTTATCTATCCTTAGAGAAAAACATGTTTGAGCCACTTTGGATCATTTTCTTTACATCATTTTACATTTAATAAACTTACTTTACTTTCCTTTTACCATTTATCATGATTTTATTGTCTTATTATTATGGACACCTAAATTCATACCTTTTTTCCATTGTTAAGTGAGATGTGGTTTGTTACTGCTCACTCGACAATGTTTTTTTCCCTTTTATGCATCCTTTTCCCATTGATGATTGAGATGTGGATTGTTACTATTCACTCATCAATGTTATTTTACTATTTAGTATTTTTACCATTTATTTTCATTTTATTTTACCATCTTATTTGACATGTATCCTTAGTTTGATTTGGTGAGTTTGCCTTTCTTACTTTAGGATAGATTGTCTGAGTTTTTTAGTCTTTAGTAGCCTTGGCTTTTTGGTTACCCAATTTAATCTTATTGTTTGACTTGGTCATTTGGTCTAACATAACACCTGTCACCCCATCTTGCCAAATTTCCCAAGTACGTCCCATCCTCATAACACTAGCTATCTTGGCTTTTATTATGCTTATTTGTTTTTTATCTTTAGTTTTGCATTCTTGGGTTTGTCAAATGCAATCTATGTGCCCTACACAATCAAAACTAACATAGTAGATAACAATCTCATGATAAAAGGTAAGTCAATGTATGCATTGAATTTAATTTCTAGATTAGTTTCCCTTTCAGTCATTTACTTTTAGTTATTTTTTCTTTAAAATACTACAACTTTTTTTAGCATCAACATTGTGTGTGTCCTTATGTTCTTTCTCAAAGCACCATCCCCTATTACACCATAGTGACACATGATGAGATTTGAGTGGGGTATATGTATACACATAATATTTTTAACTTTATTGATTAATGATGATTTGCATCTTGTAAGAACCTGTTGAGACTCAATATCTCTAAGTGCACACCCTAAGGGGTGTACCAGGAAAGGGGTGGGCAGACCTTTGGTGCTTTTTAGGATTGTTGTCCCTTTTTGCCACATTATTACCAATCCAGCTAGTTCATAAAACCTTTCCTTAAGCTATTTTTCCTCCCTTGCATAGTCTTCTAGTCTTTTTCCTCTTTCCATCCTTCATTTCATTTATTGGCACCCTTTTGATCTATTCATCATACTAGGTCAACCTATTTGACCTAGTACAGTTTGTGGAGCTTTTCTCTTTTTTGGTTTATTAGCCTTGTGATTGACCTAACATAGACATAGTGAGTTAGATAGAAATTATGCTAGGTCGATCAGGTCAACCTAACATAGCCAATGTTCTCAAACAATTTTAGGGTAAGTTATTCCTATTATACAAGTTCATTTTGGTCATTATTAGAGTATGTAATCAAGAGCTATTATTCACATGTGATTCTTCACAATCTACTCTTCCACCATTCTACTTGAGGGGATTTAGATTAGGTTTATTATTTTTGATAATATAGTCTTGTGGATAGGTCTTCTATGATTTGGCCTAACAAAGTAATCCTTACAAACAACAATAACCTCTTGTAAAGCCCCTTTAGCCAAGGGAGCGATTGAGTCTCGACAAGTTCACATTCAGGTAAGTATATTCTAACTTTGTTCTCCTCTCTTTTAGTACATAGAAGTAGCATAAGTGTTGGCTTGAATAATATTACTCTTCATATTGTACGTATTAAGGTGTTACTCATACTTACTTTATTTGAAGTTCCCTATACATGTTTTGACTACTTTGCTTTACTAACCCCCATTTTGTGACACAAGCTTTGGTGTGCACTAGATTAGATTTACTTTTATTATTATTAGATTAGTGAAATATTGAATCATATGAATCTTTTAGGGTTGTTATGTGATTTTTTTAGACTATAGACTTTGGAACCTTATCTCACATGGTGTTTTGTGAAAAGTGATCCCCTAATCAGGTCTAATAGATCCTCACATTGGTCATACTCCCACTTAACAATTGTATGCCCCCTAATCAAAAGGGTAGGTGTGATATATCCCATTTGATCTAAGATTCATTTATGTAAATGATGCATTTTTAATTACATATAGTTGGTGTAGAGTAGGAGTATAAGGCTGAAAATATTGCATTTTTTTGTCTCTCTTTAATTCTTAATTTATTCTCCATATATTGAATCAAACTTATTTTTTATAGTACTTCATCAATTGGCACATGTTGGTTTTATCTACTAATAGCTTCCAACTAAGACTTGATCAAATGCACTAAGTCCCTCATCATTAGAGTGACTTCACTTTGAATTGAATGATTAGAAATAACCAGACCAATTTCCTTCTCTTTATCAATCCCTTCATTTTTATTTCAATGTATACAAAGGTTTGTATGAAACTTAAGAAGGATAGAGTAGGAGAAATATACATTTGATAAGGTTAATTAGAGGGGAGAATAGGATACCAAAAAGGATGAGCTATATTGGGAAAGGGCATGTACATCTATTGGTAAATTTGATGAGGTTAACATGTTGCTATTTGAGAGTCACTTGGGGTGAATACATGAATGTTATCAACCTGATGTGAAGAATATGAAGGTATAGAATATGTATTTTGACCAAAATAATGATGAAAATACATACAAATTTTATGATTTTTAGACACTTGGGATACTTATACTAGCTTAGACTCACTTAGAGTTACGATTGATGCTTATTTTCATGCCTCTAAAGAATGATGATCAAATAATATGAAGCATACATAATTAAAATTATAAGATGATGATATAACTCATTTTTATTCATATTAAAATAAAAGTACAAATGTTCATTTGTATATGGATAAGCCATATCTAGCAAAAGGATTCCAAATAATGCCAAGATCAGGCATACATATAAGAGAAAAAAGAAAGAGAGAGAAGATAGGTGTCAAGTGCTAATGATGGATATTAATAAATCATGAAACAAGTTAAAATTAAGCAAAACTACCAAATTATAGTTATTAAGTCTCTATTTAACATGTGTGTGCTCCATTTGATGACAACTTGAGAAAGGTGGCGTATGAGTTATGCTTAGTTAGGTCACTCACCCTTGATCACTTGTAAGTGCCCATTGGAGTGATTATGAGATGAAAAATAACCTCCTTGGAGTATAAATACCTTGGATACCTATTTAAAATCCCAAATAAATCATCTATCCATCTTTGTTTTGAAAATTTCTTCATAATTCTCCCATTTGCTCTCTTAGAGGCATATTCCTTATAGCCTTATTTTGATACAAAGATACTTGGTTTGAAATATTCACAAGATTAAAAGAAACCAAAGTTTATATTTGGGTACCCATTATCACCTTACATCTTCACCCAAAATTTCATATCCTAAATCCCAAGGTAGACCCACTATCTCAATACCCATCTCTCCCAATTAGGCCTAATGCAAGCCTATGGTACTGAAAACCATACAAGGATGTATATTACCACCTCAAAAACAAAAAAATACTTTAATTCATATGAAAATAGGTCTGATTACAAATTTTTAATATATTTTAAGGGTTATAACTCAAGTTAGGCAAGTTTCAAGGTTTTTAGCCCTAGGTTGCAAAAATGCAGGCTTGAGTAGGTTGACATAAAATAAATTCATAGGGAGAGTTATATAAATTTAAAAACAAAATAATACCTTTGTTATGTCTTAACCACCTTAATTAAATGTATCCCATCATTGGTTTCACATTATCAACTTTCAAATCCCTTCAACATGATAATTTCTCACCGTTCTATGTGAATTTTGGACTATGTATGCAAATGTAGATTTTTTTGGTATTTTAATCCACTTTAAAAGAATTTTTAATACCTTATTAGGCTTATAATGGATTACACCATAATATTATGTGCATTAAAATTCAAAAAATTAAACAAACATTTCACATTCTATTGAAATCTTGAAAACATGGTTGAGAAAGAGTTCTTTAACAAGCTTGTGGATGCTTCTTTTGGTTTTGATGTTTGTTCGAGGTTAAAGTAAGTTATTTGATAAATAATTATATTTAATATACCTCAAATATACCATCTCAACATCTTATCATGGTTATTTTTATCATTTGGATTTTCACCCTTTGTGGAGGTGTCTCAACTCTCCTCATCCAAGTGGCACAATTAAAACACCTCTAGGTTGTGGGTGAGCCTAAGAATGAGGTGAATCTATAGATAGGGATAGATAAATTAATGTACCACCTGTATAACACTACTATACCTAAAAATTTTATATAAAAGTGAGAGAAAAATGAAATCAAAATATCCTAAATGAGGTGATACACCAAATTAGTTGATGACTACCAAGCAACTGCATGTTACACATGAGAACAAGGGACTAACCAAACATACACTTCTTCAATATACATCTTCTCACATAAATGTTTCATTATGATGTTATGGTGGATTTTTATTCTATGAGTACTATACAAGAGGCCTATAATGACACTATTGAATAGACTAACTCACTCAACCTTGACACTTCATAGAATACTTCACATGACTTGCAAGAAGAATTTTTCCAACTGTAAATAGGTGAGAGAATGAGACAACATGCTAATTAAATAAGAGTTATCACTAATAAAGACAAATAATATAAGAAAAACACACTATGAATAGTCATGGAAGAGGTAAAAATTAGTAGTCTTTATTCATCCATAGTATGAAAATGAGCAAGGCTTTTCCATACTCGGGTGGATCATTAGTTACAAAGACCAAAATGGCTAATTCTTATAGAAATTGAGAGATAGAGGATAAGAGATAAGTCCAAATGTTACAAGGACACTTGTTAAGATGAAAAAATGAGTTAAATATGCATTAGAATAATATGTGAAATGAACCATGTAAGGTTAGGAAGCACAAGTGTCACCCCAAGTCATGAAACTATTTAAAAGTGGCATAAAAGTTCTCATTCTTACTTAAAAACTACCTTCATGATTTATCCCTATAAAAACATCCAAAAAATAAATAGCGATAGTTATAATGATTAGAATTAAGGGGAAGGTTTTCATACGTGCCTTTCCATGCATTGGTTGTAGTCTTGATGACCTAAAATATCCTAGAAGTGAACCATCACTGTCTGTAGTCCAAAGAAACTCCTCTTTCAGTCACCACTCACACTTGGCCTCAAAATTGGATTTATTTTTATATGAAAATACATGGGAGGGAGTGGATGAATTTTTTTAAGACTCTCAATGGCCTTAGACTACTCAGGGACACCTTAAAAAGCCATCCACTTGAAGTATTCACACTTCTCACCATCATGATCACTATGCCTATTTTGATTGGATGAGATGAATCAATTTGTAAACACACTTAGTATTTTTTCCAAGGAATTTTGGGAATTACCTTAATTCCTAATATTTTTTTAAAAATGGTTTCATCTCTTAAAACTTCTTAGAACCTATATAATGCAAAAAAATAGTCAAAATAACCCATTTTGTACCTTGTTCATATAGATAGGTCAACACAAATGTTGATGGGGGAAACCATGAAGAGTCATCTAAAACTTCCAAATGCTTTCCTTGTCATTTATATCCATTTATATGCATCTCCATCCTTTTTTTCCCAATTGGGTCCTTCTGGTTTATCAAGGGTTTTGAGCAGTTTTGACCTTTAGTGATGTTTCATAAAGGTCTAATATCCAAATCTCAACTTAATTCCACAAAATTTATTTTCTAGAGCCTATATAAATCCTCCAAACCTCTTATATTCCCATGCAAATCATTCAAGTAGAGATGAGCATCTAAACTTCCCCTATCGAGCTTGTTTCTCCTTTCATTACATGTCTGAGTTGGTTTTGATCTCAAAAAAGGATTATTTGTGATTTATTTGCATAAAAATAGATTTATCACATATAAAATTACTATAAAAATATTATATAATACATTATAATTCCCTCCTAATGTTGGAATTAAAGATGACTTTTCATTGGGCACTAGGCTTGAACCTTGCCTAACATGCCTATTTGCACCTTTGAGGGTTTAGACTTCCCTATTAGTTTTCATACTTATATGCCTGGTTACTCATATTTTTATAGGTTTTATCAAACCTATCACATATTATAACAAGGTTACCTTATCTCCTAATTCATCCTTTATCCCTACTTTCTTTAAAACTAATAGTTTGCACTCAAGGGAAGTGCCCTCTATTTGAGACAAAATAGAAGGTAATTTCCCTATTTTATTAGAATAAATGAATATTTTATGGTATTATAAAAGTGTTAAGTACATTACACACAAAAATTCATCCCTTTTTAATATGATTATACCCTCTAAAAGTACTAAAAACTAAGACAAACTGCTAGCAAAATGACTATGTGTAGGGTTTCACTATATGGAATTTTTGACTCTATTGCCTATCCCTTTCTCTATTTATTTATAACTCATGAGGGTGTAAATTTTTTATCAATATCATTTTAAAAGTGTTTTATATACTTACCAAACTTCTTAATCATCCATGTCTTCATTCTCAACCATTATCTGCTTTGTTGGGTCTGACTGTGTTACCCTGCCTATTGTACTACACCTATAGGTGATTTAGGATGGATAAAAATTTAAAATCAGTGAATATGCCATATTTATACATTTATTTATCATATATAAACTATTTTAACCTATTATTTCATATTTTTAATATACCAATCACCAAGAATCATCTTCTTTTTATTCACTACCCTTTCACAGTCATCTACAGTTGGTTGTAGGTGCATATTTTCAAATGAGAGAGAGATATATAGGTTTTTATCTAATAAATACTCAATATAATAATATATCATTATTTTTATTCATTTTTAAAAATTTCACATCATGCTCTAGGTCCAAAAGAAAGGAACACCTTCTCAAACTTTACCTTTAGTTGGTTATAGATGCTTGCCTAGACCTATGTACGGACTGTAGATAGTTATTTAATATTGTTTGAGACCATCTTGGTTTTTTAATTTTCTCTAATAAATTAAAACATATTATTATGATAAAATAAATAAAAATTATCAACAAATCTTCCCATCTTCCTTTGACTATTCCATGTACTTCTTACAACCTACAACTATGTAAAGCTTTCATCTACTCTAAACCTTATGTTTAAAACATCTCAAGAGAGATATGAATATATATTAGGCATAGAGATAAGGATGTATCTTGTTAAAAAAAAAATTACAAGGTGAAACTTAGACCTTTTATGTGTTCTACCATTTAACAAGATTTTCAAATGACTGTAGATAGCCATTTAATGATAGTGTATGGACTGTCACTTCCTTAGTGAATGCAAGCCATCTTCCATATAGCTTCTTGATGTTTTCCATGGAAATTATGTGTTTATTAATGCAATTAGAGTATCTTATTCTACTATTATGCACTGAAACTCATTTTATTGATTTGGGAGGCCAACTTAGCTCACATGGTTGTAGACAACATTGAGTGATTTCAGTGTTTAAAAGGCAACTTGGGACCTCTTGAAAAAAAATATCTCTAACTCAATAACCTTTATTATTTTTAAAATAAAATTACCTATATAGTATATTTAAAATTAATGTATTTGTATTTCCTTTAAAAAATTTCAAATCTATATGAGGAACCTCAAAAAAGGGCTTAGACCTTTATTTTGATAGTTTTGAGAAATTATCCCAAAGTGATATAAGATTTCTCTAAGTATATTTTAGTGTATCTAGTTGCCTAAAAATTCTTAAAAGTTATTAAAAATGATGAAAAATCATGTTCATACCCTCTAAACATCATATAATTCTCAAACACACATTTCATGTTCCTCCAAGAAGTGGTAGGTCGTACAACTATTGTAGGTGGTCATTTGCTAAATTGCATTACTCTATTTGATCTTGAATTGGTTTTTGAAGTTAGATTTGGAATTTAATATTTATAAAATCCATCTATGAGCAATAATACATCACTTCACTTCATTTTAGAACCATAACACAAAATAAATCTCCAGTAATTAGAAAAAATGACTACAATTCTACTCCTTCACTCCTTGCAACTTGAGCTATTTAGCTCATAAAATCAACTCTAAACTTGAAAAAAATGATTTGGAACATGTTATATGTGATTAAAATACCTATTTAAGTCATATCAATACTTGAGTTTCATATAAAATCTCAAATAAGAGTAAAACCTATAGGGTGCATAGATTATCAAGCAAATTAGATAGGTCAACATATTAGGAATGGTTCATAAAGAAAAAGCCACCATTATTATGAAAAAAAATATAAAATGGAATATTAATTACTATATAAGACACCCCCATGTACATTTTTTCTAAAACCTCCCTTGTTGGCCATATAAAGTACAAACCTACTGACTGGTTCTATGTGTGTAGAAGGGTGCAGAAGGAGAAGAATGGTTTTAGCTCAAAATTTGCACTTCTAGAGCTTTTAAAATGTGTAATTGATCTTTAGGAATATAAATAAACATTCCATGTATTTATCCCATGTGTCACCTTCCCCCATGGACCATATAAGTGCCAAACTCTTCTATTTTCCCAAGGAAACTACTCTTTCTTCTGAAGAACCTGCCACTTTTCAAATAAAAATAGTTGATTAAGGAAGAATAGGACACATGTCATGTGACATCACCCTTTTTACACCTTTACACTTCCAAAGGAGTCTGTACAACTCATTTAATGTTTATTTTGACCCTTAAAATGACTCAAAAGGATATAAGGACTAAAATGCCTAATGACCAAGGCTAATATAACATGAAATCACACTAAATGACCTATAATACACCTTAAGACATAATATTAAACCCCCTTATAACCTATAAATATCAATTTTTTACCTTTAGGGGTCCTAATTTAACCTGTAGGGTTAAATTTGGTCAATAGTTATCACATCTCATTTTCATCTTCAAACATCATCTTCTATGCAAAGTTTATTGCACTTGCATGAAAATGTAGATGTACAAGTCTGCAGACCTATCAGTCTACATTTATCCTAGTTTAATCATTTGTTGATGTTAAATTTGGTTATTAAATCCGTGTAGTTATCTACTTGAACCCTCAGACCAATTTTCAAGATCAAACACCCATTGAAACCCCTCAAGTTATCTTCAAACACCTAACTTGTGCTTACAAACACTAAATTGGTACTCTTTAGGCATGTAACCTACTAGTGCACTTCAATAATGGTTTTAAGAGTTTGAATCATTGTAAATCCTATCTAAGATCCTTATATCTACCTTTAATTGTATCAAATCTCATTTCAATTATATTATCAATCAAAACTTTCAAAATTGTTTGCTTGTGAGACTTTCTTTCATGTCTTAAAGGTTGTAGATGTACATTTAGACTCTGTATGAACATTGGGGGCATACTTGGAAGTGATGTGTGGGTTTATTTTAACCTTTTAGGGTTTTAATTGATTTAAATCCTAAGTTTGATTAAAGGGCTAAGTTGTCTAAATCAGTGAAATAATATGCAATAAATAACTATTGATTCATTACCAAATTCGACTTGCTTTAACTTTCTAAAAATAGTAATAAATATGTGTAAATAGAGACTTATATGGGCAATAATTGTTATGGAAGATCTAGGTGATGAAAAGTGGGTTACAAACAAGTTTGAGTGTCACCAATAGGATCCCTAAGTTAGATCTTCTCCTAAATAGTAGTACCCCACTTGCACAATAGTACCATATGGCTCTAGTGTCTTAAAAATGGCACTAGTGTCCTCTTTGTAAGATTTCTCCTAAATTTTAGGTGCACTTGCACCTTTATTTTTAGGTTCTATTCATGTGTGCATGAAATATTAAATTCTATATTATACATGTAATAGTTAATTTAAGTTAGAAACTCTAATCCTCATTGCAAGTATGGCATGAGCTGAAAATGTGTGTTTGTTAGTAAGATAAGTTAGACATCCTCAACACCCTATTATGAAGAGAGTTTCCTACATACAAATACTTCAAGGAGGGATCAAGCACAATTTATCTCTACCACATAATACTTGATGTAAGTGCAAGTGAATTCTAGAATGATAATGGTATTGAATGCCTTGAGTGTGCTTGAGATTAGAAATATTTGAAATCTAAGCTTAGGAAAACTATAGATGGTAGTATACATATGTAGGGAAAAATAAGGATTAATAACCTTGATTTTACTTAACTTGGTTCTTGTTTGAATAGAAATTTTACATATATCTTCTATCTAGTGGATAAAGGTCTAAGAGTCTTATATTGATAGTGTTTCATAGCTTGTGCGGATAATAAAATGTGCTTAAGTTGACCTTAGGAGGGTCACACATTTGAAAATATATCCATTCAAGAGATTTAGGGAAAGGGACACTAGCACCATATTGGAGAGACTGGCTCCATGTGGATATAGTGTCAATAATTTGGCTCTAGTGTCCAACTAGTTGGTTACTAGGCATAAATGGCCAGGATTTGGGAATGCAAGTCTATGACTATGTTTTGGATGACTAGAGATGTTTGTAGTCTGCATAAGAGTTGGAAAAGTATGATAAATAATTTAGGATAGGTATATGATAAGTTAGGAATAGGTTGTCTTAAACAACAATCTTAACATCCAAATACCACTTTTAGGTGATTACATCCCCCCCTTTATTCTAGAAATGTAACAAAGTGAAATGACTAGTATAAGGTTAAAAGAAGCATACCTGAACTTACCTAAGAAGTTAAGCCCATGTAGCTGAGTTTGAGTATGTGAAGCTAGATTCGTGTTTGTGAAACATCATCAAAATCATGACCTAAAATGAAATGTGCATAAATAAATCCATACTTAAGATATGTCAAAAGTAAAATAATATGCTAAATAAAGTAACTACCTAAAGGGTTGAGTAAAAAGAAGGGAAAGAGGAAAAGAATGAATACACATCATTGGGCATGTGAACCAATGCATGAACCTATTGACAATCCATGTGTGTGTATATACACAATGATAAAATTATTGAATAGCTTAGATTGATATGATATCTTGTAAAATATTCATATGTTGATGGCTCAATAACTCAATCTGATTTTGACTCCATCATTACCCACCCCTGCTTAGTGGATCATGACCTATGAATAACTTGGATTATATTGTAAGTGTGTCTAACCCTCTCATGTGGGTGGATAAATAAATCAAGTAGGATATAACTCCATCATTTCCCACCTATGTTTAGTAGATGCATCTAAAATTAAACTACACAAAGTGCTATAAATATCTATGTATATTAGCTCCATAGCCACTCAGGTATATTAGGGGGCCTAGGGCACTCAAGAATGCCAACCACTGTAGATGGAGTAAGTCATGAAACTAGTCACAACCTGAAATATGATGTCAAGTGTATATATATATTAGAGAATGACATGGAGTTTTCCATTTCATCTGATCAACCTATGTATAAGTGAACCTATGAAAACTATGTGCCACATGCATGCCCCCAATATAATGTCTAGGTATATTGATTCTAGATTGAGTTATAATAAGTGTTTGTATGTATCTGAACTGAATGTGGGAGTGATCATGTTTCACATGATGTCCTTAATCTAAGAAATTGATATGAATCTAAGCTAAAATGAGTGTATTTGAGAAAAATCTGAAATAACTATCAAACTTGTAGTTATATCTATGCAAATATATATTGTACCTAGTGTACTACTTTGTTTAATCTAAACTACCCTAAAACTAGGGTTAATAGATAGTAGTGCCGTGTCTTAGACAGTAGCACCATGTGGTGCTAGTGTCCCAATCTAGGTAATAATGTCTATTTGGTCTAAAATCTAAGTATCTAAACTATTTTATGAGTCCCTTTTTTCTCCTATGCTTTACTCATGTCTAATTTTCAAAAACTAAGCTTGTGTGATGAAAATGTTATGTGAATGAAATGTAGGATCTTGATCTCTATGACAAACCCCTGTGAATTCCTCCCTCTTTTGAGGGGATTTATTGACCTATGAAATAATTGTCTTAAAACGATAACTCTACAAAATGTGTTAGTTGGAGTATATATGATAATTGCATGATAATCCAATACGATGTGCAAACATAACATCAGAATGTAAGAAAATCTGAGCATAAGTATGTAATGTAAGATGTATGTTTTATCTAGCACTATACAAAGGTGTCAAAATATATGTAATCAATGTGTATAACAATAAATATGAGTAGCTACCTAGGGGGATGGGGCATGATGTCCATCATGGAACCTAAGTAGGAAGGGTTGATGCATGAGGGTCCTCATTAAATCAAAAATTGGTGTGTGTAACAAGCAAATACAAGTGTCATGGTGATGACACATACAATAAAGCATACATAAAAAACACTTGAGGCACATAAAATATGTTGGAAGCATAATCATTGAGAGGGGAGCAGGGTGAATCAATGTACTCAATACCCTTTTACTTTCACTTCATCATTAATTCATTACAATTAATCAAGAAATATCAACCCAAAGTACATAAGCATGAATAAATCATTAATCAACCAAAGCAATGCATAAATGACCATAACACATCATATAGGTGAGAAACCCTTATGGGGGATAAAACCCATTGATATAAAACTTGGAAAAATAGTCTTATAAATTAATGAATTAATCTTTAGCTAAGCACCAACCCAGCAAGGAGCACCAACCCCTAATTCACCAAGCACCCACTTGGCCTTAGCAAACACCAAATTGATAAGAGGCACCAACCCCCTTGTTAATCAAGCACCCACTCAATCAACACTATGATGAATCAACACCCACTCAACCATCAATTATTTTTCCACCTTTTACTTAATGCTTATCAACACCTAATGATGGTCTTCTTCTTCTCTCTCTCTCTCTCTCTCTCTCTCTCTCTCTCTCTCTCTCTCTCTCTCTCTCTCTCTATGACATCAATGTCATACTCAATCTTCTATCTACTCTCTCTACACATCAATTACCTCATCATGGTCTTATCAACATATTCAAGCCTCTAATATACCTATACTCATCTATTAAATCCTTAGATACTTATAATTTTATCCTCTCCTCATGAAGGTTCTCTTAATTATAATCTATCCTCATGGTTTGCTCCTTGACACACATGATCACATTCAAAACTACCTCTCACCCAAGCAATTCTATCATTGCTCAATAAGTCCTCTATCACCTTGATTATTTCACATAGGCAATGATATTCACATGCATACCTAATATTATATATTAATGACACCCATATAATTTTCCACATGATCTCCTCTTGCTCCTCTTTGTCCTCTTTTATTCACTTGCACACATACTTATCTAACACACATAAATAAACCTAATTAGCCTTACTTTTATACAAGTCACTTGATCTCACACACCTTGGTCAGAAATATATAGTTGAATACTTGAATTACCCTTAAAATAGGTTATAATACACATTAAAATCATGAATAAACCAATGCATTAGGTTGGTCATAGCTTAATAGGCTACATTCCTTGTTTAGGTCTCAAAGAGACCTATTAGGCCTTCTTAGTCACACGTTAGACTTTGCCTTTCTTGAAACTATTAAAAACTTCACATATAGTAGAAAATCATCATATTGAACTCAAATATACATTATAAAACTTTAATTTATGTCTAAAACACCTTTTAGGTCCAACCACCACTTGAACTCCTCAAAATATTATTCACACTAGGCCTATGCATACATAGAAAATATGTCTTAAACAACTAAAGCATAAACTCAATTTTTCAAAAAAACCATGGAAAAAAATAATATATAAATAATAATAATGACCAAAATGTCATAAAAATTTTCATTATATGCTTCAACTCAAGGTATATAGGCTCAAACTCTTCTCTATAAGATGTTTACTTTGAACTACCAACTGACTTCAAAACATAGCCAAGGAAACATGAACTTATGACACCTAAAAAATAATTTTTATGAACTATAACACATTTAATATATTATTTTAAATATATATATCAATCTCAATTAAAAATATAACAATTTATAATGCAAAATATTGGTCTTGTAGACCAATCTTTTATCTTCAGTATATACAGTCAAATTTGAACCAATCAATCCATTTTGGCTTTACCATTTCAATCACTTTCATTAACTTCCAAGATTTTAATAAGAATGTATATATAATTTAAGTACCAATAAAAATAATTATTTTCATTTTATATATATCAACTCATGGCATAGAGTCTTAAACTCATCACTACAACTTGCTTACCCAAAATTGCCAGTTTACCTTGAAGACCAGTCATGATGATTTTAAATTTTCACACCTATGTAGACACATTCAAAATATATAGATGCATATTAACTATACTATATCATCAATAGATAATTATAATATAGGTATATAACATTTTTATATGGAAATATTAATCTTGCATACTAATCTCACAACCTTACACCATCACTATCTCATCTTCACTAGATAGGTCAACTTATGAGCAACATTTTCATCATTACTATTGACCTTAAAAACATCTATCCAAAATGAACATGTATTAAAGGTATTGAAAAAGATCTCCATGCACTTGGATTCATCCCTAGTTCATTTTAACACATCCCTAATTAACTTCTCACTTCTACCTAGTTTTTTCACTGTCTACACCACTAGGTCTATTAGCAATTGGTCAACTTGTATGACCAGTTTAACACCCCTAAGGATATAAATTAATCTAAAAATACCATGGAAATAAGATTAAAATATTAAGATTAAAATTTTATCTAATTAGAAACTTTGAATTAGTTAACTCTACTTGCTATAACAAATCTATGAGAAACAAGGCCTTTTCTGTAGGGTCCACTCACTCTCCTAACAAACAAAACACACCTAGAGATGCTTGAGATAATTTACTTCAAGATCCAATAGATAAACTATACAAACCAATATATTCTAAGAACTTTATAATAAACTCTTTGACATCAGATCACTATTAGGGTTCTTTGAGGGTTTAAACCATCTTACACTCTTAACGACCATTCATAAAACTTAGCCCTTTATTCCAAAAAACAATGCTTAGAGATATTAGCTAGGAAGCTTACCCATATACCATGAAAAACTTATATCTTCATGATGATGTTATATGTGCCAATGACCACTTTAAAAACCTTATCAAGTAGATAAATATTCATTCTATGAACTCAAGAGACCTTAAGACACTTCTTGTATTAACCTTCAACTTTTAACCTGAAACTTCATGCACATGCTTTAAATAAACTTAAATTACCTTTTTCAATGTTCACCTTCTCCCATGCCTTGGAAATTAATCCTAGTACCTCATTAGTCCACCATCTCTCTCTTTTCTCTCTAAGCCTTTTACCTACAAGTCATAATAGGTCTTAAAGCTGACCTTCTAACCACTGTCAAACCTCTCACACCTCATATACAAACTCAAACAACCTATCTCATGTAGCCTCTTATTTGGAACTTCAATAGAACATCTCATATCTTGATAGAGCATATTTTGAGCTACTTATATAGATATTCGTATCTTGACTAAGGATCTTCATAGCTCACTATGGTCTATGGTGAGTCTTTGAAGCTTCAATAAAACATATTTATAGCTCACTATGTTCTATGCCAAGTTTTCAAAACTATTTCCAAAAAGGGGATGCTAAAACTATTGATTAATTCTCAAGCCTTCAAATTCTCTCTCAATAGAGAGATATCAGGTTGTTTGGTTTCCTTGTCATATTAGGCATACAAGTTCATACCCCACACACCATGTATCTTGACATCAACCTTGACATAAAATGGTATCATCCTTGACATCAATGACAAAATTTCTCAACAAAATCCCCATTTTTAATTTATGGTAAAACATTATTCAAACTAATCACTCTTATTTCCCCTAATCTAATCAAACTCCCTTGAACTTTATCCACCTTTGACATTAATGAAAAAAGGTCCTACATAGACTACCATCTGGAACCATATCTTCTTACAACACAGGTTATGAAGCATCAAAATAAAATTACCACCCTTACTTCATGCATATTTACTTCAAATTAAATCATATTACAAGACCATACATCTTGTCCTTGACATGACTGATATGACTCAAGCTCACTAGGCTATCTCATTTATTCTTATCTGATAATGATATTATTTAAATAGTCTTAGGTATACAATACTAATTACCTTACTTTATGAATGATTGGAACTTTAACCTTTTTTCACACCATAGAGATGATTGATATCATCCTCTTAGCTTCATAATCCATATTTGATACATATATATCATAACAACCCTTCTTGTATTATCTTACTACTCATTAAGTCTGTACACCTAGTTCACTGTCTGCCATACTTCTTTCTTGATTGATAAACTTAACCTCATACAACCAAGGCATAATAAGCATATAGATTTGTGATCCATGACCAAAAGGTCATCTTTAAACACTTATATCAATCACATTTAATGCATATGATTATAAAACATATCCAAAATTAATGCTTTTCCAACATGCCTATTAAGTCTATAATCAAAGATATTGTTCCAAGAGAATAATCTAGTCTTATATGCTGGAGAAAATATCACTCATATCATGTCCATATGGAATTTTTATATGTTATTTTTGAATCAATATTTCTCCTTTATGTCTCTCAAGTCACCATAGCATAGACATCATCATGACACCTTCCTTGCATTATCTTGTCAATTAGGTTTGTAGTTACATGATTAACTATGATAGAACTCTATCATAACTTATCTTCTTCATGATATTCAAACTAAGATAATAAAATATTTTCCTTGGTCCTCTATGACCTTAAGGTCATCTTGATGTATATAGAACACACAACTCTCTTTCAGACCAAACATATATCAATCAATGCAACAACTCAACAAAGAAGGATTGTACAAAACTATGCAACCATGCTGCCCCTTTATCTTCCCAACTTGCTTACCATATGAATCAATAGTACAAATAGAAAATAAAATATATCAATCACTTTGATACCAAATACCAAAAACTTACCTCTTAACATGCCAAAAGATCACACTTCTTGCTCAGAGTCAACAACATGTTTTCATACCATACAACACCTGTCAAAGCTCAACAAGCATCCACCATGCTTCCACTTATCAATGAGTGTCTCCATGAATCCTATTAGATTCACCCCTTCTATAGGGTACTAGAAAAACACAAATTTAGGAGATTCCTAGATCTCCATACTCTTACAAGACTGAATATTCTTCAACATCCTTCTAGGCTTAACTATCAACTTAGGCTTGACTTTTGACTTGGCCTCTTTATAATCCTTCTGAGCTGATAAAGAATAATCTTGAAATTATTTCAACTATGACTTATTCTCTATATTATAAAGCATCCCACCTTGGTTTATGAGCTGATCATGACTCACCTTGACTACCTTTGGCTTCTGTACCTTGATTTGATTTTTCTCCTTCAATCTAAGAGCTTCAAACTTCTTGATTTCATTAGCATTTTCCTTGGCTTGGGATAAATCATTTGAATCATCCACCTTATCATCATCCTTATTCTTCTTATTGAACTCTTTATCCTTATTACTTTGATTAACCACATGAGAATCAAGACCTCTCTTGTATCCTAACATGTGGGTTGAGTAACCACTATCTATACTCTGAGCTTTCATAGAATCTTATTCTTTAGTCTTCTTCTCCTCCTTCATCTTATCCATAGGGTCTAACTTATTCAACTCTAGCATAGATTATTTTCCTAAATCCTTTTTCTTCATGTTTGCCTTATCTATAGAGTTTGTCTTCTTTAACTCTAGCATAGATTCTCCTTTAGTCTTCTATACTTTCTTCACCTTATCCATAGAGTCTAACTTTTTGATCCATTTCTTAATTACATGACTATGAACCTTCTTGTCTTGACCAATCTTATTCATACACCTCATATTTTAATAAATTATAATCTGTCCTCTTTCATCATAGTTGTATCAATTAACATCTCTCATACCATGATTCCTTCCATAATTCCATGAATACACATTCTTGAATGATCATCTATAGTCTCTCCTTATACAATCTCTCGCTCTATTACCATAATAGATGCAATAGAAACAATAACCATTAAAGAAACTTGCATACCTCATGGAATTAGGCTATTTGATAGAACTTGTCTTCATTTTACCACTACCACCATTATTTGGAAGACCATTGACCTTTGAGGTGTAACTCTCCTTGGCTTGAGATTTTTCCTTATGGTCTTCTTTGAATCCAAGACTTGCCTTGACTTTTGAATATTTCTGGCTAATCAAGATGTCATCTATGACACCTGAACTCTTCTCAAATTTATGATATGTCTTAAAATTACTTGAATCCTACTCTAACTCTAACTTCAAGGAATTAACTTCTATTCTAACCCTAGAGTATTATTCCATAAGACTTCTCCATTTTAAAAAACATTCATTGTCCATTTCTATGAATAGACCTTCATTTCTATCATGATAAACATTGTCATCATCATAATCCATGATTGTGCCTTTTAGTATCACCTTTAGGCTATTAGGCCTATCTCAAAGGACCAAGATTTGATACCAATTTTTTGGAGCATAATCAATGAGAGGGGGGGGGTAAATAAGTGTCCTTAATACTCTTTTACTTTCACTTAATCATGCATTCATTACCATTCATCAATAAATATAAACCCAAAGTACATAATCATGAAGAAAGCATTAATCAATGCATAAACAAACATAATGGACAAACCTCATGGGGGATAAAACCTAATGAAATAAATCTTGGATAAATATTCATATAAATCAATGAATCAATATTTAGTTGAGAACCAACCCATCAAGGAGTACGAATCCCTAATTCACCAAGCACCAACTTGATAGGAAGCACTAACCCCCTTGTTTATCAAGCACCCACTCAATCAACACTATGATGAATTAACACCCACTCAACCACCAATGATTTATACACCTTTTACTTGATGCTTATCAATACTTGATGATGGTCTCTCTCTCTCTCTCTCTCTCTCTCTCTCTCTCTCTCTCTCTCTCTCTCTCTCTC
Organism: Torreya grandis; assembly: GCA_037957365.1. Classification (NCBI taxonomy): domain Eukaryota; kingdom Viridiplantae; phylum Streptophyta; class Pinopsida; order Cupressales; family Taxaceae; genus Torreya; species Torreya grandis. Next base: position 1,123,748 of record JARHVA010001057.1, read on the forward strand.
TCTCTCTCTCTCTCTCTCTCTCTCTCTATGACATCAATGCCATACTCAATCTTCTATCTACTCTCTCTACACATCATCTACCTCATCATGGCCTTATCAACACATTCAAGCCTCTAATATACCTCTGCTCATCTATGAAAACCTCATATAATTCTACCCTACTCGTATCCTCATGAAGGTTCTCCTAATCACAATTTTCTCTCATGGTCTATTCCTTGACACTCATGATCACATTCAAAACTCCCTCTCACCTAAACAAATCTGTCATTGTCTAATAAGTCCACTATCACCTTGATTAGTTCATATATGTATTGATATTCATGTGTATACCTCTTATTATATATTCATGACACCCTTATTATTTTACACATGACCTCCTCATTCTCATTTTTGTTCTCTTTTATTTGCTTGCACACATACTTGTCTAACATACACAAATATGCCTAATTAGCCTTAGTTTTATACAAGTCACTTACTCTCACACATCATGGTCAGCCATGTACACTTGAATACTTGAATTAACCTTAAAATAGGTCATATAAAATGTTACAATCATGAATAAAATAATACATTAGGTTGGCCATAAATGAATAGGCTACATTCCTTCATCAGGGTTCAGAGAGACCTATTAGGTCTTCTTAGTTGTTGGAATTATTGTCATTGATGTCAAAGGTCTAGCATTATTGGTGATAAATGCCCCATTGCATTTAATGTTGTTTGTAATAAATATATCTTGGCTAATATGAGTTAATATTTATTTAATATTAATGAATATATTTTTGGTTGCATATGAGATAAAATAAGGGCCCATGGAGAATTTGAAGAGCCATAGGGTAAAGATAAAAGAAGGATGGGATGCATTTTCCCATAAAGAGTCATCTTGGGGAATACCAAGAGTCACCAAGTGAAGAAAAAATAGTAAGGGCACAATTTCTCATGAAGGGACACTTTAAGGAATATGAAAAGTCACCAAGATGAGGACAAAAGAGGGAAGGACATTTTTGATAATGAAGAGTCACCACATGACCTTTCAAAGGCTTGAATATGAATGGTCATACAAGTTTGGCACCATTTTCCTTGAAGATTGAAGGGTCACAAAGGGGGAAGGCCAAAGGTCATTTGGAAAGCTATAAATAAAGGATTGAGAAGACATTTGTAATATGGAAGATAGAGGTTGATTTGATATTGTAATATGTAGCTTAGAAGAGCAATTGTGAGAGATGAATATGATTTGTATTTGTTATATCTAGCTTAGAAGAGCAAAGGTGAGAGAGAGGAAAGAGCTGTTGTATTGATCTATCATTTGTTGAGTTAGCAAGATTGAGAGATAGGTGTGTGGTATACACAAAGGGGTTGGTGCTCCTATGGGTTGGTGCTCACAAATTGTTATTGGGGTGGTGCTCGATAAAGGGGTTGGTGCTCCTGTGGGTTGGTGATCATGAATTGTTGCTGGGTTGGTGCTCAGCAAAGGGGTTGGTGCTCCTGTGGGTTGGTGCTCATGAATAGTAGTTGGGTTGGTGTTCGGCAAAGGGGTATGGTGCTCCTACATGCTTGGCTTGTGAATATTGTTTGGGTTTGTGCTCATTCATATACTTGGATTGTTCTCCATGGTTTTTCCCACATTGGGTTTCCATGTTATATCTGGTGTCTCTCTCTATCTCGTGTGGTGTTTATTGTTTGAGTTTTATTACATATCTTGAATGTTTGATTAAGTGGAATTTGGTTAAGGAAAATATTTATAAGATATATGATATACTGATTCACCCCCCCTCTCAGTATATCTTGTGCTTAATAATTGGTATCAGAGTAGGTTCCTTCTTGAAAAGTTTTATAGCTTGAATGTAGATCGAGAAAACACGATGGCTAGGTCAAAGGAAGGATTTTCTACAAATAAGGCACCTTTGTTTGATGGGATGAATTATGCTTTTTGGAGCATGAGAATGAAGGTTTATTTGATGGCCCTTGGATTTGACATATGGAAAGTAGTGGTGGAATAATACGAAGAGCCACATACATTTACAATTACTCTAGTAGAAAATAAGGCAAGTGAATGTAATGCTAAAGCTTTAAATGCTATTTTATGTGGTTTATGTGAATCTGAATTTGTTAAAGTTATGCAATGTAAATCTGCTCATGAAACTTGGGTAAAATTTGAGAATATTTACAAAGGTGATGGAAAGGTTCAGCAAGCTAAGCTACAAACTTTTAGAAGGTAGTTTGAAAGTTTGAAGATGGAAGAAGAAGAAGAAGATATAGCAAGTTATCTTTTACGAGTTGATCAAATCGTAAATTAGATTCAAGGTCTTGGAAAAATGTTGGATGAGTCAATGGTGGTTTTTACCCAAACAAGAATAAATATAGAACATTAACATAACCTAAGATTTCAAAAATGACTCAAAAATAGAATCCAATTTACAAATGACCCAAAAATCACTTATGCACCATAATTTATCTTGTGCTACCTACATATAGAACTTTCATTCTTTATTCTTTTATTAACATGGGAACTCACAAGGCAAAACATATGGGCTAAACCAAAAAAGAAATAACAATGAGGCCAGATTGATGATAAAATAAATAAACATAATAAATTAACTTGAACTAATAAAAAAAGAGAGAAAATTAATAAGGGAAAGTAGGGATATGATGCAAAGGTTTGGCAACCAAGGAGATGAATAATTTAGCCAAGCTAAAGATGGATGAGCTTCATGGTATTCTCACAGCATATGAGATGTGGACAGAACAAGATAAACCCTCAAAGAGAGAAGCAACTTTCAAGACATCAAAGAAGGAGAAAGCTAAGATTCAATAATCAAGTGATAGTTCTAATGATGATGAAGATGATAATGGAGCACTTTTCATTCACAAGCCGAAAAGAGGAATAGGTAAATATCAAGGAAAATTATCTTTTAAATGTTTTAATTGTGGAAAGATTGGACATTTTTTAGCTAGATGCCCAGATAAGGTTAATGATAATGAAGAAGAAAATCCTATATACAATAAGAATTTCAAAGGCAAATCTAAAAAGGGATTCGAGAAGAAGAGCTTGTATTCTAAGGATCCTAGCTCAAGCGAAGATAGTGGAGTCAGTGATTTAGAATAAGAAGAGATTCTATTTATGGCCATACATGAAGGTGATCAAGAAGAAGAAGAGGAGGAAGATAAATTGAATATGGAAGGAGAGCTCATTTGTGCCTTAGAAGAGTTAGAAGTTGTTCAAAAGAAGAATCAAAGATTAAAGTGACAGATTGAGAAAAATGAACAAGAGTCAAAGGAAACGATTGAAGATCTACAAGCACACTTTGAAGAAGCTAAGAAGAATGAAGATCTCACAACATAGTTAGAAATAGCAATAAAAGATTGTGAAAGGTATGTTATTAAAATTTCCTCTTTAAAATAAGATATTAAGAAAGTAGTCAGTGATAAATTAGTCAGTGATTCAAAATTTGAAGATAGCACTAACATGCTAAATAAGATATTGGAAAGTCAAAAAGAAAATTTAGATAAGATAGGGATCGGATTTGAAAAGAAAAAGAGCTATGTTGAAGCTCTTACACAAGAGGAAACAAAAAGGGGAGAAGTGAATAATATAGAGGACATTCTAAATAGAGAAGTCTGGAAGGAACAAAGCTACAAAAGGCAATCAAGTCAGAGATATACAGATAAGTCTTATTTTTATGGCTATTGTTTTTATTGTAATGGATATGTTCACAAGAAATTAGAATGTAGAAAAAGAGCTAACAATTTAAGAAATAAGGAGAAGGAAAGTCAAGTAGAGTCAAGCAGAAGCCACAAATCTTTTGCTCCTCTATCAAGCTTTGATGAAGAGACCATAGTATGCTACAAGTGCAACAACTTTGGACACATAGCTCGGTACTGTAGAAGCGTGTTTGAGTCAGTCAAGAAGAATCAGAGCTTCAAATCACCATTCATCAAGAAGAAGGATTAGAGTCTCAAAGCTCCATTCATCAGGGAGAAGGTTCAGACATGTTCATGGTAGAAGAAACAACATGAAGATTTTATGATGGTTCAGATAGCTCTACATGTAAGAGGTAAAGATCAGCCATGGTTAATTGATAACAGATGTTTGAGGCATATGACAAGAGATAAAAGTAAATTCATATCTCTAAAGAAGATCAATGGTGGTACAGTGAGATTTGGAGATAAAACCACTATCATGATAGCCGAAAAAGGTACTTTGAGTTTGGATTATGGTAGAACTAAGACTAAGAATGTTTTATATGTAAAAGGTCTTAAGCATAATCTATTGAGTGTTAGTCAAATATGTGATCAAGGATACACATTAAGGTTTCATGCTAAAGGTTGTGAGATTAGAAGAAAAGGTTCAAATGATTCGATTGTAGATGCTCAAAGGATAGGGGAAAATGTATATGTATTGTCAGATATCTTCTCAAAGGCACGATCAAAGGATACATTTAAAGATCAGCGAGAGGAGTTGGGAGTAATTTCTATTACTTCTTGCCATTGATGTTTAGCATCAAGTGAGGGGGAGGTAAGTGTTAGCTCTAGGTAGGACCTTTTCCATTGATGTCAAAGGGGGAGAATAATAGGTACAGGTATAGGTGCAAAAAATAGGTACAGGGAATAGGTATAGTTTTTTACAGTAAGGGGGAGTTACTGTATGTTTTTAGATGACAGGATGTGCAGGTGACAGGATGTGGTAGTTTCAAGATTGAGGTATCCATCAATGACAAAGGGGGATATTGTTGTAAATATTGTCATTGATGTCAAAGGTCTAGCATTATTGGTGATAAAGGCCCCATTGCATTTAATGTTGTTTGTAATAAATATATCTTGCCTAATATGAGTTAATATTTATTTAATATTAATAAATATATTTTTGGTTACATATGAGACAAAATAAGGGCCCATGGAGAAGTCGAAGAGCCATGGGGTAAAGAAAAAAGAAGGATGGGACGCATTTTCCCATAAAGAGTCATCTTGGGGAATGCCAAGAGTCACCAAGTGAAGACAAAAGAGTAAGGGCAAAATTTCTCATGAAGGGACACTTTAAGGAATACAAAAAGTCACCAAGATGAGGACAAAAGAGGGAAGGACCTTTTTTTATAATGAAGAGTCACCACATGACTTTTCAAAGGCTTGAATATGAATGGTCATACAATTTTGGCGCCATTTTCCTTGAGGATTGAAGGGTCACAAAGGGAGAAGGCCAAAGGTCATTTGGAAAGCTATAAATAAAGGCTTGAGAAGCCATTTGTAATATGGAATATAGAGGTTGATTTGATATTGTAATATGTAGCTTAGAAGAGCAATTGTGAGAGATGAATATGATTTGTATTTGTTATATCTAGCTTATAAGAGCAAAGGTGAGAGAGAGGAAAGAGATGTTGTATTGATCTATCATTTGTTGAGTTAGCAACATTGAGAGATAGGTGTGTGGTATACACAAAGGGGTTGGTGCTCCTATGGTTTGGTGCTCACAAATTGTTGCTGGGTTGGTGCTCAACAAAGGGGTTGGTGCTCCTGTGGGTTGGTGCTCATGAATTGTTGCTGGGTTGGTGCTTGGCAAAGGGGTTGGTGCTCCTGTGGGTTGGTGCTCACGAATTATTGTTGGGTTGGTGATCGGCAAAGGGGTTGGCACTCCTATTGGTTGGTGCTCATGAATAATAGCTAGGTTGGTGCTCAAAAAAGGGGTATGGTGCTCCTGAAATCTTGGCTTGAGAATATTGTTTGGGTTTGTGCTCATTCATATACTTGAGATTGTTCTCCATGGTTTTTCCCACATTGGGTTTCCACATTATATCTAGTGTCTCTCTCTATCTTGTGTGGTGTTTATTATTTGAGTTTTATTGCATATATTGAATGTTTGATTAAGTGGAATTTGTTTAAGGAAAATATTTATAAGATATATGATATACTGATTCACCCCCCTCTCAGTATATCCCGTGCTTAACATTAGTCACATGTTACATGTTGCCTTTCTTGAAACACTTCAAAAATTCACATACAATATTAAAAACTCATATTAAACTCAAATATACCTTATCTATCTTTAATTTATGTCCAAAACACCTTTTAGGTCTAACCACCATTTGAATTCCTTCTCAAAACATTGTTCACACTAGTCTTGTGCATACATAGAAAATATGTCTTGAAAAAATAAAGCATAAAATCAATTTTTCCTAACAACCATGTCAAAAAATAACATAAAAATAAGACTCATGACATTATATAAATCAAAAAATATATTATATGCTTCAACTCAAGGTACACAATCTCAAACTCTTCTTTGTAAGAGGCTTACTCTGAACTACCAACTACCTTCAAAACATAGTTAAGGAAACATAAACTTCTAACACCTGAAAGAATAATTCATATGAACTTCAACACCTTAAAGATATTATATTAAATATAATAATCACTCTGAAGTATAAATAGCACAAGGTTTAATGTCAAATATTGGTTTTGTTGTTAGGAACCCATGCTACCCCTTCTCTTTACTTTGTTAGTATATTAGTTGTTATGGATGCATATGATTTGTAAGTCATCTCATGAGCATTTTGTTTTATCCCAAATTCATGGGAAGTAGTATTTTCCTATATTATACTTATTATATAAATAAGTGTTGAGTCTAATGACGGAATCCATGAAATTATTATATTGAGCTTGCTCAAAGAAGGTTGTCCCACAAAGTGGCATGTGATCAATATAATCCCTTTAGTGTTTCAGATAATTATATAAATATGTTATTTCATTAATTTTCATTAAATAAATCTATTATTTCATGCATTTTCATTAATTTTTTCAAGAGGATCCTCTCATCAAACTTGAATTACAAAATGAAGGGATTGACCTACAATTAATGGGGTCAATAGAAAAACAATAATTTTGCTAAATGGTAAACTATGGTTTCTATTGTGTCATTTTTAAAAATGGTGAAATCATGTAATAATCAATGGGTTCATCATAATAATTAGTGAACTACACTAATTTGTATATTTGACTCCCAGCATAACAATTATATTAAATTAAAATTAGTGGTATCACCCTACTAAACAACTAGATCGCATTATGCAAAAATTTATTGAGTCTTAAAAACTATAAAATTAAACTTTCTTAGATACACAAAATCAATATTTGAATGCTTAATCATTTTTATTTCAATTTTTTATATCTTTATAATTTGTTTGACATAATTCACAAGGCAAATTTCATTCATATTTTCTATTTGGTTCTTAACAAAAAACATCCACTTTGATTTGGTGTTCTTAAGAGAACATGAATTTTATTATTCACTTAAGTGGTTTGTTATTTACATTATTTTTGTGTAAAATATTGTGCATATTTTATACCCTTTACCCCTTTAGGGATCCTAGGTGATAAAAAACACAAGTTTACTTGATTTCTTGTCTACTCAAAAAAATATTTTAAAGTATGCTCTTCTCTTACCCATCTCTGGGGTCTGAAGAATAAAAAACAAAGCATGTTTTTAATTTTCTCATTTTTTGATTACACAGGGTGGACTTCATCACCTTCATATGATTTTTAGGGGTGTGTTGACTAGGAGTTACATCCTAGCATCATACCAACCCTATTATCCAATGGGGTATACAAATTAAGGTAATGATAGTGGTATATTAACTAGTATATCCTTTGGAGCTTGTTTATGTCGGTATCATTTCACTAAGACCCCAAAGACTGAAGTGGTCAAAAAGGGACTAGACCCTTTAGTGAATGGATTGCAAAATCTCACATCTAATTGACATATATTTAGTGTGCCCACATACCAAAAGGTATATTGAGACCATCTATAAAAGATAATGAAAACTTAAAATATAAACCACTTTTGCCATGACATTCTCATTTATGTATTGGTACAAAGGTATCCACCCCAAAGATTGACTTGTTATATAGAACTTTGAGATAAGAGTGGAATTAAAACAACACAATAATTGATTTAATTACTTAATGAAACATTAAATTTTTAATCTTCTCAAAGGTGAGTATATCAAAGGGAATTAGTGATTAAGTTGTAAACCCATGTTAGTTTCTAAATTATGTTCGTGATTGCTTGAGTACTTTGTCAAAACTAGTGTTGTGTTCATAAACACATTCAAACAAATATATCAAGTCTAGAAACAAAAGTCTCAAAACATGTCCTTACATGTTCACACACTAAAGTGTTACATTGGCTATTTTTTCAAACCATCTTTATCCATTTCATGGCATTATGCTTTCCAATTGAAACAAAACGTTATCACATTTTAGTACCATTACACTACCTATTCCATTATTTATTTTAAGCTTACATTTATTTGTGTCAAAATCCAATTTTAGGTTCTAGTTCAGGTCCAAAACCATTCAATCTCATTTTAATTTCAAACAATCAAGTCAAAGACCAACCAAGTTCCAAATCTTCTCTAGTTTAAAAACCATTTGAGTCATGCCTAGGTAAAATCATACTGAGGCCTCTTATGGTCCTAACTTTAAGGAATAAAATTTCTATGATCCTTTGGGATAACTTTAGAATTTTTAAAATAGTGAGGATGGTGAATACCATCCCACATTGTTTGAAGATCTCCCTCCCATTGCTATAACTAGTCAAGGTCAATTCAAACAATAAACCTCAAAAGATGAGGATGAGGAATTTTTAAGGATAATAGAATATAGAGATAAGATCCCACATAATTTACCCATAAACAAATTACATATTCTTGTTCACCTAGAATAATTACCTCAAGAAGTAGTTATTATCCAAATTTTGCACCTTATCCAAAATTAGAAACCAACTGTTACATCATCTAGACAATGGAAGGGTAAAATTATTGATCCATCCCAACATGGATTTATTATTGTGTCTATAATCCAATATAAAATCCAAAGATATATCAATTAGCTATTAGTTTATTTAAACACTTATTTATAAAAAAACTTCATTCCATAATACCACATTTTTTCATAAAAACTAGTTACTTGAATAACAACAACAACCTTTGGCCCATTTTACATATAATTTGGATCTACATGATCTTACTAAATAGTCTATTCTAACAAATTACATGAAAAAAATTACACTTGACATGTAGCATACCTTTTTCAACCACCATGAGTAACAAGTGCCAAATAATTTACAATAACAAGCTACAAACAATCCACTATCATAACAAGTGCTGAGTGGTTCACAATAGACATTTCCTAATGGTTCTAATTTGTAAAAATAATGCCATCTTATAAACTAATAATAAATTCTTCAAAACCAACAATAGATTCCTTTGAATTAATAAAATATCCCCTACACTTTGTAATAGCATATTCATTAGAATTAATAGTAGATCCCTCTAAACCAATAACATCTTACCTATTCCCATCCAAATCTAAACTAATATCAAATCCCCTATAATTCTCAATAGCAAATCCATCAAAAAAGCCAACAACAAATTCCTTTGAACTAATAGAAGATCCCCTACACTTTTTAACAACATATTCATTATAATTAATAGTAAATCCCTCTAAATCAATAGCATCTTACCTATTCCCATCCAAATCTAAACCAATAACAAATCTACTATAATTCTCAATAGCAAATCCATCAATAAAATCATAATTTGGGTTATAGGGTAAATATATAAAATAAAACCATATAGGTATCCATTATTACTTATACCAATCATAATCAAGGCCATCAAATTATAAGAATACCTTCCTTTCCTCATAAAATGCTCCCAACATCCAAGAGTAGAATATGATAAAGGAAACTATTTTCAGACTCCAAAAAAGTAACCAAGCACTAAAAAAGTATAAATCTGATGAAATATGCCTTATCCTTTTGACCTAAGTTTTATCTAAGTACTTATCCCCCCTCATTTTGAACTACCAAATTTTGATAAATACAAAGGGAAAGGTGACCCTTGAGAACATTTGCAAGCATTCTTTGTCACATGCCAAGAAGTAGCTTATAGTAGTATATATTTAATTCACTTATTTCTATGTATTTTGGGTGGACAAGCCTTGGAGTTGATCCTAAAATTTCCAAAGGGGTCGGTAACCACATTTGATGACCTATTAAAAAAATATCAATCACTTCTCCTACAACGTAAAGCATGAACTGATGGTAGTTGATTTTTGAAAATCCAAATAGCTAGGAAGAGAAAGATTCTCTACATATTTACAAAAGTGGAGAGTCTAACTTTATTTTTACACATAATTTTCCAAATAAATAGTTAGCAAGTATTTTTGAACAAAATCTAAATGATGAGGTTTCTCATAATCTAAGACTTCATTATGTAGACACATTTTAATAAATAATTGACAAAGGGGTGCAGATTGAAAAATTGCTTATTGACGAAGGTCTTCTAAAAATATACCCTCAAGAGAGAGTTCCTATCCACAATCAAGTGCCAATTCAATTAATTGAAACTGGAAAGCTGAAGACCTTCATTAATAATAAAAGCATGATTGGTAATGGGGTCATAAAAGTGAGACATTGTAAATAATGTAGCCACTGCCTACAAAAAATACCCTTACCTAATCCTCTACTCAAATAGTAAAGAGCTCCCCCACAATGAAGACCCTACCAATACATATTTTTTAGTGAGCCCAAGGAGCCTATTGAGGCAATATTCCAAAAATTAGTAGCAACTAAAATGATTATTTGGCTTGTTCCAAAACCCTTTATATAGGGTTGGCCCAAGCCAACATGGTATCAAGATAATGAGTATAGTGATTATCATCATGTAGTTGGTCATGAAATCTATATATGTGTGAAATTGGTGCACCTGATCTAAGATTTTTTTTTAAATGGGGAAATTGAGTTGGACAAAAGAGCACCAAATACCAACCAATATATTGGTATCTAAAAAAAACCCTTTTTTAAGCACAATAATCAGTAACAAAAAAACAATCAAAATTAAGGATAGGGTCATAATCAACTTCAAAGACAAGGCCAATATCAAAAATAATCCAATCATAATCAAGATCATGGCACCTAAACTAATCAAATTGGCTATATAAATGTATTATATAGTTATGGTAATGTTATAACACATGCTACAAGTAACTATGTCACTACTTTCAAGATCATTCTTTGTATAATGTCTAACATTCCACAAAGTCTTATCCCTTCTATTTTAGGGCCACCAAATTTAACTATAGGTAATTATAACATGGGATGAAATAAGTTATTTGTACCTTGACCATCATGAATTAGTATCCTTGGACCCCCTCCTAATTCATCTAATTTAGATAACTCTTTTTTGGCTTGAAATTATGCAATCATAACAAGACATTCAATAGATACCCTTCAAGACCCTTAGCCTTATTCTAATACCAATACCAATTCTAGTTAGGAATCTACACCACTAAAATCCAAACCATCTTGACCTTCTATTGTAAATTTGTATAATATTAGTGAATAACTGAGAAAAATGCCTACATATATTTCTATCCTAGATCCCTTGTATACATTTGAAGTTCATACAACAATATTAAATGAATTTATCCAATAGTCTAAGGTACCCAAAGACATTGATCTATCCCATTTCCAAGCTCCTTTGGTTCATTTATCCCCAAGTCAACAACTTATATTCAATTAAAGAGATATGCCATCCCTAGGTACCCTCCACAATAATCCTCTGTATATCAAAGCCATAATTTCTTGCCACAATCTCAAGCAAGTTCTCATAGATAATGGCTCATGTTTAAATATAGATTCATTAAAGTTGATCCAAAATTTAGGATACATAATAAAAGATATGTAGTCAAATACTATTACAATCAAAGCCTATGATAATACAAAGAGAATCATTAGGATCCATTTGTCTACCTATCATTGTTGGGCCTACCACCCACAACACCCTTTACCATGTCATTGACATAGTGTTTACCTATAATATGATTCTTGTTCATCCTTAGATCCATGAATTATGATCAGTCCCTTTCACTTTACACCAATGCATTAAATTCCCCCATTCAAGATTAGAGGTCACTATTCATGGTGATTTATAGCCACACTAGTATTGTAAAATCCTAAAATCCAAGTATGGAAACTATAATTATTATACATGTATAGACCCTAAATTAGTCAATCAACCATACATATCATGTATTTTCATAGTCCTTTCATAGGAGACTCTGACTGGAGAATATGAGATTTGTTCACATTTAGCCATGTCTTTGTTTTATTATTTTTGGTCTTGTTATAGGCTTAAGTCACTTTTTTACCTATTCTCGATCATTTTGAGACTTTAAAATGGTCATTCCACCTCAACTAGGTCAAAATTCTTACCTTTTTTCCATCCCCCTAGGTTCCAAGACTATAGGATAGGAGCATTAGGAATGGACTTTAGCATTGGACCCTAGGGTGTCCCATTTCTAGTACTCTTGTCCAAGGTCAATTTGAGTTATAACAATCATTTTATTTCACTATTTAAGTCTTACCCCTTTTCTTAGCTCCATCCTTAAGTTTTCCCATGTCATCTAAATTCAAATAAATATCCCAAATTTGAAATAAAGGGTATTTTATATAAAGGACTACACAAGGCATTTTATATCTAACACTTAATACTTTTGTACATTACATAATAAAAATCAATCAATAGTATAGCTCAACATTCTACATCACACATAGACTTGCATGCTTGATCAAGGAAGGGCCTAGGTAAAAGTCATTCTTGCATCTACCATGTGCATTAATTATGCATGTTCCCTAAGGGAGAACTAAAATTGATATGAGACCCTAGCTTGAGGATTAATATAGGTAACAATCAAGACAATAGGGTTTCTAGATCGTGTGATCATTCTTACCCTAACTAATTTTTTCCCCCTTTTATTTTTAATGCATTTGTTTTTTGCATGTGTGTAGATGGATATAGGGTTTTGAGATTGAAATGGACCTACAAATTTGTTGACTTTCAACCTCTGAAATTTGGTATACAAGATTGCATAGACCTGGTGGACATAATTAAAAAAATTCAAACCTTTCTGACTAGTTTTGACAATAGTAACAGGAATATGACTATAGCACTAGACCCTGAAGTGTCCTATTTTTGGCATTCTTGTCTAATCAAAAAATGAAGGCTAGATCCTGATTTATGATAGTGTCCCAATCCTATAGATCAATTTCTAGCCCCTAAACCATTCATTTTAGTCCATTTTTAGATAATTTCATTCTTCTTCATGTAAATTATTAGATAAAAATCTATATTTTGCCATATTAAATTAGATTTTCCACCTTAATCCAAACCCTTTAATATTTAGGAACTAAACACTAATTTCTTGAAAATAATAAAACATTTGGTGAACTTGACTTACTTCGAACAAAATATAAAACCCTAGGAACCCTTAGGTCTTTTCCTTCAAATTTTGTGAAAAATTTTAATTTCAAATTTCTATTTTTTTTATAATTTTTTGTGCATTTATTCTATTCAAAACTATTTTTAGAATTTAAATTATTGACATAATTTTCAAAAATTCTAAAACCCTAGCTCAAAACCCTAGATTTCTAAACTAGGTCTTCAAACTCCAAGCCTTCCTTACAAATTTTAGAAAAATATTTTGGAATTTTTACAAATTATTTACTTTGTCAAAAATAATTTAAAATTTTCAATATTAATATTTTTTTAATGCAAAAAATTAATTTCAAATTTTATATTTTTGTGTGCATTTATTCTATTCAAAATTATTTTTAAAATTTAAATTATTGGCATAATTTTTGAAAATTCTAAAACCCTAGCCCAAAACCCTAGATTTCCAAACTAGGTCCTCAAACCCCAAGCCTTCCTTGAAAAATTTAGAAAAAATGTTTAATTTTTTATAAATTATTTACTTTGTCAAATGTAATTTCAAAATCTCTATGTTCATAGTTATTTTTTCATTTATATACTTAATAGTAATTTTCAATATTCTCTTTGGTGAAAGAAATAAAATGGCCACTAAGGCACTTCTTCCCTCTCATCCCATAGATCAATTTCTAAAATTTTATCATAATAATTACAATGAATGGACAAAATTACACATTAGCTAAAAATGTGGAAAATGATTTTATTTACAATGAAGATAATTACTATTATTGTAATGAGAAATATGATTATATATGTAAAATTAATAGTGAATCACAAATAGATGCATCTTCTTCTCTCAAACCTATCTCTTTCATTCCTTCTTCTAAAGAAAATAATTTTGATAAATGGGAAAGATATTTTTCACCTCATTATCCTATGCAAAATGAACCAAATGAACAAATTAGTCATGCACTTCTAAGTGAACCTCTTATTGGTGATAATTTGCTTCCATGTGAACCTAATCTCTCTCTGTCTCTCTTTTGCTACTTCAATGTTCAAATTACAATAATATAAATGCAATAGAATCAAATTACCAATGCATAGTTCAAATGATACATATCGTGTTCTTAACTCTACTTTGTCAAAATAAGATCTAAATAATAAATATCTTTCTCTTACTTCACATGAAAATAATGCATGTATTTCATCTATAGATAACATAGATGCACATGATATTCCAATTTCAAATGATATTTTATTGCATATTAGAAAAGAATTAAACTCTTATCTTACACCTTTCCCTAGCAATGATGGAAGTGATAATGAATATGATAGTGAATATGCAAATGAATTTGAAAATGAGAGTGATTATGAACAATATTCCAATGATGACAATGCATGGAACAATGATGATTATTATGCACATAGTGAAGAATATGCATTTCATATTTCTAACTCTTCTCTCACTCCTCTTTAACACAATGCACTTCTAAATGTTGTTTCTACTTATATGAATGATTCTATTTCAAATAATGCACATGTTAATGCTAATATCACATATTATACTCAATTTAAATGCAATTCACTAAAATAGAAAGATACCAATGAATATCCCAATCTACCCCTCACTATATTAGAACCTACTTTTCACTCTTCACCTAAAGATAATGGTATCCCACATCCCTCCAATAAGGTTTAAGTTACCATTACTCCTAAGGTTTAACTGAGCACACCCCCTCTTTATGATCCAATTACTAAATGTAGCATTCCCATAGCTAAAATTAACAATTAAATTCAATGATTAAATGAACCACTTCAAGATGCTAATGTAGCATCCTAGGATATTCTCTCTTTGATGCATGTAGTTGGTGAATTACAACACCAAGTACATTTCCTTACCTTGGAAAACAAGGCTTATAAGTCTTGGATGGATGCCAATGATCTACATGGTAACCCTCATCCTAAGACATTCATAAAAGATTCATTTACTAAGCATTTATAGATACCATTCACTTTGATGGAACTGGAGATCCATTTGTACACCTTCAATCCTTTTATAAGGATTTACCATCTCATGCGAGTACTTTGATTCTACTCAAGCTATTCTAGTAGACATTAGTGGGGAAAGCACATAATTATTTATTTCATCTACTCCTTGTTGGCTCCTTTCACACATAAGATGACTTAGAGGAGGCATTTATCAAACATTACATATCAAACATGGGCCCTCATGTTAAATATGAGAAAATTGTAACTTTACATCAGAATACTTCAAAGCTAGTTATTGATTATATCTTATAGTTCAAGAATCACATGTTATGATTGATATACAATCTAGAATATTTAGAGATTTAGCATATATTTATCAAGGGGCTTCATCAACCTCTCCTTGAGCATCTAATATATCAAATAGAGTCCTCTTTTAGGTACTTATGCCATACAATTCTATCTTTGAAAAATAAATTGGGATTGATTAAGGTAGATTTAGTTGATCAAATTACTCTAAATTTCATAGTAGTATCTACAGATTCTAGCATCTAACATCCACCATGTCCTAAATAATATAAGAGACCACAACCAAAAAAGTAACCAGTTAAGAACAAAGAGCAAGTCTCCAAAGCAAAACCTAAATTATGAACTATAGACAACAATAAGAAGGCACCACTACATTTTTATTTAGACTAGGATAGCCCATGTGTCATATTATCAACACTATTAGATTAGAGGTTAATCACATTGCCTTTTATTCATCGATGAGATCCACATCTCTTATAGAAATAGCCACATTGGCCCTTTTGTAACTATCATCATATTCATGGACATAGAGATAATGATTGTTATTGACTCAAAGATTGCATAAATAGAAGTGTTGATAATGGCATCATAGAATTCACATATGGGGCACCAAAATGTCCTCCACCATGGAACCATAGATCTCATTCATCCATGATTGAGTCATCCAAGGACATTCCTTCATAGGAATCATTAGTTACTCATTGTGATAGTAATGAAGGTTCTAGGATAGAGCCTCATAAGAGATATCCTATTCCACATATTCAAAAGTTTTAGAAACTAGTACAACAAGAACAATCTACATATACCACTATAGTCCATGGAGTATATAGTGTAGTTCTATATACATATCCAACATAGTCATAAGCACTGTAGTAGAGTACTAATCATGAGAAATATTCAATGCAGTCAAATTTTTTGGGGCCTATCTCACGTAACAATCCACTCTGGTTAAGATTAAATGAACGCACATCATAGAGTACTACTCATGAGAAATATTCACTATAACCAAAAATTTTGGGTCCTATCTCATATAACCATTCACTACAATTAATATTAAACAAGACCCCATTATAGGTTTTATCTCTATCTTGATCTATAGATCAATCATACACATCACAACAGAGGACACATGGTATACGATTATGGATAGATGAGACTTATTCATAGTAGATAGTTCCTATTGTACATCTAATCAAGTTACATTTTATAGAATCTCCATGTCTAACTATAATTAGTACACACTAGATAGTGTTAGATATATAGCATGTTCCTACATAGCATGAGTAGTATGGGCACTTGTTCAGTTGGCCAATAGGGTTTAGATAGTGATACAACATAGAGTGATATGACACACATTCATACTAACATCAATTTATAGCTTCACTTAACAGGGAAATGATGGAGCCAAAGGTCTAGCTAGCCTTTGTATTCTTGAGCCACTCTCAGGAAATTAATATGCACAATGTGATATCTTACATCCCCACATAATAACAACTAAAATTATTAATACCACATAATAGCCAAGACTAGCCTATCAAAAATCCAAATCTTACCAAATCATATTTTACCAGCATTAAACTAATGTAATGTATCCAAATAATTTACCAATCTCAAACCAACTCAACCCATACAAATAATTTACAAACCTCAAAACCAATTTAATTTATCCCAATAATTTCCAAATTATAAAACCAAATAAAGTTATTTACTTACATAAAAATTCAAAATAAAAACCTAGCATCATACTTATCAAAACAATCAAATCAAATATCCCAAGTACCATTTTAAAAAACATATGTAACCTCAAAACATCAATACCAAACATATGTATCCTCAAACATCAATACCAAATCAACTACTTCTAATCAATAAATTGTAATAAATATGCTAGTATATTCCAAAATCCATAACATAATTCACCTAAATCAAAGTCAACCCAGTATCCATGTATATATAACCAAGTTTTAAAATACATATACATAATATCAAGATGAAATCAAACATGAATGGGCATCATTACCTCACTCTCAGCATAACTCTCTCCTCTAGTACTAGTCCCATAGTACACTCTCACATTCAATGACCCCATAACTCTTCGATCTCTTGAATGCATCTTATGATGACTCTCTTGCTCTAGTGACCAATCATGCTCCTCACACAAGTCTACATACCATCTCTGAATCTCTATGTAATCATCTAAAATGCTCATACTCATGGATCCAAAATTAGGTGGGGGCATCCTATACCTATCTAGCTCAACCCTCAAATCATCTCTCTCCCACTGCTCTAACATATGCAATTATTTCTATAATAGCTCTATCAAATAAATATGTATAAACCTCCATAACATCATCGAGTACATACCATGTAAGCTCACAGATTGTAAAATCAATGATAGTCTCCTAGTACTCATCATCTCCACCTCTTACACTAGCTTGTGCTTCATATTGAGAACCTCCTACTCCACCTATATATAAAATGCAAAACTAAATTAGATATATACTTTCAAGTTAAACTAATATAAGCATAAACTTTTAAATAATTCAAATATAATTACTACTTACCTTCCATCATCTAGATCGATGCAAGATCCTCAAACTCAAGAACACCCATTCCATCAACAAGATATAATGGATCCCACTGATGCCTAGCCCACCATGTGGTATATAACTCTGTGCATCCAACATCATCTAAATTAGGAATATCTATAGCCACATCCTATGCATCTAAAGTTAATGGTGCTAACTCAACCTCAATAGGCCTCTCAAGAGATCCTACCCTCACTAGTGCCCATGCACTCCCCACCCATACCCATACTGCTAGGGGCACATCCTATCCTACCCCAAACTATCTCGTCATGTGCTCATATTGAAAGTGCTTGTACACTCCAATATAGTGGTCATTTAACTAGCAACTAACCCTCATATACTACAACTAAACTCCATCCTTGATCCACCTAGGGAATCCTCTATAGGGCCTCCATATGCTATCTTTAGCTACTAGTCTATTCAAAACTTATCTATAATGATCTATCCTAGGAGACCAACTAGCTAATGCACTCATCCACCACTCCCTAAATGGCTATATAGGTGCCCACCTCTCCCTTGAAAATCCTATTAGCTGCACAACTAATATATACTCATAAGCTCAGTAATGCCATAAGGTCGTTACACTCACACCACCACTGAAAGCCTCTTATGTAAACCTATAGAGGTCCCTATATAAGGAGGTAGGCATAGTCCTTCCCCATAATAACACAATGCCATATAACTCTACACCATGTACAATCCTATGCATCTTGTATGTAATCAACACCCCACTCCCATCCACTATAACAAAAGAAGCCAACAACATGGCCAACCACTTTTACAGATGTGAAACACTCAATTGCATAATAAATGACAATAATACATCACTATCATTACCTCTATAATGTATTCCTAAGGGCACACCATCAAAATATAAGGGTGCATACTCAATATCATCTGTGCCCATATCATTTTGCAATGTAACATGTCATCCACTAACCAAAAAATGCAAAATATAGTACACATCCTCTAGAGTAATAGTAATCTCCATTACAGGAAGTTAGAAAGTGCATGTGTTTGCATTTTAGCTCTCAAATAAGGTGGTAATCAGATACTTGTCCCACTATATAGTGCCTAGGTCACACACATTACCCAACCCTACCCTATCCATCACAACCGTCTCATTAGCTAACAAAGGTAACAATCTTAGTGTCTCCATCACCTAGCCTCTATGAAACTCCCTCATCTATACCTCACCCTATAAAAACACCAAAACATATCATGTGTATTATTCAAATATTCTAAAGTATATAGCCAAGATAAACAACAATAGATGGTCAATCAAAATCTTAGAAAACTAGCCCAAGTGGACAATAATGCTACAAAAAGACACTAGCATTAGATAACAACACTGAAACCTAGACAATAGCATTAAACACTAGACAAGAGAACTGACTCTTAGACATAAGCACTGGAACTAGTTAAAATTCCTAAAAACACTTTAAAACAACTCAAAAGCATCAAAAATAGGCTTCCAAACATGCCAAAAATCAAACATTTGAGCTACTTACCAGGGTAACTTCCCCACTAGCCTCCACCTGGGCTACCAACTACTCAAATCAAGTCATGCTAGGTGATCATCTCCTTAATATATCTCTTACTCCAGAGCTCCAAATCTCAACCTAGTCAAAGCACAAATGAATAAAGAATCAATCCAATTTTACTATATAAAAAAAGTTTTGCATTCCTAACAAAACACCATTTTACCAATAACTAGAACCCCATAACTCTATTTTATAAACCATTTTATTTTATAGAATCATGATAATGATACCTTTAACACCACTCAAACCTCACTATTTTATTACCTTGTCTACCTATTATGGCACACATATCTCTATATATCTCTTATACTAAGACATACAAATTGGTCCCTACCAATCAAAGACTCATTCAACTATCAAACCACTCAGCCTAATCAATCAAACAAACTTTCAATCTCCTCACAAACAAGCCAAACTTGTTTTTACTTATACCAATAGTCATCACTTTTGGCTCAAAATCCTCTATCACAAATCTTGTCCTTCTCCCTAAAAGGGGGGCATCATTCCTATTATTCCTATTCTTACACTTACCCGACGTGCCTATCCACTCTCATAGGTGGATACACCATGATTCAAACATCTCCAATATTTAGATTATCAGATTTAGCTTAGATTAGTCAAAATATATAGTGATTCAAATTACATGGGTCACTCAACATTACATAGGAGATTCAGAGGGACATACCTTCAGTTTATGGATACACAGATTAGTCAAATATAGTGATTCAGATTACATGGATCATTCAACATTACTTAGGATATTTAGAGGGACATACTTTCAATTTGAAAATATATAGATTAGTCAAATATATTGGTTTAGATTATATGGATTCATAGTGACTTCAATATAAATTTAGACTAGATACTAGATTTGGGTGTATGTATATTACTACACATCTCATACATATAATTTCATACATCATGACACAGTTACATGACCAACTAGTAGATTATAGGCATAGTAGAGATCACAGTGTTTTGATCTCCATTTTTGTATATGGGGAATTACATGATATGCTATTTAACATATGGTTATATATTAGACTATACATACACATCACTCCATAATAGATTTGAGGGCATGTATATTACTACATGTCTCACACATACAACTTCATATAACATGACAT
Organism: Torreya grandis; assembly: GCA_037957365.1. Lineage (NCBI taxonomy): Eukaryota > Viridiplantae > Streptophyta > Pinopsida > Cupressales > Taxaceae > Torreya > Torreya grandis. The sequence continues at coordinate 1,144,564 of JARHVA010001057.1, forward strand.
AGTTACAAGAATAGCTAGTAGATTACAAGCATAGTGTAGATCAAAGTGTTTTGATCTCTAATTTTTCACATGGGTCATAGAAAAATATCTTATTTCACATGTGGTTATATAGACTATGAAACTATACATATGTATCACTCAGATACCAGATTTGGGGTCATGTATATTATTACACATCTCACACATATAGCCTCATAGAGCATGACATAGTTATAGGACTAAATAGCAAATTATAGGAATAATATAGAGCATAGTGTTTTGATCTCTAATTTTTATAATGGGGCATGACACAATATGTCATTTCACATGTGGTTATATATATTACCAAACTATATATGTACATTATTCATGTACTAGACTTGGTGGCATTGCATATATGTTCATGTTCTTCATCATCTAGGATTATACATATCAGAATGGCAAGACATGCCATTCTCTCTTAAACATTTACCTAAGTTTTAGATTATACCCATTTATACCTAGGTTATCACTAGGTTAGACCATACAATTGTATGTAGCGATTGGTCCATAGCATTACCCAGACCTAGACTAGACAAGTTTGTGTGGGATAGAGGATAGACATTGGTTTCTGGCCTCTAAGCACTTCTCAGTTCCAATTAAGATTATTTAGAGTGGGGGCATGATATATTTTGATATTCATAGTATAAAAATTCTATGCACACATTATAGACTACATGAGTTTATATGGGATAGAGGGAAGACATTGGTTTTGGACCTTTAAGCATTTATCATTCTAGTCAAATTTGGCACAGGGGTCAAGCATTACCATCCTTTTTCATGTTATATAGATTCTACTTCTAGACTCATTATAGGGGGCATCCATTTTAGGGATTCCTTATTTATCCAAGCACTATTTAGCTCTCCATCCACTTGCCTGGCTAGGAAGTGAGTTGGACTCTTTTTCAACACACTTATCTCCATGTAGGTAGGTTCAGGTATGCATTTTATTTTCTTTCTTTTACTCTAGTACTTCATTTCATTGCATCACTAGATTAAAAGGGAGAAAATGTATACACCCTAAATTGGTTAAGCAACCATGCATATCATGTCTTTTCATAGTCCTTTCATAGGAGACTCTGACTAAATAATATGAGCTTTGTTCACACTCAGCCATGTCTTTGTTTTATTCTTTTTGGTCTTATCTAGGCTTAAGTCACATTTTTGCCTACTCATATCTATTAAAAGCCTTTCAAATGGTCATTCCACCTCAGCTAAGTTAGACTTCCTATCCTCTTTCCATCCCCTAGGCCCTGAGACTATTAGATAAGAGTGCTAGGATTGGACTACAACATTGGACCCTAGGGTGTCCCATTTCTAGCACTCCTATCCAAGGCCAATTTGAGTTCTAATGGTCATTTTATTTCACTAATTGAATCTTACCCATTTTATTAGATTCATCCTTAAGTTTTCCCATGTCAACCAAATGCAAATAAAGTTCCCAAATTTGGAGCATGGGAAGAGTGTGATTTATTCATTGTATTTCCTTCTATAAGAGTATTAATACAAGATGTATTGTCTCTCATATTCTGTGCTATTTCTGAATTCTAGTTACATTTTACTTCTGGTTAAATTTTGTGTTTAGTTGCTTATACAAGGTAATTAACTTCACTGATCAGAGCTAGGATCACCAAGTGATACCACTGACACTTGGTATCAGAGCTAGGATCACCAAGTGATACCACTGAAAATTGGTATCAGAGCTTGGTTAGGTACACTAATAAGTGGTCAGAGCGTGTTAAGTGTTTATTGATTACAGGTCACTCTCAGGGGTTTCTAATTGAGTGGGAGTAAAGCAATGGTAGATGAAAGTACACTAAGAATGGAGGAATTCAATGGCAAGAATTATCAATTACGGTATTATGGAAAGAAAGAGCAGGTAAAGAAAGATTGTTGGTTGGTAGAAGATCAGCATGAAGGAAATGAAGAAGCAGATATTGCAAGTATTGTTGCATAGGATGCTCTTGTATGTTCCTTGGATAAAGTAGAATCTTGGGTTTTAGATTTTATTGCCTCTTTCCATGCAACCCCAAATAGAGTGTTTTTCCATGATTATATCCATGGAGACTTTAGAAAGATTTATTTAGGGGTTGGTGAGCCTTGTCAAATTGTTGGCAAAGGGGAAGTGCGACTGAAATTGTAGACGGGCAACACATGGATGTTGAAGGATGTCATGCACGTCCCAGCCCTGAAGAGGAGTCTAATTTCTTTAGGAAAGTTGGGTGATGAGGTTTGCATAGTTGCTCTCACAGTAGAATCTTGGAAAGTTTCCAAGGATGCACTTGAATTAGCATGTGGTAAGAAAGTAGATACTCTTTATCTATCTACTTGTATTATTGATTCTCCTTTTGGTTTATCTACTTCAAATGTAGATGTCAAGATGTGGCTCTGTAGGCTTGGTCACATGAATAAGAATGGGATGCATGTTCTTAAGAGGAAGTCTGATGTCTTTAACAAACTTAAAAACTGGAAAGCCTTGGTTTTCATGGAGGAGATGATGGACAGAGATCAGCTGAATGGGCTAAATAATTTTGAGCAAGGTAGTTTGGACAAGGTTATGATCCAAAGTGAGCTTGCGAATAAAAGTCATCACTCATAGGAAAACATAGTTATCAACGTCAGTTAGGTGAGAACTAATGTTAAATAGGTAGGTACTGATGTCGGTCATGTACAGACTAGAGTCAGTGGTGTCAAGCAAGTGGAGACCAACGTCGGTCAAAGAACCAACGTCAGAAACTAGGTGGACATTGATGTCAGTTAGGGAACTGGCATCGGCGATCACGTGGAATCAACATCAGTCAGGTGCAGATCAGGGTCGACCAGAGAATGGATTTTGGGCAGACAGCAAGTTGTCAAGGAGTCTCAAATGCCCATATGGAGGACTAAAAGGGTAAGTAAGCCTCAAATTCATTATTCCCCTTCTTTATACTACTTGTTGCTCACTGATGGTCAAGAACCAGGAAGTTTTGAAGAGGCAAAGCAGGTAGAATCTAGGAAATAGTGGAAGCATGGCATGAATGAGGAAATTGATTCCTTAGAAAAGAACCAAATGGGAGATTTGTTAGAGTTGCCAGCCAAAAAAAAGCACTAAAAAACAAATGGATTCCTAGGTTAAAGAAAAGAGAGAATGGACAGGTGAGATAGAAGGCTAGGTTATATGGTCTTGAGTAGGCTCAAGGATAGTGGTACAAGTTTGATAGGTGTATGACAAAGCATGGCTTTAGTCAATGTCAATGTAATGATTGTGTTTATTTTACCAGGTTGGATCATGGTTACAACATTATCTTGTTACTGTATGTGGATGATATGCTTGTTGCAGGTTCATACATGTAGGGATTTGTTGAGCTAATGGTAAAAGTAGCTCAATGGTGTGCCAGGAAGGATTTAGGAGTAGAAATCCTTGGCATGACTATTTCTAGAGATAGGGTTAAGTCACAGGTTGATTTTGTCTCCAGATGATTATGTGAATAAGGTAGTGGAGAGGTTCAATATGCAGGATGCAGAACTGATTAACACATCTATGGATGGACAATTCATAGAATAGTGTCCCAAATCACATGATGAGGTTGAGTACATGAGTACTAGACCTAATATTACCCAAGTAGTGGGAGTTGTCAGCAAGTTTATGACCAATCTAGGAAAGAAGCACTGGAAAGCAGTTTAGTGGATTCTCAGGTATTTGAGAGGGACCAGTAGTAGGTATTCATGCTATGCAGGGTCAAGCACTTCTCTACATGGGTATGTAGATTTGGATATGGCAGGTGACTTGGATGAAAAGAGAAGCACCACAGGATATGTGTTCACTATTGGTGGAACAACGGTTAGCTAGATTTCAGAGTTGTATAAGGTTGTTATAGTCACAAAGGCTAGCAAGGAAATGATATGGATGACACGGTTCATGGAAGAGTTGGGAAAGCAGTAGGAGAGTTGAAGATTATATAGTGATATTCAAAGAGCAATTCATTTGGCAAAGGACTCAGCCTTTCATTCAAGAACTAGATATATATAGCTTAAGTACCACTTCATTAGACAGGTATTGGAGGATGGTGAGTTAAAGCTGGAAAAGATCCATATGGATAGGAACCTTGTAGGTATGCTAACAAAATTGGGAGTAAAAGAGAAGTTGAATCTTCATTCAACTTCTGTTGGTCTTCAAGATTGAACTTGAAGAGGGATACAAGCCAGGAAACAAAATTAGAGGATGTACAAGTACAGGTACAAGTGCAGCTATTTATCTCCAAGTGGGAGATTGTTAGGTTGTGGAGCTAAAAGCTTCACTGATGTAAATGAAGGAGGTTGCTAAGTTACAGAACAACTGACATTGGTCAGGCCAATTGACATTGGTTAGGGGTCGACCGACATCAGTTAGATAGGAACCAACATCGGCAACCTATGTGTGCGTGTGTTTGCATGCGCTTTCAGAACTGGTCTAATTTTAGACAGATAATCAGTTTGCATGTAAAAGAATAATTTTAGTCTTGAGTCTACATTTCTAATTATTGCAATTAGGATGTCTAATTATTATTTGTATGGGATCTATTCAAGAGACTCATGGGGCTATATTGTAAAGAGTAAGTGAAGGATCAAAGAAGGGATCCTTAGGTGTAGAATCATAAGGACTTGCAAAGGCAAGGACAAGGGTTCTTCCAGGTGTGTAAGATCTAGAGGGTTTGCAAGTGTGCAAGACCAAGTTTATCTATAGGTGTGAAAGATCAGGTGAGATCTACATGGTAAGTAAGGTCAGTTGATCTGCAGGTGGGTGTGTGTGTGTGTGTGTGTGTGTGTGTGTGTGTGTGTGTGTGTGTGTGTGTGTGTGTGTGTGTGTGTGTGTTCAAGGTTAAAGGAGATCTATGAGATAGCAAGATCAAGGAGATTTGCAACACAACAAGGAACAAGATCAGGGAGATCTACTTGGAGTATGTGGTGTACTCAGTGGTGGCACTAGCAGTATTATTACTGATTGGTGGTAACCACAACTCAGTATTGAGTTGATTGTTGGTTGTAATTGAGAGAGAGAGAACTCTTGAGGGAGAATTATTGGTACGCCCTAGAGGTGTGGAAAGAGTGCGATTTCTTCATTGTATTTCTTTCTGGAAGAGTGTTAATATAATATTGTATTATCTCTCATATTTTGTGCATTAGATCCTTACTCTTAAGGAGTAGGGATCCTTACAGTTGGTATCAGAGTTAGGATCACAAAGTGATACCACTGACAATTGGTATCAGAGCTAGGATCACCAAGTGATACCACTGACAAATACCAGAGCTTGGTTAGGTACACTAACAGGTGGTCAGAGTGTGTTAAGTATTTGTTGATTACAGGTCACTCTCATGGGTTTTTGATTGAGTGGGAGTAAAGTAATGGCAAAAAAAAGTACATTAAAAATGGAGGAATTCAATGGCAAGAATTATCAATTATGGAATTATGGAAAGAAAGGGCATGTAAAGAAAGATTGTTGGTTGGTAAAAGATCAGCATGAAGGAAATAAAGAAGCAAATGATGTAGGGATTGTTACACGGGTTGCTCTTATATGTTTTTTGAATGCTGTTGAAGAGGGATACAAGCTAGGAAACAAAATTAGATGATGTACAGGTATAGGTACAGGTGCAACTATTTATATCCAAGTGGGAGATTGTTAGGTTGTGGAGCTAAAAGCTTCACTGATGTAAATGGGGGAGGTTGCTGAGTTATAGAGTAATCGACGTTAGTCATATTCAGTGTGCAGAGCAACTGACATCAGTTAGGGATTGGCTGACATCGGTCAGATAGGAAAGATACATCTTTTAAGTAGACTAAGGACTACCAACAAGCCTTTGATTCACTCAATTATTGTTTGTATGGGATCTATTTAAGAGACCCATGGGGCTGTATTGTAATAAAGGACTAAGAAGGATTAGATCCTTCCAATTGTAAGATCAGTTGATCTGCAAGTTGTGCAAGACCAGGTAGAAGATCTACATGGTAAGTAAGATCAATTGATTTGCAGGTTGTTGCAAGATTAGAGAGATCTACTTGGAGTACTTTGAGTACTTGGTACTGATAGTATTGTTACTGAATGGTGGAGGGTACAACTCGGTTACTGAGTTGTGGTTATAATTGATTATATGAGAGAGAGAACTCTTGAGGGAGAATTACTGGTATGCCCAAGAGGTGTGGGAAGAGTGTGATTTCTTCATTGTATTTCCTTTTGGAAGAGTGTTAATACAAGATTGTATTGTCTCTCATATTCTATGTTATTTCTAAATTCTAGTTACATTTTACTTCTGGTTTAATTCTGTGTTTAGTTGCTTATACAAGGTAATCAATTGTGCTCTTAAGGAGTGGATCCTGACAATTGGTATCAGAGCTAGGATCACCAAGTGATACCACTGACAAGTGGTATCAGAGCCTGGTTTGGAGCAAGTTAGTGTTTGTTGATTACAGGTCACTCACAGGGGTTTCTATTTGAGTGGGAGTAAAGCAATGGTAGAAGAAAGTATACTAAGAATGGAGAAATTCAATAGAAAGAATTTTCAATTATGGAGGATGCAGATCAAGGATTATCTATATCAAAAATATCTATACTTATCGTTGGGTGGGAGTAAGCCCACATGTATGCAAGATGAAGAATAGAAGGTTCTTGACATAAAGGCTCTAGGAGCTATAAGGCTGACCTTGGTAGCTTCTGTGGCTTCTAACTTATTTTAAGCAAGGAAAACGATAGAGTTAATGGAATCTTTGGAAAATTTATATGAAAAACCCTCAGCTTCGAATAAGGTATTTCTTATGAAGCAATTATTTAATTTGCAAATACTGGAAGGTGGATCAGTACATAGTCATCTTAGTGATTTCCATGGTTTGGTAAACTAGTTAATTTCAATCAATACAGCTTTTCATGATGATATTAAGGCTCTCTTAATCTTAATCTCTTTATCTAAAAGTTGGGATAGTTTGGTAATGGCAGTTAGTAATATTGCGTCTGCTTCAAATATCTTGAAAGTTGATGATGTTGTTAGTCTAATCTTGAATGAAGAAATTTACAAGAAAAGCATAGGGGGATCATCAGGGAATGCTTTAAGTGTTAAAAGTAAGGAAAAGCAAAGAGAGAAGGTCAAGCAAGGGAAATCAAAGTCAAAGATAGGCAGGAGATCCAGATCCAGGTATGGCAGTATAATCTACTGGAATTATGGAAAGAAAGGGCATGTAAAGAAAGATTGTTGGTTGGTAGAAGATCAGCATGAAAAAGCAGATGTTGTAGGTATTGTTGCATAGGATGCTCTTGTATGTCACTTGGATAAAGTGGAATCTTGGGTTTTAGATTTTGGTGCCTCTTTCCATGCAACCCCAAATATAATTTTTTTTCATGAGTATGTCCATGGAGACTTTGGAAAGATTTATTTAGGGGATGGTAAGCCTTATCAAATGGTTGGCAAAGGGAAAGTGTAGCTGAAATTGCAGATGGGCAATACATGGGTGTTGAAGGAGGTCATGCATGTCCCAAGCCTAAAGTGGAATTTGATTTTTGTTGGAAAGTTGGGTGATGAGGGATGCATAGTAACTCTCACAGCGAAATCTTGGAAAGTTTCCAAGGGTGCACTTATTTTAGCAAGAGGTAAGAAAGTAGGTACTCTTTATCTATCTACTTGTATTACTGATTCTTCTTCTAGTTTATCTACTTTAGATGTAGATGCGAAGATGTGGCTCTCTAGGCTTGGTCACATGAGTAAGAAGGGAATGGATGTTCTTAAGTCAAATGGTAAGAGTTCAGATTTGAAAAGCATAGATCGAGAATTCTATAAGTAATAAAAGAAAGTGAGGTTTCTTGAAATTGGGTCAACAAAGAAGAGAGCTTCTATTGGAGGATCATAGTGGTATGCTACAAGAAAGGATCTGGTTTATTGCAAGAAGAGGAAATCTGATGTTTTTGACAAGAACATGAAAGCCTTGGTTTTCAAAGAGAAGATGATGGATAGAGATCAGCTCAAGGGGCTGAATAATTTTGAGCAGGGCAGTTTGGACAAGGTTATGATCTAAAGTGAGCTCACAGGTAAAAATCATCACTCATAGGAAAACATAGTTATCAACATCATCAGGTGAGAACCAACATTAAACAAGCAGGTATTGATGTCGGTCATGTGTAGACCAGAGTCAGTGGTGTCAGGCAGGTGGATACCAACATCGGTCAGTGAATCGATGTCAGTGACTAGGTGGACACTAATGTTGGTTAGGGAATTGGCATTGATGATCAGGTGGAATTGACATCAGTCGAGTGTAGACCAGGGTCGGCCAGAGGTGATCGAGATTAGTCACTATCAAAATGGATTTTGGGTGGACTGCAAGCTGTCAAGGAGTCTCAAACACCCATGAGGAGGACTGAAAGGGTAATTAAGCCTCAAATTCATTATTTCCCTTCTTTATACTACTTGTTGCTCACTAATGGTCAAAAACTAGGAAGTTTTAAAGAGGCAGAGCACGTAGAATCTAGGAAATAGTGGGAGCATGGCATGAATGAAAAAATTGATTCCTTGGGAAAGAACCAAATGGGAGATTTGGTAGAGTTTCCAGCCAGAAAGAAAGCACTAAAAGATGAATGGATTCCTAGGTTAAAGAAATGAGATAATGGACACAAGGCTAGGTTATATAGTCTTGAGCAGGCTGTAGGACAATGGTGTTTAAGGTTTGATAGGTGTATGACAAAGCATGGCTTTAGTTAATGTCAATGTGACCATTGTGTTTACTTTACTGGGTTGGATAATATTAGCTACATTATCTTGTTACTGTATGTGGTATATATACTTGTTTCAGGGTCACACATGCAAGGAGTTACTGAGCTAAAGGTAAAGTTAGTTTAGAAGTTTTCCAGAAAGGATTTGGAAGTAGCAAAGAAAATCCTTGGCATGAGTATTTCTATAGATAGGAAAAGTCACAGGTTGATGTTGTCTTAGGATGATTATGTGAATAAGGTAGTGGAGAGGTTCAAGATGCAGAACCGGTTAGCACACCTATGGATGGATAGTTCACAGAACAGTGTTCCAAATCACATGATGAGGTTGAGTACATGTATATTAGACCTGATATTACCCAAGTAGTAGGAGTTGTCAACAATTTTTTGGCCAATCCAAGAAAGGAACACTAGAAAGCAGTTCAGTGGATTCTCAGGCATTTGAGAGGGACCAGCAATAGGTATTCATGCTATGCAGGGTCAAGCACTTCTCTACATAGGTATGTAGATTCGGATATGGTAGGTTACTTGGATGACAGGAGAAGCACCACAAGATATGTGTTCATTATTGGTGGAATGGCGGTTAGTTGGATTTCAGAGTTGTAGAAGGTTGTTGCTGTCACAGAGGCTAGCAAGGAAATGATATGGATGACACAGTTCATGAAAAAGTTGGAAAAGGAGTAAGAGAGTTACAGATTATATAATGATAGTCAAAGAGCAATTCATTTTGCAAATGATTCAGCCTTTCATTCAAGAACCAGATATATACAGCTTAGGTACCACTTCATTAGATAGGTATTGGAGGATGGTGAGTTGAAGCTGGAATAGATCCATACAAATAGGAACCCTATAGGTATGTTAACAAAGCCAAGAATAAAGGAGAAGTTGAATCTTAATTCAACTTCTATTGGTCTTCAAAATTAAACTTGAAGAGGGATACAAGCTAGGAAATAAAATTAGATGATGTACAGGTACAGGTACAGATGCAGCTATTTATCTCCAAGTGGGAGATTGTTAAGTTGTGGAGCTAAAAGCTTCACTGATGTAAATGGAGGAGGTTGCTAAGTTGTAAAGCAACTGACGTCGATCTGATCAACTAATGTTGGTCATATTTAGTATGCAGAGTAATCAACATTGGTTAGGAGTCCACCGACATCGATCAGATAAGAACTGACATTAGCAATCTATGTGTGCGTGCATTTGCATGTGCTTCTAGAACTGGTCTAATTTTAGACAGACAGTCAGTTTGCATGTAAAAGACTAATTTTAGTCTTGAGTCTGTGTTTCTAATTATTGTAATTAGGAAGTCTAATTATTGTTTGCATGGGATCTATTTAAGAGATCCATGGGGTTGTATTGTAATCAAGGACAAGGAAGAGATCCTTCTGATTTAAGATCAAGTTGATCTGCAAGTTGTGCAAGACCAAGGGAGATCTACATGGTAAGTAATATTAGTTGATTTTTAGGTGTGCAAGATCAGGGAGATCTACTTGGAGTACTTTGAGTACTTGGTACTGGCAGTATTGTTACTGAATGGTGGAGGGTACAACTCTATAGTTGAGTTGTGGTTGTAATTGATTGTTGATTGTAATTGATTGAGAGAGAGAACTCTTGAGGGAGAATTATTGTATGCCCAAGAGGTGTGGGAAGAGTGTGATTTATTCATTTTATAGTTACATTTTACTTCTGGTTTAATTTTGTGTTTAGTTTCTTATACAAGGTAATCAAGTGTACTCTTAAGGAGTAGGGATCCTGACAATTGGTATCAGAGCTAGGATCACCAAGCGATACCACTGACAATTGGTATCAGAGCAGGGTTCATCAAAGCTTGTATCAGAGCTTGGTTCGGTACACTAACAAGTGGTCAGAGCATGTTAAGTGTTTGTTGATTACAGGTCACTCTCATCAACAAACACTTAACATGAACAAACAAACACTAAACTTAACAACAACTTGGTATTGAGTTGATTGTTGGTTGTAATTGAGAGAGAGAAATACTGGACACCCAAGAGGTGTGTAAGAGTGTAATTTATTCATTGTATTTTCTTCTAGAAGAGTGTTAATACAAGATTGTATTGTCTCTCATATTATGTGCTATTTCTAAATTCTAATTACTTATTAATTCTAGTTTAATTCCATGTTTAGTTGCTTATACAAAGGTAATCAAGTGTACTCTTAAGGAGTAGGGATCCTGGCAATTGGTATCAGAGCTTGGTTAGGTACACTAATAGGTGGTCAGAGCGTGTTAAGTGTTTGTTGATTATAGGTCACTCTCAGGGGTTTTTGATTGAGTGGGAGTAAAGAAATGGTAGAAGAAAGTACACTAAGAATGGAGAAATTCAATGGAAAGAATGATCAATTACTGAATTATGGAAAGAAAGGGCAGGTAAAGAAAGATTGTTGGTTGGTAGAAGATCAACATGAAGGAAATAAAGAAGCAAATGATGCAAGGATTGTTTCATGGGTTGCTCTTATATAGGTCTTAATTATCAATTACAAGAACTGACATTGACAACCTGTGTGTGCGTGCATTTGCATGCACTTTTAGAACTGGTCTAATTTTAGATGGACAGTTAGTTTGCATGTAAAAGACTAATTTTAGTCTTGAGTCTGCATTTTTAATTATTGTAATTAAGAAGTCTAATTATTGTTTGCATGGGATCTATTTAAGAGACCCATGGGGCTATATTGTAATAAAGGACAAGGAAGAGATCCTTCCAATTGTAAGATCAAGTTGATCTACAGGTGTGCAAGATCAGGGGAGATCTACATGGTAAGTAAGATCAATTGATTTGCAGGCATGCAAGATCAGAGAGATCTACTTGGAGTACTTTGAGTACTTGGTGTACTGGAAATATTGTTACTGACTGGTGGAGGGTACAACTCTGTGTTTGAGTTGTGGTTGTAATTGGTTGTGAGAGAGAACTCTTGAGAGAAATACTGTACACCCAAGAGGTGTGGAAGAGTGTGATTTATTCATTGTATTTCCTTCTGGAAGAGTATTAATATAAGATTGTATTGTTTCTCATATTCTATGCTATTTCTAAATTCTAGTTACATTTTACTTCTGGTTTAATTCTTTGGCATGAGTATTTCTAGAGACAGAAAAAGTCACAGGTTGATGTTGTCTCAGGATGATTATGTGAATAAGGTAGTGGAGAGGTTCAATATGCAGGATGTAGAATCGGTTAGCACACCTATGGATGGATAGTCCATAGAACAATGTCCCAAATCACATGATGAGGTTGAGTACATGTGCACTAGACTTGATATTACCCAAGTAGTGGGAGTTGTCAGCAAGTTTATGGCCAATCCAGGAAAGGAACACTAAAAAGTAGTTCAGTGGATTCTCAGGTATCTGAGAGGGACCAGTAATAGGTATTCATGCTATGAAAGGTCAAGCACTTCTCTACATGGGTATGTAGATTCAGATATGGCAAGTTACTTGGATGATAGGAGAAGCACCACAGGATATGTGTTCACTGTTAGTGGAATGGCGGTTAGCTGGATTTCAAAGTTGTAGAAGGTTGTTGCAGTCACAGAGGCTAGCAAGGAAATGATATGGATGACTCAGTTCATGGAAGAGTTGGGAAAGGAGTAAGAGAGTTGCATATTGTATAGTGATAGTCAAAGAGTAATTCATTTTTCAAAGGATTCAGCCTTTCATTCAAGAACTAGGTATATATAGTGTTTTATATCAATTATCCCTCAAATACAATGAAGAAATCACACTCTTCCCACACCTCTTGGGTGTACCAATAATTCTCCCTCAAGAGTTCTCTCTCTCAATTACAAACTAATCAACTCAAACACAGAGTTGTTGTTTCAACCAGTCAGTAACAATACTGCCAGTACACCAACTAGTAAGTGACAATCAACTCAATACCGAGTTGTTGCCTACTTCCAGTACCAAGTACTCAAAGTACTCCAAGTAGATCTCCCTGATCTTGCTCCTTGTTGTGTTGTAGATCTCCTTTGACCATGCTACCCCACAGATCTCTTTTGACCTTCTCACACACACACTTGTAGATCAACTAACCTTACTTACCATGTAGATCTTCTTCTTGATCTTGCACACCTGCAAATCAACTTGGTCTTACACACTTGCAAACCTAGATCTTACATACCTTAAAATAACCCTTGTCCTTGCCTTTGCAAGTCTTTATGATTCTAAAATTACAATACAACCCCATGGGTCTCTTAAATAGATCCCATACAAACAATAATTAGACTTCCTAATTACAATAATTAGAAATGCAAACTCAAGACTAAAATTAGTCTTTTACATGCAAATTGACTGTCTGTCAAAAATTAGACTTGTTCTAAAAGTGCATGCAAACGCACGCACACATAGGTTGCCGACGTCAGTTCCTACTTGATCGATGTCGACCGACCCCTAACTGATGTTGATTACTGTGAACACTGAAGATGACCAATGTCGATTGGCTTGTCGACGTTGGTTGCTCTGTAACTCAGTAACCTCCTCCATTTGCATCAGTGAAGCTTTTAGCTCCACAACCTAACAATCTCCCACTTGGAGATAAATAGATGCACCTATACCTGTACCTATACATAATCTAATTTTGTTTCTTGGCTTGTATCCCTCTTCAAGTTCAATCTTGAAGACCAACCACCACATATCCTATGGTGCTTCTCCTGTCATCCAAGTAACTTGTCATATCTAAATCTACATACTCATGTAGAGAAGTGCCTGACCTTGCATAGCATGAATCCATACTACTGGTCCCTCTCAAATACCTGAGAATCCACTAAACTGCTTTCCAATGCTCCTTTTCTGAATTGGCCATAAACTTGTTGACAACTCCCACTGGTTGGGTAATATCAGGTCTAATACTCATGTACTCAACCTCATCATGTGATTTGGGACATTGTTCTGTGAACTGTCCATCCACAAGTGGGCTAATTGGTTTTTCATCCTACATATTGAACCTCTCCACTACCTTATTCACATAATCATCCTAAGACAACATCAACCTGTGACTTTACCTGTCTCTAGAAATACTCATACCAAGGATTTTTGCTCCTCTTAAATCCTTCCTGGCACACCTATAAACTAATTTTACCCTTAGCTCAGCAAATCTCTACATGTATGAACCTACAACAAGCATATCATCCACATACAATAATAGGATAATGTCATGACCATTATCTAATCTGGTAAAGTAAACACAATGGTCACATTGACATTGACTAAAGCCATGCTTTGTCATACACCTGTCAAACCTTAAACACCATTGTCTTATAGCCTGCTCAAGACCATATAATCTAGCCTTCTGTCTCACGTGTCCATTCTCTCCTTTCTTTAACCTGGGAACCCATTCATCTTTCAGTGCATTCTTTCTAGCTGGCAACTCTACCAAATCTCCTATTTGGTTCTTTCCCAAGGAATCAATTTCTTCATTCATGCCATGCTCCCACTTTTCCTAGATTCTACCTGCTCTGCCTCTTTAAAACTTCCTAGTTCTTGACCATCAGTGAGCAACAAGTAGTGTAAAGAAGGGGAATAACAAATTTGAGGCTTACTTACCCTTTTAGTCCTCCATATGGGCATTTGAGACTCTTTGACAGCTTGTTATCCACCCAAAATCCATTCTCTAGTCAGTTCCACCTTATCATAGATGCTGGTTCCCTAATCGATATTGGTGTCCCCCTGCCCAACACCACCGAATTTGGTTTGCACATGACTGACATCAGTACCTACCTGTTTGATGTTGGTTCTCACTTGACTGACGTCGATAACTATGTTATCCTGTGAGTATTTTTAGAGACAGGGAAAGTCACAAGTTGATATTGTCTCAGGATGATTATGTGAATAAGGTAGTGGAGAGGTTTAATATGCAGGATGCAGAACCGGTTAGCACACCTATGGATGGACAGTTCATAGAAAAATGTCCCAAATCACATGATGAGGTTGAGTACATGTGTACTAGACCTGATATTACCCAAGCAGTGGGAGTTGTCAGCAAGTTTGTGGCCAATTCAAAAAAGGAGCACTAAAAGCAGTTCAGTGGATTCTTAGGTATCTGAGAGGGACCAGCGATAAGTATTCATGCTATGCAGGGTCAATCACTTCTCTACATGGGTATGTAGATTTGAATATGGTAGGTTACTTGGATGACAGGAGAAGCACCATAGGATATGTGTTCACTATTGGTAGAATGACGGTTAGCTACATTTCAGAGTTACAAAAGGTTGTTGCAGTCACAGAGGCTAGAAAAGAAATGATATGGATGACTCGGTTCATGGAAGAGTTGGGAAAGGAGTAAGAGAGTTGTAGATTATATAGTGATAGTTAAAGAGTAATTCATTTTGCAAAGGATTCAGCCTTTCATTCAAGAACCAGGTATATATAGCTTAGGTACCACTTCATTAGATAGGTATTGGAGGTTGCTGAGTTACAAAGCAACCAATGTCAGTCTAATCAATTGACGTTGATCATATTTAGTGTGTAGAGCAATCGACATCGATTAGGGGTCAGATGGCATCTATCAAATAGGAGCTGACGTCAACAACCTGTGGGTGCATGCATTTGCATGCGCTTCCAAAACTAGTCTAATTTTAGATAGACAGTTAGTTTGCATGTAAAAGACTAATTTTAGTCTTGAGTCTACATTTCTAATTATTGTAATTATGAAGTCTAATTATTGTTTGCATGGGATCTATTTAAGAGACCCATGGGGCTGTATTGTAATAAAGGACAAGGAAGAGATCCTTCTAATTGTAAGATCAAGTTGATCTATAGGTGTGCAAGATCAGGGGAGATCTACATGGTAAGTAAGATTAGTTGATTTTCAGGTGTGTAAGATCAGGGAGATCTACTTGGAGTACTTTGAGTATTTGGTGTACTAGTAGTATTGTTACTGACTGGTGGAGGGTAAAACTCTATGTTTGAGTTGTGGTTGTAATTAGTTGTGAGAGAGAGAACTCTTGAGAGAAATATTGTACACCCAAGAGGTGTGGAAGAGTGTGATTTCTTCATTGTATTTCCTTCTGGAAGAGTATTAATATAAGATTGTATTGTCTCTCATATTCTGTGCTATTTCTAAATTTTAGTTACATTTTACTTCTGGTTTAATTCTTTGGCATGAGTATTTCTAGAGACAGGGAAAGTCACAGGTTGATGTTGTCTCAAGATGATTATGTGAATAAGGTAGTGGAGAGGTTCAATATGCAGGATGTAAAACTGGTTAGCACACCTATGGATGGATAGTTCATAGAACAATGTCTCAAATCACATTATGAGGTTGAGTACATGTGTACTAGACATGATGTTACCCAAGTAGTGGGAGTTGTCAGCAAGTTTGTGGCCAATCTAGGAAAGGAGCACTGGAAAGTAGTTCAGTGAATTCTCAAGTGTCTGAGAGGGACTAACAATAGGTATTAATGCTATGTAGGGTCAAGCACTTCTCTACATGGGTATGTAGATTTAGATGTGGCAGGTTACTTGGATGACAGGAGAAGCACCATAGGATATGTGTTCACTATTGGTGGAATGGCGGTTAGTTGGATTTTAGAGTTGCAGAAGGTTATTGCAATCACAAAGGCTAGCAAGGAAATGATATGGATGACTCAGTTCATGGAAGAGTTGGGAAAGGAACAAGAGAGTTGCAAATTGTATAATGATAGTCAAAGAGCAATTCATTTTGCAAAGGATTCAGCCTTTCATTCAAGAACTAGGTATATACAACATTTTACATCAGATTTCCTCTTCTTGCAATAAACCTGATCCTTTCTTGTAGCATACCACTATGATCCTCCAATAGAAGCTCCCTTCTTTGTTGACCCAGTTTCAAGAAACCTCACTTTCACCTGTTTCCCAAAGATACCATGCTTACAAAAATCTCGATCTATGGTTTTCAAATCTGAACTCTTACCATTTGACTTAAGAACATGCATTCCCTTCTCACTCATGTGACCAAGCCTATAGAGCCACATCTTTGCATCTACATTTGAAGTAGATAAACTAGAAGGAGAATCAATAATACAAGTAGATAGATAAAGAGTACCTACTTTCTTACCTCTTACTAAAACAAGTGCACTCTTGGAAACTTTCCAAGATTCCACTGTGAGAGTTACTATGCATCCCTCATCACCTAACTTTCCAACAGAAATTAGACTCCTCTTTAGGACTGGGACATGCATGACCTCATTCAACACCCATGTGTTGCCTGTCTACAATTTCAGCCGCACTTTCCCTTTGCCAACAATTTGACAAGGCTCACCAACCCCTAAATAAATCTTTCCAAAGTCTCCATGGACATAATCATAGAAAAATACTCTATTTGGGGTTGCATGGAAAGAGGAAATAGAATCTAAAACCCAAGATTCTACTTTATCCACGGAACATATAAGAGCATCCTATGTAACAATACCTACAACATCTGCTTCTTCATTTCCTTCATGCTGATCTTCTACCAACCAACAATCTTTCTTTACCTGCTCTTTCTTTCCATAATACCGTAATTGATAATTCTTGCCATTGAATTCCTCCATTCTTAGTGTAATTTCTTCTACCATTGTTATGCTCCCACTCAAATAGAAACCCCTATGAGTGACCTGTAATCAACAAACACTTAACACACTCTGACCACCTATTAGTGTACCTAACCAAGCTCTGATACCAATTGTCAGTGGTATCACTTGGTGATCCTAGCTCTGATACCAATTGTTAGGATCCCTACTCCTTAAGAGTATAATTGATTACCTTTGTAACTAATTGTAATCTTATATAAAGTACTACACAAAGCATTTTATATCTATCACTTACTACTTTAGCACATTGCATAATAAAAATTAGTCAATAGTATAGCTTAGCATTTGGAATCACACATATACTTACATGTTTGATCAATTAAGGGCCTAGGTGAAAGTCATTATTACATCTACCATGCATGTTGATTATGCATGTTCCCTAAGGAATAAATACATTCAATCTGAAACCCTAGATTGAGGGTTAATATAGGTAGCAATCGGGATAACATGGGTTCTAGATCATGTGATCATTTTCCCCCTAACCTAGTTTTCCCCCCCTTTATTGTTGATGAATTTATTTTTTGCATATGTGTAGATGGATATAAGGTTTTGATATTGAAATAGACCTAAAATGATCTCTATTGACTTCTAACCTCTAAAATTTGGTACACATGCTCCCAAAAACCTAGCAAACATAACCCCAAAAACTTAGACCTATGTGACTAGTTTAGATAATAGTAGTAAGAATATGACTATAACATTGGACCTTAAAGTGTCGTATTTTTGGTGCTCCTATCCAATAAAAAAATGAAGGCTAGATCTAGATTCATGATAGTGTCCCCCTACACCTCAATTTCCAACCCCTAAATCATTCATTTCAATCCATTTTTAGATAAGTTCATTCCTCTTCCTCATGTAAATTATTAGATAAAAATCTATATTTTTCCATATTAAATTATTTTTTCCCCTTAATCTAGACCCTTTATTGTTTAAGAACTAAACATTAGTTTTCCAAAAATAATAAAACAATCCTAGTACTAAATTTTTAGGAAAGAAGAATAAAGGAAAAGTTCTTGAATCTCTAAAATCTAATTACATTGAACCTAGTGACCTCAAATTCACTTCTTCTAATCCACCTTCTGAATTTCTACCCACTTCACCATTGAAGAAGTCAAAATTTCCACGTATCACATTTAGGATGATTTTCACATTAAAAACTATATAAATCCCCTAAATCATATAGAAGGCCTAAACCTATCCCTAGTAGGCCCAACATGATATGGAAAAAGAAGACCAATTCTTGTCAAAGGCAACCACTTGTGTTTGTAAAAGACATGTCACTAAACCAAGATCAACCTACTAGTTCTGAAGGATCTTAGTTATATGGTGATGATTTTGATACTTGTTATACAAACATTAAATACCCCATTCCTAATAGAATCATGGAAAATCTAGACTATAAAGGAAAAGGTATTATTTAACTACTACCTACATCAACACAATAAATTGAGGTCTTGGATTCACTCCATTTGGGGGTGACCCCAAATATTTTGAAAGTGATAATATTTCATCAATTGATGAAGAGACTCCTGATAGTGACACATAATCCCATTATAACACATAAGATGAGTTGGTTAATACCATTTTTTTTGATACCAATGACATTCTAACCATCACAACCCATTATCCCCTTTCTCTCCATCATCCTAGCCTAATCGATTGTGACCAACAATATTATATTATACCATTGGATGAATTTTAGAATAAAGACTCCATTATTGAATTCATGGGTATTAGAGATGGGTTGGTAGTTGGTGATAATAAACAAGGATTTGACTTCATCTCATACCCTAACTCCTACTTTGGAAATCAAGTGAACTTCTTTGGTCATGAAAAAATTAAAACATCAAGATCTTTAGGGAAAAAACTATTTGATGTGCCTTTGGATCATGGAAAAGGTAAAGGAAAGATAATTCCATGGGTGAAAAAATATTTTAGGTTCTCTTAGGTAGGGAAGTTCACTCACCTCTTTAGGAAGCTCAATGTCCTCCAAGTCTTAGCATTATAGTTGGGTCTAACATTAGTGAAAAAGAACATAGAATCTTTTCACAAATGGTGAAAGAATTTCTAGAGTGTTTTGTTAATTGGACACTACCAAAGAATTTTGATTTTGATTCTTCTTACATGGGTGAACCCTATGGGTCACAAATAGCTTTAAAAGATCAATTTTCATCCTTACCAAATATCCTTAAAGATGGTTCTACACTCTTTGTAGATAATAAAATGGAAGTGAACATTGGTACCTATGATGACCCTAAATTGATTTAATTAGGTGTGTCCCTCACTACTGAGGAATATGAATTCATTATTGTTATCCTAAATGACTTAATTGACATATTTTCTTGGTCTTATGTAGACATGTTGGGTTTAGACCCATCTCTAATGGTATATAGGCTTATTGTGCATTTGGATGCCAAAATGAATAAAAGCTCTGAAAAATGCATTTACATATTGATATCTTGGTTAAGCTAGAAAAACTATTGGGATTATGTTTTATTAAACCACTTAATTATTCAAAATGGATCTCTAACATTGTTTTATTAAGCAAGAAGCCTCAAGGAATTAATTTTTATAATGACTTCAAACATATTGAAAGGGAATACCTTAAGGATGACTTCCCTTTACCAAATATAGACATGACAATTGACTTAACAACATGATATGAGATGTCCCTCATGGATGTATTCTCAAGATATAATAATATTAAGAGTGCACCTAAAGACTAGGATAAGAAAACATTCAACACTATATGGGGGACATTTTATTATCAAGTCATGCCATTTGGCTTGAAGAATGCCAAGGAAAATTATCAATGTGACATGATTATCATCTTAAGTGATATGATGCATGATATTGTTGAGTAATATGTGGATGACATCCTATCCAAATCAAAGACATGTGTAGCAAATCTCAAATTTCTATGAAGAATCTTTGAGAGACTTTGTGATTATAAGGTATACCTCAATCTAAAGAAGTGTATCTTTGATATTAGTTAAATAAAATTACTTGGATTTATTGTATCACATAGAGGCATTAAATTTGATCCTGATAAAGTCAAGGCCATTATGGAAATGCCACCTCCTTCTACTCTAAAATAGCTCTACACCCTATAGGGAAAATTTTAGTCCATTCATTGGTTCATTTTGTAGATAATCAGTCAATGCCATAATTTCACTAACATTTTAAAGAAAGGTGTAACATTCTAGTGGGATACAAGTTGTCACCAAGCCTTTATATAATTTATTACCTATTTGGCTAACCCACTAGTCTTTATTCCACCTACACTAGGAAGACCATTACTCCCTTACATATCTATAATAAAACATGCCCTAAGGGCACTTTTGGCTCAACATGATGAGTGGGGTAAATAACACAGTTTATTATTTTAGTAGGACACTTGTAGCATATGAGAATAACTACATTACAATTAAATAGTCTTGTTTATAAATGGTGTTCACTTCCCAAAATTTTCATCACTACATGTTAAATAATAAGACCATTGCTATAGCCAATATTGACCCTCTCAAATATTTATTATCTAAATCAACATTAATAGGTCACATGGCCAAAGGGGTAATGTTACTAAGTGAATTTGATGTTGAATATCAAAATCAAAAGGCCATTAAGAGATGGGTTCTTCTAGATCAGCTTTCTAAAGTGCCTTTATCAGATACCACACCACTCATCTTTGATTTCCTAGACAAGTCAATCTTGACCCTGTAAGTAATAATTACTGGGTCCAAACAGTGGGCATTGTACTTTGATGGCTCATTCACATCTAGAGGATTAGGATCAAGTATTTTTTTCATCACATAATAATAAGATCTCATTCAGAAGGTGTTACACATTAAATTTCATTACACAAACAACATGTATGAGTATGAAGCACTCATTATAAGACTACTTCTCATCATTCAATGGAATATTCAACAATTAGTGGTATATGAAGATTCTTAAATGATCATTAATTAGGCTATACACTAATACCAAACTATAGATGAGAAGATTTTACCTAAAAAAACATGGTCAACAAACTTAAGACTCACTTTGAAACTATTCATTTTGAGCAGATACCCAAGGCCAATAATAGATCAATAGATTACATGGTGACCATTGGGTCAATGATAGCAGTGGCTAGCAATGTCAAAGAGTATCCATTTCTTATCAAGAACCTTATTCAACTAGCTCATTTGCAATCATATTTTGAGATGATATTATATATTTTTTGTCTTGGTCTACCTTGGTATCAATACATATACACCTATCTCCATGACCAAATTTTTCCCACTGATCTATCATGAACCCAACACAAATCCTTTAATCATAAAGATATTTGTTAAATATTACTTGGTAATATATTATAGTATAGGATATGATGGAACATTTATTTATTTTTTAACTTTGGTAGAATCCATATTATCACTTAAGGATGTACACGAAGGAAATATTGGGGCCCATACTAATGGCATGGTATTTTCCAAGAAACTCCTTTGAATTGGGTATTATTGGCTAATAATAGAGATGGATGTTTTCAACATCTCAAGAGGTGAAATTATTATAATTGACATGGTTATTTGATCTATGCTCCTTCCTTACTGCTCTAACTGATAATGACACCATGTTTATTTTCTACTTGGGGAATCGATATCATAGGAAAAATAAACCCCACTTGTTAACAACCCAAGTTTCACCCTATGAAATATATTTTTCACTTATCCTTAAAACTTGGACTAACATTAGATTGGTCTACAAGTTATGGGTTACCTATATCTATACCAAACCTCTAGACTATGGGGCTAGCTCCCTTGATATATCAACTTTGAATTATTTTCCTAAAACATATTTTGATTTGGGGGTGAAAAGTATTCGAACAATAACTTAAAATTAAAATATATACTAGTGATGGTGATGCAACAATTTAAACACTCATTCACTCAATTATGGACTTCAACTAACACTAGAAAGTAATACAAATCATTGAATCTTCCAAATCCAAAGACTCCTATGCAAAAGTGTTTCACATAAAGGTTTTAAAAAGTGATCAAAACATGAGGGTAATGATGGAATTCCTAATTCAAGGCACTAACCAATAAATATATCCACTAAAAACTGATCCACTTAACATTAAAACACTATATGTGACCTACATAAGATCATCTACTAGTAACTAGGTGAGATTAGGACCTTCCAAGGGAGAAAGACTACCACATGTGCAAATAAAACTAATCAAACACATTAAAAATTTATCAAATAATCTAAAAAAAGTCATTTATATTCACTTAAAAGGTTTTAAAGTGTCAATCTTGGTAGAGTTTACTCATACCCAAGAAAGGGATTCCAAAACAAGGCCAGAGAGATAAGGAAATGTGCCATTAATTTAGTCCTTATCCAAATGCTACGTAGTATATCTTGATTAATATTTCATCCATCCTTGGATAAATGGCATATATATTAAGGTAAAAAATATTTAGGAATTTAAATGAGTCTTAAGCATTCATTATCCCTGATTAGTGGAGTTTGACCAATAACAATGCCTTTAACCTTGCTCAAGAACCCTATATACTAGGTCATGTGTTGTTATTGCAAAATTAGTCCTTCCCATTGGAAAAAATAATTTAATTCTCACTTTATTATTCATTTAAAACTTATTCTAGGATGTTGGTGAGGTCCTTCCATGATCTATGAGCTATTAGAAGCCTTTAAGTGCAAGTTTGACTCCTTACATAAGCCTAGGCATTAGAAGGAAAGAAGCTATTTTTGGAGTCTTTGGACATTTAAAAAAATTTAAAACTCATAAAAACTTATATTTGACTTTTAATCTCTTCATTTATGGTGTGGATAATGTATATGAGCCTTGACAAAGTTTAAAAGGAGGATTAGACAATGTTTTAGTGTTTAGGCTCCTTGAAAAGCTCATTCTCAATATGTCGTAGAAGAGAAAAGTGGATCTTGTCTTCAATAATAAAAATTTATTAAATGGATGGTCTCAAAAAAATATATTATACATGGATAAATTCCTTTTAATACATTAAACACTCACAAATACTCAACTTTACACCAAAACCATGAATTTTTTCTTAAATCCTTATTGCCCTAAAATATCTAAAACTCATTTCCTAAAATAATATGGAGATTAATATGGAAAATTTGGAGTATTTAGATATAAAATATCCCTTTACATCTCCACACAAAATTTGGTGATCATATATTGAGTGTAGATATACTTTCTAGCTCATTTTCTCTCCCAAATTAGGCCTAATTAGCCCTGTTAGGCCTAGAAAGAGAAATATTACTACTAGGAGATCCCACATGTGTGAAAATCCCAAAAAAACACTTTATTAAATTTACCTATGATATAACCATGAACCATGTCACATTTGGTGATCTAGAAGATTTTGGAAGTATGAAAAGCTTGAAATGGCCATTGGCAAGCTTGCCCTTTTGAAGCATTTTCAAACTGGCCTGAAAGATTTGAGTGGTTTGGGAACTTATGAGAAATTTTGTATATATTTTTGATATTTTAAAATTAAAATAGTTCTCAAACCACCTCTCCCATTAATTGGAATCAAATCATGCTCTCCAAAACACTATTTTAGGCCAAAAACCTTTAAAAATATAGTTTTATACAAATCTATAAAAGTGAAGGTACAACAAAATTGCATGTGAATGATCATAATAGAGTATAAAAAATTATATTAGGTTTGAGGGCCAATTTTTTTAATTTTACATGATTTTGAGGTCCATCTCTACAAATTGGTCATTGTTAGGGTTTTAAGACCTGTTTGGGGTCTTAACAATTGATCATAAAGAACAACCCCTCTCTTTATATCTTAATTCCATAAGATTTTTTTTTACGGGACCCATATAATTCCTCCAATCACCAATTATATAAATTAATATTGTCAATAAATATATGAGTAACAAAATTTGACCCTTAGGTTGCGAAATAAGCAATTTAAGAGGTCTAAGAGGGAAATGAGTTAGTGAGAGTTTTCCTATGTTGGTTTTGAACTCCTATGACCTCAATGGAGTCTATAAAATTCCTCTTGACACTTAAAATATTTTTCCAACCTCTTTATTTTGTCAAATATCTCTACTTATTAATGATTTTAGCTTAGGGTTTATATGCCTAATTTCCTTCTTAAACCCAACTCACTATTTTTTTTTTACATTTCTACTCTTTGTCTAGGTATGATCTCATACAAGTGCTTGAATATTATCCTCACCATACTCTAAAATTCACTAAATTCATATTTCTTCACTTACCTTGCTTCCCTCTACCCTCATTCAACCTAGCTTCCTTGAGAAGGTTTTAAGCCTATATGCCTAATGACTATGCTCACTTAGTTTTGATGCTAAAAAGGGATTATTTGAGACTTTTAGTTACCTCCGAGTGGAGATAATCAAATAAATAATATCTATTAGTCACTTATGTTATCTCAATTGGGCCAATTGTCTCCACTACTTTTAAATTAATTCACTAGCCAAACATTTATGTGCAGTTGTAGGTAGTCAACTTACTTCTTGATTGCAGGTCAAAGGATAAGCTTTGTATAACTAAACCTTTAGTCACTTTGAGATCTTCAAAAAGTGTTTATAACCCATCCAATATCTTCTTAACCTCTTAATGATATATTCCTATCCTCACAACCCTGGCACCAACCTTCTTGTCATGGCTTTTATATAAGTAGGCATATAGACTAACTTTCAAGTCTCTTGGTTGTTGGTTCCATTTATGATCTTTAATAGATTTATTAAGTATTTTTATGATTCCTCATATTTTTTCACACATTAATTAACTTCAAAATCAAATTCAATTTCAAAAATTCACCAAAAACATAACCTAGACTGACTTCATAATCAAGTTTTGCCTATAAGTGTTGATCTTCAAGGTCTTAGGCCTTATTTTGATGTTTTTCACTATTGGCATTGATTGTGATGTCCTTATATGGTTATGGTATCATAATAAAAATTGAAATCATTATACTTACCTTAGTATCCTTCTCAAAATATTCATGTATCCCTATCTGTATGTCAAGTTGTCTCCAACTTGACCTCCCATCCTCATACACAGACCATTATAGGATCATAAACTTGTGGAAACTATCTTATTATTCACATTTCAAATCAAAATATAACTACAATTGTCAATATATCACTATCAACTCTAT
Organism: Torreya grandis; assembly: GCA_037957365.1. NCBI lineage: Eukaryota > Viridiplantae > Streptophyta > Pinopsida > Cupressales > Taxaceae > Torreya > Torreya grandis. Next base: position 1,170,008 of record JARHVA010001057.1, read on the forward strand.
ATGTAACTCCTCAACTCTTGGAAAATTGTTATACCTTTTACATAGTTAGCTCATATGGAGTTATTAGGGTGTAGCTATACATGGTCATTTAACTATTGTAGGTGATTTTTTTAGGCTAAATTCTCACCTCGAAAAGTGAAGTTAAGAAGGTAAGACCTGAAATATGTCCACTAATACCTCATCATCCCTTAACACCTCTCACTATCACCCATTTATCCTACACCCCTACCTATAACAAACATAATGCCCTTCAACTCTTGTCCCTTACAACTCCCTACCTCATCTTATCAGTTGATTGTAGATAATGATCTAGGTGATGATATAAGTGGCCCCTCATGTAGATATTTTTAATCCAATGAAAACACCATTATTATATTTTACCCTCCATATGAACACTCTCATTTATCCATAAACCATTCTTGTTCAACCTTTTTCATATGTCATGTCTAGGCCAAGCCAAGGCGGTTGTAGGTGACTATTCAAGCATTGAATAAATTTATGATTAGAAAGGAGGTATGAGATAAGTTAAGATGATCCAATATTTTAAGATCTTAAATATTCATTTTAAAAATCCTTAATTTCTCCACTAACAACCATTATAAAACTTGAGCTTCACCTGAAAAACTCATTCCTTGTAAGACTCTAAATCCTATTATACATATTGATGGCATCCTTGTAGACTACATAAGGTTGAGGTCTTCTTATCCACTATCCATTGACATCACACATATCCTTGAAGTTTGAGAATCCTCTTCCATGTGTTCCCTCACTTGTTTGGTCACCTCCCAAGCATCTTGAAGTGTCTTCATGAGTACTTATTGTAGGTGAAGGTTTCACACTATGTACAGAATGTTAGGAGTTGAGATGTTGTATTCAAGATAGGAGTATGATCTCTAGGCCTTTATTGAAACTCTAATTTGTTTCATTATATAACAAAAACATAATATTTTCATATAAATTCTTGAATTTAATGGAAATAAAAATAACAAATTACATTAAACAATCTAAAAATATCTTAATCTTTACTTATAAGCGGTTTCCAATTTTTGTTTCTTAATAAAAACAAGCTCTCCATGATTGAGATAAAATAGAATTCATTGGTATCTCAACTTAAGTGGTGTGAAATAATTTAAAATCATATAAACCTTATTTTAAATCACTCTCAAACCACTTAAATCTTCTTTGTATTCTAAGTCAAAGTTATGACTGTTGTAGGTAGTGATTTGTCCACTACACTCATCTTTACATGATCTACCTATCACCTCTATGAAATACTAAGCCTCAATGAGAAGTGTTTAATTGAGATTAATAATATGAAATTATATATGTTCTATAAACTTTGAATTATACTCTATAACAAGTCATTTATCTTCTTAAGACCTCTGCATTATGAAATTGTTGTAGATGTTTATTGATTCAAGGCACTTGTCATTCCCTCACCTACCAAGGATATTGAATAGAATTATCCATAAGTGATTAAAAAATTTATTATTTGGTAAGTTAAATATTTAAATATTATGTTTTATTTTCTCATATATTTTCATTATTAGTTTCCATGAGCTACTAAACTATAGGTCTATTTGGTATATTTAGGCATAATAGGCCCTTCTTGGGGTTTTTGATCCTTGAGTATGATATAATATCTCAAGACTCATAAAACAAATAAAAAATTAATATTAAACCTCTAAAACTTGTGTCGCTATTTAATTAAATTCACTTCAATCTTTTAAACTTACTAATTGCATACATACCTTATCTAAGAGGCTAACTCATTCAAAACCATCCCAAGGAGACCATGCTTAAATTGAAGACCTATGAATATTTGAATGGGTGAATTAGGTGTTAAATTACATAATAATTTATTTTAATACCTTTGTATTTTAATACACTCTCCTTATAACTCAAGTTCTACTTTGAATTTGACCAAAAAGACTATTCACAAGTACAACATATGAAACATGTTTTATGATAGAAGTACCTTCCTAGAAGGATTTACCTGATGAAACCAAATTTAATAGGTCCTATTTTACCATAAAATTACTATCATTAAATAATTAATCTTCATTACATTTTTAAAATAATAAATAGAAGAAAACTTGGACCCTATTTGGATGAATAGGCCATCTAGGCACCCCTACATTGTTAACAATTTTTCATAGAGATGGAGAGATGAAACTAAAAAATAATAACATAAATTTGAATTAAAATAGGTTCCATATCACTTCCAAATATATTATTTCTCAACTATCTCTCTCTCTCTTGGTTGTATAAAGTGAAAACCTCAGGCCTTCCTAGAGCTGTCCAAGAAGGGTGATATAGGAGCAAAGTAGGATTTTGCCATTTTTTCACCCATAACTTCCTCAAAAAAAATTATTTTACCTTTTAATTTAAAATAATTCCCTTAATATTCATAAATCTCATTTTTACCTAAATAATTGTACGGATAGCCTCAAAATAGGCCTTTGTGGCACTAAAATTACCATAATCATTTGAGAAGTCTAATGAAACTAATATAAAATGTATCCAATAGATCTTATCATGAATTCATAAGTAAATAATGTCCTAAAAATAATTTTTTTTGGTTATAGGGGTTGGTATTTGGCCTTGGGAGGCCAAATTACCAACATTTTTGGTGACTCATGGGGGTTGACCAACCTATTGGTCAAGAGAACCCACTCATTTTTTAATGAAAATGATAGTATTTAAACATGAAAACATGTTTTTGATGAATACCCTATTTTAATCCCAAATAATTTTCACTTATGACATCTTGTGACTATAAAAAACTAACAAGACACAACAAATACACCAAAAGAAACACCCCTAAGCCTAAGAAACACAACAATACAAAAAAAACAACAACAAGGTAGTAAACTACTTGTGTTCACCACATATTGAAACAAGAGAAAAAAAACTAAAAAATCTAACCTAAGATTAATTTATTTGCTTTGGGATCAAATGGAAAACTTGTTTAGTCACTATGACACCATGAATTTTGATTACCATGTCTTGATTTGAGTCCAACCAAACATTACTCAATATATGAGAATTCCCACTTGTATCTAGGGGAATGAGCATGTTCATGTCCTCTTGGGAAAGTATCTTGGCCTTTTTATTCCATTTTTTGATTCATGGGTTGTACATGTGAGTCCAACACCCAATCATACTTATCCCATATTTGTCTACCTTGCACGATCAACCTCATCTCTACCCCAATCATAAAATGCTCTTGAAATGCCACATCTTGGTTGTTAATTTAACTCTGCTCCATATGGAATGGTGACATGTCAATATCTTCATGATTAACATCTTGAAATTCATTAGGCATTCCAAAGGATAAGATATCCTCACTTGGTTTGTATTTAAGAGTATTAATTTGAGGCACTACTTCAAAAAACATTTCATCATTCTTTTCATCATCTTGGGCATGTTGATCTTTTGGACAACACTTGATAGGGTCAGCAGCTGATTGATCTTCAACATGTTCAATATGAAGGTGTGAGTCCTTGAATGGTCTGATATTCATTTAAAATAATCATATATTTCTACCAAAGCTCAACATTTTCACCTTGACACTCCATGTAATCATGATCACCCTTCTAACTCTCATAAACCATTAGTGTATTATGCCTATCAACAAACTCATCTTGGTGGCCAATAATTTCTCTTTTATCTTCAATAAAACTATAGTTTTCTTGAACACAACTTTTCTTGGATGTTTTAAGATTTTATAAGTCTACCTCCTTGCCTTTCAACTTCTATAATTTGAATAGATGTCTCACTCACACTCGTCAGAGCTATGATGACAAAGAGTGGTTGCCATATCATAAAGTAGCTCTGAGGAACCATCTTATTCTTGTTCAATTGGAATGTCTTCTTATTTATGCTTATCTTTCACCTAAATTACCTCTTTAAGCTCATCCTCTTTTGCATTGTGAAATTTTGATTTATACCTATCCTTCATATGGGGTGTCTTAATGATGATTTCCTCTTCTTTCTCACTCAAGTCACTCTCATTTTCTATCACTATAGCTATTTCTTCTTCATTTACCTCACAAAGATCAGGTTCCTTCTCAAGGGATGGCATGGTGGATCCTTAAAAGAGCTCAAGAAGATGATTCAAATCCAAAGGTGTCGCCATGGATGCTTCATGCTCCTTACACAGTTACTCATCTTTGACAACTATCACTTCATCTCTCTATTTCATATTGTTCTGAATAGATTTCCATGAGGGAAATGCATTGGAATTTTGAGGAGGGAGGGGTGGGGGCTGAATGTTTTCTAATTTTTCATTGACTTCAAAACCTTGGTTTACATTTTACTACCCTTATTTCTCCCTTGACTATTGTATTTGTTTCCAAGTTAAAAAATTGGATGTAGGAACTTCTTTTCCTATATTTGTTTCAACCTTGGGAATGAATGGAGAACTTCCTGTTGAGATGTGATTTCTTTTATAGTTGTTACTGAATGATATAGGATTTGGTTTACAATCTTAACTTTTTTATAAAAGTGAGCCTCAAATCAGAGCACCATCTCATTGGATATCTATTCCTACTGATTAGAATATGAAGGCCCTTGCATAATCGACTGAGAAACATGTAACTTAGCCTTCTCAAGACACACTTCTCTTTCCCTTTGAAATATCTCTTAGTAAACCTCCAAGTAGGAAAATTTGGAAAGGCTTGAGAGGAAATTTGATGGTTGTGACACATATTTATTTGACACTCTTGAGAGGGAAAATGTAGTTCAATGGAGGATTGATATGTAATTAAAAAGGGAATATGTTTATGGTAGGATTAGATTTGTTGTCTCTCATGAACTACCAACTTCTCTTCAATGATGGAAGCTAAACCACCTATGTCTAACATGTCATTATTGACCTTTTAATGGCCTTGTCTTATGAAAAATTCTGAATCTTCCTTAGCTTACTGTAATGAATCTCTTATGCTCTAAAAATCATATCTAAGGATTTCCTATCCATAGTTCTTTTATGTGTAAATGCTCACCATGTGTTTTTCATAGCCAAAAAAGGTTAGTTTAAAGTTTGATATGGATTGTCTTAAAATATGAGTAGGTTGACCAAGAGCATCAAGATGTTACCATGACTGATTAGGTTGATAAGCAAGCTACTAAGGAGGTGAATGAGGTTCACAACAAGGAATAAAGTAGTTTTATTAGTATTAAAAAGGATCATAAGCCTGATAAGGGTTATCATATTGTTGACAAGGGTGAATTTAAGGTGATAGGTTTCATAATAAGGTTGATATGAGTCATAGGGTTATTGATAAGGAGGTATGTGGCATAATTATTCCACATATGCATCCATCATTCAGCATAATGCACATTAATATCAATGAAATTATGAACAAGAATTTCTCATACCTTTGAGATTATGAGCTTATGATGATCAAGTTTCTACTGTGAAGGCTCTAATGCTCCAATCAAGTCCCATTGGGCATGCCAAAACTGTTAGCAACCCAAGTTGCACCCTGTGAAGTAGATTATTCACTTATTCAAACTTAGACTAATATTGGATTGGTATATAGGTTTTGGGTTACCTATATCTATACAAAACCTCTAGATTATGGGGTTAGCTCTCCTAATATACCAACTTTGAATTCTTTTCCTAAAACCTATTTTACTTTGGAGGTGAAAAGAGTCAGAAAGATAAATTGAAAGTAAAACCTATACTAGTGATGGTGATGCACCAATGTAAATACTCATTCACTCAATTATGTACTTTAACTAACACTTGCAAGTAATATAAATCATTAAATCTTCCAACTCCAAGGAATCCTATGCAAAAGTGTTTCACATAAAGGTTTCACTAAGTGATCAAAGCATAAGGATAATGATGGAAGGCATAATTTAAGTCAGTAACCAATTAATATTTCCACTTCAAGCTCAACCTCTCAAAATTCAAACACTATATGTGACCTTCATAAGATCATCTACTAGTAACTATGTGAGATTAAGACCTTCCAAGGGATAAAGACTACCACATGTGAAAATGAAACTAATAAAACACACTAAACCTATAATAAAGAATATAAAAATAGTAATTTATATTCACTTAAGATTTTACAAAGTTTCAATCTTGGCATATTTTCCTCATTCCCAATAGAGGGATTATAAAACATGGCCTTAAGGTATGGAGAGAGAGAGAGAGAGAGAGAGAGAGAGAGAGAGAGAGAGAGAGAGAGAGAGAGAGAGAGAGAGAGAGAGAGAGAGAGAGAGAGAGAGAGAGAGAGAGAGAGAGAGAGAGAGAGAGAGACCAAAACAAGAAAATGTGTCATTGATTTAGTTCTCCAAATGATATGAAATATATCTTGATTAATGTTTCATCCTTCCTTGGATAAATTTAATATATGTTAAGGTGAGACATATCTAGGAACTTTAATGAGTCTTAAGCATTCATTAGCCATGATTGGTAGAGTTTGACCAATAAAAATGCCTTTATCCTTGCTCAAGAACCCTAAATACTAGTTCCTATTTATTTATTACAAAATTGGTCCTTCACATTGGAAATAGGATTTTAATTCCCCCTTTATTATTCATTTACAACTTATTCTAGGACATTTATGAGGTCCTTTCATGATCCATGGGCTGTTAGAAGCCTACAAGTACAAGTTTGACTCCTTTAACAAGCCTAGGTATTGAATGGAGAGAATCTCTTTTTGGAGTCTTTGGGCCTTTTAAAATATTTAAAAATAATTCCAAATGATATTCAATTTTTTATCTCTTAATTTTTAGTGTGGATAATATATATTAGATTTTGTAAGGTTTATATCAAGCATTATACAATGTTTTAGTGTTTAGGCTCCTTGAAAATCTCATTCTCACTATGTCATAGAAGAGAAAATTGTAACTTGTCTTCAATACTAAAAATTTATTAAATTAATGGTCTCAAAATATCATATTATATGTATAAAAATTATTTTGAAGACATCAAACACTCACAAATACTCAACTTTGCACTAAAACCATGAATTTCTTCTCAAATCCTTATAGCCCTTGACTAACTAAAGATCATTTCCTAAAAAAATTTGGAGGTTACTATGGAAAAGTGGGAGTAGTTTTTGATATAACCTATCCCATTACATTTCCACCAAAAAATTGGTGATCAAATCCTAAGTGTAGATATACTTTCTAGCTTATTTCCTCTCTGAAATTAGGCCTAATTAGCCCTCCTAGGACTAATTAGATAAATATTGATATTTGGAGATTAAACACATGTTAAAATTAAAAAAACACTTGATTAAATTTACATATGATATCACCATGCTCCATTTCAAATTTGGTGATCTGTAACACTATGAAAGTATGAAACCTTGAAATGGCCATTGGCAAGCTTGCCCTTTTGAAGCATTTTCAAATTAGCTTAAAAGATTTGAATGGTTTGGGCACTTATGAGAAATTTTGTATAAATATTTTATATTTTAAAGGTAAAATAATTATTTAATCACCTCTCCCATTTTTGGCATCAACTTATGCTCTCCAAAACCCTATTTTAAGCCAAAAACCCTAGAAAAGTATAGTTTTGTACAAATCTGTATAAATGAAGGTACAACAAAATTGCATGTGAAATATCCTCAAAGAGTATAAAATAAAATATATTAGGTTTAAGGTAAAATTTGTGGCATTTTATGTGCATTTTAGTTTCATCTCTATAAACTGGTCGTTGTTTAAGAGAGGTTTAAGACTTGTTTGGGGTATTAACGATTGTTCATAAAGAATATCCCCTCTCTTTATGTCCTAATGCCAAAATATTTTTTTATGAGACACATATAAAACCTAAAATTATCATTTATCCCCTATTTTTAATAAATATATTATTAACATAAGTTGACCCTCAGGTTGAGAAATAAGCAATTTGAGAGGTTTGAGAGGAAAATGAGTTAGTGAGAGCTTTATTGAGTTGTTTTTGAACTCCTATGACCTAAATTGAGTATATAAAATTACCCTTGACACTTTAAAATAGTTTTTAAAAATCATTAATTCATCAAATATCTCTACTTCTCAATCATTAATAGTTTTATAGGCCCAACTACCTTCTTAACCCCAACTCATTATTTTCTCATATTTCTACTCTTTGTCCCAATTTAAGCTCATGTAAGTTATTTAATATGATTATAAACATCCTATAAAAGTCACAAAATTAATCCTTATTCACTTACCTTACTTCACTCTACCCTCATTCAACCTAGTTGCCTTGAGAAGGTATTAAGCCTATAGGCCTAATGGTTGTGTTCACTTAGTTTTGACCCCTAAAAAGGATTTTTTGAGACTTTTATCTACCTATGAGTGGAGAAAATTAACTCCCCATGACATATTAGTCACTTGGATTATCTCAAGTTGGAAAATTTTCTCCTCTTCCACTTTTAAATCAATCAACTAGCCAAATATTTATGTGTAGTTGTAGGTAGTAAACTTGCTTTTTGGTTGCAGGTCAAAGGATAAGCTTTGTCCAACTAAACCTTTAGTATCTTTGATCTCTTCAATAAGTTTTTAGAATCCCTCCAAGATCTTATTAACTTTCCAATGATCTCTTCTTATCCTTACAACCCTAGCACCAACATTCTTGTTTGGCTTTTGTCTAAGTAGGCATATAGACTGACTTTCAAATATTTTGGATGTAGGTTAAATTTATAGTGTTTAGTATATTTATTAAGTAGTTTTATGATTATTTTTATTTTTTCACACATTAATGAACTTCATCATCAAATTAAAGTTCAAAACTTCACTAAAAACACAACATAGATTGACTTCATAATCAAGTTTTGCCTATAATTATTGATCTTTAAAGTCTTAGGCCTTATTTTGACATTTGTCACTATTATAATTGACTTTTATGGCCTTATAGGGTTATGGTATCATAATAACACTTTCATTTCATTTTCCTTACCTCAGGATCCTTCTTAAAATATTCATGTATCCCTATCTATATGTCAAGTTGTCTCCAACTTGACCTCCTATCCTCATGCACATACCATTATAGGAGCATAAAATTGTGGACTCTATCTTATTATTCACCCTTCAACTCAAAATATCACTATACTTGAAAATATAGAATTATCAAATCTAGATGTCACTCATCAATTCTTGGAAAAAATTTAGACCTTTTACACATTCATCCCATATGGAGTTCTTAGGGTGTAGTTGTAGATGGTCATTTGATTGTTATAGGTACTTTTTCTAAGATAAATTCTCACCTTGGAAAGTGAAGGTAATAAGGTAAGACATAAAATATATCCACTAATACCTAATCATCACTTAACACCTCTCAATATGACCCCTTTATCCTACACCCCTACCTCTAACACACATAATGGTCTTTAACTCTTGTCCCTTGAAACTCCCTATCTCATCTTCTCAGCTGACTATAGATGATGATCTCGGTGGTGACAGAAGTGGCTCCTCATGTAAATATTTTTAATCCTATTAAAACATCATTATTATCTTGTACCCTCCATAAGAACACTCTCATTGATCCATAAACCATTCATGTTCAACCTCTTTCACATGTCATCTCTAGGCCAAGATAAAGTGGCTATAGGTGACTATTCAAGCTTTGAATAAGATGATGATTAGAAAGAAGGTATATGATTAGTTAAGATGATCAAATATTTGAATCTATTCAATATTAATTTTGAAACTCCATTTTTCCACTAATAACCATGATGAAACTTGAGTTTCACTTAAAAAACTTAGTCCTTGTAAGACTCTAAATCTTGTTATATAGACTAAAGACATCCTTGTATACTACATAAGGTTGATGTCTTCTTATCCATTGGCCATTGACATCACACGTACCCTTGAAGTTTGACACTCCTCTTCTACATGGTCCCTCACTTATTTTCTCACCTCCAAGGCATCTTGAAGTGTTTTAATGAGTAGATATTATAGGTGAAGGTTTCACATTGTGTACGGAATGATAAGAGTCGAGATGTTATTTTTAATAGAGGAGTATGATCTCTAGACCTTTATTAACCCTCTAGGGTCTTTCATTGGCTTATATAAAAATTATATTTCCATATAAAGGCTTGAATGGAATGGAAATAAAAATAAAAAATTACCTTAAACAATCTAAAAATATCTTAACCTTTGCTAATAAGGGGTTTCCAATTATTTTTTCTTGATAAAATAAGCTCTCCATGATTGAGATCAATAGGACTTCATTGGTATATCAAATTAAGTGGTTTTAACTCATTTTAAATCCTTTAAATCACTCTAAAACCAATTAAATCTTCTTTGCATTTTAAGTCAAAGCTATGACTATAGTAGGTAGTGATTTTTCCACTACACTCATCTTCACTTGATCTACCTATCACCTCTATGAGCTACTGAGCCTTACTAAGCATTGTTTACTTTATATTACTAATATGACATTAGATATGTTCCATGAAATTTGAATTAGACTCCAAAACAAGTCACCTATCTTCTCAAGACCTCTACATTATGGAGTTGTTGTAGATGTTTACTAATTTAGGGCATTTATCATTACCTCACCTACCAAGGCTTCAAACACTGATTACTCCATAAGTGTTTCCAAACTTGATTCTTGGGTAAGGAAAATATGTAAATATTATGTTCTCTTTTCTTAGACATGTTCATTATCAGTCTCCATGAGCTACTAAGCTATAGGCTTGATTAGTACATTTAGGCATAATAGAACCTTCTTGGGTATTTTAATCCTTGAGTGTGATATACCATATCAAAACTCATCAAACAAATATAAAATTCCTCTTAAACCTCTAAAAATTGTGTCACTATATAATTCAAGTTAAATCTATGAAACCTGTTAATTGCATTTATACCTTGTCCAAGAGGCTAACTCATTCAAAACTATCCTAAGGAGACTACACTTAAAATAAAGACCTATGAATATTTTAATGGGTTAATGAGGTGTTTAAGGACATATTAATTTATTTTAATACCTCTATAGATAAATACACTTTCTTGACAACTTAGGTTCTACTTTGAATTTGACTAAAAAGACTATTTACAAGGCCAACATAGGAAATAGGTTTTATGCTATAAGTAATTTATTGGAAGGATTTACCTAATGAAACCAATTTTAATATTTCTTGTTTTACCATTAAATTAATCCCATAAAAATTATCCTCTTAATTTAATTCTTAAGTGAAGAAATTAAAAAACACCTAGAACCTATCTAGATGAATATGCCATCTAGACACCCCCACACTGTTAGTGATTGTTCATAAATATGGGGAAATGAACCTAAAAAAAATACCACATATTGAAATTAAAATAGGGTCCCTATAAATTTCCAAGATATTTTGGCTCAACTATCTCTCTCCTAGCTGTATCGAGTGAAAACCTCAGGCCTTTTAGAGTTGTTCAAGAAGGGTGATATAGGAACAAAGCAATTTTTTCCATTTCTTCACCTAGAACTTTCTCCAAACACTTTTTTGAAAATTTTATGGAAAAATAAATTCTTGAATATTATTTATTATTAATTTCACTTGAATATATGTACAAATAGCCTCAAAATATGCATTTTTGGCACTAAAACTACTAGAATCACTTGAGAAGTCAGTATCCAATGGATCTTCTCATTACCGAAAGTACATGATGTCCTAAAAATCAATTTTTTTGGTTATATTGGTTATAATTTGTCCTTTTAAAACTAAATTTCCAACATCACTTCTTGAGATGTCCACAAACATATCCTAACTACTATGAAATATTTTATTAAGTGGATAGAGGCCATTCCCCTCACTTAAATGGATTTATAATTTCATTTAATATCACCTCATATACCTCTATGGAATTCCCTCCACTATTATATTTGATGATGGTAGCCCATTCAACAACAAATATGTCAAATCCCTTTGTACTAAATTCCATATCAAGCATAAAAGGTGTACAACCTTTTATCTATAAGGTAATGGTCAAGATGAGGCATTAAATAAACCATTATTAATATTATGAAGAATAATATCAATGATCTTGAACATAATTTTCTTTTATAACTATTCCCAACATTTTTGGATTGTCATATTCGTACCTAAATGCCTACACAAGCCATACTATAGTCTTTAGTCTTTGGCTCTAAAGCCATTATCCCTATTGAGATGAGTTTCTCTCTCTATGAATTTATTTGTAGAATATCATTGATGATGAGGAATATATATTTTTTAATTTACAAGATATAAACCTCTTGGATGAGAAATGACAATAAATATTAGAGAATTTACAAGCCTATAAAAATTAGCTACACCGCAACTATAAAAAACATATTCTCCCTAAAGAATTTGAAATTAGAGATTTGGTGTTGAAAGAGAATCAAAATAACACCAACACAAGAAGAAAGTCAATTTTGAGGCCAATTGATTTAGTCCCTTTATTGTTATAACAAATTATTGTTCTAGGGCATATAGGATGGCTACACTAGATGACCAAGAACTCAAGAAGCATATGAATTTAATACATCTCAAATGTTTGTATTCTTAACTAATTTTAACCATTATCTATGAGATCCCTTGCTTGGGGGTACCCATTTTTCATTCAACCATTTACCTTAGCATTCCTTGAATAATTCTTATTTTTCCTCCTATTTCCTATTATCATCATGATCTTGATTATTACCAACATGTGTAGCACATAGATTCAACAAACATTTCTAAAAGCACTATAGAATGAACAACGTCAGTAGATTATTTTTTATACAAGTGTGTTAGGGTATATAAACAAGTGTGTTACCTACTTTATATTTCTTTGAGACATCCTCTGATTAATTCTCCCCATGTTATTTCCCCATCATGTGTCATTCCTATTCCTATCTTAATATTGTGTGGTATTTCCCTTTTCCTCAGGTTTTATTGTGGGTTCATGAAAAATGATTATTTTAGATAGTTTAGCCATTATTTGAGCCTCTACCTAAGATTTTTTTTCCTTTGGTATATGTCTCATTGTACATTTGTTCACATTAATTTAATTTCTTTTATTTCAAAAAAAACCCAAAAACATTAAAAATTCATTGAAAACCCCTAAAAATCATAAATTTGATTTAACATCTCCATCAGAGATATGCAATTGTAAACTCTTTTGGGTGAGAACCCTCTTATCCAATACCAATCATTTATTCTTAAGGTAACCATTTCTTTATTATATCCTACCATTTTTGGGAGAACTACATCAGCCTGAGGTCGACATGGATTATGTAGGAAATGCTTAGAGGCATGAAGCATCTTGGGTTATCTCAACCACCCTTCATTTCCACTTCCATTCCCATTTTATTTTACTAGTCTCTTATGATCTCATTATTTTATAAGTAACCATTACTTTATGCTTTCATATTTTTGTGAGTAACCATTGCCATATACTCTTGCTTCATCATTTTATGAGTAGCCATTGCCTTATGCTCTTACCATTTTGTGAGCAACCATTATCTCAAATGATCTCACTATTTTCCAAGCATACATTTCCTATTATTTTGATACAATCAAATCTCTAATTATCATCACTTTTCTTCTATCCCAACTCCTAGGAGAACTACATTTACCCTGAGGTCCATATGGACTATGTAGGAAACATACATTTGCATGGGACATTTGGGGCCATCTCAACCACCCCTTATTTTTTATTCTATTCCCCCTTATTTATATAGCCTATCCATTTTCCCCTTAGCCTAGGGGCACAAAATCTAAGCTTCACACCTTACTAATTAAAAATTCACAAATTTTTTATTACTTAGTTGAATTTTATCTTCTTGTGTGTGTGTCATTACGTGTTTTATTAATCTAATTGATTGTTTGTTTATTTAAGCTTTACTTATTTTATTGCTTTTTTTAAATGCAACTTGTTTACACTTAATTATTGACTTTTAACATCTTAATTTTAAGTTATTTATAATTTAATTTAGTTTGTTTTTGTGGTTTGACCTTTGTTCACATGAATTATGTTTCACATTTAGATCTTGGTGTTCTATATCATGATTTTGAATTGTAAATATTTGCATTTGAATTAGTCCTTATGCAATTGAATTACAATGTTATATAGGTTATTAATACTTATGATGTATATTCTTAGTTGAAAAATTAAAAACCAAGTGTTCAAGTCTTATATAGCAATGTTGTTCCAAAAACATCTCTCCAAACACAATCTATCTATTTAATGCATGATCAAGATGACATTTCATTTTCCATAAACCACATCACATGATAAAATTTTCAATAAATATGGATATATTTATGCTAACTAATTATGTGCATATCATAATGTAAGCATATACTATCTATTCATACCACATGATGTACCCATGAGATAAAAATAGAGTAAAAAATGACGTAGAAAGGAAGATAATAGAATCATGGCAAACAAATAAACATCAATATCCATTTTATGCTCAACAAGTCTACATATAGCATCTCAAAAGGAACCAATAGTCATATCATGTATTACAAAATAATATCAAAGTTTAGGTAAAATATCAATCAACATAAATGAATGTCATATATATCTCACAATCACAATTTTATGTATTGTAAGAATATATACATCTCATTTACAACAAAAATATAGAGTTGTAACCAAAAATTAGATCTAGGTTTGTCCTTCCCTATAGGGACTCTTGTCAAAACTCTACCATATGCCTAGAGGTGGTAGATTTGGTGGTGTTGGTCTCATCACTCTCTACTATGATGGTAACTAGGCTACTAATCACTCTGAATCTATGGTATGTCATGATCTATAGGTCTAGTTAGTCCTATGACTATGTATATACTCTTTATAAGGTGGATCCCTACCCTTTGATGGTATAACTAACTCATATAAGATCCAATAGTAGTAAATCTCATCCTTCACCATTTAGGGTGTCATCATTCACCTGTAGGCCATCATACTTGGACTAGATTACCTCTTTTAGTGATATGGACATACCCTAATTTAACATGATCTATCGTGCCTCATCTAGATCCCCACAAAGCCTTTATATATCACCTTGAGCCCTATATCACTCACTAATAGATGTCACCATATTTTTATCCCATAACATAAGTTATCTCTAAATGGACAAAATTTTGGAAACCTACGTACTTAATGCCACAATATTTAGATCATAGTCTGTAATGATGCCCTTAATCCTAGTAGTTTCTCTTTGTGATGTAGCCAAATCTACCTATAGACTTACTACATCTTACTCCAGACTTGTAATCTCTATTACACTATCAAAAATATCTCACTCTAATCTATCTATCAGGTCTTGGTCCTCTAATTATCTAGTTATCCTTGAGGTCCCTACCTCATCTATACCCTGGTCTAAGCCCTCAATGTCTTCCTCTACCATATATATATCTAGGGTAGGACCTTGACTTCCATCTCCTCCCATCATGGTTTTTCACTGCATCTAAGCCTAATTGTATAACTAGTGGTGTAAAATGTGCACTTGGGACATTTAAAACATGTTGAACCACATGTTTTACATGAATCCCCACTTCATGATTATAGTATGATATATAGGTACCTATACAACTTGTGTAGGTGTGACATGTGTCCCAATTTGTGCTTTTGCCTAACCATATCCATGTGCCTATGCCTACCCCTATAACATAACCCATATATGTCAATATGTCTATTCTTACCCTTATGGCATACACTATATATGTTCCTTTGCATGTGCCTATCCATGTGACACAACCTACATATGTTCCTATACCTATCCATGTCCTTGCATTTGACAAAATGGTGGTCCCTATACCAAACCCTAAGTCTATCTCACCCTCCTCCAATGTTGTCTTGGTTTTTGAGGCTAGGGTCAAGTCAAACATATAAGTCTAAAACTTACCCACCATTTTACATTCACATATATCACACTGACATTTAAAACACCATCCACATAGGCCCACACTATTGAATACACCATTACATAACTCCCCATCACCTCTACTCTTGGCGTAGGTGACCTATACTATCACATCTATTGGGTCATGTGGGCACAAAAGTGTGGACCCCAGGGAATATCCTATTGAAAACCAAACTACCATTGTATTAGGTTTGGCCTTTATTAATCTAATATAAAAATCATGTCAGTAGATGATATAACATGGTGTCAACATGTATCATATAATTAAACTCTCCTCTAACTAGTTAAATTTTACTTCCATGTAGGGATGCTAGATGAAATATCCATCTACCATCTCATCTATATCTGACTAATAAAAATATAAATCACCTTTATGGACTTGAAGGTTGAATCTTGGATAATACCACCCAAAGGATAAATGGTCCTACACTCATCACTACATCTATTGGCCAACTGGCTACTTTATCATAATGTTTTCCTAGGACTAGACCTATAGCAGTGTGTTATGCCTAATGCCCTAACCCCTATGATAAGATACCATGTGTAGATCGTAGTATAATTGTGTTGAGATAAAAACTCCCTAGGCAAAGTATGTGCTCAATTCCAACATATCTCAAAATAATCCTATTAAGCCAATATGGAAGTGTCACCTGTATACACGTAATATTTTTAACTTTTATCAAATATTGATGTTTTACATCTTTCAAGAACCTATCATAACTCAATCTCTTTGAGTGAAAGCCTTAAGGGATGCACCAAGAAAGGGGTGGGCAGACCTTTAGTGCTTTTTAGGATTATTGTCCTTTATTGCCATATTATTTCCAGTCCATTCATCTCATAAATTTTTTCCCTAAGCTATTTATCCTCCCTTGCATATTCCTCTAGTATTTTCCTCTTTCTATCCTTATTCACCTTATTTTACACACTTTTGACCTATTTAACAAACTAGGTCATCTTGGTCGACCTAGTGTAGTTTAGGTTCACTTTAGCTCTTTTGGTTTGCTAGCCTTCCAGATGACCTAACACAAACTTTAGGCATTAGCCCAAAAATGCGCTAGGTTAACTAGGTTGACCTAGCACAATCAACATTTCTAGATGATTTTAGGTCTATTCCCACCTATAAATACAAGATAATTTCAATCATTATTATAATATACAATCAAGAGTTATTATTTTCTCACACCTCTTCACAATCTACTCTTCCACCATTCTACTTGAGGAATCTTATATTAGGATTCTTATTTTGGAGAATATAGTCATGTGGACAGGTCTTGGATGATTTGGCCTAACAAAGTGATTCTTATGAACCAAAACAACTTCTTGTAAACCCTCATTGGCTAGGGGAGAGATTGAATCATGATGGGTTCACATTCAGGTAAGTATATTCTAACTTATATCTCCTCTCTTTTAGTATATATAAGTATAATAAGTGTTGGCTCAAATAATATTACTCTTATTAGGGTGTTACTCATACTTACTTTATTTGAAGCTCCCTATACATATTTGATTGCTTTACATCTAACCCCTCACATTATGCCACAATCTTTGGTGTGAACTAGATTAGTTTACTTTTTTTGTTAATAGAATAATTTACTCTCTTATTTGTTAACATAAGTGCAATATCAAATCATAGGACTATTTTAGGGTTGTTATGTGATTGTGTTATATTGTAGGCTTTAGAACCCTTCCTAGCATGATATGTTGTGATAAGTGATCCCCTAATTGGGTCTAGTGGATCCCCATATTGGTCATGCTCCCACTTAACAAGTGTATACCCAATTGAAAGTGTAGGTATGCTTTATCTTATTCAATCTAGGATTAATTCATGTACATGATGCAATTTTGATTGCATACATTTTGGTGAACCCAATGTGAATCCTATCCCATTGTTGGTTGGATTGTCTTCACATTTCTATTTTTGTTATCTTTCTTATTTAACATTAGCTTCACTTTAGATTCACTTTCATTACATTCTAGTGAACCTGACATGAAACTAACCCTTACAAGATTTCTTTCACTTATTTCATTCTTTTTGTCATCATTTTAATCATATATTTTGACATACTATTTTGATTCCAACAACCCAATTATTTTTCTCTATGAAAAAGAACAAGAAATTGGATCAATTAGTTTGACCCAATATAGGCTTTCAACACTTTTTAGACTTCTAGTTTAGCCGACTAGGTCAACTAGGTTAACCTAGTATACCTTTTTAGCTTTTTTAATAGGTTCTTATATAGCTTGGTTGACTAACTCAACCTAGTTCTAAAAATTGGATTAGTTTTATCTAAGGTTATTAATCATCAATCTATTTCATTTTCATCTCTGAACCATCAAGGTTAGTCTTTTATTCTCTAAATTTTTCTATTTTGAATTTTTCTTTCAAGTTTGCAGTCTTCAAAATTTCCCCTGCACAACCAACTAGATCAACTTGGTCAACCCAGTTTTGTGTTTTGTGTGTTATCTAAAATAACTAGGCTGACTTAGTTGACTTATTAGGTTTTCTAGACCCTATCTTTAGTAGTATTAGATCAATCCTTTTAACCTAGTATTGTATGTTGTGCATATAGTATTTTCACTATACCTTGTTTCAAAGTTAGAATTCACCTTGTATGTTAATCACATATTTTATTTTAGTTATTTACATGCTTAGAATAGTTTATATAGTCTAATTAAGAGGTTTTTAATTACCCACTTAGTTTCACTATTTCTATTTTATGCACACACAACCAAATCACATAACATCAATAAGCATTTTAACATTTGACTACCTAGGCCAACCCACTTGGATTTCATCACCAAGGGAGAAGCTGACTTGATGCTCTAGTCAAGTATAAAGCATGGTTAATGGTATATTATATCTAATCACTCGACACCTTTATCATTTTGGTTTATGAAGTGAGGGGGTAGGCCCCAATACTAAGCCTATATCATTACCACTACACTCACTTTCATCCTAAACTCACCTAAAACCATCCATAGATTTCTATCGAGTATCTTTCTTACAACCAACTCTCTATCATTTAAAATTATTCTTAATAATCTAATTAACATTCTAGGTTGACCAATTATCTAGCTTTACTTTTCAAGTTGTCTTCTTGCTCTTTGCTCAATTATGTGTGCAAGAACTTGTATTAGCCAATGTTGGTGTAAGGTTTCACTTTGTGTGCATTAATTAGAATGGCTAGCATCAATTCAATTGACTATTTGTCTACTTTCAACATTTATTTTCCTAGATTACCTGCAAAATTATCTTTTTCTATTTCCCATCTTATCATCAATCTTTTATATTTCCCTGTCTATTATACTAGGTTGACTTGGTTGACCTTTACTATCACATAACCTATTTTTTTTCTTGTTCATTATGTTAGGTCAACCTGGTCGACCCAGTACAGTCTATAGGTCCTTATTTTACATTAGATTGACCTAGTCGACCTAGTTCTATTTCTTGATTTTCTTGTTTATCAACCTTATTCTTCACCTCTTGCAATTTGCATTCTATTCATTTTCCTTTGGTTGGAATGAGGTCTCTTATCAAAATATTTTTGGATAGTCTTAATCCATTTATATCCTATATGGTATGTTCATTTCTCCCTCTCTTTTCCTCCCAAGAACACCATCACTCTTGGGGCCTTTTTCTCTTCCTTCATTTACAAATTGTAATATGGTTCAAATAACACCTCAAGATGAAGTTGATGGATATAATCATTTCTAAACCTACCAAGAAACCTTTTAAAATCTTCAAACTAATTTGGGAGTGATTAACACAAGTTTACTTAACAATCCCACAAACAACCCTTCTTCTAATAATCCTCCCCCCAACACCAATTTGGGGAGTGCTCCTTCTAACACCAACCTACCACCTAATATAACACAATTATTAGACCAAGTGATTTAAAAAATGAACATTATGCAAAACTCTAATACCAATCAAATGATGTAACTTAAACAACACTTGATTAATGTGGCTAATCAACCTCCAATCATGCATCCTCAAGATAATCCTAACTACATTCCTCCACCTCTTAGAGATGCCCTAGGTAATGTTATTCCTCAACCAATAATGAATAACAAGATGCTTTAAACCATTTAAAATGATGCTTTATCTCCCTTCATTGTATCTATTGACATTGGTAACATATCACCAATTATTAAATATGATGGGACTAAAGACCCCACCTCATTTATTAAAGCTTTTGGTAATCTATACAAAGAGTGGATCCAAAATAATACATTTGTTGATACTAAAATCTTAGTTAAAAATTTCACTAGTGATGTATTAGAATGGTATAATCAATTACCCCAACATTCTATTTGGCAACTTAAATATTTGGTCAATCCTTTAGTTAAAGATTTTCAACACAATGATCTTCCTAAAAATTGTCTTAGCCATTTCATAAATGATAAGAAATATCCTAATGAATCAACTCATGACTTTATTAAAAGATGGAAATCATTAGCTCATAAAGATGTTCATAGTATGTTTGATGTTAACCTATTCAAATTCTTTATCACTAATTTAATTCTCACTCTTCAATACAAGGTTAAAACCTTTGCTCCTCAAACTCTTAATGAAGCTCTTGACCAAACTAAATGGTAATAATTTATTATGAAGAAATTAAAACCTAATTATAAAATTCTTAAAGGATATTTTCAAACATCTAATGCTATCACTAGGAACACTTCTCAAACCAAACCAAGAATTGCCAATAATTATATTCCTTTACCATCTCACATACCTCTTTATGTACATTAAATGAGATAATTTTTACCACCATCTAAACCTTTTATATATCCTAATAAGTGGTATGATCCCAATCTCTTTTGTTGGTTCCATGCTGACATTGGGTATTCAATCTTATGAATCTTGTAGAGGGCTTTCTAAATGTGTTATTTCTTACATGATTGGTAATTCATTCGACCATGAAACTATGATAAAAAATCATCATCAAGAATACACTAATGCTTCTCAAAAAAAACAATCCTCTAAATCTTCTACATATGATAACCAAAAATCTTCTCATAATCAATCAACTTCCAAGGATGTTTGTGCAATTGACATCGATTATGACCAATACTTTAATAACTCTCAATATGTCAATATAGCTAAGGTCAATTATCATTAAAAAAACATCTCACAAATATCATGTTACCAAGCCTAAGATACCTTATTTGGAGTAATAATTGATTAAAGATACTACCACCATTAATATTGAATCAAAATCACCTAAGGAACAACTTCCTCTTTTTGATCCTCCAACCACATCTATTCCTCCAAAGTCTAATTGTTTCTAAAACTCATGTCTCTTCTTCTAAATCTCACTAGAATTTTATTGAAGAACTTAACTCTATGCTATGTAATATTCCTCTTATGGATTTGGTTCACACTTCACCTTATCATTGTAAATTCTTTATGCAACAACTCTAAGAGATTGAAGACCCATCTTATTTAGATGATGAACCACCTTCTATTGATTCTTAGCTAGCTAACATTAATACCATTGAATATGTGTGTCCCTCTTCCAAGTCTTCCATTAAGTTCCTTAAAGAAGACATGATTAATGATGAAATCCTCTTTCATGTTGATGATCCACCTCTCTTAATCAAAGTAGCCATTAATACCACCCTTATTCAAAAATTTCTAGTTGATGAGGGTTCTAATATTAATGTGACCTCTTTATGGCTTCTACAAGAACTTGGTTATAACAAAGGTCATCTTAAATAAACCTATCTTACTTGTCATGGTTTTGACAAGACTAATCAAAATCCACTTGGTTATATATGACTTCCCTTAACCATTGGTCCTAAGACCATTTAGACCAAACTCATGGTTTTTGATCTTCCTTTATCTTATAACATACTCCTTAGTCATCCATGGACTCATCGAATGAGGGCTATTACTTCTTTTGGAAATCAATGCATTAAATTTATACATAACAAAAAATGCTATAAGCATGAAGCCAATCCCAACCCATGGAGTATCCAATTACCTAATCCTAAATCACAATATCATGTTCCTATTATCCCTAAAATTAATAATGCTCCTTTACTTGAGTTCATCAATATGAATCCTAATTTACAAGTCACTTTTATGGATTCCACTGATGATAAGCCCAATACATTACATCATACTTACAACACCACCAAATTACCTCCATATATTTTGGAGTGGCTTACTCCTATTTTTCCAAGGGATCATATTGTTCCTCTCATGGATGAGATTACCAATTTCCCCACTCCATGAAATGCTCAAGAGCCATCTTTACTTGAAGATGATTTTACTTGCAATGATTTTGGAGTGGCTAAATTGTTTCAAAACCCTCTCACCATGTCTCCTTGAGTATTCAATAATCTTGGGATTTCACCTTTTGAAGATCCTCCTAAATCTCAAGCATGCATAATTTCTCCCACATACAATATCATGGCCCAAGATCAATCTAGAGACTCGGATGTCTTACATTATCAAAATATCTTAGCTAAAATTGATGCTTTTAAT
Organism: Torreya grandis; assembly: GCA_037957365.1. NCBI lineage: Eukaryota > Viridiplantae > Streptophyta > Pinopsida > Cupressales > Taxaceae > Torreya > Torreya grandis. The sequence continues at coordinate 1,192,330 of JARHVA010001057.1, forward strand.
TAGGATGTGCATGCCATTTATATAGATAATAACTTATAACCTGAGGGTTATGTGCTTCCTATTAACCCTCCTCTTATCAATTCTCTGTAGGTGGTAGATTAAATCACACCCTCCAAAACTCGGGAAGTACTTTCATCTTCTTAACCTCCTTTGGATCCTCCCATTGAATATAATCCTTCTCCTATCAAATAACCTATCAACACTCCATCTACCTCTTCTACTCCATCTACTTCTTCTACTCCTAAAATCACACTTGATGCCAAAACAACCGATGTTTGTCAAATACATTCTGAATATGAACACCATGGTAACCAAATTTTAGATCTATAAGTAGATGTTGAGTATTGTGGTTCTCTTCCTAGTTTTCATAGTGACAAATCTATTCTTGAGTTACTTTATGATCGATAACCTCAACTCCCCTGGTAACATCATAAACTTGGAAATTTTAAAACTCAAACTCTTTGCTTCAACAACTTTGTCACTAGCATTGATCCCAAAAGTAATCTAATTTCATCCTTACCCAATGCACCATACCACTTTCAAGATGGTAATGCCATGCTTATCAAAGAAATAAATCATATCAAATATGGTACTCCCTCATACCCTCAACTGATCATAGTTTTCAAAGAACTTTCACCATATGAACATGATAATTTTAGCCTATTTTTCTATAAGTATCAAGAGGCATTCACTTGGTCTTACCAAGACATGCCTAAGGTTGACCCTAGCATATTGGTATGTAACATTATTACCTATCCTAATGCTAAACCTATGTGTCAGAAGCAACACAAATTTCCACCCAAAGTTACCAACTTATGCCATAAGGAAATCATCAAACTACTTGATGCTAAATTTATTAAACCTATGGATTATTATGAATGGGTTTCTAATATTGTTCCTGTTCAAAAAAAGGTCACTATGGTCATTTATATTTGCATTGATTTAAGCAATCTTAATCTTTCTTGTCCTAAAGATAACTTTCCTTTGCCTTTAATATATGTCATTATCGATTCCACAACTAGATATGAAATATTATCTCTTATGGATGGCTTCTTAGGATACAATCAAATTTATATAGCTCCTGAAGACCAACATAAGACTACTTTCACCATGGAATGGGGCACCTCTTGTTATGTTAAAATGCCCTTCAGTCTCAAAAATTTTGGGGACACTTATCAATGTGCAATGACTCATATATTTCATGACCTCATCCATAAAATTGTTGAAACATATGTGGATGATCTTATTACCAAATCCAGACACCATACAAATCATTTTTCTAATCTTGCCATCATATTTGACCATCTCATGAAATATAAAGTCTGACTTAATACTTTCAAATGTGTCTTTGAAGTTACATCTTTTTAGGATTCTTAGTCTCTCCCTATAGAATTTATGTTGATCTAGTGAAGATTGATGCTATTATCAACATACCTATTCCTCATTCTATTCCTGATATTTGTACCTATTTAGGCAAACTTGTGGAAATTAGATGATTCATTCCTAAGATGGCTTATCTAATTCACTCTGTTAATTACTTAAGAAAAGTAAATCCTTGAAATGGATGGATCTATGCCAAAAAGTATTTAACAATATGAAAGATTCATTGCTTCATCCACCTACACTTCATCCTCCTTCCAATGATAGACCTTTGATTATATATACTTATTCCACACCCATATTAGTAGGGGAAATGCTTTCCCAATAGGATAATATAGGCAAGGAGTATTCCATCTACTATATTAGCCAAGGCCTTATTGATTATGAAACATGTTATACCAAAGTTGAGTGTGATTACCTCACTATCTATTTTATAGTTAAAAAGATTAATCACTACATGCTTTATCAAACCACTTATGTCATTGTTCATTTTGACCCCCTTCATCATTTATTCTCCAAATCATTTCTTCTAGGAGATAGAATTGGCAATTAGATGGTCTTACTTATGGAATTTGATCTTTTCATCGTCATGCAAAAATTTGTCAAAGGGCAAGTCATAGTTGACCAACTTACCATAGCTCCTATTCCAACCACTTCTTCCCTTCAAGATAAACTGCGAGATGATAATATCCTTTACGTTGAAGGTCTTAATCAAGCAATTTTTCATAATTATTATTTTAGTAGATTTACTACTAATCTTGAAGCTAATCAACTTGATGAATCTTTCACTTCCTCCAATACTACTAAAATAAAGGTAATTATTGAAGAGCCTAAAATTAATGCTAACTTACACAAGGATACTTAGACCCTTCACTTTTATGGTGCTAAATACCTTCAAATATCTAGGGTAGGTTTCATTCTCACTAGTCCTCTTGGCAAGATAATTCCTTTAGATTTCTATTTTACATTTGATGTCACCAATAATATGGCTGAATATGTAGCTCTTATCTAAGGCATGAGAGCTACTCTCAATTTATACATATAATATCTTCATGTTTTGGGTGATTTTCAGCTCATTTATTATCAAATTAGTGGTGCCTATCAATGTAAAATAGAAAGCCTTGTCACTTATCATCAAATTGCAATCACTATTGCCAATAATTTTATCTCTTTTATAATTGGGCCTCTTCTTATAGATCAAAATTCCATTATTGATTCTCTTGCCTCTTCAACCTCTCTTTTTCATCCACATCAAGTTATTTTTGATCATTTTATCATACAAATAATCAAATCTCCATCATCTACCCACCTTACTGATTCTCTTATCTACCACATTGAGGTTTTTGCCATCTAATAATGCCCATGGTATCAATATATCATCCAATTATTATAACATCAAACTTATCCTCCTGACATGAATTCCCATGAAAAGACACATCTTCACAAACAAGATTTTAAGTACATATTTATACATAACATCTTTTATTATCGTAATGTCAAATGTACCTTTATCTATTGTGTCATGCAAGATGAGGTCCCTCCTCTACTTGAACAAACACATGGGAGAATTTGTGGTGGTCACTTTATCAAATATGCTACAACCTATAAATGCCTACATATGGGTTACTATTGACCTAGTCTAGAAAAGGATGCTATTGAATATGCTAAAAATTGTAATCCTTATCAGTTTCATGATGATCTCATTTATTTACCACTATATGAACTTTAAAATATCAAATCTTCATGGTCATTTTACACATGGGGATTTGATCTCATTGGTAAACTTCCTCACTCCCAAGATAGGCACATGTTTATTATCATTACTATCGAGTACTTCACCAAGTGGGTTGAAGCCATGCCCCTTTTCAATTTAATTGGTCCTACCATATCTAAATTCACTCTAAACCAAATCATTTACCTTTTTGGCATTCCTCACACCATCATTCTGACAATGGTGGTAATTTCAAAAATAAACATATCAAATAACTTTGTACCAAATTCAAAATCAATCATATGTTTTCCATTCCTTATCATTCATAGTGAAATGGTTAAACCTAGGCCACTAACAAGATTCTCAATAAAATTCTTCAAAAAATAATTCATGAAACCCGCATGGATTGGCATCTTCATCTTTATCCCATACTTTGGGTCTATCAGACAAGCAATCACACTACCATTGGAGAAATTCCATTTTCTCTAGTCTATGGTTTTGAGTCTATTCTTCCTATTAGAGTTAAGCTTCCTTCTCTTTAAATATCTCTTCATGGCATCAGTCACAATGAAGAATTGCATAAGGTTTGGCTTCATGCCCTTGATCTATTTGATGAACATCATCTCTCTGCCTTAAAACATAATGACCATATAAGGCTCACATTGCTCAACAACATAACAAACATGTTAAAATCCATAGATTTAATGTTGGTGATCTTTTCCTTAAATTAAACTACACCCATGACAAAGAAGGTAAATATGCCCAAAAATGGTGGGGCCCATATTTATTCAAACACATTCTTGGTCTAAGAACTTATCATTTTCAAACTAATGAAGGCCATATTTTCAAAGATCCCACCAATGCTCAATTCCTAAAAAAATACTTTGCCTAATCATTTCCTTCTTATCATTATTTTATCTATATCTATCTAATAATTTTTATATGTTACTTACGCATGTGTATCTCCCTCTTCAACAATTCCCTCTTATTCACAAACCTTTATTCCTCCCTTTTTGGTCTTTTGGTTTATTGATGTACCATAGTCTTCATTATCTTATATTTCATTTTCATTCTATTTACCAATTTTGATTTGGTGCCCCTTGGACTTTTATTTTGTGAGTTGCTTCATAAGACCATAGATAGGACTCGACATCTCTCATAAAACCACCATCTTTAACTTATCTTCTTTCTCTTTTTTTGCTTGCCAATGTTATTTTGGCATCCTTTGGGTTTTTCTTTTGTGAGGTGCTTTGTAAAAAGGCTCCCTCACTTTGCTTTTCTCTTACTTATTATCACCCTCATGGGTTTTTATTTTATGATTTTCTTTGTAAGATCGTAGATAGGACCTAGTCCTCCTCATAAAATTAATATATTTTCATGTTCTTGATCTTTGTTCTCAAACTTTAGCTTTTGCTTCTTTTTCTAGATGGAATTTGCATAATAATCTATGTTATCATGTTTTCCTCCATTTCCCTCTTTATTATGATAAGGAATCACACATTTTATATCATTGTATCCCTTTTTCCCCTTTGTCACCTTTTTTGTGATTTGAAGCAATTCAAAATGTTTCATGTGTCATTTCTCTTGATTTCCCCTTTCTCTCATCTCTGCATTGGATAAAACAAGGTTGTAGTAAAGATAACACTTTTATTTCACCTAGATTTATGAGACTCTTAGACCCCATGTTCTTTGAAGTTTCTCTCTCTCTCTCTTAGAAACCTTGTCCTAAGTTTTTAAATGAATGTCATATTTAGCACCCATGTTTAGTTTTCTAAATCCATATGGAGGAGGAATAAGAAAAAGCCATCAAAATAAAGTTAAAATCCAAATCATTTGAAACAAAAAGAAATGATATCTAAAAGGAAACATACAAATCTCAAAATTAAAATTCACACAAAAAGACATGATTACAAGCACATTTCCTATCTCTAATCAAATCTAAAACTCCACATTTGGATTCACATAGAGCCAAAGTCCTTTGGGGTGTGATAAGCTAGTAGATTGGAATAAGGGAATTCAAAAAAATCTATGATGCTACCTACTTTCTCATGTAAGTACCTAATATTTGCAGTAGACTAATGGGTATATAAGGGGTCCTAAAGAATGGGGAACACATCGTGGGGAGGTAGGTCCATTTTAATTTTCATGAATATAGCCTTTATGGGATGATCTATATACTACATTTGTTGACCTAAGACTTGTGTAGTTAAGAGAAGTTCTTCAGAGTCCCTAAGGTCAATAGTCCTTTTATTTTGACAAACCAAATTTAAGTGTCTTGACTTCACTAAAGAGTTTCTCTACCTTTGTTTTTACTTAATTTTCCGCCCTTGACAACTAAATTATTATTCCAAATCTATTTTCCCTCTAATTTAAATTCCTTTTTCTTCATTTATTAAAAACTTCCTAGCACTACTTTATTTCAATTTTCTCTATCTTTAGATGCAAAACATTTTTGAGTAACTTTGGATCATTTTATTTATGCCAAAAATTTACATTTAATAAACTTACTTTACTTTCCTTTTTCCATTTATCATTATTTTCTTGTCCTATTATTATGGACACCTGAGTTCATACCCTTTTTCCATTGTTGAGTGAGATGTGGATTGTTAATGCTTACTCATCAATGTTGTTATACCATTTTCTTTTTCTTTTTTAGCATTGATTTGTCTTAAATATCATTCCTTTTTAAACATGTATCCTTGGTTTGAATTGGTGAGTTTTCCTTTTCTTACTTGAGGTTTACTTGTTTAAGTTTTTTGGTCTTTAGTAGCCTTGGATTTTCGATTACCTAATTTACTCTTGTTTGACTTGGTCATTTGGTCTAACATAGCACTTGTCACCAAAATTTCCAAATTCTCAAGTATGTCCCATCCACATAGCATTAGTTATCTTGGATTTTCTTGCATTTTTTTTTTTTGGTCTTTAGTTTTGTATTCTTGGGTTTGTTGAAAGTAGTCTCTATGCTCTACACAATTAAAACTAAAAACATAGCTGACAATCATTCCACAATAAAGGTAAGTCAAGGAACACATAAATTTTATTTTTTTAGTTAGTTTGATTTTTCGTCATTTACTTTTAGTTATTTTATTCTTTTTAAAATACTACATTTTTTTAGCATTAGTGTTGTGTGTCCTTTTGTTCTTTCTTGAAGCACCTTCCCCTATTACACCTTAGTGACACGTGATGAGATTTGAGTGTGGAATATGTATACACATAATATTTTTAAATTTTATCAAATATTAACCCTTTAAATATTTAAATAACCCATCATGACTCATTATCTTTGAGTGCATGCCTTAAAGGATGCATCGAGAAAGGGGTAGGCAGACCTTTGGTGCTTCATAGGACTATTGTCTCTTATTGCCATATTATTTCCAATCCATTCATCTCCTAAAACATTTCCCTAAGCTATTTCTCCTCCCTTGAACATTCCTCTAGTCTTTTCCTATTTTTGTCCTTCTTTACTTTTCTTGACACCCTTTTGACCTGTTCAACAAACTAGGTTCACCTAGTCAACCTAGTGTAGTTTAGGGTCACTTTATCTCTTTAGTTTTGTTAGCCTTCTGGGTGACCTAGCATTGAATTTAAGCATTAGCCCAAAAATGTGATAGGTTTACCAGGTCCACCTAGCATAACTGACATTTTTAAATAATTTTAGGGTTAGTCCAACCTATAAATACAAGATCATTTTGATCATTATTATAATATTCAATCAAGAGTTATTATGCATTTGTGCTTCTTCACAATCTACTCTTCCACTATTCTACTTGAGGATTCTTATCTTAGGTTTCTTATTTTGGATAATCTAGTCTTGTGGATAGGTCTTGGATGCTTTGGCCTAACAAAGTGATCCTTATGAACCACAACAACCTCTTGTAAAGCTCTATTAGACAAGGGAGACATTGAATCGTGATGGGTTCACATTCAGGTAATTATATTTTAACTTTGTTATCCTCTCTTTTAGTAGATAGAGGTAGCACAAATGTTGGATCGAATAATATTACTCTTTATATTCTATGTATTAAGGTCTTACTCATACTTACTTTATTTGAAGTTCCCTATACATATTTGATTTCTTTACATCTAACCCCTCACATTGTACCATAAGCTTTGGTACACACTAGATTAGTTTAATTTTCTTTTTATTATAATAGTTCACTCTCTTGTTTGTTATAATAATTGAAATATCAAATCATAAGACTCTTTTAAGGTTATTGTGTGATTGTGTTAAACTATAGGCTTTAGAACCCTTCCTATCATGATATGTTATGACAAGTGATACAAGTGATCCCCTAATCGGGTCTAGTGGATCCCCATATTGGTCATACTCCCACTTAACAAGTGTATACCCAATAAAAAGTGTAGGTGTTATCTATCTTATCCAATCTAGGATTAATTAATGTACATCATGCAATTTTGATTGCATACATCACCCACTCTTTTTAGGTAACAAGAGACTCCCATAATATTTATAACCCTCTAGTAGAAATTATAGGTTCTCAAGTGCATCAATACAAATAAACCCCTGATATATCATAATATTTATAACCCTAATTAGGTCCTAAATAATAGCTAGCCTACCCTGTGCCATCCACTAAATTTATAGTCCCAAAATTGGGAACCACAAAATCTGCCACACATCTTCCATGGGCATAGTCACCTCACTTATTATAAAGTGAAATGTGGATCTATTTAAATGTTAACACTTAGATATCACTAACAAATACATCATATTATCCTAGATAACTAACATCCATATCACATGTAATAGGAATACTATATCAAGAAACCCTACCAATTCCTTGGTCATAATCCTTGTCCAGCATAACACTTGTGAGTGTCACTTGCGCACTATGATTAGCTCTACATACTCCTATAAATTAGAAAGATTGTCCAAATCACTTCATTCATGTTCCTATTTTATTATAACTTGATTCACATTTTCACTTTCTTATATATAATATTTTTATTCTTCTAGCCTACTTAACTTTTTCTTTTTCAAACATTTGCCTAAGTCTAGCTTTGTGGAGATCTCATTATTTTCCTCAAAATTCTCATTATTTAACGATGTGTTCTTATCATTCAAATGGAAATTCCCAACAATTTATCCACTATTATACATTCTCATTGTTTTTTATGTCATTCCCATCGATTGACAGGATGGCATCACCAGTATATATGAGTTTACTATTTTTGTGATTCCATTCAAATTGGCATTTTCACCATTTTTTGACATTCTCATAATTTTGGAAATTTCATCATTATGGATATTTTTTTCTATTTTAGTGATACCACTGATTGGCTATGAACTCACCATTTAGTCAGTGATATCATTATTCTCATGGTCAATCTCACTGTTTCCTTAAAAATCCTTCTATTATTATGGTTGATCCCACTTTTTTTTTGATAATGTTGGATTTACCATTTTAAATTTTTACAAGGCCTAATAAATGCAACAAGTGAAAATTTTTACAAGTAAAAGCTATACTTACCAATGCATTTCTCCCCATTGGTTGTTGATACTCTCGCATGTGCTTGCCAAGGTGTTTGTGGTATAAGATATTGGCCATATTATTTGTCTCTCTCATGTGTAAAACCAAAGCTATAGAATTCAATAGGGTGAGGGTGAAAATGAATAATTTTCACCCCTAGGGGGTAATTTTATAGTTTTTTTTTTTGAATTTTCACCCTGGTCCTATTTTCACTTCACTATTTTTCATAGGAGGCTTAATTTTACCTCATTTAGCCATTTTTTATCCAATTTTCTTCTAATTACTTCATTTTTAATCCTTTTCTATTGAAACCCATACTATTTTATTATGTTCAAGAGCCAATCCATCAAATTTATTTTTTCCACCTAACCCTCAAAGGATTATCTTGGGCCTCTTAAACATTATTTAGGGCATTTTTGTGAGCCTATTTTTTAAAAAATTAATTAAATTAACAAAAGTAGGAGTGAAATAATTTATTTTGATTGTGATCATTTTTAGTGACCTTTTTATTCCATAAAAATCCATTTCCTCATCTAGGTGTCTCATTGTGCCCTTACAAATAGGGGCAAAATGTAGACATCCAAATCTCACCACTATCATGTCAAAATAATAAGTGAGAAAAACTTCTCACAATAATGCATAAACTAGACCAAACACCACTGAAACACTCTAATTCATCCACACACATCACATGTAATTTATGAAATGTATTTATGCATCCCTCATTTGGCATGGCACTATAACCATCTATTAGCTTCATTCAATTCAACAAGAATAAAATTATGGTTGTGTAGGCAATGTTTAGGGGTAATTAGCTGAAGTAAAATACTCAAATTTTGACATTGCATAAAGCACCTAAATGCTAATCATTAATTAAATATATAAACAAATAAAATTATTTGGATAAAATAAAAATCCATGTAAATGAGAAAATTATCTAGTTATGGCATATTCAAAGTTCAAAAAATATTTAAATTATGATCTCATTGGGACATCACCAAAAATTTGTCATGTACTAGGTATTTATGGAGATAAATATCCAAGTTAAGGCAAGCCATTCCTTATTAATGCACCTTATTTCCAAAATATTCAATGGATTTTACCTCATAAATTGAATCCATTTGTAGCCACACATCTTGATCTAGATCCTAGAACCATAATTCATCTACAAAGCCTAAGTACCAAGGCCATTACACTCTTTCAACAAGATTTTTATTGGAAAGAAACCATGTATAAATCCATTTAAATATTTTCCCATTTTTTGCAATTCAGTCACAAACCAATCAAATAGTGTTTGAGGAGATGTTGGAGTTGCTATCTCAATGACATTGCTAAAAATTATTGAGTTATATATCTAGGCATGAGTGTGCTTATGGATTGACTTAGATGGTAAAGTATATGGGGAAGGTATAACTTGTCTTGTTTATGTTTTTTTTTTTTTTCCTTTACCTTATATACCTTACCAAACTGAGGAAGTAGGCTCAGTATGTTAGTTCTTGATGCTTGTTTTTTTTATTTTTATCACTAACGAATGGAGTAACCTATTTTGAAATCTTAATCTACACTCCGAAGGGAATAAATTTATCATTATTAATACTAAATATTTTAAAAAGTGGATGGAATTTATCCCTCTATAATTCACTAAATGGTGATATTTTTCAATTTACTCCTTATGCATATAATTATTTATTTTAAGTTATCATCATAAATTATCATAGAAAATGGATCCTATTTTAATAATAAAATGGTAAAAATATTATGTGTTAAGTTCAAACTATGGAATAATTTTTGTAATCTTTACTACCTACAAGGAAATGGGTAGGCTAAGGAAACCCATAAAACTATTGTCCAAATCTTAAATAAGACTATATCAAAGCATAGAGTCGATTGGCATAGTCATATTGTTTATGCTCTATGGTCATATCACACAAGTGTCCATACACCAAAAAAACACACCTTACTCCCTTGTATGTGGTACCAAGATAGTGATTCCCCTTGAAATCAAGATACCCTCTTTATGTGTCTCATTGAAAAACATTATAAAAGATAATGAATATCGATAAAAGAACCTATAAAAACTAGAAATTATTGATAATAAATGTATACAAGCTCTCAAACATTTAAAATTTTATCAAGCACACATTAAAAGATAATATTAAAGTAAAGTTCATGATAGATAATTTCACATTAGTGACCTTTTATACAAATAAAAAAATAATAATACCAATGATAATAAGAAAAATGGAAATCCAAGCCAAATTGGTTGGGTCCATTTGTGGTTACTAAAAAGATTAGTCTTGGATTTTATCACCTATTTATGGTCAAGAGCAAGCCTATTAAGAATACTATAAATATTATGTGTTTAAATTATTATTTTATGTATATAAAAATTTACCATTTAATAATTTTGTTATAGGTACAATAACTAAGAGGGGGGGTGAATTAGTGAACAGACATGTTTTTATTTTAATTTTTGTCCTTTAAACTATTAACCAATCAACATATATCAATTTGATAAATCAACATTAACAAGAGAGCTCATTCATTCAATGCATACACAAGATCAAACACATAACAGATAGTTCCTATGGGAAAACTTCATGGGGAATAAAACCCACTCTCAATATTGAAACAAAAATGGAATACTATCCTATAATAAATTACAAACAAGAGATGGATAAAATCATTTATACCAACAAACCTTGATCATATCCTCCTAACCAAAGGTATTTATCGAAACACCTATTTCATAAGGAGCAACTGCCCCTAAGGAAGACCAAGTACTTTAGACCCTCCTTTTAACACATCTAGATTAGAAATGATGTCTTCAACACCTGATGATGGATATCTATTTTCTAAACTCTACACAAACTCTCTCTCTATCTATCTATCTCAAATAGGCCTCTCACATGGGCATGTCATAAACTCTTTTCGTCTTCACTCAAACTATCCTCATATGCACACTCATACCTCTTCACATATCCTAAAACTATAAGAGCACTATATTGACATTAGAAACATGAAATGCAAATAATACACATGGTCAACAAACTTTTCTACTTATTAACTCAACCAATAAGCACACTACCTATCCTTCACTTCACAACTCTTACATTCACCTTACACAAGTCTTTCTCACATCTTATTCTAGAAACCAACACATTTTATTACACTATATATAGATAAATCATGAATTATCAAGTCCAAAATAATCATTTTTGGACAAAATTCATGCATTTACCCTTAAGGCATAATACATGGGTCATACTTAAGAATAAACCACTTCAAAATAGGCCTAAGTCACTTTTAGGTCCTATGGAGACCCATTAAACTCTTTGAAACTTATTTGAGAAAATTAAGAACACAAGAATATATTATAAATGAATGGAAACATTAAACATGATATATATGTCCTCCTTAAGTGCCAACAACCATCATATTACCCACTTGCATAAGCAAAATTTGCTCAAACAACTCTCTAGATACACAATCATTATGAGAAAACACAAAGTCACCTTCTAAGCCTTTGTTCATATTTAATATGATTATTAAAACCTTAATAATGCACATAGATCATCATCATGGATTATAAAACGCTCACTAATTTCCAATTCATCAATATATATCGAAACAATATCAAAACAAGCTCAAATAATCTTCTCGAGTTAATTGCAAAACATGCATAAACACATGGTCAACTTTGGAGCTTAATATATTTTTTTATACCCACTTCTATATATTAAAATAAATTTCATTAGATGAACCATGGAGTCCTCTTAATATTTTGTTTTTACATAATGAGAAAATTCTATCTATATCAAAAGATATGGTCCAAAAACCACATACTGGTTTTTCCCTTTGTAAAATTCAAATATTTAAATGTCAACAATCACAGTTAAACATCAAAAAATATACTCACATCTCATTTCCTCTAAGATTTAGATAAAAATAAAACCATATATTTTATATTAATTTTAATTCATAGGCACTAATTCTCAAATTTTAAACCTTAGTCACTTTGAGTACAATCTTGAAATGTTGACTTATCGTGTACCATCGATCTATGTGGATCAATTAGGTCTTTATATAATAATGTTAACCATTCAATCAATCTATATGAACACTAACTCAAAATTAGATCCAAATATTATACCTTTTATTATTCATTAAACAGCATGCACTTCTTACCATCTCACTCAACATGCATTGTTATATCATTCATGTACGATCCCTTGTGCACCATTGAATCTTCATTTAGTCCTAATCTTTAACTCTATTAACCAACAAACACTTTGATCTCTTTGACTTGATGTATATCATAGATATTCATTTTATGAACTCTAATGATTTTTTATATCTCCATTTGGTCCTAAAATTTAATTATGTATAGAAATTACTAAGTATGGGGACCATTGCTATATGCCTGAAAGGCCAATTTTGCACAGTCATAATTTTCACCTCGCTCACTTGCATATTCTCAAATTTAGACCATATGATCTCCTCACATAGGATAATCCATCCATATGAAAAAATAATCTTGAAACCATCACACATGTGAGATATATCATCATTAAAACTCCTTCTCAAAATCTTTTGTCACAGAGCCAACTATGATTAGAACTTGTCTAGGAGGCCAAATTTGAACATGCATATCTTTTGACATGCTTTGATGCATGATCTAAAAATTAAACAAATAAACTAATAAAAAAATTTAACAAACCCATATGATCACCTTTTCCTAAAATTTCCACACATGTGAGATATTCTACCATCAAAATGCTTACTTGGCTCTTCTTGTCACATTGTAAATTTGGCTAAGTATGGGAAAACACAGTCAAACTGCTTCGGAGCCCAAATTTTCACATGCATATCTTTTATTTTGATTAGTCACATGATTTTAGAATTAGTTTAAATAAACTAGGCAAAAAAATTAACAAACCTATATGATCATTTTGTCCTAGCACCTCCACTCATGTGAATGCTAACCTCATCAACATGCTTACTTGACTCTGCTTGAGCCCTTTTACAAATTTGGCTAAGTATGGGAACATAGTGAATTGTATCTGAGTAGCTAAATTTGCATCCTTATATTTTAGACCATGATTCATCACATGAATTAAGATTTGAAACATAACAACTAGGGACTAATGTGATCATAACTATATGACCAACTCCCCTTGATTCATTCCCATGTGGCAATAGTGATGTCATCAAACTACCTACTCAAATTTTTTTCCACTAAACCCAAAATATCTAGATGACAATAATGATCAACTAGATGAAATACACTCATACACACCAACACTTAAATCTTAGAGAACATCTTAGGGACCTTTTTCACATGCTCAATATTCCATACTCATCCCTGAACATCTCTAGCCATGTCAAAGTCTAAGATCAATCAATCATACTTCAAGCATACTAGGATAAGCACATTGCACACTTTATCATTATCACATAGACTATCAAGGCACTTTATCCACTCACCTAGACACCTCCATGACATCATCATGAAAACTCTCCAATAATCTCCCCCTTTGTCATTGATGTCAACAAACATCATATATAGTAATATACAACTCACCTTCTCTCTTTCTTCAAGCACTCCTACAACAAAAACTTTTTCTCCCTTTGACACAATGATAAATTGGGAACCAAATGATCCTAAGGACATAAAAATACCACCAATAGGAGACTACCATCTTATAAAGATGATACAAACTCCCCCTTACCTTGAGCCCACCTCTTCTTGCCTTGACACCTTCCTCTTGTTCCATGCCAACACTTTCTTCAACCAAGCACTACAACAAATGAAGAAATAACATACAAAAGAAATGAAATATGATGTAACTTACCAATAAACATCTAAGAGGGACTCACCCTAATATTTCTTATCCATTAAACCACTTGATCATATTCAAATCTTCATACACCATGAAGAACCATCATATAGGCTTACTAGCCTTCTTTATCAAACCACCTCAAGGACCACCAAAATAACTTCATGAAACTTACCAAATATTAAATATGTACTAATATAACCTAATACCTCACCTTTAAATACTCATGCCTTGTTATTTTGGAGAAACTAAATAAAAATCACTTTTCTTCACACTAGGCCTATCTAGTCTCCTTGTAGCCCTATTTAGAATTTGCAAAGCCCAAAAATTTTAGTATAAATATATTAAAGGCATAAAAATTAATATCTAGAGAAATCTCATATTCCCAATCAATCACGTCAATTTTCAATAAATAGATCATCCTTTTCAATATACTTCCTTCACAAACTAACTACCTAATTAGGCTCCCAACTTGACAAATACTTGAATAACTTGAGAATCAAAAACTTTCAAATCTATTTGAATATTGATTCAAAAAACCATTTGGACCATTAAAAAAATTAATAATATTAAAATCTCAACTCATAAGGCATACCACTTTTCTAGCAGAGCCCAAAACCCTAAAATCTCAAAACAAACAAGGTCAACACAACACCTTATAATCAATGTCCACCTTTGAAACTTCTTGTACACCTAGAGACAACCATTACACACTTATGGACCAAGATTTGAGATTACACACCATTTGGAACCTTGACTTACTATAACCCATTTTAGGACCTACAAGATCTTAAGCATAAATTGGGAAACTTGAGAGTTAACAAAAATCTCCAAATTGACTTCAACATACCTTTAGACCACAAAAACACCTAGATCATGCTATAATAAGGTCAAAAGACCTTTCTATGAAAAAAAATCATCTTGATAAATCACAAATCATCTTTTTCCATTTAAGAACCTTTAATTTGACACTGTAGATTGCTCCATATATAGTTATCAACATCATGACATCACCTCAACATCTTTCCCACCTAGGCATACCTATTACAACTAAGAACACTCAACTCAAGTATTATAGGAACATCTCAAGAAATCCACAACAATGATTTCTTATCCACTTAAAGGAGACTATTTAAGAATCATAGACAAAGACATCCTTTGCACCATAATGTTCTAAAATAAAGTGAAGCCAAGAGTGGCCTACATCTCCTCAGTAACCACTAGAATCCTCTTATATCTATAAGAATTCTTGCTCTTATTTTTCTTCTCTTTAGGATAAAATATGATAACTATTCCATTTTCTATATCACCCTCCTTCTCTTCTAAATACAATTGAAAACACATGGAGTAACTATGGAATATTGACATACCTTTTCATCTAAAGAATTAACCTTGTAGCTTAGAAGCTTATCACTAGGCACTGTTAATTGATGTTATTTGTATGATACATGCTAATATATGGAAGGATGTTCACTTAGATCCAAAGTTATCTTATAACTAGCCTCAACCAATACCTTGGCCTTCTCTTTAAGCTTGGTCTCTTCATTCTCAACATGAGCAGAAAATGAGACCTCTTGGAACTCTTCAACTTTTGAAGCATTCTCCACCATAAAAAATAGATTACTTGGACCTATAGACTCATCATGAATCATCTTTGGTTTTCATGAGATAAATTTCCATTTTTTTGCACTCTTGGATCTTGATTGAACTTATTTTGATTTAATGGCCTTTGCTTGAAGAATATAGTGATGTGACCTCTATATTCATAGTTATAGCAAACCATAGTCCTTGATGGAAAATTAGCTTGTCTTACCTTGTTCAATTTTTTTTTCAAAGTATACCACATCATAACAATTGAATCACTCAACCTTTCTCACACCTTTTGATTCACTACCCCCACCATAGTTCCAAGAAAATTCATTTCTAACAGGTCTTCTACATTCTCTAGCTCAATGCCCAAACTAATTATAAGTATAGAAATAACCAATGAAATTTTCATATCTCATAGAATTCGGTTTCCTGGTCTATTTTGTATTCATTATACCAAAGCCTTCATTCCTTGTTTGATGATTTGTCTTCAAAGGTTGATTATCCTTGTTTACATTAGTCTTCATCTTGTCTTGACTTACAGTCTTTGTTTCTTCTGGTATCTAAGCCCAATCTTATCATTTGCATGCTTTTGATCATTTATAATATTGTTTAAATCACTTGATCTCTTTTCAAATCTCACAAATGAATTCACATATGTTTTCTCTAACTTATATCTCAATGACTCATTTTAAATTATATACTTTAAACATTCATGTTCTTTAGCTTTTAGGCTTGTAGACAGGACTTCTAATTGACAACTGAGATGCTTGACTATATCTTTATGCTCCTTAGTGTCTTTATTTATTCTTACCTTATACACACTACATTTTTCCTCATAGTCTTTGAGTTTAGATATCATCTTATTATTGATCTTCTTCTCAATATTTACTTCTTCATGAGCATTTATCAATTTAGTCTCATAGTCCACCTCATTTTTATCATCTTCTGAATCACTCCATGTAGACTCTTTTTTATGTGATCAACTACCTTCTTCAGCCATGAAAAAATATTCATCTTCAATGGTACCATCATCTTCATGATCATACTATGAGTCACTAACTTCACTCTCATCTAATGAGTTACAATCTTATTTGGTGTAGAGACTCTTCTTGTCCTTAAAGTACTTCTTGTTGCCAAACCTTTTGAATCCCTTTTTACTTTTATCAGGCCTAAAGGATCTCTTTGCATCATCATGATCTTTATCATGCTCTTCATCATCATCCTTATTATACTTATGAGGTCACTTATTATAAAAATGTCCTACTTCTCCATAATTGAAGCATTTGAGGGGTAATTTACCCTTATACTTTCCTAAACCTATTTTCAGTTTCCTTGAAATTAAAGAAATTAATTCATCCTCATCTATATCAAAAATGTCATCCTCCTTGGGTTTCTTACCTTGGAACTTCTTCTTTGGCTTTATCTCTATTTTGAATGTTGCTTCCTTCTTTGGTGGTATATCATATTTCTTCCTCATCTCATAGGTAGTAAGAGTACCATGCAATTGATCCATATTTAACTGAGTAAGATCATGACTTTCTTCTATAGTATATACTTTTAGATCAAACTTAGGGGATATACACATTAATACCCTTTAAATAATAGTATCCTCTTCAAGTTTCTCTCCAAGACCTTTGATGATATTCATAATCTCATCAACTTTCTACAGAAAGGATGCGACAAAATCTTCTTCATTCATCTTGACACTTTCAAATTACCTTTTGTGAATTTGTAACTTAGCAAGATTAACCTTTTAATCTAATTCATAAATGATCTACATTTTTTCTCATATCTCTTTAGCATATTTACAATGGATGAAGTTAGTGTATTTAGTCTCTGAAAGACCACAAGTGATAACATTCATTGCCTTAGAATTATTCTCAAATAATTTATTGTCTACATCACTAGATGGAAGAATCACTCCAGAATCATAATTGGATCCATTGAACATTATTGATTGCTTAGTAGAGAAACCTCATTCATAAATACCCATATTATACCTTGGATCACCTTCAAGTCGTCAAGCCTCATCCAAAGGACCCACTCTAATACCAATTTTTATAGGTAAAATAACTAAGGGGGGGCTAAATCAGTGAGCCCAAATATTTCAATTTCAATTTTAGTCCTTTAAACTATTAACTAATCAACATATATCAATTTGATCAAGCAACATTAATAAGAGAGCTCATTCATTCAATGCATACATAATATTAAACACATAACACATAGTTCCTATGGGAAAACTTCATGGGGAATAAAATTCACTCTCAATATGACAACACAAATGGACTACTACCTATAATAAATAAAAAACAAGAGACTAATCAACTCCTTTAGACTAGAAAACCTTGATCATATCTTCCTAACCAAAGGTATTTAGTGAAACACATGTTTCACACGGTTAAACTACCCCTAAGGAAGACCAAGTCCTTTAGACCCTCTTTTGAACACCTACACCTTATGAATTATGTCTTATAACCTCTGCACAAACTATCTCTCTATCTCAAATAGGCCTCTCACATAGGCATGTCATAAACTCTTTCCTTCTTCACTCAAATTATCCTCATATGCACACTCAAACCTCTTCTCATATCCTAAAAATATAAGATCATTATCCTAACATTAGAAACATGATCTACATGTCATAAACATAGTAAAAAAACTATCTTATAGATTAACTCAACCAATAGGCATAGTACCTATCCTTCACTTCATAACTCTTAAATCCACCTTGCACAAGTCTCTCTCACATCCTAGTCTAGAAACCAACACATTTTATTTCACTATATATAGATCAATAATGAATTATAAATTACACAATAATAATTTTTATAAAAAATACATTCCTTCACTCTTAAGGCATCTCACATGGGTCATAATTAAGCATAAACCACTTTCAAATAGGTCTAAGTCACTTTCAGGTCCTATGGAGACCCATTCATCTATTTGACACTTATTTGAGAAAAATAAGAATATAGAAAAACTTTATAAATGCATGGAACCATTAAAAATGATCTATAGTTCCTCCTTAAGTTACAAAAACCATCATAGTACCCATTTTCTTAAGCATAATTTGCTTAAACAACTCTTTTTACACACACTCATTATGAATGAACACATAGTCACCTTCTAAGCCTTTTTTCATACTACATACGATTGGTCAAAAATTAATAATGAACATATAACATATTAATGGAGTATAAAACACTCCAAAATTTCTAATTCATCAAGATATATCAAAACAATATCAAAAAAATCTCAAACAATCTTCTCAGGTTACTTGTAGAACATGAAGGAACACACAATCAACTTTAGAGATCAATATCTTTGTATGTACACACTTCCAAATATTCAAATAAGGTTAATTATATTCAAATGGATTATTATTCATATTTTATTTTCACATTATTATAAAATTCTATCTAGATCAAAAGATATGGTCCAAATACCATAGACTAGTTTTTACCTTTGTAAAATTCAAATATTTAAATGTCAACGATCACTGTTAAACATTAAAAACTATACTCACATTTAATTTCCTCTAAACTTTAGATAAAAATAATAACGTAAATTTTATAATAAATTTAATATATAGTCACCAATTCTCAAATTTTAAACCTTAATCAATTTAACCTCATCTTGTGTAATCTCGCAATGTTGACTTATCATGCAACATCGATCTTTGCAAATCAACTAGGTCTTTAACTATAAATGCTCATCATTTGATAAATTTATAAAGACACCCACTTTATATTATATCCTTATCTTATAAATTTTATCATTTATTAAACATTTTTCACTTATTTCCATATTTCTCAACATGCACTGTTAGATCATTCTTGTATAATCACCTATGCATCATTGGATCTTCATTTGGTCCTGATCTTTAACTCTATTAACCAATAAACACTTTGACCTCTTTGACTTGTTGCACACCATATATATTCATTTTAAAAAATCTCAAAATCCATTGGATATCCATTTGGTACTAAAATTTAACTTTTTGCATAAATGACTAAGTATGGAGACCATTACTATCTGCCTAAAAGGCCAACCTTGCACAGTCATAATTTTTGTCTCACTAACTCACATGTTCTCAAATTTGGACCATATGATATCCTCACATAGGAGAATCCAACCATGTGATAAAATTATCCTAAAACCTTCACACATGTGAAATTATCATCATTAAAATTCCTTCTCAAAATATTTTGTCATAGAGCCAACTATGCTTAGAACTTGTCTAGGAGGCCAACTTTGAACATGTATATCTTTTGATGTGCTTCGATGCATGATATGAAAATTAACAAAAATAAACTATGCACAAAATTGAATAAACCCATATGATCACCTTCTCTTTAAATTTGCACATGTGTGAGATATGATACCATCAAAATTATTACGTAGAACTTCTTTCCACATTGAAAATTTGGTGAAGTATGGGAAAACACAGTCAAACTATCAGGGAGCCCAAATTTGCACATGCATATCTTTTGTCACACTTAGTCACATGATCTAAAAATTATCACATATAAATTAGGCACAAAAATTAATAAACCCATATTATTATTTTATCTCGACACCTCCACTCGTGTGAATCATAACCTCATCAACATGCTTACTCGACTATGCTTGAGCCCTTTTATAAATTTGGCTAAGTATGGGAACATAATGAATTTTGTCTGAGTAGCCAAATTTTCATACTCATATATTCGACCACGCTTCATCACATGAATTGAAATTTGGCACATAATAACTAGGGAATAATTTTATCACAACCATATGACCAACTCCCCTTGACTCATTCTTATGTGGTAATGGTGATGTCATCAAACTACCTACTCAAAGTTTATGCCATTAGACCCAAAATGTCTAGATGATAACAATGATCAACTAGATAGAATTTACTCATGCACACCAATAATTAAAGATTATAAAATATCTTAGAGACCTTTTTTATATGATCAATATTCTATAATCATCCTTGATAATATCTAACCATGCCAAAATAGAATATCAATCAATCAAACTTCAAGCATACTAGGACAAGCACATTACACACTTTGTCATTGTCATATAGACTATCAAGGCACTTTATCCACTCACCTGGCCACTTGCATGACCTCAAAATGAAATCATCATGATAACTCTCCAACAAATTCATACTTTCCTTTCAAATATGTAAAAAATACAAAAACATTCATATATGCTAAAAAATACAAAGAATAGAATATTTGTAAAAAATGAAAAATCAAGACTAATAAGCATCTATGTATGTTGATGAATATGTTTTTGATTATGTCATATAGTTTTCTATTTAATTACATATTATATTTTTAATAAATAATTATTCTCATAGGATATATGAGTGTGCAATAAGACAAATATCACAAAGCAAATTAATATTCATCCACATCCAAAGTTATTTAGATATAAAAAAATAGTCAGAATAGGAAGATAATGATGCATTATACACATATCCTTGTACATATTCATTATTTGTTTTCAATTGAAACATAGTCATAGGGACTTCTTACATGGCTTTTTCACTAATAAAAAAATGAAGATTCAAATATCAATACATTTGTAAAGTTAAAGTATACTTATACATGGTTCTAATGCTAACCAATCCTTTCACCCAACCACCTTGATTAGTTGGGGACATCATGTTTTTATATACAAACACCTTTTAGGTTTTATTTACCCACAATTTTTTTCATATTGAGTTATAAATGAACATGCTTTAATATTTCATTCTATCTTCATATATGTCTTGATGAATATGCTACTTGCTAAACGAAAACATAGATATGTATGCTTAACTTATTTTAGATTCATTTTTTATATACTTTTTTAACATTCTTATTTAGTTTCCTAATGTGATTTAAAAACATGTTTGATTATTTTTATGTAGCCCTTGGCCTTGTGTGTGTTCAACATACACCTTGATTGTATGTCACAACCATGCCTTGTGTGTGTAGCCTTTTAGTCCTCTATCCTATATGAAATTTTCATGTCCCTTGTATTTAGGATTTGGGATACATGTGTGATATCCATGAAAAAAAAATTCTAACTTTTTGAGACATTTTACATGTCCCTTGTATGTGGCTTCTAGGCCTTCTTGCATAACAATTGTGTCACTTTTCTAACATGTTTTTTTATTTCACTACTATGGTACCATGATACTTATCATATATATATATATATATATATATATATATATATATATATATATAGTTTTATGAAACATATCATGCATATAATATCTATGTACCTTGATAATTCTAGTTTTCAATATACTATGTTTAAAATACATTTGAAACAAGTCACAAATTTTACATGATTCATTCATTACTACAATGATAGATCACACTTACATGATGAAAAAAATACACAAAATTTTAAAATAATTTAATGTTAAATCTATAAAATTTCAATACAAATTCAGTATATGCAAATTTTATTACATGATTATCTATCTTTCACAAATGCTGCAATCTTTTCTTTTGAGATAAGTGATTTTGTAGGCATTATCTCTCATCTCAAAAGGGGGGCATCAAAATGTGCATTTTAAAATCAATAAATTTTTATTTTTATCAACTTAAAATATGTAAAAACATCATAATTTTCAGATTATGTGAGCATTCGGATTGCTTATAGACTCCACTCATTTATCTACTTGAGCACATATACATTTATATGAAGACATTTATAATTTTTCAAATAGTTTTCTAAAGATCACATTGGCACTTTATATAGTATAGGGATTATGATAAGAATTTAAGAACAAGATACTACATTGAATCATTTATATTTTATATAATTAAACAATCAAATATCAATTAATTTTAAAAATTTACAGTTTGAATCTAGATCTATATGTAGCAATGTGATTCATATTTTTCAAGTGGATCACGTTTGATCTTAGTGATGCTCCATGTCTTGGTTTCACTTTATTGATTCATCTAGTTTTTTCCACCACTTCTCTTTCCATTTAACAAGTTGACCACATGAGATATTAGTTATACTAAGTATTGACCCTTGTACTTTATCAAGCCACTTTGTTGGTCCCATATTTTTGCACATTTTTAGAGTAATATATTAGGTTTGGAGAACATATATTTCCAAATCAAGCATCTACATTGATTCTTAAAATTGATACTTGATCATACTCAATATAACACTTCTTCACATGCCTCGATAAGGGGGCATGCATAGCTATGACAAATATAAAATGTGTATACACACTTAGATATCACATTTACTTTTCTCTAGTAATTTATGCATCGCTAGAATAAAGGGGGGAATTGTAGACAATGAAATTTAATTAATAAATGCTTGACATTGTTGGTCCTTGAGATATTTTACCTTTCTTGGCAAATTTTCCATTATAATAACCTTTTTTATATATGAGAGACTTCTAATTCTTTAAATTACTGTGAACATCTTATAAATTTCCCTCATTTTTCCTAAGCATCCCTAATTAGTAGAAACTTCATGGTTAGTCCAATTTTAGAGTATTAGGCAAGTAGGGATGCACTGTGCACTTATCCACTAGTGAAAACTTGTCTACAGTGCTCTAACAACTAACTTTTTAAAATGATATGCTTCCTAATAGCTTTCTCATACATGACAATAATTTTTTTTATCAAAAATAATTAAAATATTCTCCTATAAGATCTCATCAAGTGTCTCACTTTAAACACCTAGTTACATTAGCTATCACTCTCATGTAAAGGTAATTAAATATCACTTATATAATAGTAAAGGACCCCATTGTAATTTTTTCATAGTAATATAGCTATTGGCCAATCTAACATTATTTTCTTGTAGGTTGCAGCAATCCTTTATCAAGCAGTCTAATACAAAATTTTAGGTGTATTCATTTATGATATTCCCCATAGGGATAACTACATTATATTGAGGTCCATTTATACTATATAGGCAAAACTTAGTCAATACAAGGTTTTCTAAGGATATCTTGGCCATATCCCACTTACCCATTTTTCCCCTTTGCATTTGATATTAGTTTTAGATTAAGGTAAAAATAGGTTTTGAAGGGGCCCCAAAACCCTGAAATAAAGGAATAAGGATATAACAATAACGCCCTCAAGTGAGACAAACCTAACACCTACTGTTGAGCAGTATCAAAAATTAGGTTTAACTAGGACCTGAAACCACAAGTCAAGAACATCAAAATATAGACCCCAGGTTTTACAAAGACCTGGAAACTCAAGTGTGTAAAGAAAACAAATAACTAGTAAATGGAACCAGTTATAACATCCAACTAACAGGACCAGAACAGTATAAGCAAAAAGATCCTATTCTTCTAATTCCAGGATCATCTTCACCACTTCCTTTCCCATCACAGTATTGTCTTGTATGGATTTTACAGCTGATGTAGCAACCTCTTATGTAGCTTTCTTCCTTGAGCTATGTCTGGTCCTCTTACTAGGCCCCTCTAAAGATTTTATTTCCTCATTAGCTCATTTTCCAATGTTTGCAGCAGTTGCACATATGCTAGAAGTAACCTCCTTCATCTTCATTATGCTTTCCTTAATGAGCCTTCTTAGGTTATTTTCATAGTCTTTTAGTTTGATAGGAATATCCCTCATCTGCATTTCCAAATTATTGATTTTATTCTGATCAGCTTCCTAATTATGTTTCATCATTTCCATTTTCTTCTTGAGGCCCATTATTTCCTTATACATCCATGAGTCTACTTGAAGGATAGCATCTGCTTTGCATTTGGCCAAATTCATAAAGGGATGCCCCTTGTCATTCTGCCAAACATCACTAAAATCTTGAGTATTCTCTTTTGGATTGACTTCATCCTTTTTTATTTGATCCTCCCTTTCCATTCTTTTCTTTTCTTTAGTTTCAATAGGACTTTCCTTATGAACAAGATCATCCTTTACTTGTTCTCTAGTTTCCATTGCATGATAGGCATACTGAACTAAATGTTCTTTCTCTATTTTCAAAGTAAGATCCTCAAATAAAACATCCATTTCTTTTTCACTTTCCCCTAGCACTTGCTGATTATCCTCAAGATCATAGTTTTTCTGTTCTGTTCTTTCCTCTATAGTCTCCCCTTCTTTTTCTTTCTCACTTTTAATCTTTTCCTTCCTCATTAAAATTGGATTCCCCACTATCCATTCCTTCCTCTTCCTCCATACTCTCCTCCTCAGAACTTTTAGTGCTTTCCCACTCTGTTTCCTCCGTTTCCATACTCTCCTCCTCAGAACTTTCAGTGCTTTCAATGCATTTGATATTAGTTATTTCTTTGTATAGGTGAGGGTTTTGATTTTATAGGTGATCCACACATCTAAACAAACTACACACAAAATAAACTAATCTACACATAGAGACAAACAATATCTAACCTTTAGGTTTTGTGCATATTCAACACAAATAAATCCATAATAGAGTACACTGGTACACTACAAACCTATCCAGATACTATGCACTTGTCCTAGAATATAACAAAACAAAATTATGTTTTTTAGTCTATTTCAATAACTTTATATAGTTCATAGTTAGCAAAAGTGTAATACAAAAAGAATTAATTAGTTTTCAATGACATCTCTAACCCTAACCCTAGTTGCTATTTTTAGTAATTTACAACCATAAATTTTATATATCATTGTGTTTTTAAAGTAGGCTGATTTATTTATCTTGCTTAGATTATATTTCAAGTTTAAAAAAATTTAGAGTTGATTTCCATTCACTAATTCATTCTAATGGTAAGCACAAACATATTTCCAAAAAATTTACTCATAAATATTAATTGTAGTGGAAATTGTTACCCTTCTAATGGCAATTTAAATCTTTTAATGTCATGGTTATTTTCCCTCCTCCCTACAACTTTTCTTATCACTTAAATATTTTAAAAATATTAATGTGATAAATTATTATCCCAAGTTTCATGTTATATCTTTATCAACATTTAACGCTTCAACCAACCCCTCTAATACTTACCTTTTATGTTTATAACTATCATGTCATAATGAGAATGCCATATTTGATGTCACCTCTAATGTGTAAAATCTTATGCCATTTACATTTACTATTTTTTTAGACTATGATCATATATTTTATTTTATATAAACCTTGACATATAGTTTTAATGTAAGATCATTTAGTTTAAAAAACAATATTGCATCATTTTTCTCAATAGGTTTCACATATTCAAGATAAGTAGAAAAGATGCTCCAGATAACTCCAAAAAGACCAATGCCTTATGGATATCAAATAGAATAGGTCTAAATCATCTCTAAAATGTCAAAATTATTCCATGATGAATGTATTTCTTAATTCAAGTTTCATTTTCAAAACCTCCATTTAGAATTAATTGACAATTGTAAAACTACAAAGACACTATTAAAACAAGCACCTGCTAGTTTATAGTAATCAATAGGTTAGCCCCAGTGGATGAAAAAATAAATTAAGATCCTAGATTTTTTATTTATTTATTTATTTTCTAAGAAATTTAGAGATGTATCAAAGTTTCTAGAGGCTCTTTAAGAGTCATAGGTAGTCGGTGAGGATTTAAATCCAATAGTTCTAAAGAGCCTAAATTATGGAGAGAAATTGAGAGGAGGGAAACCTTCAAGAAGATGTTATAGAGTGTTATGTATTTACAATAAAAAGAATATTGTATAAATTTCATTGAGGGACTATGTGTGGGATGTATCTTCTTCATGTTTTTGTTAAATAGACAATAAAAGTATTTGTGTGTGTCAAATCTATGTAATGATGTTTTTAATGTAATAACAAGCAATTTTTAGTTTTTATTATGATTTTTGTGTCTAAAAGTGTGTTTGTTATAGATTAGGTTTATTCTAGGCTAGGTAAAATGACAACCATTAACTTGGCCTCCTCATTATAGTATACATAATTTAGTATCAAAGTAGTATTGTGTAATCCTTGGTTGACTATATGAGACTTTAGTCATTTTGTTATATGTTGTAAAAATAAAATGGATGGATAAATTAATGTTAAGAGAAGAAATTATTATAGATTATAAATCTAAAAAAAATAAAAAATGACACACACATGATACATAATAATTTCACTTTGGAAAACCATTTCAAGAAAAAAACCAATATAGTAAACTTCTGAATTATTTCATTAAATCAATTTATTTACAATACATTAATGTACTTAAATGGTACTATTTACTCTAATGCATGTGTGAGTATTTATAGGCACATCAATATGAATCTATCCAACTAGTATTACAATAAAATGGGTACCAAAATCATGGAATTATAAACCATGGACTGTTAACCATGAGTCAAAACCACACATACTAACCCAAAAAATAATATATAGAGACCCCACCTATGATGTCAGGATATACACTACCTAAGGGGTATAAATCATGAAAAGTATAAAATAAATATTCAACATTATCTTATTTTTTAACAGTCTGCATATGGGTTCACATATACATACTTTTATCAACTATGAAAACTTATGCCAATTTATCTATTACACCACTAAAACTTCTCAATACTCACAAACTACATCAATGATTAAAAAACATTCTCCAAATTATCAACCTCTTCCAATAAGACCTCTATATCTTCAACCATGTCTCTATAGAAATTGTGTTGTACATAAATATTATTTAACTGATCATGAAAATAAGGTTTATTTGACAATTATATTTCACTTTGACTATCAGAATATATACTCAATGTTCTATGTATGAAACTAATATTTTAACACAACATTTGTAACTATATTGTGATGTCCCTTACTTAGGGGCTCCATTTTCCCAAGCAAAGCTCTAATACCACTGTAATATCCCGCTTCAGTAGGGAATATCTAAACACAAATAGCTCTGAACAAAGATACACTTTTGCCAAAATAATTTCAAATATGAATAAATGAATCACAATATAATCTCTCAATAACAAATCAAAGATCTTATCAATTGTTCTTCTAGACGATTACACAATTGAGTCACTAGCATACAAATAAAATAACGTGAAATATTCTGTCTTGAAACCTTGGGCTTTTGCAAATCTGGAGATTGACCCTAAATCTGGAAGTCTCAGCCTGCTATGTTGAACACACAGTCATTGGCGTCGGTCAATATGCTGCCGATGTCAGTCACTGTAGGTCCTTCTCTGCCGATGTCGGTCTCAGTCGGCCGATGTCGGTCACTGGGGATCTCTGTCTGTCGAGGTCAGTGTCTATGTGGATTTGTACGGACCTGTACGGACTTCGTACGGCCGCTAATTAAGCACAACCTACTTGTTTTCAATCCCTGATCTGAAAATACATGTCTCTAATATAGAAGATCTCTATCTGTATAATTTATTGAATCAAAACTAAAATAAAGAAATACTTGAAATACTGTGATAACTTTTGTGTGAAGTTAACTCTCAAATCTGTACCTCTGTGATAACTTTTGTATGAAGTTATCTCTCAATTTGGCAATAAATCAACTAATATCTCATAGCCTCTAAATCACACACAATGAAGAGTTGACGTTCTCCACTGCAACAGAATCTTGGAACCCTTGGCTCAGTCTTCACAGAAGAATTCTTCAAAATCAATAATCAATAATCAATGCATAATCAATAATGGCCTCCATGGGAAACCCTTATACCCTCAAAAAGATATGCTTGCCATAATTAGGGTTTCTTAAATTAGAATTAGGGTTTCTAATTTAAAATTAGACCAAATAATTAATATTTGATTAAATCAATCAAATATTAATATCTCCCTCAATACATGTCGGATCCTCGAACCGTTTGAAGCTGGTGAACTAGGGAGTGATTTCGCACATGACCATACCAAAATAAAGGTGCTCCGTTACATGTCAAATATCCCTAAATAATAGGAGCTCAGGCTAAATGTGTCTGAAATAACTTGAATGAAAGCCCACTATAAGAATTCTATAAATCAAAGCCAAGCCAATCTCCATCATGACCCTCTATCCATCTTATCAGCCTACGAAGGTCGCATAATAGGCTAATCATCAAGTCTATCAATGTCCACAAAAAAGGGGACATGACAATCTGCCCCTCCAAAAATTGCTTGTCCCCAAGCAATCTCGAAACAATGAACCACCTGATCCACCTGGATCCCAAATGTAGTTATGCTCTGCACTGCTGTAAATCAATGCAAGTACCTATAATATCATCAGAAGTAGAACAAAGAGGAATCCACAATGAAATTGGTAAATACTACTCAACTAGACTCTAAAAGCACAACTACCATAGCCAAGCACGCATGAGAAACAAACTCTCAAAGTATGATAACCCAAATAGAATGGACAACTCCAACTACCAATTCCATCTACAAAAGATGGTGTCAATCCATCCCATAACTGATCCCTCTGTAAAGATGGCACAGTGAATGGTACCACACTATCATATGTGTGAGAAGAATCAATCTAGAGACTTGACTCCACTGGTATCTCAAACTCATCAGAATTAGGTACTCCCAAATCCTGAACATGTGTGTTAGCCTCAACAACATGCTCCTCAGCAACAACTGCAGGAATGTACTCACAACCAATACTCAATGTACTAACCTCTGAGTATACCTCCACACTCTGAATGCAAGCATCAGACTCATCCTCACTATCTAACACCTAAGTTGAACTCACCTTAAGACAAAGCTCATCCACAACATCCTCAACTACTCCTACCTGTGAAGATAATGCAGATAAATCATTACCTGAAGATGTGTTAATGTCTCCCTATACTGGATCAGCATGTCTGTCAAATTCATCATTCAAGTTTATGCATGTCATAGGGAAAGTACTATGATCCTTAGGCCTATCAATTAAACTCTTTAACCACATACCAGCTCTAGGTGAGACATTTTTCTCTTTTGTCCAGACATACCATAAATCTACTGCCAAAAGTTTAGAAATTTTATCCTCCTCAAACAAGATTGTGAACATGATAGAGTGCATTGATGCTAATACATCACTAGAATGAAACTCATCTAAAATATTCCAAAATATGTTAAACATCCTGCGAATGCCACCCATACAACCTACTAACATCATAATATTTTCAAATCCATACCTTGCAAATATTTCAAGTAATCTTGCCCTCTTTGAGAAATGAGGGTCTCTAATGTCATCCAACTTTTTGAAGCTTTTTACCATGGCATGAAGTACCTCTCTCATAATCTGATCATCATAAAAATTAAAGCCAGCTATTATCCTCATGATTTCACTAATGCAAGAGAGAGTTGCAAGTCTTACCACCTCATCATGATGTCTAAATAATCGGGGCTTCACCAATGAATTAAATGCTAGAGATAACGTTGTTTGCATATCATAAGTATTTGATTGCTCCACCTTGCTCAAATAAGTTTCTAACTCCTCCAAAGTTTTTAGAATGTCATCTGCTTGCTGAAATGGATTATCTAACTTCTTCTTTGCATTGTGCATTCTTTCTTCCAAATCTTTGACACCTGTTAAAGCCATACTGATACCCAAACTACCCAATAGGATGGCAAGACATTAGCTCTGATACCACTATGATGTCCCTTACTTAGGGGCTCCTTTTTCCCAAGTAAAGCTCTGATACCACTGTAATATCCCGCTTCAGTAGGGAATATCTAAACACAAATAGCTCTGAACAAAGATACACTTTTGCCAAAATAATTTCAAATATGAATAAATGAATCACAATATAATCTCTCAATAGCAAATCAAAGATCTTATCACTTGTTCTTCTAGACGATTACACAATTGAGTCACTAGCATACAAATAAAATAACATGAAATATTCTGTCTTGAAACCTTGGGCTTTTACAAATCTGGAGATTGACCCTGAATCTGGAAGTCTCAGCCTGCTGTGTTGAACACATAGTCACCGGCATCAGTCGATATGCTACCGACATCGGTCACTATAGGTCCTTCTCTGCTGATGTCAGTCTCAATCGACCGATGTCGGTCACTGGGGATCTCTGTCTATCGAGGTCGATGTCTGTGTGGATTTGTATGGACCTGTACAGACTTCGTACGGCTGCCAATTAAGCACAACCTACCTGTTTTCAATCCCTGATCTGAAAATACATGTCTCTAATACAGAAGATCTCTATCTGTATAATTTATTGAATCAAAACTAAAATAAAGAAATACTTGAAATATTGTGATAACTTCTGTGTGAAGTTATCTCTCAAATTTGTACCTCTGTGATAACTTTTGTATGAAGCTATCTCTCAATTTGGCAATAAATCAACTGATATCTCACAGCCTCTAAATCGCACACAATGAAGATTTGATGTTCTCCACTACAATGGAATCCTAGAACCCTTGGCTCAGTCTTCACAGAAGAATTCTTCAAAATCAATAATCAATAATCAATGCATAATCAATAATGGCCTCCATGAGAAACCATTATACCCTCAAAAAGATATGCTTGCCCTAATTAGGGTTTCTTAAATTAGAATTAGGGTTTCTAATTTAGAATTAGACCAAATAATTAATATTTGATTAAATCAATCAAATATTAATATCTCCCTCAATACATGTCAGATCCTCAAACCGTTTGAAGCTAGTGAACCAGGGAGTGATTCTGCACATGACCATACCAAAATAAAGGTTCTCCGCTGCATGTCAAATATCCCTAAATAATAGGAGCTCAGGCTAAATGTGTCTGAAATAACCTGAATGAAAGCCAACTATAGGAATTCTACAAATCAAATCCAATCCAATCTCCATCATGACCCTCTATCCATCTTATCAGCCTATGAAGGTCGCATAATAGGCTAATCATCAAGTTTGTCAATGTCCACAAAAAAGGGGACATGACATATATAAATTATGTACTTGCATGTATGGTTATCATGTAATCAATTTATATATTTTATAATGTAACTACTTCATGCCTCTTGCTCATATATGAATACTCAATAAAACATGTCAAATATACAACCACTTATAGATATCTAATAGGCAAGGTCTCAAACCTAGTCAGTATCAACAAAACCTTGTACATTTACTATTTTGTTTTGATCAAGTGTTCATTAGTATAATATTGCATAATCTAAAGTGATATACACATTTATGAATATCCTCTTCACTATAATCCAATGTTCCTTTCCTGGGCTATAAATATACCATTATAGAACCCCCACTACATGGCCAATGTCTATTATAGTGTGTAAAATAACATACATTAGACTTTTAATAGCCCTTACATAAGGAACATGAAATAATTCCTCAATCTCTTATTATATCTTGGGACATTACTCAATAGATATATTTTGACCAACATGAAATGGTGTTATTATAGGTTTACATTAATAAATTATAAACCTATATAATATCATCTCAACATACATCCTCTAATTCCATGAAAATTTTATTGTTTTGTTTCTCACATATAATTTCCATGCCCGAAATGAATTTTTTAGCACCTATATCTTTCATATCATAATGAGATGAAAATTTAGATTTAACCTACTTGATAATTTTCTTTTTTATCAATTAAAAACATATCATTCACATACAAAACCATGATAAAAATTCATCACCCACACATATGAAATACACTTAATGATCATTTTTGCTTTGTACAAACTGAAGGGCTAGCTAAACATTATAAAAAATTATATTTTACGTACTTGGTAATGGATTAAATCCATAATGTAACTAATTTGAACTACAAACAAATTCCCACTTTCCTTTAAAATTGAATTTTTTTGTTGCACCATGTATATATCTTCCTCAAGTTCATCATGTATAAATGATGTCTTCGCATCCATCTATTCTACTTCAACATTGAGATCATTAGCAATAACCAGAATAAATATACTATAATTAAATTTATAAAGAGGATAAATAATATCACCAAAAAAAACTCCCTTCACCTAACAAAATCCATTTGATACCAAGAGAGCTTTATGCTTTTCCATTTTCCCTTTTGCATTGCACTTCTTGAACACCCATTTGTATCTAATAGGTTTTATATTAAAAGGAATATTTACAAAGTTACAATTTATATTTTATCTAATAAATATATTTCTTCATACATGGCCTTCTTCCATAATTAATTTTCCTTTGACACAAGGAATTCCACTAAATTCTTAATATTTTCATCGGTAATAAATAAAATTGCTAAAGCATATGTTGAACAAAAACCAGGTGGGCTATGAATTTTTGGTCTTATTTTAATTTAATTTGATATTATCATGATTAGAATATGAGATTCTTCCTATTTCACATCTTTTGCTTCATCTAAATCTTCCTCAAAAAATTACATTTGTATTTCATCTTATTTAGTTGCTTCATATTTAGACACAAATCCTACCTCTTTTAATTCAATATGCACCTTTTATGATTCTTCATTTGGTTGTCCTTTGTGTTTTTGGAACCCATTTATCTTCTATGAATATTACATTACAACTTTAAGTAATCTTATTTATTTAAGGGTTATAAATCTTATATCCCTTTACACTAATACTATATTTATTAAATATACAATTAGTTGATTTATGTTCCATCTTAGTTAGTTTTTATTTTGTAATATACATTAAAGCATCATAAATAAAAACCCTAATATTTTGGAGAGTGGGTTTTTTAACAGTCCATGCTTACCATGAAATTTTATCCATAATGTCAAATGTGGGAAATCTATTTATTATGTAAGAAGTATTC
This sequence comes from Torreya grandis, assembly GCA_037957365.1. Lineage (NCBI taxonomy): Eukaryota > Viridiplantae > Streptophyta > Pinopsida > Cupressales > Taxaceae > Torreya > Torreya grandis. The sequence goes on from JARHVA010001057.1 coordinate 1,225,984, forward strand.
ATGACTACTTCTACACAAACTTTCTTTTATAATCCTACATCATCGAGTGTACTTCTCACCTTATCCATTAGAGTCCTGTTTATTCTTTATACAACTCAATTATGTTATGGTGTATATAGAGTCATCTGATTTCCTTTCTATTCCAAACTATTTATAAAAATATTTGAATGCATTTGATAAGTACTCTCCACCATTATTATTTCTCAAAATTTTTGTCTTCTTCTCTATCTAGCTTTGAACAAGAGCCTTAAACTCCTTAAATTTAAATAAAAAGTTATATTTGTTATTTACATAGTATATCTATTTTTTCTCAAGTAAGTATATACAAAATAAATATAATTGAAATATTTTCCTAGTGATGGAACCTCCACAACTCCAAACACATCATTATGCATTAATTATAAAATGTCATCTACTCTTGTAACACTATGTACACACATAAATTAACATTTAAGCTAAAATAATATACTTGAAACCACTCTTTTTACACACTTGCTCATGCAGTATTCTAAGGTATTTTAACATTTTTAATTCATTTCTCATGTGGATAACCCATTATTATAATTAAACCAATGACCCCATAATTTCCCTATTCTTTATGCAAATCATTTTATGTTCACATGCAGACTATTTTTGGTACCTTTACCAGTGTTCCTTAAATAATAGTGCCCTAATTAGACAGTAGCACACTGTTATCTTGTGTGGATCCATCATTATTTTCCTCTCACCAAATAATATTTAATTTCAAATTTTTAAATTCATGAAAGGGTCAAATTTCAAGTTTAGCAAACCCCATTCAAAGGAATTATAAAAATACCACTATAAAGCCACATTTTAAACCATTTTTCACATAAGAGGCTTCCACATTGAAAATCACCAAAATTATAATGGCACATTGACATAAAATTCTTTATTTATCAAAATTATGATTACATAAAACCCTAGTATCTCTAAGTTAAAGTATTAATACACTTCCAATGTCACAATTCATGTTTGAAACACTTAATCAAACCTAAAATTGCACCAACATCTAGTGTTTTACACTAGTTTTCACACACACCATCTTAGCATAGGAGAACTACATGGAGTTTGATCCCTCTTTAGGGTATTCATACGTATATAGTGCTCAACATAGGGGTGTTGATGTCACTCATTAATTAATCCACCAAGTCATTTTTACCCCATGATTGAATGTATCTTCTTGATTTATCTAGCTAGGGTTTGAAATGAAAGAGAATATATATAGTGGTTTCTACATTGGATCAAAATCTCTATCACAATCCATAGAACACATAGGTGAAAACAAAACTACCTAATAAATTCCATATCTTTGCTACCTTATGGACACTAACAATCCCTAGGGAAAACAACACACTACTACCCATTTATAATGATCCTATCTAAAAACCCTATCAATTCTTATTTAGGGTTCAAACTCAACCAACACAGTCTCCCTATTAGTTTTAGCTTTATAAATAGTCTACATCTTAATTTTCTAGACAAGTTTATATTCTTCTTTTTAGATTCCATATTTAGTATATTTTCATATTTAGTAATCTCCAAATCAATTTGTGTCATTTATTTTATATATGTAGCATTTTGATTTTACACAATTTTTTTTATAACTAGGGCATAACATCTCTTAATTTATAAATTTTGATAAAACATATTGTTGAACATTCTTTTTGTTGAAATTTATGAAAAATCTAGCTTGTCATTAGGGTTTCCTTCTATTTTTAATATTTCCATTAAGGTTTGAGATTTCATAGTTCCTAAGTTCCAAATTAATCATGATCATAATCACTAAATCTACTCATCATTTATTAATTGAAAATTTTATAGTTTCATTTACATGTTGTTTCCTTATAAAATATAAAATTTATAAGTTGGATGTAAATTCCTTGTTGTATCATCTAATGACAAAGATAAAATTCATCATAGCTAGAGAACCTAATAATAAATCACCCCATGATGTTTATTGTTACATGGTTCATTTTGACTTGTCGCTTATCATTACTAGATGCCAAAGAGAACAATTTGTTCCATTCATCCATCCTACCCTAAGGCCTTTAAATTACCTCAACTATCATCCCACCTCTAATATTCACCCTAGGATTATAATAGATCCTATAGTTCATGTTATTATCAAAATATATTTCAGGACCTATGCCATGACGATTGAACCCATGAACATAATATTATTTATGAACTTGATAGTACCACAACCAATATTTACATTTTAGAGTTACTTTGATAATCCCATATATACAAATATATGATATCTGCAGCATTGCATGGCATTATTGTTCCTATAAATGTTGAGAAAACTTATATTTCATCCATCATTAGCACCTTATGATCAGCATAAGAGTCTATATCTTTTGAAAAATAATTTTTAACACCAAAACACATTATTAATCAATATTTACCCTTACACATTCAAATCATAGTTAATGATATGGGTGTCAAGTGGGTCTTAGTGTATAATGGTTTAGGATTGAAAATTTTTAATATTTATTTTCTCCAACCCCCTTAATATGCATTCATATAATTTATATTATTTTGATATGAAAATCATAGGCTTTGATAGTATTCCTCATAAGGTATTGAGTCAGATAATAATGAATCTCACATTGGGACCTAAAACTATTGATACAACATGTCAATTCATGCTCAATGATCTTAATTACAACATCTTGTTTGGAAAGTCATGGATTCATGACATGTAAACTATCCCTTCCACTTTAAATACATGTTTGAAATTTATTTACCATGGGAATATATACATTCCCTATGGATCACAAACCATTTAAGTATTGTCAAGTAACTAAATCTACACAAAGTTATATCCCTTATATGGATTTCTCTAATCAAACAATGGTACAACCTACTATTTATAGTTTCTCACCATTTTTACAATTACAAGGGCATCTCCATCTAATAAACTGAGTGATAAACAATATTGTTTTAACTATAGTATTTATAAAAAATGGTTTATAAAGGTCAAGGACTAGGCAAGTATGTATAGGGAATTATTTAACCTATTTCTCATAAAGGTAGATAAGGCCTTGGTTAAACAAATCCTCTAGGTAATTCAAACTTAGTTACACCTACACATCAACATGTATCTTTTTTTAAATCTATTTAGAAGGTAAATATTCTAGTCAATCAAGTATCTACATTATTATTTGTCTACCCAAACCTTATTTATGATATTATTCCATCTTATAATTTAACTTTGGATGAATTATGTAATGATGAATCTCTACTATAATATTTAGGATAATATGAGATATCCATCCCTTCTATCATAATAATAGGTTTACTCATTTCAAAAATGTTCATGTTTATTTGGCTAGTCTAATATTCCATGAGATAATGTCTTAGCTGATGTATTTGACATAATTACTACTACACCTTATATCAAAGATCAGTGCACACTTTTAAATGAAGAAATAATTTAATTTAATTAAGGAAAAAATACAAATACTAAAATATTACTTTTACTTACCACATTAAAATACAATGAAGATAAATTAGTCATCAAGCACTATATGATTTTGTTGAGATATTTTATTATACATACATTAATATGCCAGGGATTAATCCCTAGATCATTGTACACCATATCACACTCTACCCAAATGTGAAATTAATTAATAATAAAATACACATAATACATCCAAAAGTTGTGTTACTAATTGAAGAAGAGATTCAAATATTACTTGATGAAGTCTTTATTCAATTTGTATGTACTAAGAATGGGTATCTAATATAGTTATGGTAATCAAGCCTAATGGGAAAATTTGATGTGTTCAAACTCTAGAGATTTAAATAAGGCATTCCCTAAATATGATATCTCATTACCCAATATTGATATGATTATGGATTCCATCGTTGGATATGAAATGCTATCATTCATGTATGAATTTTTTGGTTACAACCAAATCAAAATTTCTAAGGAGGATCAAAAGAAAACATCATTAATTACACCATGGGGAACCTTTTATTTCATAATAATGCCATTTGGGTTAAAAATGAAAGACTTAATTACCAATGAACCATGACACATATTTTTAATGACTTCATTCACAGGAAAATAAAGGATCATGTGGATGTTTTACAAGAAAAATCTAAATAGATACATGATCATACACTTGATTTATGACATAAATTTGAATGACTACAACAATATAACGTATGATTGAATCCAAAGAAATTCATCTTGGTTATAACATACAATAGATTATTAGGATTTATTATCCCTCAGTGAGGTATTAAGGATGATCCCAAAAAATAAAAAGTTATTATCAATATGCCTCCACCCAAGGGTTAAAACAATGCCAATATTTAATAATTTTTTCACTTCATCACTCACCTCATATAAAAGACACAACACTTTACAAGGCTTATTAAAAGGGATATGAAATTTGAATAGGACATAAAATGTTAGAAGAGATTTGAGTTACTCAAAAAATACCTATTGAATACGCCTATTCTCATGCTCAAATACCAAATAAACCCATTCTATTATACACTTTTTCCATAGATCACATGTTATGTACTTGACTAACACACTATGATGATGATCATAAGGAATGAGAAATATATTATATTAGTTTCACACTTGATAATTTGAACACAATATATTATATTATGAACATAATTGTACTACAATAAAAAAGTTATGTTTGGCACTGGTATTTTCCACACAAAAACTTTGGCATTATATGATTAATAATTAAACTTAGGTTATTACTAGGGATGATCCATTGAAGTTTCAGTTAGTGTGAATTTTATGCACACTAAATCCATAATGAAGTAGACTCTAACATTTTACGATATCAATGGAGATAAACTCCACTCTAGGACATGAGTTGCATGTATGCAGTTTATTTCAACCTATTGATGGAATAAAAAGTGGGGCATGAAAGTTGTTGACAAGGTTTTTTGGATAGAGGTGTGGTTCATAAAGATAGTAGATCTCTAAGCGAGTTAGATGGATGGCTGGTTGCTAATCTAGAGTGGGTAGATATTTTAAAAAAATCAAAAAGGAGGGTAGGGTAAGGTAGAAAAGAAGAGTTCATGGTTCTCAGAAATCACTTCCCTAATTGGTTTTTAAAATAACCTAAGATTTTAAAATAGATGCCTATTAATAGCAGCAATTACATACATACAATCAAACATGGCTAAGAAGTCTAGAGAAATAAAGATGCAAGAAATTCACAAGCCTCAGACAAAGGTTGTTCCTTTTAGGGTAGCTATTACACACCCTTAATTGGGAGATTATGGCTCGGGCTAATAAATTATCTAAGGTAGTTATTTCACACACAAAAAAATACACCAAATAAAGCATTAGTACATTTCAAAAAGGTGATTCAATTTGAACTTAATATTTTAATCAATATATTCACTAATCCTTCAATAGTTATTGCACATCTACAAATTAGTACATCAATAAAAATAATCAAGAATATTTTTGAAGCTATTTCACACTAAATATTATCAAAAAACACAAGCATGGAAATAACAACTAATTTCGTAAATTTTTGGAAAGAAAATACTCAAACACTTTATTGACGATCAAAATTTCTTCACTACTCTGTATTCAAAATTATCTGACAAAAATATAAGTTGGGTTATAAATGTCTATATAGACTTATAGAAGGGGTCACCTAATCCTCCAATTACATACAAGTTCATTACATGTGGTATTTAGAACATGTAATTCTAACTATAGTCTAAAAATGTATAAGATAAAACTTATGGGTTTTAATTAAATAAGTTGACCTTTACAAAACTATGTGATGTGTTCATGTGTACAAAATATAGAGTCAAATTTAAAATAAAAGACTCAAACTAAAATAAAATTTTAAATATGTCCACCTTTACAAAACTATACATGCATAAAATCTTAGCCTATCAAGGCTTAGTCATATGAAGCACTACATGCACCTTGGTTAGTGTGGCCATTGAGGTGGTATTTGTAGATGTTGATGCACTGCCAAAAGTCTAATTTTTCCTCAATTATTTCTCCTCATAAACTTTATGTGATGTGTCATATATTGTAGAGGGGATTATATAACATGATTACTTAAACATTAGTCTAATAAACCAAATGAAGAATGTATAAGAAAAAACTGAATTAAGCCTATCTATTCATGTGGGAATTACTAATGACAATGAAAGACAAATAAAATAAAGTAAGAAATATATACCTTCCAAAGTGAATCCATTATCCAAAAGTGGCTCAAAATCATGTTCTCCCATGATCAATAATCCTTGTCTTTATGAACAATGGTGGCAAACTCCTCCAATGTCTCAAGAACACTCCACAAAACCTAGGCTCATGATTTGGAATCACTAAACTAGCCTATCAATGAATATTGAATATAAAATCAATGATCAAATGAAAAGGATTGTGGAAAAAAATTAACACTATAACTTTGCAATATTCAAGCTTAAAAATGATGTCCATGGCCTCTCTACTTATAGATTTTCAAGAATGATCAAAATCAACCTGAACCATCCATCTTGAGATGTAGATGTGTCGTTGAGGATTAATTTAATATTTGGAATTAAATCCATAATTATATTAATAATGACCTTGCAATAAGGGACATTTAAGAGGCATGGGAGGCATTAACTAGGCATGGGTGATCCATAATCCTAATATTTGTGGCATTTATGGCCTAGGGATGTCTTCTTAAGAAATAATGTCACCTGATGATGTAGTTAATAGAAATCAATTTTCAAAAAGAAATCTTCAAAAACTCTCATGAAAAATCCACTTAAGCTCTTGATTTGGATTAATTAGCCTTTAAAATGTTTGATTAACATTTGTGCAATTATTTGGAAATTGGCCCTCAATTAATCAAAATGGTTTGAAAGTCATATTATGGGATCATAATTTAACTTAGGAAGAATTGGAGGGTGACGTTAGATGCATTGGAACTATATTCCAATTTAGGATGTTCTCAACACAAAATAACAAAGGTACATGATGTGTACCAATGAATTAGAATAAAATATTGATCCAAAGCACAAAAAGGCAAAATCATCATTTTGACTTGAAATGAATTCATCAAAGTTAGTTGGCCCATAAATTAAATTGCCCCATTTATGGATACTATAACCTAAATTGGCACTTTTAAATGTCAAATTTAGGTAATTTAGCATGTTTTATGGATTTTGACCTAAAATGTGCATTTGAGTGCAATTCAAGTAACATTGACAATTTCAACACAAATAGTGTTAGAAATTAGATGTCTACATTTTGCCCCTATTTGAGAAGCCGTAATGAGACATTCAAGTAAAGCAACATATTTTCAAAGAAAATAGCTATCAAGAATAAATTGGAAATAGACTTTAGGCCAATGTAGCTCACCCATATTTGGGAGAGAATGAAATGAGGAATGATGAAAACTAACCAAGAATTGATTAGAATCATAATGTATGTAAAGAGATGTACATCTAAGCATAGAGTAAAGTTATAAAATGCATGATACCTAGATGTCTAATTCTATATCATGAGCCTAGATTATGCAAAATTTTCTTGAGAACCATTCATCAGAGTGATGTTGACGTTAAAACTGAGACCTAAGCACAAAGTGCTTGTTATAGAAAAAGAAATTAGGCATCATAAGTATGAATAAATTAGAATGACATAATATTTCAATTATGCCAAGATAGTTCAAATATGAATACCTATAACTAAGGATAATGCTAAAACAATTTCCAAAACCAGAGTTACATCTATTTGCATTTAAACAAAAAAGTAAAGAAAAAGAAAAAGATAAACATAAATGAACCTAGCTTGAAATCAAGATATGAACAATCAGGGTTCAAGTAGGAATAATAATGTAAAAAATCAAGGAAATAACAACTTGATAACATAATATCAAGATATGAATAATCGAGATCTATGTAGACCATCAAGATGTACTTTGAAAATTAAAAAAGAAGTAAGACCAAATAGGAAAACAAAAGACCAGACAACAAACAACAAGCAAATAAACACAATTTTTTTTTTAATGTTTTATGAATTTTTTTAGAATTTTCTACGTATCTGTAGACACCACAAACGTGTCTGCACCTTGGTTCTCCCCCTTGGCCCTTTCTCCCACCTAGTCCTCCTTGGTCCCTAACCCACCTAGGTCTTATTAATTAGAAATTAACATCTATTTTTAATTAAATTAGGCCCCCTTTCCACCCTACCCTTGCCACCTTGGATCCTCCCTTGAATCCCTTCACCTTCCCCCTAGCATTTATTAGGCCAAATCTCACCATTATATCCCCCCTCGTCCATTTTGGCATCCTCGTGACCGTTCTGCCCATGACCCCTCGCTCGGCGGCGTGCAAGAGTGGGTAGAGGCTATTTTTAGCCTCTGTGCCCATCCTGCGACCGCCGACGTCGGCGACCCTTCGGCCGACGTCGGCGAAATTGCCGGCGTCGGCAGCCTTCATTATCCCCTTCTGCATCCGTTGCACCCCCTGGACTCTTGAGCTCGAAAACGGATTCTCTTGACGCTTTGGCTCTGATCTCGCCTCTATCTTGACCTTGTGCAATAGCAGCAACAGGTGAAAAGGCCCTGGATCAGCATCTTCTCCTTGCAGCAACTCTTCTGTGGCTCCAGCAACATCTTCTTCTCTCTTCATTCAGCAAGCTAAAGGTAAGCTAGTCTGGGTTTTTTATTTCATTTTATTCATTCATCTATATTCTATTGTCTTTTGCTCCCTCTGTCCTTCCCCCTTGAGAGGCTGCAAAGCCTTCTCAGGCCCCATCCTCTGTGAATCCTCCTCTTCCCTGTCCTCTGTGTCTCTTTCAACTTCCTCACCCCTCTGCCAAAAAGACCTTGCAACAGGTACCCAACCCGAACCAGACCACTCCCCAATCCATCCAAACTTGTCCCCGTTCAGTCTCAGACCTGTCCACAGTCCAGCAAGCAACCCAGACCCGACTACAGGCCACAACCCTGACCGACGCCGGTCACTTCCCCAACTAACGTCGGCAGGATAGCCGACGCCGGCAGATCAGATAACCAACGCCGGCGACATTTCCGACCTCGGCGACTGTCTTCAGCCCAACAGCTCTTTCAGGTAATCATTTTGTTTTCTTCTTTCCTTTCTACTTTCTTTGTCATTTCTGTATTCTGGCATTCTATCTTTTATCAGTCACTTATTTCATCAAAACAGTGGGTTGACCTCCCTTAAGGAAGTTTTTACACTTCTGGGAACAAGCCTTTTGCTTGGCAACCCACTGCCTATCTGTCTAACGTTTTTCTTGTCCTAGTTTCCTTTTTCCTTGCAGGTGTCATTCCTCCACAGCCAAAGAGGAGTGCTCACAGACGTCTGGATTTACGGTGCGCAATCTTTAGTCCAGGTACTTCCAAGCCATGTCCATTACTTTCTTTTAGTTTCTTTCTTTTTAGTCTGAAAAGCGAACTTTGAGGTAGAAACATCTCTGGCACGCCCGATGGGACCCTAGGTTCCTCCTGGGTTCCTTTTTCTTTTTCATTCATTTAGGTGCATTTAGGCTCCTTCTCTCTTATCTCTTTCTTCTATTCCGAATGACACTATAAGCAGGACTAAAACGAATCCTTCTTTCCTTTCTTCCTTGCATTCTAGACTAGTCTATCATACTCTTGTCCCTTTCTCCATCTTGTCTTCATAACAACATCACATTTCGACTTGGGCATTAAAACATATTGCACTTTCATTTCTGCTTGTGCTTGCATTAGTCCACATCTAGTAACTTAGGCACATATTGAATAAATCTAGACACTTGATGTTACACTACCGAATCACATACACTAAAACACACATAAAACATACCTGAGACAAGGCCCGACTGGGATTTCATCCCCCAGCGGATACCTTACCCGTCCCGGTGACCCTACTTGGATTTCATCACCAAGGGGGAAGCCCACTCCGTTCTCTAGCGGAGGATAAACTCTAGGCGAGGTATATCTTGGCTAAGCGAGACCAGCTCACCACTGGAATCGTGAAGTGAGGGGAGCTTGCTCCTTAGCACCAGGCCACGTACCAGACCCTAACACAGATCTTTGAGCACCTAAAACAACACCCGAAACCATCTTTAGACTGCCTTCTTCTAGGACCCATTTTTCAGCCAATCTCCCCAAACATTCATCTAAGGCATAAGCCACAAGTTTCTAAGGTTAATTCCTAGGATTTATCACTTAGGCTTGTCTGTCTTTCTCTGTTTTCCTCTTCTCATCTGTTTGTTTGAGTGTGTGAGGACGCTTTCTTCTTTGTTTTTCCAAGAACCTTTTGGCTCTCTGGAAAACACAGTGACCGACATCGGTTCTGCCACCGACGTCGGCCTTTCCCTGTCACCGGCATCGGTTCTGATACCGACGTCGGCTTCATCTGTTACCGGCATCGGTTATCTGACCGACGCCGGCCTCATTTCCTACCGACATCGGTTTTTCAACCGACGTCGGTCTCTGTCACTGTCCTTTTTTTTTCAAAACCAGCAACCTGAAGCCTGTCTTTTCTCTGTCAAAGACTCCATCCTAGTTTTCTGGAACTGAGCAACACAGTTCCTGAGACCTGAACCTTCTTTGCCTTGCATGGTTTTGACTCGTAGCCAAGCCAAAGCTCTTGTCAACCACGCTAGCCGTCAACCACTTCCGTCCACCCCATTCGTGACCAAGCCTATAATGGAGTTCAACTCGGAGACCGAAAGAACTCCCATTCGTCCAACCCCGCCGCAGACTCCCATTGTCCAAGAAGGGGACCAAGACTTCGAACGATTCTTGGACCTCAACGTCAAGGCCTTGCAACATTATCTCGTGCATAGCCGAATGCGAGACTCCTTAGGCAATCCAATCTATGGAATGCCAACCTCCCTTGTCGCGACTACGGCTGTATCGACAGCATCCGTAGTTCAACCTTCGGACACCCAAGCCATCGCTTTGACCACTGACCAGACTTTGACCAATCCCCCAGGTGTGGCCTCTCCCTCTATCATTGGGCCCACTTCCACCGGGGTTCTAGCCTCTTGTCAACCTCAACTCGCTCAACCGCTATCCACTCCATTTCAAAACCTTGTTGTCTCTATCCCGCCTACCCTGGCCCCTATCAACACCAGGGTGGCTTCTTACCCCTTGGCCCCCGTTACCACAGTCCAACCTCTCGTGGCAACAACGGGCCCAGCTATGTCTTCTAACCAACCACCTTTAGCATCCACCTCTGCCCCTGCGATTAGTCATCCGTACATTCTACAACCGACTATGTCGCTCGCCTCCTCTAACCTCTTCCAAGCGCCCTACAACTTAGGGGGCATGCAACCCGTCAATCCGTCAGCAGACATCATCAAGATGCTGATGGACAAGATGACCAGTCTTGAGACCTCTGTTTCCGGCTCGTGCAACACTCTTTCATACGAGCAGATCTGTAACGAGCCCATTCATCCTTCCGTCCCAATCAGACCATATCCTAGCCAGTGGGAGCTTCTGAAGTTTTCTCGCTTTCAAAATAAGGAAGACCCCCAACAACACTTGCGGGCATTCAGACATGCCTGCTACCTCATTGGCCATGACGATGCGTTACTCTTACGCACCTTTCCTATGTCTCTCTCGGGTGCTGCACTTGACTAGTACAGCTCCCTTCCTAGCCATTCTCTCTTCTCATTCACGCAATTGGCTCAGCTATTCCTTGATCACTTTTCCATCAACATAACCAAGAAAGTCTCAATCACGGACCTCTATTCCATTTGGCAATTCGAGGACGAGTCCATAGCCGACTTCGTTGCTCGATGGAGAGGCCTTATCAACCAACTCTCCTTTTCCTTGCCCTAGGCTGAGCTTATTGAACTCTTTTCTCAAGCCTGTGCCCGACATATCTCTTCCACCCTGAGGGTTCAAACTTTCCGCACTTTTGACGAGGCCTTCACGATGGCCCACAAACTAGAGTTGCGTGCCATCGAGGAGAACAAAGTCAAGTTGCGGAATAAGAATTCCAGCTCTAAGGCCAATGACTCTTCCTCTGCCAAGCCATCATCATCCAATTCTAAATCCAAGGCTTCAGCTAATGCCATGGTTGTCAGACCTTCATCTTCTTCGACCAATCAACCTGAGCCCTCTACATCTCAGAGCGCTACTCGGCAATTCCAGCAAAGATACATGCAGCGACGATATACTCCTCTCAGAGAATCATATGCATCTGTGCTGGAAAAGCTTCTTAAGCAGGGGGCCCTCAATCTCCCTCAAGCCCGACCTCCACCGCAATTCGATCCCTCACACGCCATCCCCGCGTGGTATAGGGAGCATGACTTCTGCAGCTTCCACCGTGTTAAGGGCCATGACACGGAGAACTGCAAAACCTTTAAGAACATAATACAAGACATGCTCGAAAAGGGGGATCTCATCTTAGACAATCCAAATGCACCCCCTAATCAGGCCATCGACATCTTCAAACAACCTTTCCCCAATCATCCGCCAACTCAGAACAACGTCCAGACCTTAATTGACAACAATCATGAGCATAACGTTCGAACAGTCAATACGGTCTCCCCTTTCATCCCCAATCAACCTCTTGAGGTTAGTCCATCAATCAGTCCATCGCATGTGGACGAACCTCTCTCCCCGGCTAGTTCTCCATTGACCTCTCTCATCTTGGAGGACGCCTCGGCCTTACCTGCACCTCCGGTCTCGCCATCCCCCGTTCTATTGCCTATGGAGGACCCGACCCTTCTTACTCCTCAAGTGCAAGTGGAGGGCCCCATCATCCCTGCCCTTTCCCCGCTGGAGGAGCCTCGCTCCCCAGTTTCTTCTCCACCCAGGGAAGAACCTGTCCCTCCTTCATCCTCATCTAAATCTGTCATGACTTCACCATACCCTGCGTCTAAGACCACTACACCCGTCTCGTCTTCGACCTCACAACCATCAACATCTTCCTCTCAGCCATTTTCCCGATTAGTGGAGAAGATTGAACTTCTCCCTCCGCGGAAAGTGACGCCTCAGGTGTTGTGGGAGCGTCTTAAAGCCCTTCAACATACCCGCGCCCTCTCATCACATGCTGCTAATCCTCCCAAGGCGAAATCTCGTCAGACTCTTGACAAAGACCAGACTCTCAAACCTCAACCAAACCCGTCCAAACCAAAGCCTGCGTCTATCTCGTCCAAACCCATCAAGTCATTTGGCATTCGTCCTGTCTCCACCCTCACTCACCCGCAAGTGAAGGTGGACCTAGGCCAGACCTCGACCAGTAGTACTCTTCCAACCAAGTCAAAAAAGACTGCTAGACCACAAAAACGAATGCCTCCTTCTCCGTCACCGTTGCCATCTATTTTGGGCCCCCATCCTTCGACCTTGGCTAGCATCCTTCCCACTCCGACCTTCAACCAAAACTCATTGCCTCCTTTGCTTCCTCTGCCTACCTCCAGTCGTCCCTCTCCTAAAAAGGCGTTCTCAATCACCAGGCCAGAGCCATCTCCATCTATCACCGCGCCATCAACCCATAAGGTGGTACGAAAACCTCTTCTAACCTCGCCTAAGCAAAAGTCACCAACCTCACGCATATCAAATAGCACGGACCCTCTATTGGGCTCATACTCGTCAATATTGCGCCGACTTCTCCAGACTTTTGACATAACCCTTCCGCCCATCAAGCCTTTCCAACCTCTCAGGTCCAAGCCCTCCTGGTTCGACGATATGAAAATTTGCTTATATCATCGTACACCAGGACACGACACCGAGACTTGCTGTGCCCTCAAGGCCATCATTCGTCGCCATATGGAGAAGGACACTCTTCTCCTTGAGGACACTCTTGACCAGACCCTGACTCCTTCCTGTCCAACTTCTTCAAACACGTCAACATCTCACCAGCAAAACATGACCCCTTCTTCGCCTCCCATTTTCGAAATCAATGCCATCCGTATAACCACTAGGTCGCAGCAGGACAAGGCCAAAGCAAAAGCTGCCATTCCTTGGACCTATCCCTTCGTCAAGCCACCCCTTGTGCCCAAGCCTAAAATTTCTATCCTTGGCGTGTCCCAACCTTCTTCATCTTCCTCTTCTGGACCAATTCACAACTCCATGCTGAAGCAGCTTCACCATACACCAGTGAAGATGTCTCTTTACGACCTTATCCAAACTTCGCCTCAGCACCGTCAAGCTCTTATCCAAGCCTTGCAGGCAGTGGAGGTCCAACCCGAGGACCCCCAACCACTCACTGCCCTCGTCCATTCTTTATCTCCTGTCAACTCCATCACATTCAGTGATTCTGAGATTCCCACATCTAACACGGAAGATCAGGACGCCACCCTCTTTATCACTGCCTATGTCGATCGAACAGGCATCAAACACGTTATGATCGACGGTGGCACTAGCATCAACATAATCTCTACCCACGCCTTTGATCAGCTGGCTCTTCCCAAGAACTGCGTCTCCAAAACTGACGTGATCTTATGCTCTTTCAACGACACCACCACCACGACCATTGGCACAGTCATCCTCCACATTCGCGTAGGCCCACGCACAGTCCCGGAGCTCTTCTATATCATCGAAGGAGAGTTTCAATACAACCTTTTACTGGGCCGACCTTGGATCCGTGCCATGGCCTGTATCCCCTCCACCCTGCACCATTGTGTGAAGTTTGAGCATGACGGGCAAGTCCACACCATTCCCACTGACCCTTCACCCTTCAAGACTTGCAACACCACCTATCATCCTAACGACATCCTCATTCCCATCAAGTCGTCCACTCCAGCACCGCCTCCATCTGCGGAAGCTTCAACCAGTTTGCAATCGGTGGTTGCCCTCACCCCTCCTCTTCAAGCGCCGACCAAGGACCCCATGGAAGACATCTTCCAACGACTATCACTTGGGAAATACCGCTTGTTGACCTCGACATGTTCCAAACCCCACAAGAGTATGGACGCCTTCACCTCAGTCCTAATTACGACCCTCGAATCAGGACGGTCTTACCTTATGGTCCTCCTCACTTCCAAACCAACTTTGTCTATGGGGGGCTTAATCAAGCCCCTACCTACGGCACTTCTCTTTCTTCACCTCGACCTTTCACATCTGATTTCTCATTTCTTGGCAACCCCGCCTTTGCACACACTTACCTTCATAGGTGTGCATGGAAGGGTTTTGGTTTTGGACGTTATGAGCAGGGCTCCCATCAGCCCATCGAGTCGCTCAATGACCACGATGCCAAGAAATGGTATGGCCTGGGATATCATGACCCCACTCAGGCTCCTTCCGACCTTTGTCCCAAACCAACCATTGACCAATCTCTTTCAGACTCGCCCATTTCTCCTTCGTCACCTACGGAGTAGGTGGTTTCCATTCCTCCTAGTTTTTTTTTTCCATAAACACCATCCGCCTGGAACCCCTGACCTATCAGCTCAATGGGGTGCCCAGGTCTCTCCCTCTCATCTTTCCTAGCATGGTAGAGGATGAGTCGGCAACCATTCACACTGTCCACTGCATTGACGATGACGCCATCCTTTCCTACATGGGTGTCGATGACTCTTTCGTCCAGCGTTTCCTCCCTTCCGAGACCCAGGTTATGTTAAATGAATCCACCATTGACATCAACCTCCCTTCTTCTTCCGATGTTCCTCACGTCTTAAAGATTGGCCAATCTTTAGACACTCAGGAGCAGCTTGACTATGCCCAGTTCCTTTCCAACCATAGCAAGGCCTTTGCCTGGACTTACAGTGACATGCCTGGCATCGACCCTACCATTGCTACCCATAATATTGTCACCAAACCAGAGGCTAAGCCTGTTAGGCAGAAGCTTCGAAAGATGCATCCTCGCGTTGCGCTTCTTGTTAAAGAGGAGCTTCAGCGCCTCCTTTCTGTCTCCTTCATCCAACCCATCGATTATCCACAGTGGGTCTCTAACATCGTCCCAGTTACTAAAGCAACTGGGGGGATTCAAATCTACACGGACTACCGTGACCTTAACCTAGCCTATCCCAAAGATGACTTTCCTCTTCCTAACATCGACCAGCTTGTTGATCTCACGGCCGGCCATGAGATGCTATCTCTCATGGATGGGTTTTCAGGATACAATCAAATCCTGATCGCACCGGAAGACCAGCACAAGACTACCTTTATCACCCCATGGGGGACTTTCTGCTATCGAGTCATGCCTTTCAGCCTAAAAAATGCTGGTGCCACTTATCAGCGCGCCATGACTTACATTTTCCACGATCTCCTCCACAAAATCATGGAGGACTATGTGGATGACCTTCTCGGCAAGTCCAAGCTCCGCCGCGACCACTTGACCATTCTCACAATCATCTTCTCTCGTCTCCTTCAATACAATGTCCACCTCAACCCCAAGAAGTGTGTCTTTGGGGTCCTCTCAGGCAAACTTCTCAGCTTCATCATTTCTTTCCGTGGTATCGAGATAGATCCCGCCAAGATCCGCGCTATTCTCAAAATGCCGCCCCCGACCAATCTCAAGTAGCTTCGCAGTCTACAAGGGAAGCTCCAGTCCATTCGCCGTTTCATCTCGCAACTTTCAGACCGCTGCCAACCTTTTCATCACCTCCTTAAGAAGGACGTCTCCTTTAAGTGGGATGAGAACTGTCAAGAGGCTTTTGAGGCCCTCAAAGGCTATTTGGTCTCCCCACCAGTCCTCATTCCACCTAAGGACGACCAACCCTTCTACCTTTATATCTCTACTACCAACCATTCGTTAGGTGCCATGATCGCACACCGAGACGAGCATCATCGCGAGCAAGCGGTTTACTACATCAGCCGAACACTGGTCGACTATGAAACTCGGTATACTCATACCGAGAAACTCTGTTTGGCATTAGTCTTTTCCACTACCAAGCTCCGCCACTATCTTCTCAACCACAAAACCTTTGTCGTCACTCACACTGACCCTCTCAAGTACATGCACTCCAAGCCATACCAGAATCAACGTATGGCTCAGTGGCTCATGCTGCTTACTGAGTTTGACTTCAAATTCATCCAACAGAAATCTATCAAGGGGCAAACCATTGCTGACCAACTGGCAGATGCCCCTCTTCCTGACAATCAACCTTCACACTGTGAGTTCCCTGACGAGTCTATCGCCACACTTTCCACCGATGACACCGTCTACCAGATGACTATGTTCTTTGACGGTTCCAAATGTCAACTCGGTGGGGGTGCGGGGGTCATCCTCATCCCACTCGACGGGGAGCCCTTGCCTCTATCTTTCAAGCTTGACTTCGATTGTACCAATAATATGGCCGAATACGAGGCCTTAATTTTAGGACTTCAGACTGCCCTTTCTCTCCACATCAAGTCTATCAACATCTTCAGCGACTCGCAGCTCGTCGTTAATCAAGTTAACGGTTCATATCTCTGTAAAAACGAAGTTTTACAGAGGTATAAGAATCGTGCTGACACTCTTTTGGCATCTTTCGACCATTACCTCTTACAGACTGTTCCACGCTCTACGAACAAGTTTGCCGACACCATGGCTTCTCTTGCTTCGCATATCCCATCTTCATCATCATTATCCCGCCTTTTTGTCACAGTGCATCGCATACCCTTGCCTTCATACATCTCTCCTCACATCGACCATATCAATATTGTCAATTCTAGCCCACAAGATGACTGGTATAAGCAACTTGTGGACTATTTGTCTCTTTCTGTCACTCCTCCCAACCTCTCTAGCAATGCGCGATGAGCTTTCATCAAGCGCACAGCTCGCTATACCATGCTAGGGGGCCTTCTCTATAAACGAGGCTTTGACGGCCTCCTTCTTCGCTGTCTAACCTCCACTGAAGCTCCTCAAGCCATAAAGCAAGTCCACGACGGGATTTGTGGTGGACACTTTAGTGGAAACTCGGTTGCCAAGCGCCTCCTTCGCCTGGGTTATTATTGGCCCACCCTTCATCAAGACTGTAGCGATTATGTTCGGCGTTGCATCAAGTGTCAGCAGCACTCTAACCTGCTTCATCTCCCCAGTCACACCTTGCAAGTCGCTCAGGATTTTTGGCCTTTCTCTCAGTGGGGCTTGGATCTCATCGGTGAGATCAACCCTCACTCGTCTCTTCGTCATCAGTCCATCATCACTGCCACTGAGTATTTCACCAAGTGGGTGGAAGCCATTCCTCTCGTCTCCACAAAAGCTGACAAAATTGTCGACTTCATCAGTAGCCACATCATCTGTCGTTTTGGTGTCCCTCACAAAATCATCACAGACAACGACAAGTCCTTCAAAAACAAGACTGTCCAAAAACTATGCGACTCATTTGGCATCAAACTCAGCTTTTCTTCGCCTTACTACCCACAAGCAAATGGGCAGGCCGAGGCTTCCAACAAAATTCTCACCAAAATTCTCATGAAGGTGGTCGACGATACAGGAAGGGATTGGCACGTTCATATCCCCTTCGCTTTGTGGGCCTACCGCACTAGCATCCGAACCTCTACGGGTGCTACCCCCTTTTCTCTCGTGTACGGAACAGAGGCTGTCTTACCTCTCGAGGTACAGATCCCGTCTCTCTGCATCTCCCTGCATGACATTCTCTCCAACGACGACTTTCGTCAAGATCGCTTAGCTCAACTTGAGTTACTCAATGAGCGTCGTCTTGCTGCCCTTAATCATCTCCATGTCTACCAAAGTCGCATAAAGCGGGCCTACGACAAAAATCTGCGAGAATGAGATTTTAACATCGGAGACCTCATCCTCAAAGAGAATCAGCACGTGACCAATATGGAGCGAAGTAAACGAGGTAAATTCGCCCCCAATTGGCTTGGACCTTTTATCATCACGCACAAGTATGGGTCAGGGACTTATCGTCTGTCTTCCCTCGACGGACGGCCAGAACCTGAGCCTCTTAATGCGTTGCATCTTCGACCTTTCTTCTGTTAGTCGAGTACTCGTCTACTTGACACGTAACTTGAGCTCATCCCTTGAGCGATCCTCGTCCTCTTAATCCTCATCCCTTTCAACCCTATTCCCCTTTAACAAGTCCTCTACAACCCTTTTAGGATGTAGTGATGCTTTGTCCTAATAAAAAGGGGCGTCCTTGAGCTTCTACAGTCTTGTCCGTGACTCCCATTCCTATCAATAAATCCAAATCAAGATGTCAAAACATATCCATGGTCACTAAATCAAGTCAAGTCAAATCAAAAAGACAGACTGCTCCCTCGAAGGACAGCTGTACTATCATTTCTGTATTACTAGACTGATCCCTTGAAGGACAGCTAGGCCAACTTTTCAAACATTATTAAGTAAAAATATAGACCACTCCCTCGAAGGATGGCTATGACTACTCTGGCAATAAACAACACTTTTCTTAGAAGCTTCTCGCATCGATCAGCTTCGCAACACGACCATTACATCAAGTGACATCTCTATGCAGGCTTCCCGCATCGATCAGCCTGACTCAAAAAAAAAAAAAAAAAAAAAAAAAAAAAAGAAAAAACGAGTCACGAACATTGGCTTGTAGTTGTCTCAGGGTCTCCTACAAAAGGGGCAAGGTTATTCCTACTCTTAAACTGGGTTACCCTATCCTCCTCCTATCACCGGCTCAAGGGACTTCAAGCTCACTTTAATGTCAAAGTGATTCGATTACCGTTCTAACTCAACACTGGTCATCGACGCAATGCACGAACGGGGCTTTTGTTCTAATAACCCCTATCTATGCTTCCTTTCTGGTCCTTGTCAATGAAAGAGCAATTTGCCTTTCACCTTTTCTCTACACTTTGGTCACGCTTTGGCCATGTCAATTGTCGACTCATCCTTAAACCCAGCCAACTTCAACATTTTTCAAACCAGCCTCGACATTTCCAACATGACATCAGGCATCATCCTTGTCCTTTTCGTATAGTTTCTATGGACACCAATACACATGGAAACTACTGACTAGACCCAATTTATGTTAAGCATAAACCAATACTTGCTGAAGCATAAATAGGCCTTCTATTCATTTCTAGCATACATCCATCACGACTATGGAAACTTACTAGGAATGAAATTCTCTCGACCACTTCTACAGAAGACACCATCTGTAGCATCCTTTTATCCTCATCTTTTTATCCTCATCATTTCAACGCTTGACCACATCCAATCATCGACCATTTTGACCCTCGCAGTCCGAACTACATTGGTCTGAGGCCCTACGACCAGGGCTATGTAGGCAGCACTCAGATAACACATCTTCTGAGGTTAGCTCGACCACCCCTGTTTGTTCATCTCTATGATGGACAAACCTTCTCTTCTTTGACTCTTATCACACTCAACTTCGTCAACTTTGACCAAGACCAATCATTTCCTTTGACCAAGACCAATCATCGACCTTGACCAAGACCTATCAATCCCTCCGACCCTCCCTCCCTTTTAGGGAGAACTACATCAGCCTGAGGCCCTGTCACCAGGGCTATGTAGGTAGCACTCAGTTGACATGGAGTCTTCTAGGGTTAGCTCGGCCGCATCCTTTCGTCTATCCATCCTCTTGACTAATGACCATTGGCGATCATGCCTATCTCCTTCGACCTCGACCACTTCCAAGCCAATGTTGCCTTGGTTGTTTTTGCATGTATGCTATTCCACGGCTGGTTAGCAGAATTGTCCGCAGACTTTTTTTTGACCCTTCACAAGTATAGGATCGCGAGCCAGTTGATCCCTACTACTTGTGACTTTTTCGTGTTTCTGGGAGCACTTCCTGAGCCCTGGATACCTGGGACACGACGACCATTTAGAGCTTCAGCTTAGATTGAGTGACCCGATCAGCAGACGACTAAATGCTGGGGCCCGGTTACTTCAATTTTGGCACTCCTTGACCCTTGACCATGCGACAATTTGACCTGACCCTCTCGTGAAGTGGACTACGTGCAATCTCGACTATGGCAGCGTTTTCACTCACTCTCTTCTATCCATTTCTCTGTCAAATTGACACTCGATCTTCGGTTCCCTTCTCTCGACTATCGCTTTGAGGGGGGGAACACCTCATCCCTTTTCTGGGGCAACCAACTCCTGTTTTTGTCTTGCAGTTCGTCTAGAACAACCAACAAGACAAAAAGGGGCAAATGTAGACACCGCAAACGTGTCTGCACCTTGGTTCTCCCCCTTGGCCCTTTCTCCCACCTAGTCCTCCTTGGTCCCTAACCCACCTAGGTCTTATTAATTAGAAATTAACATCTATTTTTAATTAAATTAGGCCCCCTTTCCACCCTACCCTTGCCACCTTGGATCCTCCCTTGAATCCCTTCACCTTCCCCCTAGCATTTATTAGGCCAAATCTCACCATTATATCCCCCCTCGTCCATTTTGGCATCCTCGTGACCGTTCTGCCCATGACCCCTCGCTCGGCGGCGTGCAAGAGTGGGCAGAGGCTATTTTTAGCCTCTGTGCCCATCCTGCGACCGCCGACGTTGGCGACCCTTCGGCCGACGTCGGCGAAACTGCCGGCGTCGGCAGCCTTCATTATCCCCTTCTGCATCCGTTGCACCCCCTAGACTCTTGAGCTCAAAAACAGATTCTCTTGACGCTTTGGCTCTGATCTCGCCTCTGTCTTGACCTCGTGCAATAGCAGCAACAGGTGAAAAGGCCCTGGATCAGCATCTTCTCCTTGCAGCAACTCTTCTATGGCTCCAGCAACATCTTCTTCTCTCTTCATTCAGCAAGCTAAAGGTAAGCTAGTCTGGGTTTTTTATTTCATTTTATTCATTCATCTATATTCTATTGTCTTTTGCTCCCTCTGTCCTTCCCCCTTGAGAGGCTGCAAAGCCTTCTCAGGCCCCATCCTCTATGAATCCTCCTCTTCCCTGTCCTCTGTGTCTCTTTCAACTTCCTCACCCCTCTGCCAAAAAGACCTTGCAACAGGTACCCAACCCGAACCAGACCACTCCCCAATCCATCCAAACTTGTCCCCGTTCAGTCTCAGACCCGTCCACAGTCCAGCAAGCAACCCAGACCCGACTACAGGCCACAACCCCGACTGACGCCGGTCACTTCCCCAACCGACGTCGGCAGGATAGCCGATGCCGGTAGATCAGATAACCGATGCCGGCGACATTTCCGACCTCGGCGACTGTCTTCAGCCCAATAGCTCTTTCAGGTAATCATTTTGTTTTCTTCTTTCCTTTCTACTTTCTTTGTCATTTCTATATTCTGGCATTCTATCTTTTATCAGTCACTTATTTCATCAAAACAGTGGGTTGACCTCCCTTAAGGAAGTTTTTACACTTCTGGGAACAAGCCTTTTGCTTGGCAACCCACTGCCTATCTGTCTAACATTTTTCTTGTCCTAGTTTCCTTTTTCCTTGCAGGTGTCATTCCTCCACAGCCAAAGAGGAGTGCTCACAGACGTCTGGATTTATGGTGCGCAATCTTTAGTCCAGGTACTTCCAAGCCATGTCCATTACTTTCTTTTAGTTTCTTTCTTTTTAGTCTGAAAAGCGAACTTTGAGGTAGAAACAGTATCTTAACTCGATTGAGGATTAAGAGATACAGAATGGTCCAACTCATGAAATAGTGAGAGTGTACCAAATTAAAATGCTTGTAATATGATGAGATTGTATGATAAGAGGGACTAAGTTGACCTTAACATGAATCAAGCACAACCTATATAACCCAAAAATAATCCCAAGTCATAGTAACTATACCCACACAAAAGGCGATGAAAAATTGACTAGGTCACAACAAGTTCACAAACAAAGGTGAATGATAAGACAATGATAATAGTAATGACCAGATAATATGGTAATGCATGATAAAGAGTCATTGTATCTAATTTACCCATAGGTAGTTATAATTAGGAATAATGTCATAATACTAATTTTCCCAAAGGTGGTTATAATTAGGGGTACCAGAATAATATCAATTTTTCCATAGGTGGTTGTACTTAGCGATACCAAATAAGATAATAAAAGAAAGATAACTTGATAGATCAAATATCACACTACTTCCATAGACTATCATTCAACACATCATTTAAAACTATTGAAACTAGATCAAAATCCCCCCATAGAAAGTGCAAGATGAACCACAGGAACCAAGATGAAAAATGGGATTGGTAAGATGACTAAAATCAAGCCTTGGTTAATAGTAAAGAAATGGTATAAGGAAATGATCAAAATACAATTAGATATAGTGGTAAAAAAGTTGCCCCCAAGCAATGATTGGCTTAAATTGCTCATAAAATAATGAGAGCGTAGACTTAGGTTGCTTGTAAAATGGTGAGAATGTTCAAACTTAGAAGAATTTATCACAAAATGGTAAGAGTATAAAGGTGATCGAGTTAACCTCAATAGAAATTGAGTGCTATCTACATAGTCTTGAATGATCTCAAGTCAATGTAGTTAAAAAAACATGGTTCATGGATCACAATGGTATAATAATTCCTATAATAAAATGGTTTATGGGGTTACCCCCAAGATACTAGGTAAGGACAATTTTCAATGGGTAAATGGTAAATGAAAAAAAGGTTCTGTTGCTCTTTTTGACATAAAGATGCACGTCCTAGTCAATATGTGAGATAATAGAAATGATCAATTATAAAGTTGCTACCCAATTCCCTTCTAGAATAACTAATTTGTTAAGACCTTGCTATTGATCTAGATCTCAATAATGTGTTTTTGATCTTTGTTGGAAATCAATTCTACTTCCTACAAACATTGAGACAAGATAACTTTGTAGCCTCTATAAAGGAAAGTGGTGCGGTGATAAATGATATAAGTGGGTGATAAATGGGTGGGTAATAATGAAATGTATGAGAGGGAAACAAATGAATATCAAGAATTTCAATCACATGTAATGTTGATGATACCATATTTGACATAATTTTAATCGTGGTAGGGCTGAAGACCTCTGAAGATGCTCTTGATAGGACTACCTATTGTTCTATTTCTTGAGAGTAGCTACTACCTGATTATGTTATAGATTGGAAGCTATTTTGATTTGATCTTGAATAATATCTTTAATAAATAGTGAATAAATTTTGTGCTCTGTTATTGGTGCCTTGATAAGGTTTTTACCAATGAATTTATTCTAATCATCCCATAGCACCTTTGAGAAGGTTTCATAAAGAGATATTAACATTTAACTTTGATTATCTTCTAGTGCCTTTGAAAAGGTTTCACTAAAAGATACTGAGTTTGATCTTTGCTTATCCCCTAGCACCTCCAAAAATGTTTCACTAGGAGATTATTCTTCTTCTGAATGAATGTGGTCTTGGTGCCCCTGATATTCTACATATGGTATGTCACCATGGATGCAGTTCAACAAAGTGTGATTTTGTCAGTCCCAATCGACACTTGTGGGAGGTGGAATACCAATATAATGGCTATGTTGGGTGGTAATAATGGGATGGTGAAAGGTATCATAATCTTCATATAAGATACTAGGATAACTTGTTTTTATGTTGAAGTAATCATCCTTAAAAATTGTATAAGGATCACAAATATATTCAACTTGATTTGCAAGTCAATTGTAACCAATGTTGTAACAACCAATACTATAATATGTTTCTAAATTTGATTCCAAAGTAATGGAATCTAAATTTTATGTCACAATTGATATTGATTCTATTTTTGATGCTAAATCCAATGTTGGTTTAAAAATATAACTTGACTCTAATTCTAATTCCTCATCTGAAGTAGTTATTTTTTCAATGTTCTATTGAATGTTAAGTTTTTGACAAGTAATGGCCTATGATGGCATAATGGGATTAATAAAAAGTGATTCATATTGGAAGGGTTCAACATAGACTATCTCATATAAGTGAATCCCCTCCAAAAGAGGGAACCATTCAAGGGACGTCTTGACAAAATCATGTCTATCAAAGTGAGACTCTTCAATGAGTGGGAAAAGATCAAGAGACAACTCTATAGAGACTAGCTTGTCAAAGAGATGAGGCTATTTAAAAATAGGTAACATATGAATAGGTAACTTATCACAATTTGACTTGTCACAAATGGGTGTTTCAATAATAACATTTTAGTTTTGGTCCATAATTGGTTGCAAAAAATCAATTTTGAACACATTTTTATCCTCATAAGATGGCTCTTGAGGAGGTAATGGTTCTTGTTTAGGTTAAAATTTTAGGATAGAATTTCTAAAGCAAAGAAAATTTGGTTTAGTAGGATCAGTGGTTTATGGTTCAATAATGGACTCTCCAAAAATTAAACTATTTAAGAAGGGATCAAACACAATTGGTTTATTAAATGGAGGTTCTTTAACAATAGGTTCATAAAAAACTAGTGATGGGCCAAGAATTGTAATAACTAGATGCTTCTTAGTTTGGTTGCTCATGTGAACCAAAGGAGGATGTCCTAAAATGGTAATGATTGGATGCTTATCAATTTGGTTGCTCATGCAAACCAAAGGAGGATGTCCTAAAATGGTAATGACTGGACACTTTTTAGTTTGGTTGCCTATGCGAACCAAAGGAGAAGATCTTCAAATGGTGATCTTCACACATAGTGGAGCTTGATTAATCACAAAATCTAAAGCATCTAGTTCTTCCTGATAAACCCAATCATTCCAATCATGAGTTGGATCATAAGTTAGATCTTGACTATGTTCCCATGACTAATTTTTGTGAGGTGGATAGACATCTATCTCATAAACCATATTATCACCATAGGGGTCTTGACTAAAGTCATAAAAGTCATTTTATGTGGCCATTCTATCATAAGTTGGACTATCTATGACTTCACCATAAGTGTAACTAGACATATCCACATTTAATGAATAAATATTCAAAAATGAAAAGGCTTAGAGTTTTACAAACTCTAAAAAGTGATGTCTAAAAGACAAAAGGTTCAATCTTGGTCAAAAGGGTGGGGCAGTATCTCCAAAATGGTTTGTGCTAAGATTTGGCATAAAACAACCTAACATCAAATGTCTAAAATCAAAGACTTTTGGAGAAAGGTTATGTTCTCCAAAATAAAGGCACAAATAATGATGAGGATAGGTGCTTAAACAAATAAAAAATCAATAGTGTTCAAAATTGGGTAATCATTTAACTGAAGTTATGCAACCCAAAAGAGAAAGATCTATGTATCATCCCTATGAATTAAGGCCTAAACAAAAATCAATCAATGTTTAGATCCAAACTTGACAATGTTAATTTAAAATGCAATGTTGAATACTAATATTAGACCAAACAAACTAGATAAGAGTGGATGGCATGATGACACATAAACAAGGTCCAAACAGTATACATGACATGGTTTGAAACAAATGGTTTTTGATGCAATGGTAAACAAGTTTTGAAATAAATTGAGTAGCCTAACAACATAAGCATGCTTGAATGATATGATATATGTTATGTTTCAAAATACTTAAAGGTTCAAAATTGTTTGACATTAATTAGGTAGCATAACGCTACCCTCCTCAAATCAAATACATTGTTTTGACATGGTTATAAATAATCAATCAAGTTTTAGTCTCAAAACATACTAAGTAAAAATGACCAAAATACACTAAATATAATCATCTAAATCCCAACAAGGGTATGGAAAAATAGGGTTGACTAAAAATAATTAGTTTTCAATAATTATAGGGAAATCAATTTCATAATGATGTTCACATCAAATGATGCAAAAGAAAAGCATGAAAATTGGGTGTCCATGGCACTTGGCTTGTTGCAAAAAGGTCTAGTCTTTTTTGTAACCATTACATCCTACTGTTCACTCAATGTAGTGTGATGTCCAAAGTGTAGATACATCCCACATTAAACTCCATCACTAGAAGGTGGTTTAACTACTCAAACCTGTAGACACCTAAAACTAACCATTGATAACTTCCAATCAGGCTTTTAACCAATTTCCACCTAAAATGCACAATCTAGCCTAAAAACACTAAAATGCTAAATAATATGAAACTGACATATTCAAGTGACAATGTTGGCCAGGGTATCTATAAATGAGGAAATGAAATTTATGGGCTAGCTAACTTTAATCAGTTCATTTCGAATTAAAATACCAAATTTTCACCTACATGCTTTGGACTACTTTTTCCTATCAAATATTTTGCACAAGACTTGTACCTTTTATATTTGTTATTTCTAACATTCTAAATGGGAATATCTATCCAATACATCTGACATGGACATCCAATTCAAATCTAATCAAATTTAGGACTAATAAAAGGCATTCTTTTCAATTTGGGTAATTTGTGCATAATGTGCTTAATCATGCCTAAGAGCTAATTAACCTAAATCAAGACCTAATTGAGAATTCCATAGAAACTTGTTGAATAATTTGTTTTAGAAATGAATATTGAATATCTACATCATCAAGTGACCTTATTTATTGAGAAGACATCCCTAGGCCATAAATTCCATAGATATTAGGATTCATGCCCTCCGTGTCTCATCAATGCCTTCCATGATGCCCTCCATGCCTCTTAATTGACCCTTGTTCCAATGCCATGATGAGGATAATTACAAACTTAATTCCAAAAATTTAATTAATCCTCAACCACAGATCTTAATCTTGAGATGGATGGTTGAGGTTGATTCTAATCAAATTCAAAAATCTATAAATAGGAGGCCTCACAACATCATTTCTAAGCTTAATTAGTGTAAAGTTATAAAGCAAGATTTGTTCCAAAAAGCTTCAAGTAACTAGTGTTATAATTCCAAATTAATTCCAAGCTAATCAAATCCACAAGCCAAAGGTGCCAAGGAGAGATGGAGGTTGTCAAGATTCCATTGTTAAGGACTTCATGAGCACAAGCTGAGCAAGCCACCATAAAAAGTATTTTAGAGAATCCAAGGAAGGTAAAAGAGTTTTATTTTGCATTTTAATTGTATGTTTCATTATGATTATTAACTAAGCTCTCCCTAGTGTAAAGGCCTAGAGATTTTATGCTATTAGTGTGTTTCTTTCACTTTTTTGTCATATTGTAACTAATACAATCCTAACCATCCTCTCTTGAGTCAAATTCTTAGATATACATAATGGCATGCTTGATGGGACAAGACGTATCTCACACCTAAAAGAGATCATTTTACAACTCTAAAATATCCATTTGGACCTTTAAAACTCTTACAAATTGATTTTATAACTTTATTTTACCATTTTTTGTTGCCAAAGATTTACACAGTGACTGATGTCAATAGGAAATATTGACATCAGTTACTTGGCTCAACCAATGTTAGTTAGCATAACTAACATTGGTTAGATCTCAGTTGGACATTTTCAATATCGGTGGTAAATAACTAACGTTGATCACTATGTTTTCTTAAAAACACAAATCTGAGAGCTATTTTAAAATGTTTGGTTTGGGGTCATACAAACTCCATTTTGAATGATTTTTTTAAACCACATGTTTTCTCCTAAATTTTTAGGATTTGGCATTAGTTTATCTTCAATTTTCATAGTTTTTTACAAAATTTGTAAAATACATTTAAAATGTTTCTAATCTAACATATTTGCTTTTGGGGTGATGCCTTAAGGGTAGACAGGTAACTAACAGATTTTAAATTTGATAAGTCATGTTTTAGACCACCTTTTGAATGATTTTAAAATGAATTAGGAACATTATTTTGGTGCTTAAATTAACATTTAAGGTGCTTAAATAAGATTTTTTATCATTAGTTTTCAAAGTTACAACTAAGACTAAGGGGTCAAATGAACACCACCAAATCTTTCATTTGGGATTAAAATTAAACACAATTATCATTTTTGTCTTCAATAGTTGTTTAATCTAATTTTTATTTGGAAATAAGAGGAATGTTGTGTGTATTCTCTTCCATTTGTCCCCTTTAAGAAACCCTTAGAATCAAAATCACCACTCCTATTACAAATAGCCTAGTCTAAGGCTTAGAAAGAAAGTCATCTAAAGCACTCCCCAAAAAATCGTCAAAGTTTAGGTGATCTTAAAAATGACCCTAAAGTCTTTTTATTAGTCTTTTATTTCATGTAAAATTGGCTTTCAAGGGGGATGCCATGACCTCCCATGAGTTCTTTAGGGAAGCTTTGACCTAGGGTTTCATCTCCCAGCATTGACTTCATTTGGCTCCTTTGGAGTTATACATGAGACGTATTTGCATTTTGACATCACACTACACTGACCAAAAAATCTAGTGGTTGTAAAAAGGACTAGACCTTTTTACAACTATCCAATACCACGGTCACCCAATTTTTATGCTTGTCTTTTGCATCATTTGATGTGAAAGTCATTATGTAATTGATTCCCCTATAATGATCAAAAACTTGATAATTTAGTAAACCCAATTTTACCATGCCCTTGATAGGATTTGGATGATTATACTTAGGGTATTTCAGTCATTTTTGCTTGGTATGTTTTGAGCCTAAATACTTGTTTATTTGTTCATAAGCCATGTCAAAATAATGCATTTGAGTTGTGAAGGGTAGTGTTATGCTACCCAAATCATGTCAAAACATTTTGAGCCTTTTTTAAGTCTTTGAAACATAACATTGACCACATTATTCAAGTATGATTATGTTGTTAGGCTACTCAATTTATTTCAAGACTTTTTTACCATTATATCAAAACCATTAGTTTCAAACCACTTTGTGTATACCATTTAAACCTTTGTCTTGTGCCATCATGTTGTCCAATCTTGTCTAACTTATTTGGTCAAATAATAGTTTTCAATGTTGAGTTTTAAATTAGCCTTATTAAGTTTGGATCTAAATATTGATTGATTTCTATTTAAGCCTCAACTCATTGGGATGATACACAGATCTTTCTCTTTTGGGTTACATAACTTCAGTTAATCGATTACCCAAATTTGAAGATTATTGATGGTTTGTCTATTTAATACCTATCTTCATCATTTTTTGTGCCTTTATTTGAGAGAACATAGCCTTTTTCAAAGATCCTATGCCTTATGCCAATTAATCATGCTTATGTTTGATTCCATGTGCTAGGTCTATGTCAAAGATGTTCCCAAACTTGTTAGATTAAATCAAATCACATTAGCCTTTGTTTCAAGTCTAGATTTTGATGTCATTTGGCTAAAAGTCCTAGAATGCCTATTTGTTTGAGCCTAGATTTTGACTCCGTGTTTGGACAAAATACCTAGCAACTCAACTTTTTCCTTTCCTAGTTTAAACCTTATTTGGAATACTTTGACCTAGACCTTTGATATGCCAATTTTTATTTAGATGATTAACATTTTATGCATGTGAAATTTGATGTTAGATGTTTGACATTAGGCTATTTTATGCCAAGTCTTAGCACAAACCATTTTGGAGATATAGCTCCACTTTCAGACCATATTGGAGAAATAGATCCAACCCTTCAACCAAGTTAAAACATGTTTGAACCATTTATCCTTTGGACATAGTTTTTTAGAGTTTATAAAACTCTAAGTCTTTTTATTTTTGGATCTTTCATCATTTACATGGATATGTCTCGCTACACTTATGGTGGAGTCACTTACAATCCAAATTATGATAGAATGGCCACAAAAAAAGACTTTTATGGATTTTTTCAAGACCCCAATGATGTTAATATGGTTTATGAGACATATTTATATCCATCTCATATTAATCATTCATAAGAACAAAGTCATAAAGTAACTTATGATCTAACTCGAGACCTTGATTGGTATGAAGAGGTTTGTGAAGAGGAATTTGAAGAACCAATTATAGATAATGTTGTTTGGGATAGGAATCCATTCCCTCTTGTCAAAAACTAGTACATGGAACACAATACAGTACTAACTTATGATCCAACTCATGATTTGGATGATATGGTTTATGAGGAAGACTTGGATGCCTTTACTTATGCAAATAATCAAGTTTCATGACATCCTTTTTCTATTTGATCATCAACTACCCCTAACCCTCCTTTCAATTATATAAGCCATCAAGCTCTCTAATATCTAAGGAATACCATTACCAATCCTAAACCTAGTCCTTTCACTTATGTGAACAACCAAGCTCCACAATGCCCCTTCATCATTCCAAGACCTAGTTTTTTAGCTTGTGTGAGCAATCAAGCTCCACACCACCCTATCATTACCATATCAAGACTTTATCCTTTGGCTCATGGAAGCAATCATGCTCCCCAATGTCCTACCATTATCCAACCACAAGTCATTCCTCATCTAGTATCAATCCCATCCAAACCTCAACCCATCCAATCCTTTGAAGACCAAGCTATGTTAAAAACTAGTATTTTACAACTCATTGGAAACCAAGGCCAAGAGAACTAACCAATCTGAGATGTTTTTATTGAACTAACCATTTGTGATAAGTCAATCTATGATATATTACCTATTGATCCTATACCAATTATTGAGGAGTCTCACACTGATAAGCTAGTCTTTGTTGAGTCACTTCTTAATGATTATAATTTCCTTTGGGCAAATCATTACCTTGATCATGTGATTATGTTTTAAGAACCTCCTATTGACAAGCTAATCTCTAAGGAGTTATCTCTTGACCTTTTTCCCATCCTAGAGGAGTTTCACTTTGACAAACTAGTTTTTATGGAGCCCATTGTGCCATCATAGGTCATTACTTGTCCAAAAATAAACATTTAACAAGACATCATTGTAATAGAGTACCCATCAAATGAAGAATTAGAATTAGAGTCAGGTTTTATTCTTGAACTGACATCAAATTTAGCATCAAAATTAGAATCAACATTAGTCTCAACATTAGATTCAGAGTCCCTTGAGTTACAATTAAATTTAGAAGAAGAATATGTTCATGACTATTACAATATTGGTATACATGCCTTATACATTAGTTTGAATACATTTGTGATCCTTCTATAGTTTTTCAGGATGAGTACTTTAGCTTCAACACAAGTTATCCTAATATCTTCTATGAGGATTGTGTAGCCTCTCCCCATTCCATAGGCCATTACCATCAACCAAGATAGCCATATTATTGACATTCTATCTCTCATAAGTTTTGATTAGGACTGACAGAATCACACTTTATTAAATGGAATCTATGGTGACATAGTAGTTTAAGAAGAGCAAAGAGACCAACACAACATTCATGTAGCAGAAGAACACTCTTTTAATGAAACCTTTTTAAAGGTGCTAGGGGACAATCCAAGTCATAACTTAGCATCTCCTAGTGACACTTTTTTTGAAGCACTAGAAGAAAATCAAAGTCAAAAGCCAATGTTCATTAGTGAAACCTTCTCAAAGGTGTTATAGGAAAATCAAGACAATTTTATTAGTGAAAACCTTTTTGAGGCACAAATAGCTAAGCAAAAAAAATCTTCACTACTTGATGAAGACAAAATCAAAATAGCTTCTAATCTACAACCTAATCAAATGGTAGCTACTCTCAAGATCAAACAATAGAAAAAATTGGTGGTCCTATTGAGAGAAAAATTCTTTGCCCTACCACAACCAAAATTATGCTGAATCTAGCATCAACAACATTACATGTGACTAAAAGTCCTAATCTTCATTTGTCTCCCCACCATTATACATTCCATTATCATTTGCCATTCCATTTCACAATCAAACCTACCATCCATTTTTAATATTTTTTTACCATCCATGGTTTCACTTTAATTTTTAGAGGCTATAAAGATACCTTGTATCGATGCTTGAAGGAATCAGAATCATGACCAACAAAGATCATCAAAGCATTCTTGACAACCAAATCTACATCAAGTTTTTGATAGAGCAGTTTTTATACAAGGTATGGGCTAACAATTAACATGATCAAGTATTCTATTTATATCATTTTTTTATTAAGACGTGCATCTCCACATCAACAAGAACAATAGAATCAAAAACCACATCCAAGCCAAAAACATGTACCATACCATTTCACAATGCCAATTGTTATTGTTATATATGCCTATTTGTCATTGTTACATATTATTTCCATTCACCCCATAACTTGGGGGAAACCTTCTTACCATTTTATCTAATTTATCAAAACCATCATTATCCTTAGCAAGACCATACCATCTTATCATTCCATTCCTATCCAGACTAAAGCCTATTTTTAGTCATCCTACCCAATCTTATTTTGATCTTGGTTCATTTGATTCTTCTTGCACTTTTTGTGAGAGTATTCCAATCAAGTTTCAATAATAATTCCAATCCATGTTTATAATGATAGTCTATGAAAGTAGTGTGTCAATTTATCTAGCAAGATATCTTTCATCTTATCCATATTTATTTATATGAGCTTGATTATAACCACCTATGGGTAAATCAATGTTTCACTAGTCTTACTACTAATTATAACCACCTATGGGAAAAGTAGTATCATTGACCTATGCCATTGTATCTTAGTTATAACTACCTATGGGAAAAATAGGGCAATATTTGTTTACTATGCATTGTCGTATCACCTTGCCTTCATTGTTTTCATTTGACTGGCCATTTACGAGATTTGAGAACTTGTTGGGACCTAGTTGGCTTTTTCCCTAACTTTTATGTGGATGGAATTACTATGACTTGAGGTCATTTTAAGACTATATGGATCATGCTCAATTCATGTTGAGGTCACCTCAGTCCCTCTTTCCATACACTCTCACCATTTTGTGAGCAACATAAACCAAATGTTCTCACCATTTTGTGAGTAGGTATCTTGTCATTGTCTAATGAGTTAAGATACCTCAAAATTCCAAAAACATTCATATCCCAAAGGGTAGGCTAGGTATAATAAAGGGGATAGGATAAATTCTTGAAGGATAAGTCCCACAAGGTAAAAGGTCTGAGCTAAAAGTCTCAAAGGGTAGTTTACACAAACCCTGAAGGGTATGTGCTTTCAAAGGGTTGGTCTGAACTAGTAAAGTAGTCAATGAAAAGGGGTTAAAGGGATAATATATAAGGCAAAAAAAACTTTTAAAAGGTAGAAGGGCCAGTTTAAAAGTCTCAAAGAGTAAGCAAAAATGATATGAAGGGTCTAATTCATGGCAAAAATGCCTAAAGGGTCTACTTTATAGGAAAAACATGGTACATGATAAATATCCCTAAGGGTAGGTTTGGAAGGGTTGGAGGACTAGTTTTTCAAGAAATTTATTATGAAAAAAATTCTATAGGCCAAAATTCCATCAGGGAAAAATCCCATAGACCCAATTCCTTCAGGGGAATTATTTCAGATAAGATGTCCATAACAATTTCACTAATAAAATAAGTCTGTAAAAAAAAAAAGGTCTACAACAGTAAAGTCTAAAAGAATAAAGTATGAAAGTCTAAAAAAGGCAATGGACCAAAACACCTAAAACATAAAACCAAAAAGGGACAAACTGCATAAGTGTCGAAAGATTTAGCTTAAAAATATAAACTCGATAGAACAAAGGGAACTAGTCTTATGAAAATATAATGCCAATATCATCCTACCAAAGTATAAAACATTAAATCAATATTTTCCAAATATTTGCATAAACACATAGAAAAGGGGCTCAAAGTCAAGACCAAAAATGATAAAGTTCATCCCCATTTCTCGTTAAAGAAAAGGTAGATGTTTGGTACAACAAATGGTGACTTCTAGGGGGAATAATCTTGAGTATTCAAGAACTTAGAACTCTAGTTGGAAATATTTATATCAACCTTGAAGTGCATCATAAAAAAATACTTTAATTAAAAAAATCAAAGAGACTCCTAAGTTAATTCACACAACATACTTGCCTTCTAATTTCTTGGATCTATGTGTGTTAAACGTGTATTCTATTTTAACCCCTACTGTGATGAGTTTTTCAAAGGTTTTGATGAAGCTGCTCTAGCATCTATTAAAGCTTATTAAATTAAGGGAATCTCTAGTATTGTACTACTACTAGTTAGGTGTCCATAGCCCTGACATAGATACTTTGGGTTCCTTCTCTTCTCTTTTCATTATTTTTATTTTTTTAATCATTATGCATGGTACATTGAACTTATTTCATTATGTGAGCTTTTTTATTTTATTTAAATTTTATTTTGCTCTTTTGAACTCATTGGCTATTTTCCCTCTTTTTTATTTCCCTTTTATGTTTTTATTAATGTAAAAGAGAGGAGATGTGACCCCAGTGATCTAGTATAATTATAAAACAAATCACTACTAGAACATCCCTGCTAGCCACATCTTGTACCCAAAATTACCATTTCTAATAGGTATTTAGTATGATAAGTGCATTTGATCTAATAAAATAAAAAAACTTTCTCAATTTATCTGAAGTAACCCAAAAGAAACTTCCACATGCTTGATAAAAGTATTCAATTATGACACCATCCATAATAATCCATGATTGCCTACTTTCTTCCTAAAGACTCAAAAACATAGAAATACACATAATCTATAAACTAGTCCCCAACTATCAAAATTTTAATTTTTGTCTTATCTAAAAGTCATAATTTCATTTGTTTTTGAATTTTTAGTTTGGTTATAGTTAGATAAAATGCAATTTTGAGCATCAAATAAAATAATAAATGACTAATCTAGAAAGAGGGAAACTACTCTAATGAAAGTAGGAATTTAATTTAACAAAATAGAATATAGAAAACAAAAAAAATTAATCTAGAAAGAAGGAAACTACCTAAGAAAGCATTGCAATTTAATGTAGAAAGCATTGAAATATAATCTAGAAAGAATTGAAATCTAATCTAATCCCATGCCTAAACTCATATGTCCCTCATCAATCAGTAATATTTATAGACAGAATAGCCCTAAAGTAGTGCTTCAAGAACTATTCTTTGACAAGATATATAAGCTCATTGCTTTGGAGGTCCTTTAGACAAAAAGTGCTATTGCCCATGATCTATAAAATTTGATATGGTCCAATCCATAGTGGTTTAAACTTGTCTTGTTGTCCTTTCTTCTCATGGGCTTTATCCCAAATTAGCACTACATCTAAAATCCTAAATTCTTTGACTTTTATTCTCTTATGAAACCACATTTTGACCACATCTTGGTGTTTTTTTAATGTATGCAAGGCTTCAATCCTTGAACATTCCATTTCAATTATGTCCATCAGCCTTGATTCTACTTTATCATTCAGTTTCATGTAGTCTTGCATAAACTGATAAGTGGGTAACTTCAACATAATTAAGAATACAGGCTTGCATCCATACACCAATATATAAGTTGAAGATTTAAAGGTTGGCTTATGTTTAGTTTGGTCTATCCAAAAAGCATACTTTAGCAAATTATGCTAGTCCCTGGGCTTATCTCCAACTAACTTCTTAATTACATTGATTAGATTTTTGTTCATTAATTGTATCAGTCGATTTTCCTAAGGGTAATGGTTAAAAGCTAACCTGATGATGATTTGGTTATCATGTGCCCATTTAATAAATTCTATTGATATGAAAGTCAGTCTATTATCACAAACTAAAGAAATAGGTGTGCCAGATATAGTTTTTATATGTTCCTCCAAAAAGAAAATCACATCTTGTGCTCTATAATTCTTTTTGGCTATGGATTTGGTCCATATAGTATAGTATTTAGTAGCAGTAAGTACAAAGTTATGGCCTACTAATGAATTTGAGTTGATGACACCCATGAAGTCTAAACCCCATTGGACAAATGGCCTTCCTTCCAAAATTGGTTGTAAAGGCATTGCTATGTGTAATTCTCTCTTAGCTAGATATTTAGATTCATGGCATGTTATGATATGAGTGAGAACATCCTTAAATATGGTTTCCCAATTATAACCAAACCTCAATATTTTATGGGCTATGGTATTATTAGTCAGGTTACCATTACCTATCCTTTGATGCAAGTTCTTTAAAATTTATTTAGCTTCTTTTGTAGATACACATCTGAGATAAATATCTTCATAGTTACTTCTATATAGGACTCCCTTCTTGATCATGTAATGAGTAGCTTTGAGTTTCAAATCTAACCTTTCAAATTGAGCTCTAAGGAACATGTTCATGTAAGTAAATACTATATTATATCGGTATACCATTCTTATTATATCAGTATCAGCATACCTCTTTAATGGGGATGCATGGATCTAGTTTAGTCATGAGTTGAATAATGCCTTGACCTCTAATGATCTTCACAGGCTTAATCTCTATGTCAAATTCTTAAATATTGGCCATCCATTTGCCTTGACATTCTCCTAGATCACTTTGTGATAGGGTAAGCTTGACATTAGGATCAGGTATAATGGCAATGGCTTTGCTCCTTAAAATGTAATGCCAAAAATTCTTCACTATTTTGACAAGAGTGAAAATCTACTTATCAATCATAGAATATTGGATTTTTACATATGTCAAGTTCATGCTCATAAATGCAATTAGATGCCCAGTCCCATCTTTTTTCTACATGATCATGGAAGTAATTGAATGCTCTGAATAAAATGAGTATAGATAAAAATATTTTTTAAAATTAGGATTGATTAGTACTAGAGCCTGTGATATTGCATCTTTAATGTCTTGGAAGGACTTTTAGGCTTCAACTATCCATTCTATTTTGTCATCCTTCTTGAGCATGGCATTTAGGGCTCTGATGATCTCTACAAATCTTGAGATGAATTTCCTCATGAAGTTAAGATTTTTGAAGAATGATTTGAGCTCCTTGCTATTTGGTGGATGAATCTTTGAAATTATCTGAATTTTATTTGGATCAATGATAATCCCATCCTTGGTAATGATATTCCCAAAAATCTTGCCTTCAATCACTCTAAATATGATTTTTTTGGGTTCAATGAAATACAAACATTTTTCATCTTTTGAATATGGACTTTAAGTGACTTATGTGGTCCTTTTGATTCTTTAAGAATACTATAGGATCATCTATATAGATGATTATGCATTTTCTTATTATTCCCTTAAATTCATGATCCATGGCACATTGAAAGGTAACTCCTACATTTATTAGGACAAATAAGATCCTCTTATACATATAAGTGCCCCACTTTGTGGTAAAATACATCTTCATTCTATCCTTAGATTGTACTAGTACCTGATTTTAGCTTGAAAATCCATCCAAAAAAGGACATCATTTCAAAATTAGTCACTATCTATATGACCTCATCTAGAGAAGGTGGAGGATAGTTATCTTTTTTGAAATTCTTATTTATATTTGTAAAGTCCACACATAATCTGGTCTCACCATTATTCTTCCTTATTGGGACCATATTGGCTACCCAGGTAGAATGTTAGATTAGGAAGATGATTTTTGTACTCAATAGATTTTCCACTTCTCTTTGAATAAGAGGCTCTAGAATAGGATTGACTGGTCATTATCTCTATTTTAATGGTTTATGATTTGTCTTGAGGGGAATTATATGAGTGATGACCTATGGGTCATACACCTTTACATCTTCATATGTCCAAGAGATAATGTCCTTGTATTAAGTGATCAGATCCCTGACTTGTCTTTCTTTTGGAGTACAACTGAGACCAATAGTCACATAACATGGGTTATGCTCATCCCCTAGATTTTCCCTCTTGAATTTTGATTCATTGACCTTGGGTTGTTTGAGTTTTTGTGCCTGAGGGTCCAAGTTAAATGGCCTTTCTAAGGAAACTAAGCCATCTAGAATTTGATTCTCTTTGAGTTAGAAAATGCCCTCTTTATCTAATTTCTCTTGATAAAGGTGATTAATATCATTGTCATTGATGATTTGGGACTTAAAATCCCTTGAATTAGTTAATAAATAAATAATTTTCTAATCATTATTAAAGACCTATAAATTTTATATGTTATTTGGAACAGAGGGATAAGGAACCAATTCAATAGAAAAAAATTACTTTAGACTCCTGTAGTGGCTCAAGATTTGTAACACCAATATCTAGTGAATTAATAGTTTGATTTTCCTCTATAAGGAGTCATATTATGTTGAAAGATTTAAAGCTTTTAATTATGTCCCATGCTCTATGCTTATACCTTCTTAGATAAGAAAATTTGCACTGATATTTATTTCTTACTTGGTTAACTACCAATTATGAGTCACCAAATACTTTTATTTGTCTTACATTATTTTTAGTGCAAACTAAATCTCAAAATTAGAGATTCATACTTAGATCTATTATTAGTACATGAAAATTATAGACTATATGCTTCCAATAATTTCTCACCTTATAGATCAATCAATTTGATTCCCATGCTTGATCCTTGCTTGGATCTAGCACCATTAAAGTGTAGAGTCCATAGTTGATTAGAACCTTCAAGTTTTGACTTCTACATTTGATTATGAGTAGTAAAATTATAGATATTAATGATGAGCAAGTCATACTTTACCTCTTCATTCTTAATGTTATATTATATAATGGGATATTTCATTATACGTTCTCTATTAATTTTGATATGATTCACAACTCCTCTCCATGGCATCCATATATGGGAAAAATCTATAGAGAGATATCTGTTAAGCATTTTGGACCAATATCTTCTCAATAACATACTATAACCTTATGGTATGTCCACTACCAAAATATCAATGGTTATCTCGACTCTTGGTTTAGATGCTACTTAAATGTGTATGTTACTTAGTTCTCTAACTATTGGTACCATTATTTTATCTAGTTGAGAGACTATTATATTTGAAGTACTTGGAGTGAGACCAATCTTTTGCCATATAGACATAGGCATGATAGTTGTAGATGCTCTATAATCAATTAAATAGTTATGAATATTTTTATCAAAAGCTCAGATAATTAGCAAAAAGGGTAGAAATTTTGGCTTTCTCTTGTAGATGATGTTGGTGTTATATTCCTTTGATTTGTATGTAGTGATTTCATCTTTTCCATAGGTGCCTTTCTAGTTATAGACTTATAGAGAAGATCCTTCTTTTCAATGATTTGAGCTAATTCATGGAGAGTTATATTTTCCTTGATATTCTTGATATCCTTAACAATATTGCATCTTCCTTTGCTTGGTTTTTCCTTGATATTATGCTGATCATTCCCCTTTAGAAGGGGTGAATTATTGTTTGAATTAGGATTAGGAAGAATCATCATGTTATTTGGAGGATTTTATGTTGTAAGTGGCTACTTATTCCTCAAGTTTTATGCACCTCTCTAGAACTACTGAAAAATATGAACTTCATCCATATTATCCTCAAACTTGTTATCATATTCACATAGAAAAGGAAACTCATGAGTTTCAAAGAAAATGGTAGTGTTAGAAGAGCTAGGATTTAGATGATACTCAAGTGGATTATGCATCTAATCTTGTCTAACTACCTCTCTCTAAAATATTTTGAATACTACATAGAATTCAACATAATTGAGCTCACCATGCTTGGAATTATTGTGAATTCTACACCAATTAGGAAGAGTGATCTCTACTATGTTGATATCTATAAGTTTGTTAGGTTGTTCAATCATGTTGAATGGTGTATTGTATCTTTAGAATCCATTATTTTGATTGCCAATTGGGTCATTTACATTGCCATCTTTCTTTGTATATTCGGGAAATCATTTCTCAAATTTTAAACCACATTTTGAATAGATTCTAGTTCTACTTTTGTGGAATCCATAAATTTTAGAATAGTAGTAAGAAGTATAGCCACTTACTAGTTCAACTGATATCCATTGCCCATTGCATGATTTTTTAGGTAGTTAAAATTCTATTGTGTTGTATTCATCAATGGAGGCAACATATATAACTAGTTGTGATTGAATGCCAGGATGTTCTGCCTTGTATGTGGAATTGGATTTAGTGTTGGAAAAGCATTATTGAAACTAGGTAATCTAATAATTTATGGATAGAGATACCTATCTATAGTGATAGCCTCTTCATATGTTAATGCCAAAATGTTAGCTACAATTTCTCTTCTCAACAATATAATAGTGATAAGGTTTAAGGTATTCTTTTACATCTCCAATTTTAGTGCTACCTATGGTTTATATCTTGGGGTCAACCAATTATACATCTTTTATCATCTTGCATTGAAAGCATGGATGGTATCATTAGGTTCTCTCTTTATTCTAGTAAAGTATTGGTATACCAAACCAAGATTGGTGACCTATCCAAACTGGGAAAGAAATTTGCTTGACATTCATCTCAAGAGTTATGGAGTATTTTATTAGATTTAAATACCAATCATAATCAGCATCCATCAAATTAAAAGGAAATAATCTACATGAAACATCCTCATCTATGAAATTCATCAATATTAAAGTAGCTTTAATTGATTTGATTTATTCCTCTACCATCCTTGCTCCTAAAGGGGAAAAGGATGGTAGATACTTTTGAAAATTTCAAGATTTTGAGGTAAATCATGCATGTCTAATAG
This sequence comes from Torreya grandis, assembly GCA_037957365.1. NCBI lineage: Eukaryota > Viridiplantae > Streptophyta > Pinopsida > Cupressales > Taxaceae > Torreya > Torreya grandis. The sequence goes on from JARHVA010001057.1 coordinate 1,267,051, forward strand.
GATGACAATGGCACATCCAACTAACTAGGGTTTTTACTAAGACATTGGTTGATTAATAGGTAAAGGGTTCCTTACAACTAGTTCCCTATTAGAGGGGGATTGTTCTAGACTAGGGTTATTTCCATAGCTCTAGGTCTCTGTGACTTGTCAAGGGTAACACTAATAAACTAGCCTAGGAATTAGATCTAGTCACTCTCTTGGGTGACTCTAGTGTAACTCTATGTAAATAATAGCCTCTATTATCAAGGGTTTTGGCCCTCCTTCTAGCACCAGTTAACTATTGGTGTGAGTTTTATGCACACTAAAACCATAACAAGGTAGCCTCTAATGTTTTAAGATCTTAATGGAAATAAAATCCACTCTAGGACATGAATTTTAGGTATGTTGTTTATTTTAACCTATTTATGGAATAACGAGTAGGGCATACAAGTTGTTGACAAGGTTTTTTGGATGGAGGTATGGTTCTTAAAGATAGTAGATTTCTAAGTGTTGGATGGATGGCTAGTTGCTTATCTAGAGAGGGAATATCTTTAAAACAAACTTAAAATGAAGGGTAGGGAAAGGTAGAAAAGAAGACTCTATGGTTCTCAAAAATCACTTCCCTAGTTGGTTTCTAAATAGACCTATGCTTCTAAAACCTATGCCTATTGATATCAAAAATTTCACACATATAATCAGGCATGAAAATTAAGTTTAAGGAAATAAAGATGTAGGAAATTCACAAGCCTCAGATAAAGGTTGCACCTTTAAGGGTAACTATTGCACACCCTTAATTAGGATATTATGGATCAGGCTAATAAATTATGTAAGGTAGCTATTATACACACATAGAAAAATACACCAAAGAAATCACCAGTACATATTCAAAAATGTGATTCAACTTAAACATATCTATATTAATTAATATATTCACTAACCCTTCAATAGTTTTTGTACATCTAAAAATCATTACATCAATCAAAATAATCAAGAATCTTTTCACATCTATTACACACTAAAGATTATAAAAACACAAAACCATGGAAATAATAACTAATTACATATAATTTTGGAAAGAAAATACTCATACACTTTGTTGATGATCAAAATTGCTTTATTGATCTATATTCAAAATTTTCTGACAAAAAATCTAAGTTGGGTTACAACTGTATATATAGACTTAGGGAAGGGGTCACCTCATCCTCTAAGTCTATGCAAGGTCATTACATGTAGTTATAACTATGGTCTAAAATTATATGAGATACAAATTATAGTTATTAATTAAATAAGTTAACCTTTCCAAAACTATGCAACATGTGCATATGTAAAAAATATAGAGTCAAATTTACAATGAAAGGCTCAAACTATAAGAAAATTATAAATACATCCACTATTACAAAATTATGCATGCATAAAATCTTTTCCTATCAAGGCTTAGTTATATGAAGCACTACATGTACCTTAGTTAGTATGGCCATTGAGGTAAAAGTTGTAGATGTTGACACACCTCCAGAATTTTACTTTTGCTTTGCTTCATTCTCCTCATAAAATTTATATGTCATAGCATGTTGTTGTGTATAATATTCAAATTTAGTAGTGGTAGTTGATGAATTATTTTAGCTTTCCCAAGAAGCTTTGCATGTTCATCCCTGGTTATTTGAAATTTACTCTTGAAATTTTTGACCTCGATTACCTTCTTATGATCCTTGCTTAATTCCAAATCTATCTCTTCAAGTGTTAGGCTTTGTAAACTTTGCTTTAAATCCTCCATCACTTCTTGAATAAGTTTGTCAAAATTTATCCTAATAATCATTTTATTAGTGGAATCCTTCACTTTAGATAATTTAAACTCATGCAAAATTTGGAGGATCTAGGCCTTATGCAACTAATAATTGGGGATTAAATCCCCATTGATTGTAGACATTATTTTGCCTCTTCCTTCCTAATGATAACCAAATTCAAGACATTATATGCCTCTAGTGTTGTCATGAGGACAAGATGACTGTATAGGGAGTTTCCCATGTATATAATAAACATCTTCAATTTGGTGTTTTCATCTCTAAAGGAATTATAAAATTATTTGGTATTGCTCACATGAGGGGTCATTTTAGCCTTCATGAACTCCATTACCTCCAAAGAGTTATAACACCTAGAAATGACTTCTTGTACCTCAACTTCTCTACCTAAAAGAATATGTACCATATTTGCCTACTCCTTTAGTTTCTCTACCTTAGAATTTAGTTCTTGCACTTCAGCCTCAAGATCCTATCAAGCCAATTATGTGCCTTTATGGATAGCAACTATTGCATCTTTGTGTGTCTATTATAGGTCTAAAAGATTTTCAATATATAGAGATTGCTCTGGCTACCTATTATGCCTCTTTGTGAGGGATAACACTTCTTGTATTTTTTCAAGGATGATTTTAGTTCTTTTTTTAATCCTCTAGCTTCCTCTACTTCACTCTTTAAATGTTGGTAGATGGGGGATCAAATAGAGTGGAAACTAAGGGAAGCTCGGTGATTTTGAAGCTTGGCATTTGGGAATCCTTACTTTTCAAGTCAAATATCCATGAAGGAATATCTTATTAAGATACATCATAGGTTGTGACAACAACCTCTTCCTCAACTTCTTCTTAATCATGTTTCTTTTAAGCCCTGACAAGGACATCAAATAGGGAAGGCCATATGATTTTGGACCAATCTTCTCCTCTAAATTAAGGGAGTGGGTGGACCATGATTACTTGGGGATTGGAATTTATTCCCCTACTAGTACTTGCCACTATGGTTTCTTCTGCAAAAGTTTTGGATGGCATTGGAAGAAAAATTTAGGTGCAATGGACATGAAGTTGTGGGGTGGCTAAAGAAGTTTGTACCTTCCTAGACACCTTTTACTTTTTGAGGGCTTTAATAGTGGAAGTGTCAGTAGGGATAGAGAAGGTAGGTAGGGAGAGTGTAATGGAACTGGAAATAGAGGGATCAATGTTATTAGTGGTAATGGAGGTGGAAGTAGGCACTTCCACCTAGGGTGATCTTAGCATACAAGAAATTGAAACTCATCCAAAGATTGGTAAGAAGATAAAGGAAAACTTACAAAAGGTTGGGTACCCAAAGAAGTTGGTGTTATGGGTCATACTTAAAGGCTTATCACCTTAGATACATCTAGATTTGTTTATTCATTAGAGTGATCCTCAATTTATTTTATTATTACAATGTCTTCCTCCTAAGAAGTAACATGCAAGCTTTGTGTTAGTTCGACTATAGGACTGTCTATAGGAGTCCTAAACATCCTCTTATAAACTAGAGGGATATTCAATTATATGGGGGAGTCTTAGGATGTTGATGCCACTTCTTATGATGTTGATGTCCTAATAGATGTATAAATTTGTACCTAGATCATATCAGTAGATAATTGGATGGTGCTCATAGCTGTCTATTATCATGTTCTTCCTTCCTCATTAAAATATAAGTTGATGGGATCCCCTGCTTGTGCTCTTCTACTAGCACTAAGCTCAAGAAGCCTAGGGTCTCTCTTCATAGTCCTTAGATTTAATTTGAGGTATCAAGATGAGGGACTTGCTTGGTTCTTGAATTTTTCCTTGAACTATCCTATCCAAAAATCAGAGTGCTCCCATCCTTTGTATAGAGCCTTTCTATTATCTAATTCTCTAGTAGTGACTGAGGGGTCATCTTGGATCATCTGTAAATGATATTCCTTCAGTCCAATAACCCTGGCTCTCTCTAAAACATCATCATTATAATTTACATTAATAAATAGAAAATCATATGGATATGGGACACGGATATAAGGGATTTTAAATCCTTGTATGTGTTTTTGAACCCTCCCATGAGGATACTAATCTCTATGTGTAAGCATGAGGAATGGATAAATTTTGTGTTTGTCACCCACTTCCATGAAATACTTCCTCATTATGTAAACCATTGTTCTAATTATTATGTGGTGGCTAAATAATAAGGTTTTCTTCTATATGGATAAGTCCTCAAAACTCTACCATAGTTAGAAAGTAATTTCTTGCTCTGCTAACTTATCTAAGATGTACTAGGGAAGACATAAAGGATTAACCTTATTCCCCAAATCATGATTACTATGACGTTCAGGTAGAGTAAATAATCCCCTTTTCCATATAATTTCTTTATGATATTTGGCCTAATTCTAGGCATAGGTGAACCATGAATGGATTGTCAAACCTACAAATAGACATCCTCTATTATCCTAACCATGTTTTTGTTATATGCATATATGTGCATAAATTGATAATGATCACAAATTATGTTCTTTTCACAATCTATGGTTAGAGTGCACAATTCCTGAAGATCTTTATAATAGGTACCCATGACTGCATCTAGGAAATAAGACATCATGTAACAATTGCTCAAAGGTGTGGGATGCTTATCCTTATGGATTATCTATTCTCTTAAGTGAAATGTAATTATTTCACCCAAGGTATATGTAACATCATGAGTGAGTATCTTTTACAATAGTGGCACCTAGTCTAAATTAAAAAATTAATACATGGCATACCATAAAATCGATTGACGAGAGACATGCTAATGTGAATCACATTCTAAATTTGTTGATCAAAATTTGTCCTTTTAGCTCTTCCCCTTCCATACAATGGTTTGGTTTGGGAGTATCCATGATGATAGTACCTTCTTAATTGAACTCTCTTTGTCAAATTAAACCATTATGTACTTATAAAAATAAGCATTGAGTATGCTCAAAGATAAATAACTTTGGAAGTCAGCTCCTGATATGCACACAACCACTATGTTATTCCTTGAATAATGTAGGAAAACATCCTATGATATCTTTCTTGAGAAAAAATCCCATCGAAGGTCAATACACATCATTATTTCTGGTTTGGTAGTAAAAAAATGTAATCTTTGACATTTGAAAGCCAACTATTCCTTGATGAAAAATCTATCTAAAAGTTTCATCTCATCTTCTAGTGAAAATATATCCATAAATTAGATGATGTACCATAATTCTAAATAGTTATGGTACCTGTCTCCAAATATTATAGCATCAAAGATTATATCTATGAACTCTGTGGAGTACTTAATTAAGTATGGGGATGATGGATTTGCCCCTCATAATTCCCTAGATGAGGATGCCATTCATGTGTATGTATGATTTGTATTTCTTAAAATCTTCTTCTATGTGCTATGCATGACATGAAAATAATTTAGTTCTAATTTAGTCATTGTTTTACTCATATTATCCTTGAGATAGTAGCTAGGGATCTTTGTCTCTATAGGAAATCAAGAGACCTAAAATGCAAGTTATTTTGAAAGCAATGACAACTTCAATAGATATAAATCACCTATATAGGATTTTGCATTAAATAATATTCCATGCAACATAAATATGCTATGTTCACTTTGCTTCTATTTCTTATATAATTTAGACTTTGTTGACCCAAGTTGGTGGGGGTCTTTTATAGATTGATGGGAAGTATTTTCACCTTTGTTTTGGATAAGTATGGTGAGGCTAGTAGTGATCTTAGAAAAATGCAAACTAACTAATTCCTTTGGGGGAATTGTTTTGGATAAAATGTCCACAATAATTTCCTTGAAAGGTTATTTCATTGGTCAAAAGTTCTGAGACAAGTATCCCAAAGGGTCACTTTCAAAATGTCAAAGGGTACTTTCCCGATTAGGCAACAATCCAAAGGGTCTACTTCATAAGGCATTTTATTTGTGACAAAAGTCCTAAAGGATCAACTTTGTAAAGGCCAAAGGGCACTTTCAATTTACCTGAAGGGTACTTTCATATGACTAAGGGTCATTCCAAAAGTCCTTAAGGGCATGTTACACAAATCCAGAAGGGAATGTGCCTTAGGTTTTAAGGGTCTAATTTATGGTAAAAATGCCTAAAAGGTCTAATTTTATGATATTTTTTGATGGGAAAAGGGCTCTGATAGTTATCCTAAAGGGTAAATAGTCACTTTGAAAAGGGCCGAAAGCTTGGAAAAAAGTAATCTCAAAAGATATAACCATGACAAAGGGTTCATTACAAAAGGGTCGAAGGGAACTTTTTATAAGGTAAATAGGTCAGGACAAGTATCCTAAGGGGTAGGATAGGTACGGTAAAGGGGATAGGATAAAGTCCCACAATTTAAAACGTCCAAGATAAAAGTCTCAAAGGGTAGTTTATGCAAAGCCTAAAGGGTATGTGCTTTCAAAGGGTTAGTCTAAAATGGTAAAGTAGTCAATGAAAAGGGGCTGAAGGGATAATCTTTAGGGTAAAGGACACTTTCAAAAGGTCAAAGGGCTAGTTAAAAAGTCTTGAAGAGTAAGTAAAAAATATTCAAAGGGTCTACTTCATGGCAAAAATACCTGAAGGGTCTACTTCATAGGAAAAACATGGTATAGGACAAATATACTGAAGGGTAGGTTTGGAAGGGTCTAAGGGCTAGTTTGTCAAGAAATATATTATAGACAAAATGTTTTTAAACCAAATTCCATCAGGCAAAAATCCTATAAACCCAATTCCTTTGGGGGAATTATTTCAAACAAAATGTCCACAATAATTTCCCCAATAAAATAATTTCATGAAAAACAAAAGGTCCACATCAATAAAGTCCAAAAGAATAAAGTATGAAAAAAAAGGCACTAGACCAAAACACCCAAAACATAAAACCTAAAAGGGACAAACTGCATAAGTGCTAAAAGAATAAGCTTGAAAATATAAACTTGATAAGACAAACATGATATAACAAAGAGAGCTAGTCTTATGAAAACATAATGCCAATATCATCCTTAAGTTAGCCTTAAATTAGTCTTTTCCTAGGATTCAAATAAACACATAGAAAAGGGGCTCAAATCCAAGACCAAAAATGAAAAAGTGGGTCCCCATTTCTCCTTGAAGAAAAGGGGGATGTTGGGTACAATAGTTTATTATGTTGACACTACATTTATCAGGATGTATAGAAAAATGGGTAATGTTACTCATGTAATTTAATTTAAATATCACACCTAAAAATTTGATAAAAGGTCAATTTATAGTAGATAAACTAGTAGTCTCTCCACTATAGGATATAAAGCCCCTTAGAGATGCTTTTAGAGATGATTTCATAGCATATAATATTAATGAAGACACATGGACAATATTTTTTGATGGCTCAAAATTAATATCTCTTATTGTTGCAATAATTGTTCTTATTTATCCATAGGGAGAGACCATGCCATTTGCATACCGATTTGGGTTTTAATGTACAAATAATGTCATGGAATATGAGGTGTTAATTTTGGTTGTATACCATGCTTATACTTTAAACATCAAATCATTTAAGATATATGGAAGATTCCTAGTTTTTTGTTAATCAAGTCATATATGTTTATTATAAAAATAAATAAAAATAATTTTGTGCAAAGATATGGTATAATTATTTTGTGTGCATTTCAACAATTTTTCAATTGAGAATATTATGTAAAAGGATAACCATCACGTATATGTAATGGATAGTGTCACATCCCTAATACAAGTTAACATAAATGATGACCAAGTAATTTTCACTATATGCCTTATAAAAATACCCTCTATTTTTGATAAAGAATTAGTAGTTTTATTAGTCTTAACAACTACACACAACATAAAAAGATAACAATTCACCCATATATATAACTTATTGAATAAATCAATAACACCAGATAATTTCACTAGAAATTAAAAGTGCCAATTACATATAGATGCAATTTGATATGCAATAATTAGAAGGAATTCACTTAAAATATCATTCAAAGGATATATACTTTAATGCATAATTATTAAAGAGGATAAAATAACAATACATTAGGTACATGACAATGAATGTGGTAATCACTTTAGTGGAAAAACAATGTCACATAAATTAATTCAATAAGGGTATTATTGGCTTACCATGGAATAGGAATGTCATACATATGCTAAGTTATATATAAAAGTCAATTAAATAGTAATCCAAACTATATATACATAATATTTTTAAACTTTATCAATTACTTATGCTTTCTCTCTTATAGGAACCGATTGAGTCTCAATATCTCTAAGTGCATGCCTTAAAGAGTGCACTAGGAAAGGGGTGGGTAGACCATTAGTGCTTTAAAAGATTATTATTCCCTATACCAGCACTTGAAACCAACACAAACCTATCCTATACACTTACCTGAGCTTTAACTCCTTCCTTACACACTCTTCCAAGTAATTTACTACCTAAAATAGGCTCTGCCTAATCTAAAACCTATTTTTTGGTTTTACCAAACAAAGTCATCCTAGGATGACCCTATACTTAAAATATATGAACATGTTATGGGGTTAGATCAGCCTTGGCCAACCTAGTTTGGGACCTAACTATTTTGTCTTAACTTACACCCATGGGGAGATTTCTTTAGGCTCTCTCCAACCAAGCCAAAAAATGGGAAAAACCTCAAGTTGTGGGTATTCTATATCGAGGTTGAGCCTCCACAGAGGGCTGGTTCCCTTGGATCTATCACCTAAACTAGTCTATTGATTGGGAAAGGGAGATAAATAGATAATGATGCATGAAAACATGTAAAAGGAGGTGATTCACCCATATTTTGAACACTTATAATTGCATAAGATGTACACTATCAGACACTTTCAAGACTAAAAATATCACATCATTCACTTTTTAATCAGCTTTCACATAAGTATATCATAAAAAGGCATGAACTAACTATCAATCTAGCATGAAAGTGCAGTTTTCCACTTCCAAACGAATCCACAAACTATCTATTACACTTAGAATGACCTGTGAAATCTATAAGACACCTCATGAAGGTGAGAAGGCTTAGATAAAGGTAAAGGAAAGCAAAAATTAACTTAACCACATCAATGAATTTATGAAACACACTTTAATTTAGCTTAAAAATGAAATAATTCAGTCTTTTGTTGTATCAAATAGGTGTTACAATATAAATTTGGCATATCTTGGGGAAACCAAAATCACAATAGTCTCCATTTATTTTGGGATAAATGGGAATATATAGAAAATGGAAATAAAGAGGGGGAACTAAGCATACCGAGTTTAATAAATGAGGTCTAATCACTTTGATGGAATCCAACCACATTTTGATTGATTAACACTAATTATGCCTTTTAATTAGCCATTCATTACCTCCAAATAGTCTTTCTAAGCCCTTTCATTGGCTTAGATACACACTACAAGACAAGAATTTGTTGAAGGTACTGAGTCATGATCTTATTGAAAGGGAAAAGTCTCCCAAAACCTTGAAACTATATTGATTTCTCTATCTACATTTTTCAACCTCCAAAGTCTCCATATTCTTAATGAGAACATACCATTGTGCATCATCTTGATATGTTATCTACACCATCAGATAATCACTTTAAATTTATTCATCTAGTGTCCCTTTAGAACATAATTTTTAGAAAACCATGCCCCTATGCCAACTTCTTTCTTTATCACAACTGGACATTACTCCAAAACCTTGAACATAGGTCCTTTATAGATGAAAACCAATTCCCCTATTGGTTTTCATATAGATAAAATTCCCATGAAGATCTATAGGCTAATTATTATCTTTATCAAGACAAAAAAACTTACATTCAAGGCTCTTGAGAGGTTTATACTGAGCTTTAATGGCATCCTTGACTTTGCAATATCTGCTCTTAGTATCGTAGATCATATCTTATCTTCACATTTATGTATTTCCATACATAAGTGGCAAAATATTTTGATCCAACATGTCTACCTATGTGGCACCTCCCTTGGGATGCTTAACATATTTCAAAAGTATGATTGTCATTACTCAGACATGTGTCCTCATCTCATGGCCCCTAAAAATGATCAAATTTGTTTTGTCAATTTCCTCATAAGTCTCCTAGCCTTGACATTCATTATTGCCATTGATTTACATTTTGATTTCTAGATCATGCCACTTGCCAATCTTGTGTGCTTCTTATGGACCCTATTGTTAGTCTTTATCTGGTTAACATGTTTGTTCCATGTGGTAACCCTACATTAAATTTGGGTTCCTTGACTTCTTGACCTTATACACACCATTGAACTTCTCTACTCAATTGAATGCTCTCCATCAATCTTTACTCTGCTTGATCAAACATGCACTATTAATCATTTAATTCACCATGATCATGTCACTTGTTATTCTCACATTCAATCTTATCACATGATTTAACTCACATTATTGATCTTGATGGTCCCACTAAATCAAACTATTATCCACGTGCCATTGATCTATGATTTGATCAAGTGATATTTTAAAACTTGGAAGTAGTGTGTTCACTCTCATTATCTTTTGAATATTTTTTGTATTTGAATGGCTACTTTGTATGGATTTTATTTTATGTCCTCAAACATGTATTACATGCTAGATCTTGTTTTAAGGCTTGTATCTTGAGATAGAAAAGTCATCAAGACACCAAATTTACAAGGGATGGCCTTCACACAAACTATACCTTTTTCATGTAATCTTTTAGCTTTGGACAACTTCCCAAGTACACTTATTAAATACACAACTAAACTAATCTATTCATCCCTACTATAGACATCTAATTCGTAACACCATTTGTGTTGAAATTATCAATCTTACTCGAATTTCACTCAAATGCACATTTTAGGTCAAAATCCATAAATCACACTAAATGGTTCAAACTTGTCATTTACAAGTACCAATTTAGGTTAAAGTATTCCTAAACGGGGAAATGCAATTTATGGGCTAGCTAATTTTGATCAATTCATTTTGAGTCAAAAAGATGATTTTTCCTTTTGTGTTCTAGATCACTCTTTTCTTCTAAATTCATTAGTACACGCCACATACATTTGTTATTTTGTGTTGGAGACATCTTAAATATAAATATGGTTCCAAATCATGTAATGTCACCTTCTAATTCTTCTTGATTCAAATTACAACTCAGTAATATGACTTTCTAGCCATTTTGATTAATTAAGGGCCAATTTTCAAATGATTGTACAAATGTTGATTAACCTTGTTTAAGGCTAATTAATCCAAATCAAGAGATTAAGTGGATTTTATATGAGAGTTGTTGAACATTTCTTTTTGAAAATTAATTTTTATTATCTATATCATTAGGTAACCTCATTTCTCGGGAAGATATCCCTAGGCCATAAATGCCATAAATATCAAGATTATGGGTCACCCATGCCTAGTTAATGCCTCCCATGCCTCTTCAATGCGCCTTCTTCAAAGGTCATGATGAAGATAATTATGGATTTTATTCCAAATATTAGGATTATCCATGGCCACACATCTCTATCTTGAAATGGATAGTCATGGTTGATCCTAACCAATCTCAAAAATCTATAAATAGAAAGGCCATGGACATGAATTTTAAACTTGAATATTTCAAAGTTATAATGCTAAATTATTTCCAAAAGGATTTGAATTTGATCATAGATTTTGTTTGCAAGCTTCATTGATAGGCTAGTTTAGTGATTTGGAATCAAGAGCCTAGGTTTTATGGAGTGTTTTTGAGGCATTGGAGGAGCTTACCACCATTTTTGACAAAGACAAGGATGCTTGATCAAGGGAGAACATGTTTTTGAGCCACATGGGTATGGTGAATCCATTTGGGAAAGTAATATGGTGTTACTTTCTTTAATTTGTTTCTTGTTATTCTTTGTAATTCCCATAGGAATAGATAGGCTTGGTTAGTTAGTTCTTTATGCATGTTTCATTATTTATGGACTAATGCTTGACTAACTTGCTTTGTAATCCTCTCTACATCTTGGCATGCATGGTGGGACTAGATGTATCTCACACCTGAAAGAGATCCTTTTAAAACTATAAAATATTTATTTGAGATCTTAAAACTCTTGAAAATTGATTTTATAACTTTATTTTACCATTTTTTCTTACCATAGTTTTACACAGTAACCAACATTGGTAGGAAATACTGACATCAATTACTTAACTAACATCAGTCATCAAAATTGACATCAGTTAGATCTTGATTATCCAGAGTAACCAACATTGATGGTATTAACTGATGTCGGTCACTGTGTTTTTAAAAAAACACAGACCCATTGAGAGCTACTTTTTCAAAGTTCATTATTTCAAGCTAAAAAGAACATGCTAACATTTTTGTTGTAGGACCAAGCTTTTGATTTGATAAAAACATGTTTAAATCACCTCTTGCATGCTTAAAAATCAATTAAGAACTTTGTTTTGGTGTTTAAAAAATAATTTAGATGTTTTGATGAATGTTTTCAAAGTTTGTAACTAAGCCCAAGTGGTCAAATGAACACCACCAAACATTTCATTTGTGTTTAAAAATTGAACACACTTGTCAATTTTTTTTCAATAGTTATTTACTTGGGGTTTGTTTAGAAAAAAAAGGAATGTTTCATGTATGCTCTTCCATTTTTCCCCTTTAGGGAACCCTTGGAATCAAAAGCACCATTCTTATTTCAAATGGCCTAGTTCAAGGCTTAAAAATAATGTCCCTTAAAGCACTCCCCAAAAACTTGCCAAAGTTTAGGTGATCTTGAAAATGACCCTAAAGTCTTTCTATTTTATGCTTTCTTTATTTTCATGAAAACTTGACTTATGAGGGGGACATCATCACATTCTGTGAGTTCTTTAGGGAAGCTTTGATCTAAGTTTTCACCTCACAACATTGACTTTATTTGGCTCCTTTGGAGTTGCACATAGGATGTATCTACATTGGACAATGCACTATACTAAGAAAATAGTAGGATGTTGTGGTTGTAAAAAGGACTATACCTTCTTACAACTAGCTAATGTCACGTTCACCCAATTTCTATTCTTGTCTTTTGCATCATTTTACGTGAAATTCATTATGCAATTGATTCCCTTAGAATGATGGAAACCTTACTAGTTTAGTAGATACCACTTTGCCATACCTTGTCAGTTTAGACTTAAGATGTTTGTTTTTTGTCATTAGCTTACTTGATCTTGATTTGTGTCTAAAACTACTTGTTAACTCAATGAACTTAACCAAAACACATTGTACTCAATTTTCTTGAGCAAGGGAGGTGTTACACTGTCCAAATGGAAAAATCATCTTTTCCTTGTTCAAATTGTTATCAAAAACTTTGTGTCATGTCATCCACTTTGGCACAGTCATGCTGCCCAATTGAGTCTAGATCTTTTACCCAATGTGTTTAAATCCTTCATTTATAATTCACATTCAAAATTGAACCTTTCTAAGTCTAAGGGTTAGTGTGTCAAAGTGGGTTCACCATTTTTGCACTAAGCTTATTTTAACTTGGGTTTAATTTTCCATTTAGATTGAAGATCATATATTAAGACACAAAATCACATTATCATCTTGGTGGACTCAAGTCATCTTTCATATCACTCATGCTTTGAGTCTTAGAACATATTTTATCCTACTAGAATCATGTGGTAATGTTTCCATACCCATTTGGTCCTAGTTTTATACTTAGTGATTCGCATATGTTTTTACATCTTGAGTTGCTTAGTTCATTTTTTCTTCTTCATAATCCGAAGAGCTTTCCTCTAAAATTATAGGGTCAACTTGTCAAAGTTGAAGATAGATTTTATAGTGTGGGTGTATCACAAGGAACTAGGCTTTGGTGTACTAGTTTTCACCTTGGGTCTTTGAGTTACCTTACTCTCTTTCGATCTATATGATTTCAACTTTACCAAATGTTGAGTAAACTTGTGAACCAAATCTTATAAATTATGTGTGGTCTCAAAACACCCTCCCTTATAGTCTCATTGGTACCTTGGTTATTTTTTTAAAATAGAGCCAAAGCATACTTTGATTAGTTGTTAAACAATGGTCCAAAGTTAGTCAATACACAGAACATCTCTTTTAAAATGATTCAAAGGTTCACTAGTAGTGGGGCCTCTTATGGCCTTAATTATGAGGATGAGAAATTTTATGATGGTTAATATAACCCCATTATTTTTTATGATATCCCCATAGTAGTAGGATTCAAATATGATTACAAAATATATCAACCCCAAGAAGATCAAAATGAAACCCTTCTTAGATTTATAGAATCAGGTGCTAGACTACCTTCTGAATGTCCTACATAAAAATTACATACCTTAGTTAGAGAAGGAGAACAATGATGGCAAGAGCAAGATTTTTCACAAATAGACATACCTTCTTCCTCTAACAAAGGAAAGGAAATACAAATAGATTCAAAACCCACAAATCTAGATCTTCTAACTAAGATCAAGATAATAAGTCAATGATATATAGATCAACTTGTCATAGACTTAACTGAATCCCCAGTTGCCACTTCAATTCACAATAATACTTTGAAATAACATGGAGATATGGTTGAAATTACACAACAAGTATTGGATGAGAACATTACCATAATGGATCACGGTAATTTAAATGAACATTTAAAATCACAAGAGACCTTACAAGATGTTCTATTTGACATAGAACATACATTATTCAATCATCAAGAACCTCTTGTTAGTTTGAAAACTTAGAAACCCAAACATTTAGTTTGAATTAAGGAAATACTTTAAGATAATTTGGCTAGTTCTTTTCAACCAACCCAAATATTGGTAAATAAATAGAGAAATTTTCAAAACTAGCAAAGTGTGAAACAATTAAATTCAAAGAATGTTTTACAATCCAATAATCAATAGCCTATGTTCTCAACTCAAGGGGTAAATCAGAACCAAGGCATGGATCAAAAGATATACGCTCTTTATGAATTCATAAAAAACCCAAGGCACATTCCACCCCAACAACAATAAAACTAGGGGCACATTCCACCCCAACAACAACAAAACCAGGGGCACATTCCACCCCAACAAAGTCTTATCCAATCCATAAATGCACCAAACATGCAAGAATAGAATTCTATGAAGGAAATTTTCTAAATATTTGAGATAAATAATAGAGTCAAAAAGTACAAATTTGATGAGATATGCCCATATCCATTTAATTTATCTATTCTCCAAAATCCCTTTCCACCTCATTTTGAGGCACCCAAGTTTGAAAAGTACAAAGGGAAAAGAGATCCACATGAATAAATACAATCATTATTCAACTTATGTCAAGAGGTTGATTATAGTAGTGAGTACTTACTATGACTATTTCCATGAAGTTTATTAGGACAAGATCTTGATTGGCTACTTAAACTACCCAAGGGATCAGTTGTGGATTGGAACAACTTATCAAAAAAGTTAATTAACCATTTCTCATACAACATAGAATATGAATTGACCATTATTGACTTATGAAAATTTAATCATCATTATGGTGAAAGCTTCACTACATATCTGCAAAGGTGCAGAACATTGGTAGGTTGCTTTCAACACAATTTAATAGACAAATAGTTGGCTAATATTTTTGCATAGAATTTGCATCCTAATGTTGCACATAATCTATGGTTATCTTGTACTAACTCATTTGAAGAAATTATTAACAAAGGAGTGTATATTGAGAAGGCTCTTATTGCTAGAAGCCTTGTTAAGATTTTTATGCAATGCGGAGCATCTAATCAGACTAAATCACCAACTTAAATAATTATATAGGATAAGCCTAAGGGATTTAACAAAAATAAGAACATGGTTGGAAATGGGGTGATAGAAACAAGACATGTACAAATGGTACATGTTATGCCTCCTTCAAATGTACAATTAACTCCCCCAAATCCACTACCTACTTTGTAGAGACAACCTCAATGAAGGAGATTTCATAACAATTTTAGAGACTTTAGCAAGTTAGGAGAATATATTGAAATAGTATTACAAAAGCTCATTGTAGCTAATTTAATTCTATGTCTAGTATCAAGGCCATTTCCTCAAGATCAACCAAAACTAGATTGGTGTTAATGTTGGAGATTGCACCCTTGGCAGGAGGCTGAGCTCCTGCCTTTTCCTTGCAACTATGGAAATTCCCCTCTCACCTATGGGACTGGTGAAGCTAGAGGAGAGAGTCTCTAAATAAGGGCTAGCTCCCTTTGATGCATCATGTTCATTCCAGCAAGTGCTAACACATACATATATATAGATATAATGGGGTGGGGGATGAAAAGGGAGAGAGATTGCAAGAAAACAAACTAGTCTAAAGAGGTGATGCACCAAATTAGGTCAACCTTCTCACATCCACACTTAAATTCAGACAAATACATACATACACTTCACATTTGGCAGAAGGACCAGGCTGCAAGAAACTGGCAGGGAGGCTTTCATGAAAACATAGAAAATAGAGAATCACCAAGGTGCTATGAAATGCACACTATAAGTAATTTCTTCTGCTTCTACACTTCCAAATACAGCTCTTCTCCTGTCAGTTGTAGAGATGGCACCTTGTAGACAACAAGTATGCTGGTGTTAAACTTGTGAAAGCATCAAGAAACAATGACTGAACACAAACAAACACTCAAGACATACTCAGATATATCTATCCAAGATAGAGGTAAAAACTGTGTTTATTAATTCAAGTGGAAATTTTGCCAGGGCTACGCCTTACAAATGTGAAAGATGATTTCTCAAATTACAAGTTCTCAATATATAGGAGAAGAAAGGAGGCCTTCTGGTGCCCCTTTTTACAAGTGGCCCATTTGCATCCCCTCATTGGGAAGAGGAAAACACTGTTGCCGATGTCATCTTTCTAAAAGAGGCCTGCTAGAACCATGCTATATAATCACTGAATTTGACTTTGGCATTCAAGCATTAATGTGGAAACATAGGCTGCCCTATTTTCTATAAATAGATTGAGATTTGTCCCCTTTTAAATGCATGGGCCACAGCATTCATGTCTTCTAGTGGTCAATTGTAGTCACTATTTCACTTGTTGGAGTCACTTCTCGAATCAGCACTTCCTTTTCACCACTTGGACTACCTACTAGCTCCATGCTTGTCACTTTGTCTTTTCCCTATCTTGTCTCTTCTGGCTCCTTCAGCCCTTGGGGGCAAACTTCTGGTGGGTCGCTACATTTCTGGGCCTTCCATGGTTAGCACTCTTCCATTTTGAAAGCAAACAGCTATTTCATTTTTTTTAATTTTGACATTCTCATAGCCATCACTACTTTGAAAACCAACGGCTAATTTTCTTTCTTAGCTTTAATAGCTTTTAGGATGTCATCATCCCTATCAAAATGTCATCGGGTCCTTCGTTGGCTTTGCTTCAGGCTTGTCTTCCTCAACCTTCTCTACGGGCACTCCTTTACCTTTTGTCTCTTCCTAGCACCTTCCTGAAGGGAAGGTGACCCTCCAACCTTTGAAAGTGTCCCTTTATTTTGGCTGAGAGTTCCCCGTAAGGGCACCTATCCTTGGGGGTCCTTTGGTGGGTTCTTTGTTCCTCTGGATGCCTCCCAGGTTCCCACAAACCTTATTCACAGACATTTCCCATGGACTTTTGTCTGCGGATAATTTTCTCAGGTTTGTCCATGCTTGTATATTTTCTGTGGGCTTTTTTTTGCAGACATTTTCTCATAGACAAAAAGTCCATGAAAATTCTCCCCGGCCCCAGCCTTTGCTTGAAGTCTACGGGCCGAATTCCTTCAGACTTTTTGTCTGAAAGAATTCCTTCAAGCAAAAAGTTTGAAGGAATTCAGGACTTAAACAAATTTGGGACTTAAATAATTTTGAACTTACCCAGTCCTTTTTCCTTTGAAATGCCTGCCCTCCATGAGGGTATTTGAACTTGAAGACTACCCTTTGACCAATTGGGCATACCCTTAAACCAAGCCATTGAACCAAAAATGGTTCAACAGTTCAAGTGGTTCAACCATTGCATGCCAATGAACCTACCAAGTGAGCCGACTATTTGAACTAGGCTGATGAACCAGGCCAAAGAACCATGGCACTAAACTTGAAGATGGATAAACCAAGTGTCGATTGAACCAGTGATGGCTTTGAAGATTGAACTAAGGTTTGAACCAGGTTGAAGAACCATGTCATTGAACCTGTGTAACTTGAAATTGATTAGCTTCAAATAGCAAGGGAAGAAGGTGACTGATTTTGGCCTGTTGGGAAAAAATGGTCAACAAATTGGTGACTCCTGGGGGAAGCATGCCTGCTATGCTTAAAGAACAGTTGCCTTGAAAATCCATTGGGCACGGAGTCAGATGCAACTATGAAAGAGTTAGAAATAGCTCCCAAATATCTGAGAATCAAAACATGAAGATTTTACCCCACATGCAAAGGGAAACACACAAGGCTAAAAAACACTACCTGTGCAAACTACACTTAGGAAAAGCAGGAAAATAAATTGAAAACAAACTACTATATACAACTAACCAGGAAAGTTCACCTCCCTCCTAGATCAAAGGGAAAACTTCCTAAGTCCCCTTTCTGGAAAGAAGACTTATGGTGCCAGGAAAGTAGCTAAATGAAAAAGAGAGTTGGTGACCTGCTCCTCTTGCCTGCCACCTGAGTTGGCTTGTATCTGAGTGGATTAGAATCAAACATGCTTCTAATATATATGTACTCTGCTTATCCTTGGAAGCCTATTGAATGCTGGTCCCTCATATTGGTGCTCTTCACCAAGAAAGTAATGGCTACTGGCTCATCACCATAAGCCCTTTGATGTGTATAGCTCCTCTGCAATGCGTCATGGTTTGACTTGTTTCCTTCTGCCTCGTTAAAGACTCTATCAGACTCATCCTCTACTTCCTCTTGGCCTTCTTGAAGAAGGGTGACTGTGGTGATGTCTAAAATGGACTCACAAAATGATTTCTCATCCCACATAACATTGCCTCTTTATTCGAAGCTTTCTTCTTCAAGGCTTTCCTCTAGGAAGACAGACCTCTCCTTTTCCTTCTCAAAAATCAGGACCTCTAGATTTTCAAAAATATTCTCCTGATCCTCCTCCAACTTAGGCTCTTCAGTGTAGTCATCCTCATCATCAAAATAGAAAGGATGTTCATCAAATAGAGGGGAAGAGAGCTCACCATGCATTTTTTCCTCCTCTTATTACTGGAACATCTGCATATATGAAAGACCTGCGTCTTCTCCATTGCTGATAAGGTCTTCACAAGGAGCATTGATGATGATTTCTTCTTCATTGTCACTCATGATAGCTTCTTAAAGATCTTTAGATTGGATCTTCTGCTCCTCACTCACCTCTTACAGAATAAGTTCTTCCTTGAGAAGGGGTGAAGTGGAAAAAACATGTGGAAGAGGAGGCAGTCCAAAAGCTAGAATCAAATGATTCTCCTTTTTCCATTTGGTTAGCACTTCATCAATATCAAGTATGGCTTGATATCTCTCTTGGAAATGTGTAGGTGGGGTGTGTTCAAACATGGAATGTGCTATTTAGTCCGATCCATCCATCACACATTGGTTGAGGAATCTCTCTTTGGATTCCAACTCTGCTATTCTCTTGGCCAGATCTTCTTGGAAATGCCTTTCCTAGAGGTCACCAGCATCATCATGAGTAGGAGCAGCCTTAGTTTCTTCAAGGTTTTGAAAAAAACCTTGCTTCTCCTCCTTCCTGCCCCATAATTCTATTTTTTCCCCAGTTTAGGATCTTGAAATTGGAATTTTGCTCCTGTGAACAAGCAGCAACTTTGTTTTCTCCAAGGTCCTGGGGCTCCTCCACAAGGTTTGGAAGTTTTATCTCTCTTTCAAGAAGTAATCTCATCCTAGCCTCTAAATATTTAATTTGCTTGGCTAGATTGTCCTGAAAGAGTCTTTCTTGGAGGTCACCAGCATGATCCTCTTCAAAGCTCTAGACTAGTTCTTGGCAATCCTTCCTCCAACTCAGAATCTGCACATCATGTTGAAAAACTTGGGGAGACTGAGGAATGCTAGGAAGAGACTATTGATGCACTGGAGGAGTCTTTAGAAGAGGGATGTGCTAGCTAGTGGTATTCCCCCCAATGGAATATTCACAATCTAAGGAGTTTAGAAGATTCATCTCCATGGGAGGTTTTTTTGATGCCCTCTAGTGTTGGAAAGCCAGGCGCATGAGATTGAGAGCAAATGCATTTGATGAGCTGGAGTGAGCAAGTGCTATCTGATAGAAAGGATTTGGTGCAAAAGAGGGGGTTTTATTTAGGATAAGAGGGGGCACACAAGGCTGACTGCCTTGAATAAATGGATTTCTCCATTTTGCTACCTCCTCTTCCATGGATTGCAAGGCCTGTGCTTGCCCAAACAAGCACTCTTCTTTATACATCAGCTCCTATTGATATCTGTACTACTCTTCTAGTCTGTTAATCTCCAATTTCAGGGTCACTTCCCTTATCATTGAATGGAAACTAGGAGAGCTGCTTGAGGGGATTGCATAAAGATCTGGAGCTTGATCATAATCATATGAAGGAAAACAAGACCCATGATTTTGTACAAAATAAATATACATACAAAAAGTGATTTCTGATGGTACCAGGCTGATTAACTAGCAAATTTAACTCAAAGTCACTAGATGCTAAAAATATTTCATTTGTTATAACAAGACTAGCATCAATCTTGAAACCTTACTGAGATGCCAAATTAAGTCCCATTGGGCATGCCAAAACTGTTGACATTAGAGATTGCACCCTTGGCAGGAGGCCAAGCTCCTACCTTCTCCTCGCAACTATGGAAACTCCCCTCTCACCTGTGGGACCAATAAAGCTAGAGGGAAAAGTCTCAAGATAAGGGCTAGCTCCCTTTGATACATCATGTTCATTCCAGAAAGTGATAACACATACATATATATAGATATAATGGGGGGGATGATAAGGGAGAGAGATTACAAGAAAACAAACTACTCTAAAGAGGTGATGTACCAAAATAAGTCAACCTTCTCACATCCACACTTAAAATCAAACAAATACATACATACACTTCACATTTGGCAGAAGGACCAGGCTGTAAGAAACTGGCAGGGAGGCTTTCATGAAAACACAAAAAATAGAGATTCACCAAGGTGCTGTGAAATGCACACTGTAAGTAATTTCTTCTGCTCCTGCACTTTCAAATACAGCTCTTCTCCTATCAATTGTAGAGATGTCACCTTGTAGACAACATGTATGCTAGTGTTGAACTTGTGAAATCATCAAGAAACAATGACTGAACACAAACAAACACTCAAGACATACTCAAATATATCTATCCAAGATAGAGGTAAAAATTGCATTTATTAATTCAGGTGGAAATTTTGCTAGGGCTACGCCTTACAAATGTGAAAGATGATTTCTCAAATGAAATTTTTTCAATATATAGGAGAAGAAAGGAGGCCTTTTGGTGCCCCTTTTTACAAGTGGCCCATTTGCATCCCCTCATTGAGAAGAGGAAAACACTGTTACCAATGTCATCTTTCTAGAAGAGGCCTACTGAAACTATGTTGTATAATCATTGAATTTGACTTTAGCATTTGAGCATTAATGTGGAAACACAAGTTACCCTCTTTTCTATAAATATATTGAGATTTGTCCCCTTTTAAATGCATGGGCCATGCCATTCACATCTTCTAGTGGTCAATTGCAGCCACTGTTTCACCTGTTGGAGTCACTTCTCAAATCAACACTTCCTTTTTGCCACTTGGACTACCTACTAGCTCCATGCTTGTCACTTTGTCTTTTCCCTATCTTGTCTCTTCTAGCTCCTTTGGCCCTCGGGGGTGAACTTCTGGTGGGTCGCTGCATTTTTGGGCCTTCCATGGTT
The DNA here is from genome assembly GCA_037957365.1 of Torreya grandis. NCBI lineage: Eukaryota > Viridiplantae > Streptophyta > Pinopsida > Cupressales > Taxaceae > Torreya > Torreya grandis. The sequence goes on from JARHVA010001057.1 coordinate 1,288,611, forward strand.
AGCGCTCTTCCATTTTGAAAGCAAACGACTATTTAATTTTTTTAATTTTGACGTTCTCATGGCCATCACCACTTTGAAAATGAATGGCTAATTTGCTTTCTTAACTTTGATAGCTTCTAGGACGTCATCATCCCTGTCAAAACATCATCGGGTCCTTTGTTGGCTTTGCTTTGGGCTTGTCTTCCTCGGCCTTCTCTGCAGGCACTCCTTTGCCTTTTGTCTCTTCCTAGCACCTTCTCGAAGGGAAGGTGACCCTCTGGCCTTTGAAAGTGTCCCTTTGTTTTGGTCGAGAGATCCTTGTAAGGGAACCTACCCTTGGGGGTCCTTTAGTGGGTCCTATGTTCCTCCAAATGCCTCTCGAGTTCTCGTGGACCTTGTTCATGGACATTTCCCGTGGACTTTTGTTTGCGAACAATTTTATTGGGTATGTCCATACTTTGTATATTTTCCATGGGCTTTTGTCTATAGACATTTTCTTGCAGACAAAAACTCCGTGGAAATTCTCCCCGACCCCAGACTTTGCTTGAAGTCTGCGACGTGAATTTGTTCAGACTTTTTGTCTGAAGGAATTCCTTCAGGCAAAAAGTCTAAAGGAATTTAGGACTTAAACAAATTTGGGACTTAAACAATTTTGAACTTACCTAGTCCTTTTTCCTTTGAAATACCTACACTCCACGAGGGTATTTGAACTTGAAGACTACCCTTCAATGAATTGGGCATACCCTTGAACCAAGTCGTTGATCCAAAAATGGTTCAACAATTCAAGTGGTTCAACCATTATACACCAATGAGCCTACCAAGTGAGCTGACTATTTGAACTAGGCTAATGAACTAGGCCAAAGAACTATGGCATTGAACTTGAAGATGGATAAACCAAGTGTCAATTGAACCAGTGATGGCTTTGAAGATTGAACTGAGGTTTAAACCAGGACAAAGAACCATGTCATTGAACCTGTGTAACCCAAAATTGACTAGCTTCGAATAGCAAGGGAAGAAGGTGACCGATTTTGGCTTGTTGGGAAAAAATGGTCAACAAATGGTACAAGAGAATGAATGGTTTAATTTTCATCATGCTGTTGGGCATGGTGCATATCATTGCATTTAATTATGACATATTATTTAAGACTTTATTAAAAGATTAAGTTGGCCCCTAATTAGGACACAAATCAAAATATGAGAATCTACAACGACCCCTTTCCTTGGCATGATCCACCATCACTAAGAAATAATCAAAATGGTCATAATCAAGGATAGAAGTAGAATCAAAACCTACAACAAGGTCAGAATCATAATGAGCATAATCAAGATCATAATGCCCACACTAATAATTTGGCTTATAATATTGTACCTTACGACTATAATAAAACTATGAGACATATTTTTGTAACCCACATTACTACTATTACTATGAAGCCACATGGCCAATCTCATGTTCCTCATAATATGGGACCCATCATTATAGGGTCAGCACCCTCTCCCCCTAGTAATACCATGTCAATTTTGCATCATCATGTTGCTACTCCATTTCCATGAGTTAATAATCCTAAATAATAGTACCATTCTTCTAATTATAAAAGCTCCTCATAGACCCAAAATTATAGAAATATAGTTAATCACCCATGAGTCACCATCCAAGGCCCTTTGCCCCACTCTTTTAATTATAATGACTCCTTTCCACCTCTAGGTTGTACAGTTACAACTAGATGCATGTGAGTTACCATCTAGGGCCCTTCACCCGCTTATTTCCATAAACCCAATGAGAACATTGTTCCAATGGTTCCAAAACTGAATACTATCCCAACAAAGACAAAACTAGTTCAATCCATATTTCAAAGGCTTTATAGTCTAATGGATCAATTGGATAAACCCCTACATAAATTTCCATATTATAACTCTTGTAGACATCTGATGTCCATAGAACCATCTTCAACAAAATTTTATAAGAGTCTATTGTGCCTACTAATATAAACCTTGATCTGTTCTAGAAACTAGTTGGACATCTATCCTCATTTTGACAAATTACATTTGATCAAAAGGACATGTCCACTCTTGGCCCAAACCACAATAACCCACTATAAATTAAGATAATCGTTACAGATCACAAGATCAAGTGGGTTCCTATAGATAATGGTTTAGGTCTAAACATCATATCTCTTAAATTGGTATGATGATTGGGTTACATGGATAAAGACATTCAGCTAGAAACTATTACAATCAAGGCTTATGATAATGTTAAGAGGGAGTCATCCGATACAATTTGGTTGCCAATCATGGTTGGGTCTATTTTTTATCACACATTATTCCATATTATAGATATTTAACTTCCTTATATCATACTTCTTAGTCATCCTCAGATCCATAAAGTACAAGTAGTTCCATCTACTCTTCACCAATGCCTTAAGTTTCCCCATGATGGGATTGAGGTTACTATTCTTGCTGATCAACAACCTTACTAGTACTACAAGCATCTTGAAGTAAAGTTTCATAATTATAACTATTACCCAATTTTAGAATTCATTATAAAGAATAACAAAGCCATTATTTCTCATCCATCTCCATCTACTTATATAGACCCCAGTGATCTAGCTTCCACTTTGATTGATCCATTTCATATAGCTTTGGACAAAAAGGTTATTATTAAAGATGCAGGCATTTCCATGTACCATCTAAAGGATGTCCTCCATATTGAAAAATTACCAAAATCCCCTAAAAAATTTGGTAAGCCTAAATTTCCCTAGTCTCCTAATAGATCCTATCAGATTTGACAACTAAAGAAGAAGCAACCAAAACCTTATGTGGTTTTTATACCTATAATTACACTAAAGAAAGATTGAGAGGCTTTTATTGAGGGAAATTAGTTATATTCTGAAGTTCTTGTGGATTGTTTTTAGAATCCAAACTATCCTATCCCTAACAGGATAACGGATCATCTTGACTATACAAGGAAAGGTCTTAGTCCACAGGCACAAGGAATTTTAGAGCCCTTATCAGCTAGAGTTATCAATTGGAATCATAGCCTTAGATTCAAACCACCAGAGGATGACCTCATGACATTTGATACTGACTCTTCTAAAGTGACTAGTAACAAGACTCCTAGTAGTGACACAACATCCCATTATAGCCTTTTTGATGATCTTGTTGGCTTAGATTTGTTTGATTTAAATTACATATTTACCATAACACCTATTGGAGCTTCCCATCCTAAAGCAAAAACACATCCTCGTGGTGCTTCCCTTCCTTAAGCAAGACATTATATCTTTACCATTAGTGCTTCTCATCTTGAAGTAAACCCTCACTATAACCTATGCCTTTTCCATTCTAAACTCATAGATTGGGATCAACAAAATTTGGTTATATTCCTTGATGAGTTTTAATATGAAGAATCAATTGCAGAATACATGGGCCTATAATATGCATTCCGCATTGGTGATCATAAGCAGGTTTTGATTTTTCATTGAATTCTTCTACCTACATTGGAGAGAAGGCAAACTTTATTAGTCATAATAAAGAACAAACATCAAGATATTTAGGTGAAAACCTCTTTGATTCACTTATCAATCAGGGAAAAATTAAAGAAAAAGACAAGCCTTTGAGTGAAAACCTATTTCAAGCACTCCTAGGCCAGCAAGTTAACTCATCCCCTCAAAATGTAGAAAGTCCATCTAGCCCAAGTTCCATAGCTAGTACAAGCATATCTTCATAACAACATCAAATATTTGAGCATCTTTCTCTTGAGTTTTTAGAGGTTTTTGCTAATTGGCCTTTACTTGAGAAGGCAGATTCTGATTCTTCATATTATTTTGATCTTTAGGAGGAATAATAAGAAGATATAGTAGAAGAAGATGATCATGACCATACATTACCTATAATTCTAGAGGAAGGATCCACACTCCTTATGGAGATCATAATAGAAGTGAATTTTAGAACCCATGAGGATCCCAAAAATGTTTATCTTGGAGCTTCCCTTATTAAAGTAAAACATGAACATATTATATCCATTCTTAAGGACTATATAGACATCTTTACATGGGAATACTCCAAAATGCTAGGCTTGGACTGAGGTTTAGTGATGCATCATCTTGTTGTTCACCCTGATGCTAAACCAGTCAAGTAAAAGTTAGAAAGATGCATCCATGTATCGCCCTTTTAGTTAAGGCTGAGTTATAAAAATTTCTAGGAGCCAATTTTATCAGACCACTGAACTACTCTGAGTGGATTTCTAACATAGTGCTAGTAAGTAAAAATACCCTAGGCATATGTGTTTGTATTGATTTTTGTGATATCAACAAAGCATACCCCAAAGATGATTTTCCTCTGCCCAACATCGACATGATTGTTGACTCAACTATAGGGTACGAGATGCTATCCTTAATGGATGGATTTTTTGGTTATAATCAGATTAAGATAGCCCCTAAAGATCAGCATAAGACCACATTCACCACTCTATGGGGGACATTCTATTACCAAGTCATGCCATTTGGTTTGAAGAATGCTAGAGCCACATATCAGTGTGCAATAACTATCATTTTCCATGACATCATGCATGACATTGTTGAGGACTATGTTGATGATATACTAGAAATATCAAGTACAAGATCTGGACACCCTAACATTCTATGAAGAATATTTGAGAGGATTCATGCATATAAATTCCAATTGAATCCTAAGAAATGTGTCTTTGGAGTCACATAAAGAAAATTTCTAGGGTTCATTATATCACAATGAGGGATTGAAGTCGACCTTATAAAGGTCAATGCTATTATGGAAATACTTCCACGAAATAATCTTAAATAGTTGCAAGGTCTACAAGGAAATATCCAGTCTATATGCAGGTTCATTTCTTAATTGGTAGATAAGTACCACCCATTTATCCACCTCTTAAATAAAGGGGAAAACTTTTAGTGGGATGAAGATTATCAGATAGCATTTTCAAAGCTTAAAACATACTTGGCCAATCCACCAATGTTATGGCCTCTAACACAAGGAAAACCATTGCTTCTTTATATATCAGCCATAGAATGTGTACTGGGGGAACTTTTGGCTCAACATGATGATCATGATAAGGAACACATGGTTTATTATTTAAGCCACACATTGATAGCCTATAAACATAATTATATGCCTATTGAGAAGGCATTTTTAGCTATGGTATTTTCCACTAAAAAATTATGACATTATATGCTAATGTTTCTCTACGCTTTTGCTATTTACATTTAGAAGAAAGAAGAAACTAAGGTTAAAGGTTAGGGGTTTGTACGTTACCTAGATTAAGTTGTGCACCATATCCAAGCATTATAGGAGATCCTCTTTGGCTGTGGAGGAAACACTTGTAAAAAGAAAAAGACTCAAACACAAAAAATGTTAGAGGTGGATATGGTGGACTGCCAAGCTAGGTGCTTAGTCCCGAAAGCGTAAAGCTCTGTGAGGGATGACAGTCCACTATTTAAGACAAAGAGATTTGTATAAAATGAAATGATAAAAGACTTACAAAAATGAAAAGGTAGAATGTTGTGTACCTATTCCCTATAATCTGTGAGTCTCAGTAGGCTGGTCAGAGGTTGTGTCTGGTCTTTGGGCTGTTTAGATTGGTTCTCTAGTTTGCACAGTCACTGACGTCGGTTAGGCTATCGATGTCGATAGGTAAATGGTGTTGACGTTGATTAAGCTACTGATGTCAGTAGGGGAAATGGGCCTTGGATAGGTCTCAGGGTATTTCTAGAATGGTTAGAGGAGTTTCTTGGAATTAGGAGGTTTATGCAAGGTTGCAGGTAGGTGACTATGGTTTGAAGAAGGGTTGAGGTAGAGGGTAGGTGTGTAAAGGAGGTGAGAATGAGAGGAAGGCCTTTCAGCCTCTCTAAGAATGAAGTTGGGTCTCTTAATAGTGTTTTTAGAAATATTAAATAAAAACTAATTACCAACGTGTTCTAAAATATTGAAATGAGAAGAAGAATACTTAGCTTTTTGGTGAAGACCCAAGGGTGTCAGGATGCTTATTCCTATTGCGGCTGATGTCAAAGACCTCATACAATATTTTCAATCCAATGTCTGAAGTGACTTCTACAGGGTTTCTATAGCTTGGAGAGTAATAATTGAATTTTGATGCTTAGTCTTAGAGTGTGTGCCTTGATATGCGAAGAGGTAGTGGCCAACTCAAGGTTAGAGTCTAGCTTATGTAACTGACATCAGCCATCCCGCTGGCATCAGTTGATAGTTGACTGATGTCAGCAGCTAGAGAATGGGTAAAAGGGCTATTTTAAGCCCTTTGCCCATTTCTCCATCTGCTAAGTGCATTTGCCATTAGAGAATGATCAAAAGATGGGTTTATTAGGCACGAGAGTTAGTTAGGAGGTTAGGATGGAGTGAGAATAGGTCATGGGTAGTTAGGGTTTAGATGACCTAGTCTCAAGGTGACTCATAGGGTAAGAAATGGTCTTAGGGTGAGGTGTCCAGGTGAGGTGTCCTAGGTGAGGTGTCTAGGTGAGGTCATTAATTTAAAATAAGTAGTTTATTTTAAATTAATAAGGTGTGTAAGTGGTTAGAAGGGGACCAAGGGGGGGCAACACAATATTGGTGTCTACATTTGCCCCTTTTTGTCTTGTGGTTTGTCTTGACAAACTGCAAGACAAAAATAGATGTGGGTTTCCCCAGGTATGAGATGAGGTATTCCCCCTTAAAGTGGGAATCAAGAAAAGGGAAGCTAAAATTAGGTACCGATTTGATAGGCAGTGGATGGGTAGGCTGAAGTTTGAGTGTGAACGTTGCAATAGCTGAGATTGCGCGTATACCACTTCACGTGATAGGTAGGTCAAATTGTCACAAGTAAGGTCAAGGAGCACTAAAATTGAAGTAAGTGGTCCCCAGCTTATTAGTGGTAGCTGATTGGGTTAAACGATCAAAGCTGTAGCTCTAATGGTTGAGGAGGACTAAAACCAAACTAACCGGTCCCCAACTTTTTGGTCGTAGCTGATTGGGTTAGATCGATCAAAGATGTAGCTCTAATGGTCGTCATGTTCCAAGTATCTGGGCTAGGAAGTGCTCCTAGAAAACATGAAAATGTCACAAATATTAGGGATCAACTTGGTCACAATCTGACAATACATATGAGGGGCATAATGTGGGGTGTGTACAATTTGCTAACTATTCGTGAGGTAGCATATATGCAATCAAAACAACCAAGGTAGAGTTGTCTCGAAAGTGGTCATGGTCTGAGGAGATAGTCACAATCTCTAAGGTCATTGGTCAAGTCAGGCTGAGATATAAGTGATCTCAAGTGTTGTTTGTTATGGTTAGGGAGATATATGTGATCTCCAATGTGCCCCATGAGAAGTCCAGGTGACTTCTACAATGTCAGGGCTAGTTGTTTGGTCATGATCTTGGACAGTTTTAGGTCAAATAGTTGGTCCATTGGGTAGATGGAGGAACAAATGGCTGAGCTAACCTCAAAAGACCCCATGTAAATTGAGTGCTACCTACATAACCCCTATTTTAAGGGCCTCAGGCCAATGTAGTTCTCCCAAAAAGGAAAAGTGGATGGTAGGTTATGGATTGGGTTTGACTAAAGTAGCCAGTGGTTGAAGGTTATATGGTTGGTCCATCAAGTAGATGAATGAATGAATGGTCGAGCTAACCTCAGAAGACCCCATGCCAACTAAGTGTTGCCTACATAGCCCCTGTTTTAAGGGCATTAATCCAATGTAGTTCTCCCCAAAGGGGAAGATGGAGTCAAAGAGGTTAATAGTTGGTTTGGTCATGTTAGTGTATGATGATGTTACAACCTTTTCCATATTATGTGATGGTGTATGCTGTAACATAGGTTATGTGGTTTTTCATCCTTAGCAATTTTCCATATTGGTGATGATGTATGCTAAAAATGAAATGAGTTTATTTATGCTTCAATAAATTTTCATATTGGTGATGGTATATGCTTGACATAAATTGTGTTTGGTTGATAGTTGTTTTGGTTATGCTTGAAATGATGAATGTATAATGATGTTACAGCCTTTTCCATATTGTGTGATGGTGTATGTTGTAACATAGGTTATGTGGTTTTTCACCCTTCGAAATTTTCCATATTGGTGATGGTGTATGCTAAAAATGAAATGAGTTTATTTATGCTTCAGTAGGTTTCCATATTGGTGATGGTATATGCTTGACATAAATTGTGTTTAGTTGATAGTTTCCATGTGTATTGTTTTTCATGGAAACTAGTGTGAATGGGCTATGATAATTTATATAACACAAATTGGTATTTGTATTAAATAAATCATGATACTATGTTAGTGGTTGGAAAATGTTTGGTTGTCATGTTATTGGCATGTGAGGAAAGTGTGTAAAAAGTAAAAGGTGCGTTGCTTTTTCATTGATAAGAACCATAATGATAGCATAGATAGGGTTGTTGCAAACAAAATCCCCATTCATGCATTACATCATTTGACCATTGATTTGTGTTAGAGAAATACTCTAATCACTTGATATTAAATGAGCTCAAAGTCCCTTGAGAATGTTGGGGTAATAGGTTTGAGTATGTGATATGTGAGGAGGGTGTAACCCTTTTTAGCAGGGATAACTTTGCCCCTTTTATAGGTGACCCTGAGAACAACTATAGGCAAGTCCATGACTTAATAGTATGTCAGTCATTTTTTTTTGGTAGACTAATCAATGCGGGAAGTCTACTTTGGGATGTTGTTTTGTGTTGTGGTCATGTGAAGCTGATTGATGTGAGAAGCTTCTGAGAGGGTGATGTTTGTATCAAAATTTGGGCATAGCCATCCTTCAAGGGAATGGTCTATGTTTTGCCTCATATGTTTTGATAGCTTTGAATAGCTATCCTTCAAGGGAGCAGTCTATTAATTATAGCAATAATGCAGCTGTCCTTCGAGGGAGCAGTCTACACTTATAGTTTATGACCTTTGGTTAGGCATCCCAATTTTTATGTTTCTTTTTTGTTGACTAAACTTTTAGTCATAGACTAGACTATAGAGGTTTAAGGGTTTCCCTTTTATTAGGACAAAGCATAAATGCTTAAAAAAGGGTTAACTAATGTTTATGGGGAAAAAGGGTTGAAAGGAATAGGAATGAGGATGACGGGGGTTGCTCAAGGGACGAGCTCAAGTTTAAACATCAAGTGAATGATTACTTGATTAACAGTAGAATGGTCACAGATGTAAGGCATTAAGGGCCTCAAGTTTTGGCCGACCTTCAAGAGAAGATAGAAGATAAGTCCCTGATCCATACTTGTGCATTATTATGTAAGGTCTAAGCCAATTAGGAGCAAACTTGCCTCGTTTGCTTCTTTACATATTGGTCACATGTTGGTTTTCCTTAAGGACGAGATCTCTAATTTTGAAATCTCACTCTTTCAAATTTTTGTTATAGGCACGTTTGACGTGATGTTGGATGTGAAGTAGGTTAACATGTTGCTGGCATTTGGTACAACGCTGAACATAGTCATTGCAATATTGATGTAGAGTGGGCCAATAATAACCCAGGTGGAGGATGTGTTTTGCAACCAAGTTACCACTGAAATGTCCCCCACAAATTCCATCATGGACTTGTTTGATGGCATGAGATGTCTCAATGGTGGTTAAGCATTGGAAAAGGAGGCCATCAAGACCTTGTTTGTAGAGAATACCCCCTAGCATGGTGTATCGAGTAGTACTCTTGATCAAAATCCTATCGTCCATTGCTAGAGAGATGAGGAGGAATGATAGAATAAGTCAAGTAGTCAACAAGTCATTTATACCAAATGTCATGTGGACTAGAAAGGTTAGGAGGAATTTCCCCCAGAGATGTTGGTTGATATGTGCCCAAGATAGAAATCTTGGGTTTTGGTGGTTGAGAGGGCTTGATGAATAGATATATTCTAAGGGTAGAGACCTACTCTTTTCCTTTATCCTTTGATTTTTGGGACTTGGTGGCCACGTTAATGGTGTTGATTTTGAATAAAGGTGGAGAAGGTGGTAAAGGGACCATAGTCTCACGTTGGGATCCCAATTTAGGTGAGGAGGTTTGGGAGGCATGGGATGGTGTCAGTGGTTTGTCAAAAGAATGGTCGAGAGAATCCTCAACAAGAAGGGTGCCTTTTTCCAAGTGTTGGAAAATGGAAACCTTAAGGGTGCATAAATGCTCAGTATCATGTCCACATGTGCGATGATACCAACATATTTTAGTGTCATCAAACCAAGATGGTTTTGATTCGAGAGGTTGGTATGGTTTAATGGGTAGGAGAGCGATGCTAGAAGACTGCAACAATCAACATAACATCGAAGCATAAGAACCCCCTAATGGGTCTGCACTCATTGTAGTAGGGGTTGATAACTTCTATTTAGGAGTTGTAAGGGGGGTTTTCGTACCTCCTTTTTGGTTGGTGATGTGGCCACATGTGTAGATGTCACTTTTTTGATGAGAGGTGTTGGATTTTTCGGAGGAAGTATGTTTTTGACAGGTAGTGGGAGTAATGGAGGTAGTTTGTTTTTGTGAGGTGTTGGAGTAGGGAGCACTCCTATTAAAGTAGAATGATGTGGACCCAAGATAAAGGGTAATAATGAAGGTGGGGGAGGAATTCTCTGACATGGTTTAGCAGCCTTCTTTAGTTTAGTGTGAGGACTACTATTGTGTGGGGTGAGGTTCAAATCTACCTTCACTTGTGGGTGAGTGAGGTTCGATATAGGGCAAACACTTAAAGATTTAATCTGTTTCAGCATGATGGATGCCTATGAGGGTTTGGCTTCAAACATGGAAGGTTGAGCTTCTGATGACTTAGAGGTGGAAGCCTGATCCTTGTCAAAAACTTTGGGGTGAATCATTGCAAAAGGGTCGGCAGTATAAGGTGAAGAAAAATGTGTAAGATAACGAGCCTTAAGCTGATCCCATAATGCCTCACGTTTTAAGTTCTTAGAATGGAGAAATCCTAAGTTTTTTGCCAATCGTGAGAGGGTTTAGATGACATCACATGAGGTCTTACAGTCGGTCTTTTAGAGGATTTGGGCGATTGTGAGAGTGGAAATGTGTTAGACACAGCGATCACAGGCCAAAGGTGAGAGAAAACCATCATCAGATCTTCTTCAACTGAAGTGGGTGAGATGGCAAGTACTTCTCTTGGTGGAGAAGGGATTGGAGAATGTGGCTCTTCAAGAGGATAGAGCACAGGGATGATCATGCCTTCCATGTGTGGTCTAGGAGTGTCAAAATTATGATCCTCCATTGGTGATAAAAAGGATGAGGGTGAGGCCACTGACGTTGGTGTCATCAAAGCATCCTCCAATATAGGAGAGGTCAAAGTAGACTCTCCTACATGTGAAAGGGGGGTTGATGGAAGACTATCCTCCATTGGTGGAGGACAAATATGAGAGGAAGACTCCTCTAAAGGGTGAAGTAGAGGGATTATGGCCCCTTCTACATGAGGGCGTGGGGTATGAATGGTAACTTCTTCTAATGGTAGAAGAAGAGGGAAGGTAGGGGCAAGAGGAATAGGTAATATGGGTTCCTCACGAGGTAGAAGTATGTGTGGAGGAGGTGTTTGATGTCATGGGGGTGATATGGGTAGAATAGGCTCTTCTACCCATGGTGGAGAAATGAGTTGACTAACCTCTTCAGATTGTGGGAGAGGTTGGTTAGGAATAAAAGGAAAGACCGTGTTGATCGTGCATATATTGTGCTCTTAAAGGTCACTGACCATGGTTTGAACATTGTTTTGACTTGGGGGATGGTTAGGAAATGGTTGCCTAACGACATCCATGTTTTGGTTGGCCAGTGCATTTGGGTTATCCAAAACAAGGTCCCCTTTGTCTAACATGTCTTTAACAATGTTTTTGAGTGTTTTGCAATTGTCTATGTCATGACCCTTGACACGATGATAGTTACAAAAGTCATTTTCCATATACCATGCAGGGATGGCTTGTGAGGGGTTAAATTAGACAAGTCAAATTTGAGGGAGATTGAGGACCCCCTGCTTCACTAATTTATCCAATATAGAAGCATATGATTCTCTTATTAGAGTGTATTGACGCTGTATATACCGTTGTTAGAATTGTTTTATGATATTTTGTGATGTGGAAGGTTTAGTTTGGTTAGTTGTAGTTGAAGATGATGACCTAAGGACCATAGTGTTTGTTGATCCCTTGGACTTGGAGTGGGAAGAAGGTTGGGAAGAAGAAGGGTCATTAGATTTTGCATTGGTATTTTTACTATGCACTTTGACTCTATCCTCTTCAACTGCATGGAGTTCAAGCTTTCGGGCCATGGTGAAAGCTTCATCAAATGTGCAGAAGGTTTGAACCCACAAAGTGGATGAGATGTGCTTGGCACATGCTCTTGAAAAGAGCTCAATGAGCTCAGGTTGGGGTAGTGAGAAGGAGAGTTAGTTAATCAAACCTCTCCAATGGGCAATGAAGTCAGCTATTGATTCATCGTCAAATTGTTTGATGGAATAAAGGTCTGTGATGGAGACCTTCTTGGTGATGTTGATTGAAAAATGGTCAAGAAATATTTGGGTGAGTTGACTGAAGGAAAAGAGAGAATGAGTGGTAATGGAGCTATACCAGTCAAGGGTGGTACCAAAAAGTGACATAGGGAATGTATGAAGTAATAACACATCATCATGCGCTATGAGGTAGCAAGTGTGTCTAAACGCTCATAGATGTTGTTGTGGGTCCTCTTTACTCTAAAAGCGAGTAAATTTTGGGAGTTCCCACTAGCTAGGGTATGGTCAAATGGGGACTGAAGGGTGGATAGGTTCATTATAGATTTGTTCATATGAAAGAATACTCTTTGAACCTAAAATAGATGTCTCAAGATTGGGCATCTTATCCATCAACATCTTAATTAGATTAGCTAATGGATTGGTAGGAGGGGCATCCCCTAGGTTATAGGGTACTTGGAAGGCATTGAGAGGGGCGTATGACGTACTTGGTTGCATTTGTGTAGGTGCAACATATTGGTAGTTCATCATAGGGACTGATATTGAGGTCAAGGGGGCTTGTACCATGAAGTTGGGGGGCACAACTTGACTAGATGTTGCCAAGGGTGGTTGAATGGCAGTGAGACTAGTTAAAGGATAGGTAGTCACTCTTGTATTTATGGGTGCAAGAGTGGGTGGGATAGAGACAATCAAGTTTTGGAAAGGTGTCAAACTTAGTTGAATTGTTTGTGGTTGAGGGGGTATGGAAACCCCAATGGAGGTAGGTCTAGAAATAGAAGGAGAGGCCAAATCTTGAACATTGGCCATGGTTGGGTTACTGGTTGAGGCAATGGCCTGAGTGACCATAGTTTAGGTAGTAGATGCTGTTGATATCATTGCCGCTTCATCCAAAGAAGTTGGCATCCCATAAATAGGATTACCTGAAGGATCTCATGTTTGGCTTCTAGCGAGATAGTGTTAGAGAGTCTTGACGTTGAGGTCAAGGAATCTCTCAAAGTCTTGATCCCCTATGGGAACAATACGAGGTTGACTTGGGGTAGGTTGGATAGGAGTATGCTCAGTGTCTGAAGTATACTCCATTAGAGAACTTGGTATGAAAGGTGAAGGTGGGAGTGGTTGTTGCCTTGCATGGTCAACAAGGGATTTGGATTGACTGCATGTCAAAACCATCCAAAACAAAAGGGGTTTAGGTTCCAAAAACTATGTGTTTTAGTTTCAGAAAACTAGAATTTATGTTTAACAGCAAAAAAGTCAGGTTTTAAGCTTTGCTATTTTGGAAAGAAAATTTGTTGATAGTGACCGACGTCGATGGAAAAATTGATGTCAGTGAAGATATGTTGCCGATGTCAGTCAGATAACTGATGTCGGTAAAAAAAATTTGCTGACGTTGATGGAAAAGCTGATGTTGGTTTATGTGTAATTCCAGAAACACAAAAAATTGATAGTTTTTGGAAGAAGGAGAAATTATGAGTTATTTTTGGACCTCAAAATGATGCAACCTTACCAGCTCAAATAATCAAATAAAAACAATAGAAAAGGTGATTTGGCAAGCAACCTCTAAAACATTAGATTCCTAGGAATAAATTTTAGAGTCGTGGTGACTTATGCCTTAGAAGAATATGTTTGGGAATTGGGCTTTTAGGACAGGTCCTAAAGAGGAAGTCTATGGCTAGTTTCAGGTTATGTTTTGGTGCTCAAAAATCTATGTTAGGTTTAGTACGTGGCTTGGTGCTAGGGCTTGCTCCCTTCACTTCATGAACCCAGAGCTAAGCTGGGCCACTTAGCCAATATATACTTTGCCTATAGTTTATACTCTGCCAGAGAACAAAGTGGATCCTCCCCTTGGTAGTGAAGTCCAAGTAGGATCTCCAGGAAGGGTAAGGTATCTGCTAGGTGATGAAATCCTAGATGGGCCTTGTCTCAAGTATGTTATATGTTTGATTTGATTGTGATTGTGGTCTGGTTGTGTAACATTTGTGCACTATGATTTATTCATAATGCTTTTAATTACTAAGTGAGCTAAATATGCATTCAAGCAGGAATGAAATGCAATAGTTTTTAACCCAAATTGAAATATGTTTGTTCAAATGCAAACAATTTGGAGAAGAGGTTAAGAACATGAATTTTTCACTACTCTAAGATGCAGGCAAGAAGTGACAAGAAGAAAAAGAGATATTATTTTTAACTTCCACTTATGATTTATTTTTGAAATAAAGAGATAGAAGAAGGATACAAGAAGAGAATATTTTTCTAATGCATCTATATGAAAGTTTGATTTTTAGAAGAATGAACCCAAGAAAAACTCCAGGGTCCCACCGGGCGTGATAGAATGTTTCTCTATGTTTTTGCTATTTACATTCAGAAGAAAGAAGAAACTAAGGTTAAAGGTCAGGGGTTTGTACGTTACTTAGATTAAGTTGCGTACCATATCCAAGCATTGTAGGAGCTCCTCTTTGGCTGTGGAGGAAACACCTATAGAAAGAAAAAGACTCAAACACAAAAAATGTTAGAGGTGGATATGGTGGACTGCCAAGCTAGGTGCTCGGTCTTGAAAGCATTAAGCTCTGTGAGGGGTGACAGTCTACAATTTAAGACAAAGAGATTTGTATAAAATGAAATGATAAAAGACTTACATAAATGAAAAGTCAGAATGTTGTGTACCTATTCCCTATAATCCATGAGTCACAACAAGCTAGTCAGAGGTTGTGTCTAGTCTTTGGGCTATTTAGATTGGTTCTCTAGTTTGCACAGTCACCGATGTCAGTTAGGCTATCGATGCTGGTAGGTAAATGGTGTCGATGTTAGTTAAGCTACCGATGTTGGTATGGGAAATGGGCCATGGACGAGTCTCAGGGTATTTCCAGAATGGTTAGAGGAGTTTCCTGGAATTAGGAGGTTTATGCAAGGTTGTAGGTAGGTGACTATGGTCTGAAGAAGGGTTGAGGCAGAGGGTAGGTGTGTAAAGGAGGTGAGAATGAGAGGAAGGCCTTTCAGCCTCTCCAAGAATGAAGTCAGGTCTCTTAACAGTTTTTTTAGAAATACTAAATAAAAACTAATTACCAACGTGTTCTAAAATACTGAAATGAGAAGAAGAATACTTGGCTTTTTGGTGAAGACCCAAGGGTGTCAGGATGCTTATTCCTATTGTAGTTGATGTCGAAGACCTTGTACAATATTTTCATTCCAATGTTTGAAGTGACTTCTATAGAGGTTTTATAGCCTAGAGAGCGATAATCAAATTCTGATGCTTAGTCTCAGAGCGTGTGCCTTGATATGTGAAGAGGCAACGGCCAACTCAAGGTTAGAGTCTAGCTTATGTAACCAACGTCGGTGATCCCACTGGCATTGGCCAATAGTTGACCAATGTCGATGGCTAGAGAATGGGTAAAAGGGCTATTTTAAGCCCTTTTCCCATTTCTCCATTTGCCAAGTGCATTTTTTATTGGAGAATGGTCAAAAGATGGGTTTATTAGGCATGAGAGTTAGTTAGGAGGTTAGGATGGAGTGATAATAGGTCATGGGTAGTTAGGGTTTAAATGACCTAGTCTTAGGGTGACTCATAGGGTAAGAAATGGTCTTAGGGTGAGGTGTCCAGGTGAGGTGTCCTAGGTGAGGTGTCTAGGTGAGGTCATTAATTTAAAATAAGTTATTTATTTTAAATTAATAAGGTGTGTAAATGGTTAGAAGGGGACCAAGGGGGGTCGACACAATATTGGTGTCTATAGCTAAATAAAAAAACTATTGTTATCACCAAGGTAGATCCTCTCAAGTTCCTCTTATCTAAATTAGCTCTTCAAGGATGTATGACTAAATGGATTATTCTCCTCAATGAGTTTTATATTGAGTATTAGAATCAGAAGGCAATCAAAGAACAAGTTTTTGTAGAATAACTTACATAAACTCCTATTACTACCACTCAACCTCTCAACTTTGACTTTCCAGATGATTCTATCATGATTATAAAACAAACATCACAAGAACCTAAATAATGGACACTCTTTTTTGATGGATATTTCACATATCAAGAGTTTGGAGCTGGCATATTTTTTATCACACCATAGGGGGATTTGATCCCCAAAGCATTCCATATATAATTTTAATGTACAAAAAATATGGCCAAATATGAGGCATTAGTTTTAGGGATCCATCTTACCATATAGTGGGATATTCAAAGATTAAAAGTCTACGGAGATTCATAACTAATCATAAATCAGACAATTGATTAGTATTAAATAAGAGATGATAAGTTTGTTACTTATAAGTAAATAGTTGATAACCTTAAACACATTTTAAATCTTTGTAGTTTGAGTAAGTTCTATGAGTCAACAATAGATCTGATGATGCCATGGCAACAATTGGTTCCATGATTCAAATGCATGATAGTACTAAAGAGTATCATTTTTTGATTGAAAATCTTCTTCAGCTAGCATATATTCTATCAAATTTAGAGAGGATATACACCATTGTTGATCCTAATCCCTCACCTGAGTTACCATGGTACCAAGATTTTTATAACTATTTCCATAGCCATGTATTTCCTACCAATCTTTCCAATAACCAAAAAAAACTATTCCTTCATCGCTTAACATGTGATATCCTCTTTGGGAACATGCTTTATCATAAAGGCTATGATGTAATGCTTCTTCATTATTTATCTTTAGGAGAATCTAAGCTGGCACTAAAGGAGGTTCATAAAGGAATGTGTGGAGCCCATACCAATGGTGTAGTCCCAACAAAGAAACTCCTTAGAATAGGCTATTAGTGGTCCAAAATGGAGATAGATGCTTGTAATTATGTAAAAAATTGTGTTCCTTGTCAGCAACATGGCAACTTGATATATGCACCTTCCTTATCATTGTAGCCAATTACAACACCATGGTTGTTCTCAACATGGGGTCTCAATCTCATTGGGAGAATTAACCCAACATCTTCAAATGGCCATAAACAAATTTTAACTACAACTGAGTACTTTACCAAGTGGATTGAGGCCATTACTCTCACTTATGTTACTAGGAAACAAATAGCCAATTCATTCATTACCATATCATCTATCGATATGGCATTCCAACCTATATTATATCCAATAATGATGGATCCTTTGTAAAGCAAGATGTGAAATATCTTTATGCAAAATTCAAGATCAAGCACAAGAAATCCACTCCATATAACTTGCAAGGTTATGGACAAGCTGAGGTGTCAAATAAAACCATTCTAGCCATCTTTAAAAATATTATCAATGATGTTGGCCGTAATTAGCACTTGTAACTTTTTCTTTCCCTCTGGGCTTATATACCAATCATCGCACCCAAACTGGAGCTACTCTATACTCTATTTTTGGCACTAAATCTATCATCCCAGTCAAGATTGAGATCCCATCATTAAGAATATCACTAGATCATATTGAAGATGATGAAGACTATAGAACGTCATGGCTACAAAAACTAGAACTTCTTAATGGTAAGCATTTGGCTTCCCTAAAAAACTTGTAGGCCTATTAGAATAGATTGTGGAGAGGCTATAACAAATGCATTCTCCCTCAAGAAATTGAAATTGGTGACTTAGTTTTGAAAGAGAACCATAAAAACATGAATGTTTAACCCAAAAAGAAAGGCAAGTTTCAGCCTAATTGATTAGGACCGTATATTATCACAACAAACTATGGATTAGGAGCATACTAACTGGCTAAACCTAATGGTGAAGAACTTTCAGAGCCCATGAACATCATACACCTTAAGAGGTTATACTTATGAATAGATTTGAATCACTGTCTATAAGACCCTTAACTTGGGGGCAACTTGTGTTGTCATAATTTTATCCCACCCTTTTATCTTACCTTGAACACATTTTATACAACCCTGGTTAAATTTTCACAATTCCTAACAATAAAGGCTTCGAACCCTAGGTATTTTGAATACATTCTTCATCCCATTATGGATTTCTCTCTTTGAGAAGCATATTTTCATTATGTCTAAGGCATGTTATAAGTGTTGTTCCCAAAATCTGTCACTCATTTTTGGGGATAACATATCAACTATTTTGGTCCTGCAGGCCAAAATTCTCTCTTCCCTTCTCAAAAAAATGTTTTGAGCATCCAAGTTCTTCAATTATTCAAGCTTTTTCAGTGAAGGGACTCATAGGTTCAATAGGTTCAACAACTTCAACAGGTGAGATCTCATAAAGAGACATGTTCCCAACACTTAGGCATTTCAAGGCTGGTTCAACCAAAAGGTCCATCGGCCGACTTTAATCAAAAGATCGAACCATTGAGCCATTGAACCTTGAACCAAAAGGTTCAAAGGTTTAATGGGTTCAAAGGTTCAATGACATTGGCAGACTTAAAAGAGTTAAGCGCTTTGGCAAGTTCAAAGTTTAACCGCTTCAAAAAGTTCAACGAGTTCAAAGGACTTAATGAAAAGAAGGCTTCGAAGAGTAAAGGTTGAACCATTGAACCATTGAACTTTGAACCAAAATGGTTCAATGAGTTTAATAAGATTAAAATACTTAAACAAAAGAAGACTTCAAAGAAGAAAGATTGAACCATTGAACTATTGAACTTTGAACCAAAATGGTTCAAAGGTTCAATGTTCGATGAGTTCAATAAATTTTGAGAGACTTAGAAGAACAAAGGATTTGAAGAACAAAGAATGAACAATTGAACCATTGAACCTTGAACCAAAAGAGTTCAAAGTTAAAAGTTTTAATGAGCTCAATAGAAAAGAAAATGATCCAAAAAGTTTGAAGGAATAAAAGATTATGAGAAAGAGAATGAACCGTTGAACCTTGAACCAAAATGGTTCAAATTTCAAAGGTTCAAAGGTTTAAGGAAGCTTCGAGTGAAGGAAGGAAGTGGAAGATTCCAGAGACAAGTTCAAAGAGATGATTCAACCGAAGAGGAAAGAAAGTGATTGAACTAAGAAAGTGATTGAACTAAGAAAGTGACTGAACCAAGGAAGCGATTAAACCAATGAAGCGATTGAACCAAAGAAGGGATTGAACCAAAGAAGGGATTGAACCAAGGGACCACCCATATCACCTAAACCATTGAACCATTAAACTAATGAACTTTCAAAGTTTAAAGGTTCAACATAGTTCAAGTGACCAAATGACCAATGACGTCCTCATGGACGTCAAATTTAAGGTAATAAAATGCCCATTTATTTTAAAATATGGCACGAAAACTAAAGACAAAACTCAGCAAACAGATGAAGAAAGAGCCAAAAGAGCCTGCTAAAGGTAAGAAGATAGCTTGAGAGCTCAAAAAGCTACAAGGGATACTGAAATATTTACAAGGGAGTTATTCCAGTAGGTGGAACAGTCCACCAAGTAGACATCTTAGCGTGCAAACATTTAAAGGCGTGGCCTATTTTTCTCCATCAAGTAAAGATGAAGTGGATACTGTGTAAATATTAGGAAGAGGACCAGGTGGCCTATACTTTAAAAGAGGCATTTGAGATGAATTGGCATGCCACAGTTAAGGCTGATGCTCTGTTCTAGCATGGCCCCTTGATAAAATTGAAAATGCATTCAAGGCATTGAATGCAACATGGGCCATTTCATGAAACAAATTGCCAAGTCTTTCTTGACTGCTATATATTATAATCTCTTATTTTATGCAAAAGAGATGTCTCTGATATAGAAGCAAAACTCTACCCAAATTGAAAGACATTTCTTGAGACTTTGAGCTTAGATTGTTAATCATATTTCTTTATTTGAATGAGAAATCAAGTGACCTTTCAGACTTTATGTTGGAATAGCTTGTGTTTTTGAGGAATTTTTTTTTGTCTATTTCCTAAATGCATTCTTGTCCATTTAATTAAGTAGGACTAGTGGAAGTAACCAGGAAGGTGTCCTGAAGCCGACTGTGGAGAGACTTTGTGCTACCACAATTGTCTTTAGTGTGTTTATTTTTCTATTTCTATTGAAAAGATCTTGGGATGACTTTATGCCCCCATTATCCTCTGTATTTCACTCTTTGGCAGTTGAGGGGGAGACTTTGTGCTACACCTCATTCTGCTGGTTATTGCACCCAGTTACATTTACTTATCACTAACAAAAAGAATTTTTGCTATTTACTGTAGACCACTTCTAAAAGAAGAGAAGTGCCTTATGTCATTTCACTAGGATTTCTCCTTTGTCTGTGAACATTATCTCTAAAAAAAGAGAGATAGATGGTGTTATTCTACCCTTGAGTGTTATTTTTTGCTTATATATAGTATATAGCTCCTCATATTTATAGGGAACCTCCCTTTGATGAGAGGAGAGATTTGTCCTCCTTTGATGTGGTAAACCTACACATTTGGCTGACAAATCTCCTTATGATGTGGTTAAAACAACCATTTTTTCTCATCAGTTAGCTAGTGACAAAATATTCACCCAACAGTTTTTGGTGACTCCGTTGGTGAAGAACAAGCAGCTTGAAGCCTCAAGCTTCAAACTGAAGCAGTTTCAATTCTTTTCCATTTCAAGTTTTACAATATGGTATCTCCATAGTATACAAGAAGCCAGAGATCCAAAGGTATTGTTGACCCTATATTTGAGTTGGCCCAACAAAGTGATTTTGATCTATTTCTTTCACCATCTCACTTCCAATGAACTAGGAGTTTTCATCCTACAAAAGTTAGGTCTCCATTACCAGGCAAAGCATCCATTTCCACTGTTAGCAGAGCTTTGTCACTATATACCCCTCAAGTATTTTTTATCCCTCCCTTCAATAGTCAAATAATGGCAGTTCAAGTCCCCTAGGGTAACTCTTTTGGCACACTCAACTTAACTCCACCTCTACATGAGCTACCATGCAGTTCAAGGAAAAATTTCCCTAAGTTCTTTGGTGATGGGAGAGTTCATCTTGATGAACATATTGTAGCCTTCAAAATTGCTTGTAGTGTGATAGGCATGGAGTAAAAGGATGTAGTAGTTAGGCTATTTATGGAAACATTGTAAGGTGCTGCTACAAACTGGTTTTACCATCTGTAGGTTCAATCTATGACTGACTGGAACACCCTCAAAGCCAAATTCAAAGCTAAGTTCAAGCCTACAGAAGATGCGTATGCCCTATTGGCCCATCTCACACAGATGAAGAAGGAGCCTCATGAACCTATGAGGGACTTCATAGCCAAGTTTGACAAGCTGAAGAATATGATTCCTACCATTGCTCAGCCAACATCTGAGAACCTTAAATATTTTTTCATCGATTCTCAGCTTCTAAAAGTGAGTTTTCTGATGAGATGGGCTAGCCACATAGACCTTGCTACTGCTTAGGATTTGGCCACTGAGGTGGAAGATGATCTCATCTTGGTAGGGAAGATAAGGAGAGATCCTAATAGAGGTAAATCTTCTTCATCCTTTGAATATCCATCTATAGGTACCACTGATCTAATGGTGTAGAAGCTGGCAAATAAATTGCTAGCTCTTAGGAAGCAAATGGTGCAAGGGATGTCTTCTACTCCTTTGTATAGAGATATACCAAGGAGAACTTTTCCCAATTAGTTGTACCAAGGCAATGCTACCAAGAATCAAGGGCAGCCAAATCATCTTCCTCCCCACAAGGGAAACTTGCCATTGAATCAAATCCAACCAACTCAGCAGTTGAATACCTTGAAACAAAATCAAATTTCTTTTTCCAACATGAGTTAAACCTAGAAGATGACATTGATCTCTTTGCAGTAGACCAAGAAGAATCAGCTGGTGACTCCAACATTGATTTCCTAAATTACCAGGAAAAACCTAGAAGTAAAGGTGAAGCACTTGATGGATCATACGTTGTATTCACCCAATCCTAAAACCAGTCAGCCTAGCAAGTTGATAAGAAAAAAATAGAGGAGCATTCTCAACCAACAATTTCAATTGCTAAGCAGGGAACCACTCTGCCTTTTCAATCAAAGGACTCGGTGATCACTAAAAAGGTAAGTACATCAAGCATTCATTCATCTTCAACTTAAAATTCATAAACTAGTACCCCATATAAACTAGAAGGATGAACTTCCTTCCTCTATTCCTAGTCCATTTTAGTCATTTGACATAGTCGACCATGTCAAGAAGACCAAAATTCAAATGACTGAGTTTAAATTCTTGCAATCTAATCTTGAGCAGTTGGATAAGTTAATGAAATGTGTGAAGGATAAATCTATCCCTATAGGACAAGAAATTTTGAAAGTAACTCCTGGTCCCCCGAAGAACACATCCACCCAGAATAAACTTGTCATTACTCTTCCTACTGCCCGTGGAAAAATAGAACCATTTTATGTTTCCCTACTAATAAATGGACACCAACTAAATAATTGTATCATAGATTCAGGTGCATCTAACAACATCATGCCTATTAAAGTAGCTGAATCCCTTGGTCTCACACTGACCAAGACATTTGAGAGATGTTTTTCCATAGAGAACAAATAAGTGCCACTATTGGGACAAATCAACGATGCCCAATTTGCTTTTACAACATTCCCAAATAAGATAATTAAGATGAAAGTCTTGGTGGCCGACGTCCTAGCCTCATACAACATTATTCTTAGGTGAAATTTTTACAAAGATGTTGGTGGTGAGTTAAGTATGGACCTATCTAAAGTAAGGATCCTGGTCAAAGGCATCATGTAGAGGTTACTCCCTGAGAAGGAAGAAAAATATGTTATCACTCAAATATCAGTGTCTGAAGCTCAAATTCTATTTGAGTCTTCAAGTGTGGGTAGTTACTTCTTATCCATAGAGAAGGTTCATGTGGAAATTCTTGAATATGATAGTGTGACAATTGATTCAGACAAAATAGTAGAATAATTAATTGGACATAGTGAAAGTGTATAAGAATCCTCCCCTCTAATTAAAGATAAATCTAAGGAAAAATTAGTTCCTGATGATGTCTAGATTTTGGAATTTGATGACAACTATTCTTCTACCAGCTCAGAAGCTAGGATTGTGTTGATATCTCCTCAAAGAGATATTTTCACCTATTCTTATAAATTGTAGTTCAACAATACCAACAATACTACTGAATATGAGTTGATGCTACTCAGATTGAAGGCTGCTCAAGATAGGGGCATCAAACTCCTTCATGTTAAAGGCGATGCTAAACTAGTGGTTTTCTAGGTTAGGGACCTATACCAAACCAAAAATGAGAGGTTGTGCCATTATTGCAATCTAGTTTGGGATCAAATTGAAAACTTTGATGCTTTTAGTATCTCTGTGGTACCTAGGGAATTCAATGACCGAGATAATGCATTATCTATTTTTGCAACTCTTTTAGTTCCTCACCTAGATTTTAAGGGAGATAGGTATACTATCAAACTAGTCTTTCAACCAAGTGTGCTTGACAATGTCAATCATTGACAAGTGTTTAATGGCAACTACCAAATCATCACCTTTTTGGAACAAAAAGACAGGTTTGAACAGCTTCAATTTGAAGGTAGTGAGCCTCAAACACTTGAATCAGCCCCTAAAACAAGTTTAGACACAGGTGAAAGATTCTTGCAGCTCAAAGGGAATAAAATCCCAAAAGGACTAGTTTCTCTTGAGAAGTTATTTGACAAGCACGACAGGTTCATCAAATAGTAATAAATGGATTCAAGCTCCTCCCAAGAGTTTGATCAGATAAATTTAGGTACCAAGGAAAATCCCAAAATGGTGAACATTGGGAAGTGTTGTACTCCAAAAGAGAAGTTCAAGTTTACTACTCTACTTTGCCAATACATAGATGTTCTGACGTACTCCTATGATGATCTGAAGTCACTTAGGCCTAAAGAAATTTGCCATGAAATTCCTCTCAAGAGTGATTTTATACCTTACAAGTAGAAATCTTAGTAGTATAATCCAAAGATATCAGGTACTATTCTATTTGAAATATAGAAAATGCTGAATGCTAGGATAATTTTCTCAATCCATCATTCCACATGGATTGCAAACATAGTTCTTGTGAGAAAAAAGAATGGCAAAATTCACCTCTGCATGGATTTTAGAAATTTGAATCAATCCTCCCTATAAGATAATTGCCCTCTACCCATCATGGATCAAGTCTTTCAGATAGTAACTAGTTTAGAGATGTTATCAATGCTAGATGGCTTCTTGAGGTACAATCAAGTGGAAGTTCGCAAAGTAGACCAGCATAAGGCTACCTTCACCATGCCTTGGGGTACCTTTGCATATCCAAGAATGCCGTTTGGCCTGATAAATGTTGGTACCATTTTTTAGAGAGCAATAGACCTTACTTTCAAAGATGAAATGGGTAAGTTCATTATGGTGTACCTTAATGATTTAACAGTCTTTTCCAAGCATCATCGTGATCACCTACATCATTTGCAACAAGTGCTGGAATGATGTCGCCAGAATGGCATTTCTCTAAATCCTAAGAAGTCTATTTTTGAGGTAAAATAAGGGAAACTTCTTAGACATATTGTATCCTAAAAAGGCATAAATATCGACTCAGAAAGAGTCAAATACATCTAAGAGCTTACTCTGCCCACAAGACTGCAGTTCACTCTTTCTTTGAAAAGGTAAATTTTTTATGAAGGTTCATTCCTGAGTTTGCAGAGAAGACTCACCACATTGTGGACATGATGAGGGGAAAGGCCACTTTCAATTGAATTGAAGAAGGTAAATTAGTATTTCAAGACATCAAGACAGCTATTGCCCATGCCCCAATTCTAGTTTGTCTAGATTACACCAAAGATTTCACAATGTACAGTTATGCTTTTGAGCACACACTTTGAACAATTTTGGTTTAATAGAACAAATCAGGTGTGGAATCTCCCATATCCTTCATGAGTTATCCTCTCAAAGCTCATGAACTAAAATATTCAAATCTGGAGAAGCATGTTTATGCAGTGGTAAAGGCAGTAAAGCACTTTCATTTCTACATCTTGAATTCACACATTATTTCCTTGGTTCTTAATACCACAATCAAATCCATATTAACTCAGTAGAAGTTTAGAACTAAAAGGGGAAATTGGATTGCTAAAATCTAGGAGTTTTATATTTTTATCAAACCAATGAAGCTTGTGCGGGGAAGGGGTCTTTACCAATTGATTGTTGATAACAGACCAAAAGAAACATGGCATGAAGAAATAAAAATTGAAGGCACGCTAACAGTCTTCTTTTTCACCACCACGAATGAGTGGTATTCAAAAATTGCTCATTTCCTTACCTAAAGTGAGTGCCCTACTCACCTATCTCATAAAGGAAAGAGGACTATCAAGTTGAAAGCTGCCAACTTTGTCCTGTGGGACAACAGGCTGTATAAGAGGAACCTTGATGGGGTATTCCTTTGCTACATGGATAAAGTGCAGTAGAACAAAATTCTATGATCTTTCCATAATTTGGCTTGTGGAGGACATTTTTTTGTGCCTATAACTGCCCATAAGATTCTGTGATCTAGGTATTACTGGCCTACTCTATTTCAAGATGCATATAAATGGGTACGAAGATGCGAACTGTGCCAAAAATTCATTAGAAGACCCAAGTTAGCTACTTTGCCTCTGAAGCTAGTAGTAATAAAAGAGCCATTTCAGCAATGGGGAATTGATTTCATTAGTGTTGTGAACCTATCTTCAAGCATTGGACATGATTATGTCTTCACAGCCACAGATTACTTCACCAAATGGGTGGAAGCTATTCTAACCAAGCATGCTACTTCAGAAGTAGTATGCAATTTCTTCAAGGATAACATCATTTCTAGGTTTGGGGTCCCAACCAAGATTGTGATAGACAATGCAACCTATTTCTCTTTCCATGAGATTACTCAATTCTAATTTTATTATGGGATTACCCTCTCCCACTCCTTTGATTATTTTTTGCAAGGAAATAGCCAAGCAGAATCGAGTAACAAGAACCTGGTGACCATCATCAGAAAGTTGGTAGATGACAACCAATGAACCTAGCATAAAGCATTATTTGATGCTTTATGGGCAGAGAGAATTACACCCAAGAGGTCAATAGATATGTCACCTTTCCAACTTCTATATGGTCTCAATGCATAGATACCAATCTCCCTGGAATTACCAGCATTGAAATTAGCAAAGGTGGTCGAAGATCATATATGTGAAAGCTCCATCAACAAGAGGATCATGTGCTTAACTGAGCTAGATGAGTAGTGAACTATGGTGGTGGACCGAATTGTTGTGCATCAAAGTTTGGTGAAGAAGCTCTTCAACCAAAAAGCAAAAGCCTATAATTTTTAGATTGGTGATCAAGTTCTATTATGGGATAAGAGAAGAGAACAAAAAAGAATGCATGGAAAATTTGATTCTCTATGGAGAGGCATGTTTACTATCCATCAGGTCAATGGTGAAAACAATTTTCTATTGAAGTATCAAGATGGCATGCCCTTTTCACTGCCTCATAGTGGGCAACATCTAAAGCACTTCAATCCTTAAAGTATCAGGTGACATCAGTTGTACATATGTATATTTGTATAGTCTTTAATTCTATTTGGTGATTTTCATTTTCATTTCTTTTTGGCACCTTTTTTTTTTGGGTAGCATGACTCCATAATCCAATGGCATATTTAAAGGCACTGGAGATTCTAGATTCTACTCCCTTTGATTGTTTTTATAGTCTATGGAAGTTTCCCAACTGGAGCTAGCTGTTGTTCCCAAAATTTGTCGCTCATTTTTGGGGACAACATATCAACTATTTTGGTCTTACAGGCCAAAATTCTATCTTTCCTTCTCAAAAAAAATGGTCTAAGCATCCAAGTTCTTCAATTATTCAAGCTTTTTAGCTAAGGGACTCACAGGTTTAACAGGTTCAACAAATTCAATAGATGAGCTCTCACAAAGAGACAAGTTCCCAACACTTAGACATTTCAAGGCTGGTTCAACGTCGAGGTTTAACTAAAAGGTCCATCAACTAGCTTCAATCAAAATATTAAACCATTGAACCTTGAAACAAAAGGTTCAAAGGTTTAATGGGTTCAAAGGTTCAATGACATTGGCAGACATAAAAGAGTTAAGCGCTTCGACAAGTTCAAAGTTCAACCACTTTGGAAAGTTCAATGAGTTCCAAGGACTTAATGAAAAGAAGGATTCGAAAGAGTAAAGGTTGAACCATTGACCTATTGAACCTTGAACCAAAATGGTTCAACGAGTTCAAAGTTTTAACGAGTTCAATAAGATCAAAAGACTTAAACAAAAAAAGACTTCAAAAAAGAAAAATTAAACCACTGAACCATTGAAACTTGAACCAAAATGGTTCAAAGGTTCAAGGTTTGATGAGTTCATAAAGTTTGAGAGACTTAGAAGAACAAAGGATTTTAAGAACAAAGAATGAACCATTAAACCATTGAACCATTGAACCTTGAACCAAAAGAGTTCAAAGTTCAAAGGTTTAATGAGTTCAATAGAAAAGAAAATGATCTATAAAATTCAAAGGAACAAAAGATTTTGAGAAAGAGAATGAACCGTTGAACCTTGAACCAAAATGGTTCAAAGTTCAAAGGTTCAAAGGTTCAAGGAAGCTTCGAGTGAAGGAAGGAAGCAGAAGATTCTAGAGACAAGTTCAAAGAGATGGCTCAACTGAAGAGGAAAGAAAATGATTGAACCAAGAAAGTGATTGAACCAAGAAAGCGATTGAACCAAGAAAGTGATTGAACCAAGGAATCGATTGAACCAAGGAAGCGATTAAACCAAAGAAGGGATTGAACCAAGGGACTACTTGGACCGCCAAAACCATTGAACCATTGAACTAATGAACTTTTAAAGTTCAAAGGTTCAAGGTTCGATGTGGTTTAAGTGACCAAGTGACCATTGACATCCCCATGGATGTCAAATTTAAGGTAATAAAATGCCCATTTATTTTCAAATATGGTGCGGAACCTGAAGACAAAATTTAGCGAACAGATGAAGAAAGAGTTGAAAGAGCCTGCTAAAGGTAAGAAGATAGCCTGAGAGCTAAAAAAGCTATAGGGGATACTGAAATATCTATAAGGGAGTTATTCTAGTAGGTGGAACAGTCCACCAAGTAGACATCTGAGTGTGTAAACATTCAAAGGTGCAACCTATTTTTCTCCATTGAGTAAAGATGAAGTGGATAGCTATGCAAATATTAGGAAGAGGACCAGGTGGCCTATACTTTAGAGGAGATATTTGAGATGAATTAACATGCCATAGTTAAGGCCGATGCTTTGTTCCAGCATGGCCCCTTGACAAAATTGAAAATGCAATCAAGGCATTGAATGCAGCATGGGCCATTTCATGAAATAAAGTGCCAAGTTTTTCTTGGCTACTATATATAATAATCTCTTATTTTATGCAAAAGAGATCTCTCTGATATAGAAGAAAAACTTTGCCTAAATTGAAAGGCATTTCCTAAGCCTTTGAGCTCAGATTGTTAATCATATTTCTTTATTTGAATGAGAAAGCAAGTGACCTTTTAGACTTTGTGCTGGAATAGCTTGTGTTGTTGAGAAAATTGTTCTTATGTCTATTTCTTGAATGCATTCTTGTCCATTTAATTAAATAAGAAGGACTAATGGAAGTAACCAGGAAGGTGTCCTGAAGCCAACTGTGGAGAGACTTTGTGATGCCACAATTGTCTTTAGTGTGTTTATTTTTCTATTTCTATTTAAAGGCTCTTGGGATGAATTTGTACCCCCATTATCCTTCATATTTCACTCTTTGGTAGTTGAGGGAGAGACTTTGTACTACACCTCATTCTACTGATTATTGTGCCTAGTTATATTTACTTATCACTACTAGAAAGAATTCCTGTTGTTTGATGCAGACTAATTTTGAAAGAAGAGAAGTGCCTTCTATCATTTCACCAAGATTTCTCTTTTGTCTGTGAACATCATCTCTAAAAAAAGAGAGATGGATGGTGTTATCCTACCCCTGAGTGTTATTTTATACTTATATATATAGTATATAGCTCCTCATATTTATAGGGAACCTCCCCTTGATGAGAGGAGAGATTTGTCCCCCTTTGATGTGGTAAACCTGCACATTTGGCCGACCCATCTCCTTATGATGTGGTTGAAACAACCTATTTTTCCCATCAGTTAGCTGGTGACAAAATATTCACCCAAAAATAAGCTTGAACACTTTTTGTCCCTTGACCAATTATGATCTCGACTATGTCTCATAAACATTATGAACATCTTTAGTAGCAGTTCTACAAATTAGTGTAGCCAGGACAGTCTTGTGTAGCTTCAAATAGGTGAATAATTGCATCTTCTCAATACAATTATTTTCTACTTTTTATTTTTTTATCAATAACCTCACTCTCATCAATTTGTGAGCATGGGTCGTTACAATCAGCTTAGCTATTTTATTGGAACCTCTACTCTCAATATGTGCATTTCCTAGACTAGATGGTCCCACCTTGTGCATATTTTATCCCAAAAACACAAAAAGCATTATAAATACTTTGAAAATACCAAAAAACATCAGAACATGATCCATAAAAGAACAAAAACATTGTCTCATGTTTTTATAAATTTATACATTCTCATTCCACCATCCCACACTATCACCATTTTGTGAGAAATTAAGTTTGAACGCTCTCACCATTTTGTGAGCAACTGTTAAGTTTGAATGCTCTTGTCATTTTACAAGCAAATATTAAAGTTTGAATTCTCTCACCATTTTGTGAGAAACTATTAAGTTTGAAATCTTTCATCATTTTGTGAGCAACTATTAAGTTTGAATTCTCTTGTCATTTTGTAAGCATAGAAACACTAGTTTATTTCATATTGTCCCATACACTTACCATTTTGTAAGATCCTTTTTTCTCATCTCATCATCTTTTTGTTTTTCAGACCATTCTTGTCTGTTTACCATATCTTCCATTTCTTCTATAACATTAATCATGTTGTTCTGATCATCATTTTTCTTCTATCTCATTTCTTGGGAGAACTACATTTGGCTTGAAGTTCATGTTGGAATATGCATCCATGGAACTATGTAGGTAATGTCCACTTGTTTGATACATCTAGAGTTATCTTGACCAACCCCTTATTTTTATTATTTTCCCCTATTTATTCTATCATTTTTCCTCTTTAATTAGGTAATAATTATCATTGTTCTTTGTTATGATGTGGTAGAAAGTAACGTCGCTACCGCATATGCATGAACATTTGTCTTTAAACTGCACTAACTTAGTTTTTGTTTGTGTGTGTTTATTTGAGTTTTCTTGGTGTTTTATTCTATTTTATTGGTGTTTTTTTGTGATTTTTCACCTCTCCTTTTATTTATTCTCTTTTTCTATTTTTATTACTTCTTGTCCCATTCTTGGTCTTATGTTTCCTAGATTATTTTTTTCCTTATCTCTTTTGTGTTTTAGAACATCTTGATGATTCACATAGATCTTGATTGTTTATATCTTGATCCTATGCTATTAGATTGTTCTTAGACCATTTTTTTAATTTGATTGTTGTTGGTGTCTTGTTTTTCTATTTGATTTTAATTTTCCCTTTTTTGTTCAAGAATGCCTTAATGGTCTGCATGGATCTTGATTATTCATATCTTGGTCTCATATCATTAAGACATTCTTGCCTTTTGTTTTTAAAAAATTTTGTTCCTATTTAATTCTTGATAGATCATATCTTTATTTCATGTTAGGATCATTTATGTTTGTCTTTTTATTTTTTGTTTAAATTCAAATTATTGTAACTCTGGTTTTGGTCATTATTTTACCATTATCCTTAGTTATAAATATTCACATTTGAATTGGCTCAGTGCAATTAGAATCTTATGTCATTCTAAGTTATTCATACTTATGATGCCTAATTTATTTTGCTATAACAAGCACTTTATGCTCAGGGCTCAATGTTTTAACATTAACATTGGCTCTGATGAATGATTCTCAAGAACACTTTGCAAAACCTAGGCTCATTATATGGAATTAGGCTTCTAGGTAGCATGCATTTTAGGCTTTTTTATTTATGCTTAGATGTGAATCTCTTCAAATACATTGTGATTTTAATCAATTCTTGGTCATTTTTCATCATTCTTCATTCCATTCTCTCCCAACCTTGGGTGAACTATATTAGCTTGAAGTTTTATTGGAATATGAGTCCATATAACTATGTAGACAACACTCAATTTCTATTAAGGTCAGCTCAATTATCTCCATTCTTCTTTTCATTTCTCTCATCACTTTGAGCATTCTCATATGCTTGGTTTTATATGGATTTTTAAGCCATTACACCATCGCATGTATGTTTGTGTCCACTCACTTTAACCTACCTTTTAGGTTATATATTTGAGTTATTTTTGCTTGCCAATTACCCATGCTAAGGCACAACAT
Source organism: Torreya grandis (assembly GCA_037957365.1). NCBI lineage: Eukaryota > Viridiplantae > Streptophyta > Pinopsida > Cupressales > Taxaceae > Torreya > Torreya grandis. The sequence continues at coordinate 1,320,256 of JARHVA010001057.1, forward strand.
TTGAACCATGTCTGAATCAAATCAACTCTACAAGGTCAAAATAATTATTTATTCTTTATAAATGATCAAGATTTTCCCTATTAGGACACAACTATTTCATCATGATAAAATCTACTCTACTAGAGTACTTATTATTTTCTATTTGGAGACCCCATTCTAGTGGTGCTATCCTTCCTAAAGTAGAATGTTCTCTCTTTTCCTCTGATTCTAAGCTCTCCATAATAAATCCCATGATGGAAATATTTTAGTGTGTAACCTGTCTAGGGATTGATCAATTTTGTAAGTGCACAACTTGTACTCTTAAATTGGGTACATTTATAATGTATCCCTTACATTTATGGATTATATCTTTCCCATTCCTCCCATCTTTGGGGCCTATTATAACTTTAATTATATTTTGATCATTGATGGCAATCCTGTGTGCAAGAATTATCTCATCTAGATGTGATCTATTCCATGGGTTAATCTCTCACTTTCTCTCTCTTTTCAAGAGTTCATCCTTCTCTTACATCCTAATCTGTCCTCTTGAGGGGGCATCATGGGTCTATTCCAATTTCTTCTTGATAACTCTTTTCTTTGAAAATATGTTTCTTCACCTAAATGTCTTGATATGCCTTCTCAATAGGGGAAAAATGTATACATCCAATTCCTAACACCATTTGTGTTGAAATTATCAATCTTACTCGAATTACACTCAAATGCACATTTTAGTTCAAAATTCATAAAACACATTAAATGGTTCGAACTTGTCATTTACAAGTGCCAATTTACGTCAAAGTATCCCTAAATGGGGTAATGCAATTTATGGGCCAACTAACTTTAATTAATTCATTTCGAGTCAAAATAATAATTTTGCCTTTTGTGCTCTAGATCACTCTTTTCTTATAATTTCATTAGTACATGCCACATACCTTTTTTATTTTGTGTTTAAAACATCCTAAATGGAAATATGGTTCTAATGCATCTAACGTCACCTTCTAATTATTCCTAAGTTGAATTACAACTCAGTATTATGAATTTTTGACCATTTTGATTAATTAAGGGACAATTTTCAAATAATTGCATAAATGTTGATTAACCTTGCTTAAGTCTAATTAATCCAAATCAAGAGGTTAAGTGGATTTTCCATGAGAGTTGTTGAATATTTATTTTTAAAAATCGATTCTTATTATCTACATCATCAGGAGACTTCATTTCTTGGGAAGACATCCCTAGGCCATAAATTCCATAAATATCAGGATTATGGGTCACCCATGCCTAGTTAATGCCTCACATGCCTCTTCAATGCCCCTCTTCCAAGGTCATGATGAAGATAATTATGGATTTAATTCTAAATATTAGGATTATCCATGGCCACACATCTCAATCTTGAGATGGACGGTCATGTTTGATCCTGACCAATCTCAAAAATCTATAAATAGAGAGGCCATGGACATGAATTTTAAGCTTGAATATTGTAAAGTTATAATGCTAAATTGTTTCCACAAGGCTTTACATTTGATCATAGATTTTGTTTGCAAGCTTCATTGATAGGCTAGTTTAGTGATTTGGAATCAAGAGCCTAGGTTTTTTGGAGTGTTCTTGAGGTATTGGAGGAGCTTACCACCATTGTTGACAAAGACAAGGATGCTTGATCAAGGGAGAACATGTTTTTGAGCCACATGGGTATGGTAAATCCATTTGGGAAGGTAATATGGTCTTGTTTTCTTTCATTTGTTTCTTTCTATCCTTTGTAATTCCCATAGGACTAGATAGGCTTGGTTAGTTAGTTCTTTATGCATGTTTTATTAATTTTGGACTAATGCTTGACTAACTTGCTTTGTAATCCTCTCTACATCTGCATGGTGTGTTATGACAGTCTAGTTCTTTAAAAGAATTTTTAAGTAATTTTCAAGACCAACTTATCGAATCACAAAACAAACTAGCATGATGCACAATTTTTTGAATGATATGGGTGACAATTTGACCTATGAGAGCAAAATTGTTGACATTTTTGTCCCACTAAGCATCCCAAAAATTATTATGGTCTTAATTTGCACCCATGGGGATAGTTATTTAGGCTTTCTCTAACTAAGCCAAAAAATGGGAATAACCTTAGGATGTGGGTATCCTATAGTGAGTTTAATCCTCTATAGAGGGTTGGTTCCCTTGGATCTATCACCTAAACTAATCTCTTACTTGGAAAAGGGAGATAAATAAATAATAATACATGAAAACATGTAAAAGGAGGTTATGCACCAATATTATGAACGCCTATAAATACACAAGACACACACTATCAAGAACTTTCAAGACTAAAAATATCACTTGATTCACTTTTTGATCAGCTTTCATACAAGTATTTCACAAAAAAGTATAAACTAGATATCAATCTAGCATGGGAGGGCATTTGTCCACTTCCAAACCAATCAACAAACTATTTATTGTACTTAGAATGACCTATGAAATATATAAGACACCTCATGAAGGTGAGAATACTGAGATAGAGGTAAAATAAATCATACATTCACTTAACCACATCAATGAATTCATGAAACACACTTCAATTCAACTTGCAAATGGAGGAATGCCATCTTTTATTGCATCAAATAGGTGTTGCAGTACAAATTTGGCATAGTCTGGGTAAGCCAAAAGCATAAGAGTCTCCTTTTATTTTGGGAAAAATGGGAATATATATAAAATGGAAAGAGAGAGGGTGGAATGAGAAAATAGATTTCAATAAATGAGGCACAATCACTTTGATGGAGGTCCAACCACATTTTTATCAATTAACACTAATTATGCCTTTCAATTAGCCATTCATTATCTCCAAATAATCTTTCTAGGCCCTTTCATTGGCTTAGATACACACTGAAAGACAATAACTTGTTGAAGGTGTTGAGTCATGATCTGCTTGAAAGGGAAAAGTCCCCCAAAACCTTGAAACTACATCGAATGCTCTATCTACGTTGTTTAAGCTCCAAACTCTCCATATTCTTAATGAGCACATAACATCATGAATCATCTTGATATGCTCTCTATGCCATCAAATAGTCACTTTGAATTCATTCATCTAGTTTTCCTTTAGAACATAATTTTCAAAAGACCATGCCCCTATGCCAACTTCTTTCTCTATCATAACTTTTTCATTACTTCAAAACCTTGAACATAGGTCCTCTATAGATGAAAACTAAATCCCCTATTGGTTTTTATATAGCTATAATTCTCATGAAAATATACAAGCTACCTATTCTCTTGATCAAGACATAAAACTTATGTCTGAGGGTCTTGAGAGGTTTCTACTGAGCTTTAATGGCATCCTTGACTTTGCAAGGTCTGTTCCTAGTAGCCCAAATCATATATGATCTTTGCATTTATGCTTTTACTTGCTTGAGTGGTGAAATATTTTAATTTATCATGTCCACCTATGTGGTACCTCTTTTAGGTTACTTATCATATTTTGAAATTATGACCATCATTTCTCAAACACATGTCCTCGTCTTATGGCCCCTAGAAATGATCAAATTTACTCCATTGATTTTTTTAAAAGTCTCCTATCCTTGAACTTCATTATTGTCATTAATCTACATTCTGATTTATATATCATGACACTTGGTAGTATCACATGATTTTTTTGGACCATACAATCAATCTTCATCCATTTAACATTCCTATGTCATGTGGTATCCCTACATGCAATCTAGGTTCCTTGACTTCTTGACCTTATGAACACCATCGATTTGCTCTACTCTATTTAATACTCTTCATTAATATTTGATATGCTTGATCAAATGTACACTATTTATCCTTTAATTCACCATAATCATGTCACTTTTTAGTCTTGCATTCAATCCCAGGAACCACTAACTTGTTAACCATGTGCTCACCATTGATCTCTATTCACATGATTTAACTCATGCTATTAATATTGATGGTCCCATTGACTTAGGCTATTATCCACATGTATTTTAACTTTGATTCTATCAAGTGATATTTTGACACTTGGAAGTAGTATGTTCACTCTCAGGATCCTTTGATTTTTTTAAAAACTTAAATGGCTACTTCCTATGGCTTTTATTTGACGTCCTTGGGCACATATCAGTTGCTAGATATTATTTGAAGGATTTTATCTTGAGATAGAAAAGGCATCAAGACACCAAATTTTTAAGGGATTAATTTGGAATGAAATACATCATTTTCATGTAATCTTTTAGCTTTTGTCAACTTCCCAAGTTTACTTATTAAATACACAACCAAACTAATATGTTCATCCCTGCATGATGTGCTATGATAGTCTAGTTATTTAAAATCATTTTTATGGAATTTTCAAGACCAACTCATTGAATCACAAGACAAAATGGCATGATGCATAAATTTTCAAATGGCAGGGGTGAAAATTTGAACTATGAGGGAAAATTATCAACACTAACTACTTTTATTAATTAATGATATAGGGTTGATTGGGATGACTCTATCAGCTAAAACATTATAAGAGTTTAGGGTTAGATCTAGCTATATCTACATAACCATTTTTTCCATTTCAAAGAGAGAATAGAGTTAATCATTCCTTTGTACTTCTTTAAATATGATCTTCCACCATTTTACTTGAGGAGATGTTACTTAGGGTTTAAACTTGGAGAAGGATCTTGTCTTGGATGCTTTGCCCTATATTAGTGATCCTTATAAACCATAATAACCTCTTGTAAAACACCATTAACCAAGGGAGAGATTGAGTCTCAAAGGGTTCATACTTAAGGTAAGTATCTCTAAACCTTACTCCTCTATTTTAGTAAATATAAGTAACATAAGTAATTAATTTTTAATGTATCTCTCTCTTCATACATTAGAGTTATATCTATATTAACTTAAGTAGAGATATTTTATGTATGTTCACTTTCATTTTTATTACCCCCATTTTGTGCCACAAGCTTTGGTGAGAACTAGGTTAAATTTTAATTTACTTTGTCATTTACTTTGTGTATACAAAAACATAGGACCTAGCTAGGTTATCACATGGTGTTACTTGACTAAAGGCTTTTTAACCCTCTCTAGTGATATTCTTATGGTAAGGGACCCATTGGTTAGGTCTAGTAAATCCATCTTGGTCATGACCCTGACTATCTAAAGGTACCAATAAGTGGAAGGGATAGTGTGATTTATATTCTCCAAGATAGGATTGATTTGTAGATGAACTTCAATTTCCATTGTCTACTTTCTGGTGAACTTGATGTGAATCTAACCCTTTTAGGTTTTCATTCATGCATTCATTTATTATCATATATATATATATATATATATATATATATATATATATATATATAAAGTACTATATTGATTCTATTGATATAGTCTAACATTCTATGTGTATGTTTAACACACAATCATTATGATTGAATCTATATTTCTCTATGTAGGTCTTCTCTAATAACAAGTTACTGGATCAATCAGATTGGCTTAATTCACAATTTTCATATAGGTTTGCAGACTTTATCGACCCAGTCAACTATGTTAGTAGAAAAAAATCATAATATAAACAACACAACATAAAAATAAAAACTTTACCATCTTCAAACATTATCAGGTTCATTCTTATCTTCTTATTCATTTTTATTCTTCATTTACAATCCTATTTTTCACACTTTGAAGTCTATAAAACTGTAACCCTATAGTGAATTGGGTTGACTAGATTGACATAGTTATATAACTTTATTGCTTGTCTAAAAGACTTAATCGACCTATTCAACTATGTTTTTTTGGATCTTATACAACATACAACATTAACCTTATCGATTTTGTTATATATTTTTTACATACAAGGTCTCATGAACTAACTTTTTACTCTTTAAAACATAGGAATTAACTTATCTTGTTAAGTAATTAATTCACTTTTCATTTTAGTTTCTTGCTTTCTTATAGTAACAAAAATAGACTAAATAGGAGGTTTTAATTTCTTGATTTAGTCACACTATTTTTTGTTTTCACACACTTACAAATCACATAACACTAAAAATAATTAAACAACTTCTACCCAAGGTCTACCTACTTAGATTTCATCACCAAGGGGAAAGATGACTTGTTTTTATATCCAAATATAGATACATGGTTGATGGTATATATTATCAAAGCACCTGATACCTTTATCACTATAAGATTATGAAGTAAAGGGGTAGGCCCCAATACCAAGTTAGTACCATCAGCAATATAGACCCCTTTCAGCCTCAACTACTTGAAACCATCATTAGATTTATTTTTTACTTATTATATCCATCTCTCTATAAAATTAATTTTAAAATTTAGTATAACTAAAAAACATTCAGGAATGACCACTTAGATTATCATTTCTATTTTTTTTAGTTTCTCTTTTATCATTGTATGATGTATTTCAAAACTTATATCATCCAACATTGGTACAAGGTTTGTGTTGTGTTCCATAACTAAATTGATTAGATCGATACATTTATTTGTGTGTTTATTTAAAATTTTCTTCAAAATTATACTAGATCATCTATAGTCATACTTTTCAAAACTTGTTCTAACCCTCAAAACATAGTCGATTTACTTGACTATGTCACCTACAGTTTCTGTCTCTCTACAAGACACATTAATCCTATCTAACCTAGTCTCTTATATATTGGTAAAACTTATTTTTCATGGAACATAATCATTTTATCCAACTTAGTCTCACACAAATTAATCTTTAGTACTTATCCATAGAACATAATCAACTAATCTGTGTGTTTTCCTCAACTTTTTTGTTCATCTTTCCTCTAGATCCTATCAACATAGTCAAATCTATAACTCTTAATCGATATTGTTAGGTATTTGACCAACTTTATTCCTATTTTTCACCTTTGATTTATGATATTATATTTTTACTTCAAACATCATGAAATCCCCTACCATAATATTTTAAGATAACCTCAATCTATTTAGATGATATATGGAATAAAGGTATGGTGAGCTAATAGTGTCTTGAGTGTACTACCATCTTAAGAGATTAAAGGTATGGTGAGATAATAGTGGACTACCATCTTAAGGGATTAGATCATTAGGTTCTCTCCTCATGATTTTAAAATGTTGATATATGATACTTGGGCTAGAGACTTGTCCAAATTATGCTAAATAGGGTTTTAACACTAGTCCCAAAAATTAATTGAATGTTCTGAGATATTAAGGATCCAATCATAAGTAACATCCTATAATGTAAAAGTGAAAAATTTTCATTCCACATATTCATGGACTATTTTTAATAACCTTAAGGTGGTTTTTAAATCCTTTATGTGTTCTTATGAAATCCTTCCTCCCAAGAGAGACAATGAAAGAAGGAAGATACTTTTTCCAGGTTTCTAGGTAAATCATGAATAACTTTAGGTACAACAATAGTAGTAGTAGTTCACCAGGATAGGTCCATCATACATAGATGAAGCTCACCTCTTTTGAATGCGTAATAATATCAATTTTATTGTCTTTTTTAGGTGCCTTTATCTTAGGTCTTTTATGGATATGTAAATGTGAGGCAAGTAGACCAGTGTCAAAATTAGTCCTTATTAATATTTTTGGTATATCCAATGAAACTCAAGTGATATTTATTTATAAATGGAGGTTCAATCCCTCCTTATAGTTCCAAAAAGAGTTCATGTTGATGTGGATTTTATGCACACCTTCAAATCCGACAAGGTAGCCTCTAACATTTTAGGATCGGTGAAGAATTTCACTCCAAGGCACAATTGCAGGGTATTCAAATTTTTAAATAACCATGTGGTGTATATTGATGAGAAATGATTTATTTAACTAATATAGTTCAAATAAGATGGAGACTAAAAGAAACCAAAAGCATACTTGAGGTGGATAGTTGGATTCTAACCTAAGGTGGACTAGATAGAAAAAGGTATAAAAAGAGGGAAAGGTAGTGTATAAAATAAGGTTTTGTGACTAAAATATTGATGAGACCCTTAAAAACTATTATTTATACTAGGGTTTGGATAAGTGATTGATAACTAATGCCCGGTTTAAGATTTTATAAACACACAAGACACATAAACACATTTAGGAATCAAAATAAATAGATGTATCAAATTCAATGTTCATAATTAAAGTTTGTTACCACTACTAGATTGCTATCACACATCCTCTATCAGTGGAAGATTATAATTAATGAAAAAAGATAATTTGAATTAGTTAATAGAAAAATCTGAAAAACTATATTAAATGCACTTATACACAACCCAATTAACTAAAACATACTAGTGTCATGGAACTTCCTCAATGTGAAACACGATTTGTGAGAGACAAGCACATCAAGGAAAAATTATAGAACAATCCTTAGAATTTATTATTCATCTCAATTGAAAAATTATCCTTCCTTTATAATGGAGAGGGTAAAAATATATGTATCTTGAGATGGGGATGGCTCATCCTTCAATCAAAGATAAATTTTACATTTTATATAATAAAACCATGTCAAAAATTCATGCATACCATGCATGTTTACAATATATAATAAAAATACTATTCCTCCATCAAAAATAACTCTTATATATAAAAACAACCTAAAATACATGAGTTACAACTTAGGCATGCAATCATATATAAGGAATACCTATGGTGTTGATGTGGCATCGCTCGAAGATGAAGATTGCATGTTAAAATAATAGGTCTTTATCATTGTAGTTACAGCTAGAGTTGATTTTAGCATTTCACTTGTCCCTACTAGAACTGTAACTCTAGTGAATAGAGGCACTGTGACTAGAAGTGTGAAAAAATTAGGTCCATTTTCTATTTGCACCACTTTATACCTAGGAAACTAAGAATGATTAGTTGATGCCTAAAAAGGGATAGATGGTTTACCCACTAGAATATTTACATGCTTTAGGGATTCCATATTTTAATATAGATCATAAATTTAATCAGTTTCTATTTTGATTATCTTGCAGCTGATGATTGACCTTTTAAATAAATAAGGAAGATTAGCCTTAGTTTTCCATGAATGGTCATAGAGGATTTGAATGTTACGTTTAGGGTGTCAATGTTTTAAACCTTTTATTTCATAAAAAATATCAATTTAATTATTTAATGATTAGTCTTATATACAGACCTTTCTATCTCAACCCAAAAACTATTGATATCTACCTAGAGTAGGCTGTCAAAAACTAGACTTGTGATTAGTTGTCCTAAAGGCATCTAAAGCCCAATGACTATCATATAATTAAATATATAAAATTCATAATTTTCATGACTAATAAATCATTTCACTAGGGTGTGCATCTCCTTATGTCACTCTAGCAAGCTATCCCTTCTTGTGGTTACATGGTTTAGGGCTAGTGTGACATCTGGCACCAACATTAAATTTAGATGTGCATGTGTTTTTATTTCTATTAGCCTTACCTACGAAGTTAAGCTTGGATTATATATATTTCATAGTATCATAATCTTGATACATACTTCCCCATTTAAGGTGTGATTTATCCCTTACATCTTTTATTGAACCAGTTATGTTATACAAGGTCTTAGTTGTACCCTATATAATAATTATAATGTCCCTTGGATCTTAAATAGTACTTATTTATTGTAACTTGTTTCATTGGTCATATATATAGAATATCATCTTAATAAATCCCCCACTTGCATCTATGAAGTTGTAGGGATCCTCTCTGTATTCCTTTGATTTCTCTATGTAGGTATTTATTTTCTTTGTCAAGGAGAATATATCCTCCCTCTAATCCAATTCCATGGCTTCACCCTTAGCTAAAATAATTTTCCTCTTGACCTTCATCATGCTATATATATATATATATATATATAAAATAAATTTACCTTAGGTAGTTTGGTGATGATCAAATCTTGCCTAATTGTTTCAACCTCGTATAACTTTTGGATCTAGGGAGGATTATTCACTATAACTTGCTCTTTAGCTTGTCTAGTTAGTGAAAAAGTATAAAGTGGAAAAATAATTTGTGTAAACATCTATGTTTAAAGGGACATATTGGAATGAAAAGGAATTAATGGCTATGGAAATGAATTAAATTCCTTCCTCCACCTTCTAACTTTAATTTTTGGGGATGTATCAATGATATACCTAGTCTTGTTTGTAGTCTTATATATTGTTAACCCACATATACACATTTTAAACTGGGGGAATTTTGTGTATTGGGATGAGACACATTTGAAGTTGAGGTGAATATTAGTAGAGATAAAGGGAAATATAAGTTAATATTATTTGTCATTATTTGTATTAAAAAGGATAAAATATGTGTCAAAAAGAATTTAAATAGTCTTTGGAAAGGAAGAGTCATTTGAGTAAATTGAAGATTCATAAATGAAGGTGAGGAGTCATTTGAAATCTTTTATAAGCATTTGTATGGGAAATTATAAAGTAGACTATTTTGAGTAAATAGAATTAAATCATTTGGGTCTCATTTATTTGTATTTATTATTTCCCATCATTTAATGTTTTATGTGAAAATTTGCTTATTTATCATTATTGTCATTAAATTACTATAATAATCACTATAAATCCTCCTCAAACAAAACTAGGAGTAGCTAAAATAAATAAACCCCAAGCTTCCCATGCACCCCTAAATGTTCAACAAATGAGACAAATTTTAATACCTTATAAACCATTAAATTTTTCTAATAATCCACCTACAGGGTATGATCCTAAAATATTTTATTGGTTTCATGCCAGTGACAGTCATTCTCATGAAACATGTTATGGACTTACCAATTTTTTTATTTCTTTTATGCTAGGAGATACATTCAATTATGATGTTGTGATCAAAATACATCATCATGATTGTGTTAATACCTCTCAAAATAAATAGGATTCCAAGACTTATTCATCTAACAACTCAAAAAAAAATTCTACCTCTAACCCACAATATTCAAAAAAGGATATATGTGAATTGATGTTGACTATGACCAATACTATACCAATTCTCAATACATAAATGCATCTAAAGTCAATTATTGACATAAACCCACCCATAAATATCTCATCACAAAGCCAAAGAAACCATCACTTAAATAACAACTTCTCAAAGATACCACTACTACTAACATACCATCTGACATGAATGAGAAAATACTTCCACAATCCAAAATTCAAACTACTTCTCTTTTTACTAAAAACATTTTACCCTTCAATCCTTGTGTTGGTACTTTATCTTCAAAATCTCATTGGAATTTATTAAAATAACTTAACTCTATGCCTTGTAAAATCCTCCCATGGAGTTAATTCAAACTTCTCCATATCTTCACAAATTATTAATGCAACAATTATAAGAAATTGAAGAACCTCCTTCCCTTAAAGTAGAACAACCTCTTCAAGATCCTACACCAACAGAAGTGCACACTATCAAAACTATTTATCCTTATTATAAACATTCCATAAAATTCATTGAAGAAGATATAATCAATGATTAAATTCTCTTTCGATTCAATGACCCACCTCTCTTCATTAAAATTGTAATTAATACAACCCTTTTTCAAAAAGTATTAGTAGATGAAGGATCGGGAATTAATTTAACATCCCTTTCACAAATTCAATAACTTGGGTATAATAAAGATCATATCAAGCAAACTCATATCACAGTTTGAATATTTGAAAAGATGAATAAAATACCATTTGGTTGTATTTGGATCCCTCTCACTATTGGACCCAAAACCATACATACAAATCTCATAGTTCTTGACTTACCATTATCATATAAAATACTCCTAGGTTACCCATGGACACATCGCATGAGGATTATTACCTCTTTAGGTATCATGTGTATCAATTTTTTTCATAATATAAAATGTTATAAACATCAGGATGATCCTAATCCATAGATTACTTAGATACCCAACCCCAAATCTAAATATCATATTCTAAGCATTCCATGAATTAATAGTTCACCTCTACCTAAATTCATCAACATGAATCCATATTTACATGTCACTCTTACTAATTCTAATGATGATGCCAAATGACTTGAAATACTATTAAGTTACCTCCTTATATTTTGGATTTTCTACCTCCTTATTTGTTACCCTGTGATCATACCATCCCTATTATTAATGAGATCATTGAACTCCCTCCTCCATATAATGCATATGAAATATCTTACATAGAATATGACTTCACATGTAATAAATATGGAGTAGCCAAGTTATTTCAATATCCTTTAACCATGTCACCTTGAAAATTTATTTATCTAGGTGTATCTCCTTCTGATGCTCCTATAGATACAAAATCATGTACTATCTCTCACACTGATTATGATAACTACATCATGGCCCAAGATTAGTCATGAGACTTGGATGTTTAACACTATTAGTAAACCTTAGCCAAAATACATGCTTTCAACTATGAATATCATGTCATTTCAATAGATAGCAAGTTATAACTTGAAGTTTATGTACCTCTAATTGATTCTCTACTTATTGATACCCCTTGGGTTAAAAAAATCTTACCTTTAAAAAATTTAGAACTTATAGAACCTTTTATACCTTTTATATCACCAATCAATCTACCAACTCTCCTCCCTATCCACAATTCCATGGATACCAATAAATTTATCCCCTCACTCTAATTTATTTTCCATCTAAAACACAACATAAAACACCTATTATCAATCTAATTGATTCCAATCAACCTTCATCAATAATTCCACCTACACCTAGGATTATCCTTGATGCCAAGGAAATAGATGTATGCCAAATACATTTTGATTATGATCACCATGGTAATAAAATAATTGTTATTGAATTAGATGTGTAATGCTTTGAAACCTTACCCATGCTCCCTAGAAATGAATCCATACTTGAGTTACTCCATGCTAGAGAAACTCAACTTCCATGTCAATATCATAAACTTATAAATTTCATATGAAAAGCTCCGCATTTTAATAATTTCATTGCTATCATAAACCCTAAAACAAATCTTATTTATTCTCTTCCCAATGCTCCATACCATTTTCAAGATGAAAATTTTCTTCTTGTTAAATAAAATATGAGAATAGAATATGGTACACCTTTATGTCCTTGACCCATAATAGTCTATAAATAACTCACACTGACCAATCATGATAACTATAGCCTATGCATTGATAAGTATCATGAAATGTTTGCTTGGTAATATTAGGACATGTTAGGTATCAACCCTAGTATTGTTGTGCAAAACATCATCACATACCCAGATACAAAAGCCATATAAAAAAACAATATAAATTTACAATTAAAATTTACACCATATACCATAAAAAATTATCAAACTATTAGATGCCAAGTTTATTAAACATCTTTACTATTCTAAATGGGTGTTAAACATTTTTCCCATTCATAAAAAATTCACCATGGTCATTTTTAAATGCATCAACTTCTACAATATTAACCATGTATGTCCTAAATAAAATTTTCCATTACCTTCAATAGATACCATATTAGATTCCCCTACTAGATATAAAATGTTGTCACTCATAGACAGTTTTTCACGTTAAAATCAAATTCACATATCCCCCAAAGACCAACATAAAACAACATTCACTATGGAATGAGGAACCTATTGCTATGTTAAAATGTATTTCGACCTTAAAAATGTTGGACCCACCTATCAACATGCCATGACTCACATTTTCCATGATATTATACACAATATTATGGAAACCTATTTTGATGAACTCATTACCAAATTGAAAAGTTGAACAACACATATCATGATCTAACTATAATTTTTGATCAATTAATCAAATAGAAATTTAGACTCAACCCCTACAAGTGTGACTTTAGTGTTACATATAGTAAACTACCAGGGAGCTTAGTCTCACTTCTCGATATTCATGTCTATCCCACTAAAGTCAATGCTATAGTCAACATTCCCATTCCACATTCCATTCCTAACATTTACACTTACCTTAGTAAGCTTGGGGAAATCTGATGATTCATCCTAAAAATGGCTTAATGCATCTATTTTATTAATTCCCTTCTAAAAAAAGGTAATTCTATAGAATGGAGTAATCCCTATTATAAATCATTTAACAAAATGAAATAATCTTTTTTGCATCCTCCCACCCTTTTCCCACCTTCCAATGATCATCATTTAATTTTGTACACCTCTTCTACTTGCATATCAATTGGAGAAATGATTGCTAAATAATATGATACCAAAAGAGAATATGTTATATACTATATTAGTTGAGGCCTCATTGATTATGAAAAATGTTATATTAAATTAGAATATGATTGTGTTGCTATCTACTTCATAGTGAAAAAACACCATCGCTATATACTTTATCAAACTACCTATGTCATTTTCCATTCCGACCCACTTTGTCATTTTTTATCCAAAGCATTTATACCTAGAGATAAAATTTGCAAATGGATGTTTCTCTTGATGGAATTTGACCTTTGAATCATAACATAAAAATTTGTCAAAGGGTAAGTCATTGTTGACTAAATTACAGTAGTAACCATACCTACTATAAATTGCCTTCAAGATAATATTACCAATAATAACATTATTTATATTGAAGGTATTAATAAATATATCTCCCTTAAATATTATTTCCATAATTTAACTACTAATTTAGAGGTAAATAATCAAGAAGATGTTGATATCATTCATGGTACTACTAAATCCAAAGTAATTATCAAAGAGCTTCCTGAAGCCACCATCGATTTGCATGAAGACACTTGGACCTTATACTTTTATGGTGCCAAATGTCTCCAAGGAGTTTGGGAAGGTTGTATTATAACTAACCCTCATGGTAAGATATATATACACATAATATTTTTTAATTTTATCAAATATCAATGCTTTTTTATCTTATAAGAACCCATCGAGTCTTAATCTCTCTAAGTGCACACCCTAAGGGGTGAACTAGAAAAGGGGTGGGTAGACCATTAGTGTTTTAAAAAATTATTATCCCTTATTACCACTTATTACCAATCCAACCAACTCTTGAAAACATTCCCGTAAGCTTTGTCTCATCTTTTGCACACTCTTCCATCTATTTACCACCTTTAGTACCCCTTTTCCTAACCTAAAATCTCTTTTGATAGTTTACATGACTATACCAACTATGTTTACCTTGTACTCTTAGTGGAAAAAATTAATTAGGGTCTTGGTCAGGTCTTGGCTAACCTAGCATGTGACCTAGTGAGTTTTTTTTAATAATGATACTAGGTCGACTGGGTCAACCCTGTTGATCAAAACTTTTAGAAGGGTTTAGGATTAAATATGCTTATATAAACATGTACATTTCATAATTATTATAGAGACATCAAGATTTATTATTCATTTTCACTTATTTATAATATGTTCTTCCACCATTCTACTTGAGGAATCTTAACTTAGGGTTTCTAATTAGATAAGAATATAGTCTTTTGGAGAAGTCTTGGATGTTTTGGAATTTCTTAATGATCCTTAAAAACCACAAAAACCTCTTGTGAATCACTTTTAGCCAATGTAAATATTGAGTCTCGATGGGTTCATCTTCTAGGTATCTCTAACTTTGTCCCTCTCTTTAGTAGATGGAAGTAGTATAAGTAATGTCTTTTGAATAATATTACTCTTATTCTCCATTACACTAGGGTTTTACCTATACATAACTTAATTAGGATTATCTTATGCATGTTTAATTTTTTTTACTAACCCCCACTTTGTGTCATAAGATTTTGTGAACACTAGATCAGACTTTTCACTTTACTTATTATTTGTTTAGTGAATATGAAAAAATAGGACTTAGTTAGGGTTACTACATGATTTTACTTGACTAGAGGCTTTGGAACCTTCCCTAGTGATATTAATGTGGTAAGATATCCCCTGATTAGGTCTAATAGATCCATATTGGTCATGTTCCTGATTATCTAATGTATCCTTAATTAAAAGTGTAAGTAGGATCTATCTTCTCCAAGCTAGGATTGATTTGTGGATCTGATGGATTTTTGATTACATACATTATGGTGAACCCGATGTGAATCTAACCCTTACAAGTTTTATTTCATGCTTTTCATTTCTATCATTTTATTATTTTTTATATTTGTGATACTAGGTTGATAAGGCAAGTATAGTTTCTAACTTTTGTGCCTAGGTTTAACACATAATTGCATCAAAATGACTATTATTCTATGCAAGGCTTCATTAGATTTAGGTTACTAGATCAAATAGGTTGACACAATACTCTTATTCAATTCAAGATAGTAGACTATGTCAAACAAGTTGACTTAGTCCCTTATTCAACTCTAGAATAGCAAACTAAGTCATTTAGGCTGACTTAGTATCATAATTAGCTTCTAGATAATAAACTAGGTTGACCAGGTCAACTCAATCATCTTAACAGGCTTTAACAAATAGGTAATTGCATTACTAAGTTGACCTAATCAACATAATTATCATAACTTATAATCAATATTCAAGACACTTCAATATAAATTTCATAGTCCTTAGCATCTTCCAACCCACCAAGGTTCTTTTATTTCTCTCTCTTTCAATTTAGTTCTTACTTATAGTTCTATTTTTCAAAGTTTATAATCTTCAAAACTACAATCATACAACAAACTAGGTCAACCTAGCTAACCTAGTTCTGTATTATCTTCTATTTGAAATATTAGGTTGACTTGATAGACTTAGTTCTTAAGGACTCTTACTTTTGCATTATAGTAGCGACCCTATCAACTCTATTATATAAAGTTTGCATACATTTTCATTTAAACTAACTCTATATTATGCTTAAATTGGGAATTAACCTAGTAATTAATTCACACTTTCACTTTCAGTTATTTTCATGCTTAGAGTAGCTCACATAGTCTAATTAGGTGTTTTTTAATATACCATTTAGTTGAATTATTTTAATCTTTCTTGCACACACTACCAAATCACATAATTTCAAAATACATTTAAACATTTATCTATCCAAGGCCTACCTACTTGGATTTCATCACCAAGGGGGAAACCAACTTGTTTTTTTGGCCAAATATAAATATGTGGTTAATGGTATCTTTTGGCTAAGCACCCAAAACCCTTATCATTTTGGGATTATGAAGTGAAGTGGCAGGCCCTAATACCAAGCTAGCACCATTTCCAAAATAGATCACTTTTAGCCAATTATCTTGAAACCATCCATAGATTACTTTCTAGTTCCTAACTTTTAGCCAACTTCCCTATCACACTTAAAACAACACTTTATACTAATCTAACAACATTTAGGATAACCACTTAGAATTTACTTTTTTTTTACTACTTTCTCTTTTTTATTGTATTTTGTATTGTAAAAACTTACATTGGCTAATTTTGGTGAAAGTTTTTTGATGTGTACCAATTGGATCATTCTCTTTGATCTAATTATTTATGTGCTTACTTTCACTTGTTGTTTCAAGTACATTTCAAAATCTCTCCCTTTTAATAGTACACTATCATTCTGCTTGACATGGTCTCTTACAAATTATTTTTCCTCCTTCTTGCATTATTAAGCCAACCTAGTCAACTCTATATCCCTCTTACTAGTCAATTTATAGTACTAGGTCAACCTGGTTGACCTTGTATCCTTATCAGATTATGTTTATCCTAGTTTACAATACTAAGTTGACCTAGTTGACTCTATACTCTTACTGTTATCATGTCTATCCAACTTAGTTATCTATTTTTCTTTCCTTAGCATTCTGTTCATTTAGTCAAATCATCATGAAGTCCCCTACTATAATATTCTTAGATAACCTGAATCCATTTAGACAATATATGGGATATTAATTTCTCCCACTCTTTTCCTCCCAAGAAAACATTCACTCTTGGATCACCTCTTCCTCTCCTTCATCTTTGGATTGTAACATGGTTAAAATCACACCTCAAGATGAAGTTAGTGGATGTGATCCTTTTTTTACCTATAAAGACAATTCTCATCTTCAAGATTTTCAACATAATGTTGGATCAATTAACACAAGTCTATCCAACAATCCCACTAGTAATCCAAATTCTAATAACCCTCCCCTAATACCAATTTGGAGAGTTCTTCTATAAACACCAACCCACCAATTAATATGACTCAACTTCGTAAACAAGTCATATAAAAAATAAACATAATTCAAACTTCTAACACCTCTCAAATGATTACAATGTCATTTTATTAATATGTATAATCAACCTCTAGCTCTCAATCCTCAAGCCAATCCAAATTTTATTCTTTCACCTCTTAGAATGCCTCAGGAAATGTTATTCCTCAACCTATTATGAATTAAAAAATACTTTAAAATATCCAAAATGATCCTTTATCTCTTTTTATTGTGTCCACTGATATTGTTAATATATCTCTAACTATCAATTATGATGGGACTAAAGACCCTACATCCTTTCTTAAAGCCTTTGGCAATATTTATAGAGTGGATCCAAACTAATACTTAGCCATAACTAAAATTCTAGTTAAAACCTTCACTGGTGATGTATAGGAATGGTACAACCAATTTCCCCAACATTCCATTTGGTAACTTGGGGATTTATTCAATCCTTTAGTCAAAGAATTTCAACATAATGATCTTCCTAAAAAATTGCCTTAGTCATTTCATTAATGCTAATCAATCTACCACCGAATCAACTCATGATTTTATCAAATGATGGAAATATCTAGCCCATAAATCCAATCATAACATGATTGATGATAATTTATTTAAACTCTTTATAATTGCTTTAAATTCTTCACTTCAATATAAGGTTCACAATTTTACTCCTCAAATACTTAACTTGACCAAGCCAAACATCAAGACTTCTTCATGAATCAATCTGAACCTAATCCCAAATTCCTTAAAGTATATTTTCAAACTTCTACCAATGCCATTACCAAAAATACTCCTCACACTAAACTAGGAGTTTCTAAAGGCAACACTCCTCCATATTCTCGCTACCACTCATTGTGTAACAAATGAAACAATTCTTACATCCCTCTAAACCCTATACTTATCCTAATAATCCTCCTAAGTGGTATGGCCCTAATCAATTTTTTTGGTTCCACACTAACATTAACCATTTCCATGAAAATTTTGAAGGGATTACTAAATTTGTTTTCTCCTACATGCTTGGTGATTCCTTCAATCATGAAACCATGATTCAACTTCATCATCAAGAGTACAACATCACTTCTAAAAAACAACAAGCTTCTAGACCTTCTTCTTCTAATAACCAAGAAACTATTTCCACAACTAATAATCAATAAAATACAAAGGATGTTTTTGCTATTGATGTCTAATATGACCAATATTACAGTAATTCTCAATATGTTAACATATCTAAGGTTAATTATCATCATAAACTAGCTCACAAAGATCCTATCACAAAACCTAAAATACTATATTTAGAAGAAAAACTTCTCAAAGATGCTACAACCACTAATTTAGCTTCAGAAGCCCCTAAGAAACCACCTCCTTCTTCCAAACCCCCAATAGTTTCTATTCCTTTAAATTCTACCTTACCTTCCAAAACTTGTACTTATTTTTCTACATCCCATTGGAACTTTCTCAAAGAACTTAACTTCATACCCTACAAGATTCCACTTATGAAGTTAGTTCATACTTCCCATTATCATCACTACTTCCTTATGCAACAATTATAATAAATTGAATATCCATATTCTATAGATTGAGAACCACCCTCTATTAATCCTCAACCTACTAATGTGCATACCATTGAAACTATTTATCCTTATTCTAAACCTTCCATTGAATTTCTTGAAGAAGACATAATTAATGATGAAATCCTTTTTCACACTAATGATCCACCACTATTCATTAAAATATCCATTAATACTACCCTTATTCATAAATATTTAGTTTACAAAGGGTCTGGTATTAATGTAGCATCTTCATGGCTTATCCAACAACTTAAATATAATAAGGACCATCTCAAAAAAACATGCCTTACTTGTCATGGATTTGATAAAACTAATTAAAATCCACTTTGTTGTATTTGGCTTCCTCTAACAATAAAACCTAAGACTATTTTGAACTAAGCTTATGGTCCTTGATTTTCCCTTATCTTATAACATACTACTCAGTCTCCCTTTGACTCATTGAATGAGCGACATCACTTCTTCCAATATCCAATGCATTAAATTTTTACATAATGATAAATGACATAAATATGAAGCTGATCCTAAACTTTGGAGTATTCAAGTTACCATCTAAAATCTTAATATCACATTCTTACCATTCCTACCATCAATAGTGTTCCCATACATGATTTCATAAACATCAGTCTAGACTTACAAGTCACTCTTGTTGATTCTGATGATGATGAACCTAATGAATTGAAATATACTTACAACACTACTAAACTACCTTGCTATATATTAGAGTGGCTTCCCCCTTATTTATTACCTCATGATTGCATTATTCCTCTCACTGATGAAATCACTAAATTTCCCCATCCATTTAATTCTCAGGAACCTTCTTTACTAGAAGATGACTTCACATACAATGATTATGGATATGCCAAATTATTCTAAGACCCTCTCATCACGTCTCCATGAAAATTTAGTACCATTGGACTTTCACCTTCTAAAACTCCCCATAAATCTCAAGCATGTACCATTTATCCAACCTATGATGATAACTACATCATGGCCCGAGCTAAATCTTAAGACTTGGATGTTCAATAATATCAAAAAACTTTAGCTCAAATACATGATTTCAACCAGGATGTTCACACCATTTCCATGGATTTTGAATTAGATCTTAAAGGTCATGTACCGCCTATTAATTCTCCACTTATTGATACTCCTTAGGTGGTAGAACAATTCTTACCTTCTAAACCTCTAGATATTCCTACATCTTCTCTACCACCTATAGATCCCATTATTACATCTGATTCTTCCCCCATTAAAAAAACTAATGATATACTAATCCCTTCTGATCTATTTATTCCTCCTACTCCTAAGATTACACTAGATGACAAGACCATAGATGCTTGTCAGATACATTCTAAATATGATCACCATGGTAATCAAAGTGTTGATCCCAAAGTATATGTTGAGTATTATGTTCCTCTTCCCACTTTTCTTAGTGATGAAGCTATTCTTTAATTACTTCATTCTTGAGAGACTAAACTTCCTTAGCAAAATCATAAACTTGGTAATTTTAAAAACAAATCCCCTTATTTCAACAACTTCATCACTAGCATTGACCCTAAAGCTAATCCCATTTCATATTTACCTAGTGCACCATTCCACTTACAAGATGGAAATGTTATGCTTATCAAAGAAACTAATTGCATTGAATATGGTACTCCATCATGACATCGAATAATTATAGTTTCTCATGAACTTTCACCTATCAAAAATGATAACTTTAGTTTATTTTTTAATAAATATCATGAGATTTTCACTTGGTCCTACAAGGACATGATTGGTATTTACCCTAGCATTATGGTGCATAATATCATCACTTATCCTGACACCAAACCTATGCATCAAAATCATTCAAAATTTCCACCTAAAGTTTTCACCTTATATCATAAAGAAATTATCAAATTTCTCAATGCTAATTTTATCAAACTATGGACTAATCTAAATGGGTTTCTAATATAGTTCCTATATAGAAAAAGGTCATCATGGTCATTCTCATATGCATTTATTTCCATAATATCAATCTTACTTGTCCCAAAGATAATTTCCCTCTACCTTCAATACATGCCATTATCGATTCCACAACTGGCTATGAAATGTTGTCTCTTTTGGATGATTTCTTAGGATATAACCAAATTCACATTGCCCTTAAAGACCAACATAAGAACACTTTCACCATATAATGGGGCACTTCTTACTATGTTAAAATACCCTTTGGACTCAAAAATGCTAGAGCTACTTATCAATGAGAAATGACTTTGTCTCCCTTAATATGAAAGAATCATTGCTTCACCCACATACACTGTCTCACTTCTAATGATTGAAATTTGATCCTCTATACCCTTCCACACCATATCATTTGGGGAAATGTTTGCCCAACAAGATGATATGGGAATAGATTATTCCATTTAATACATTAGCTGAGGCCTCATTGATTATGAGAAACATTACACAAAAGTTGAACATGATTGCCTTGCCATATATTTTGTAGCTAACAAACTTTAGCATTTTATGCTTTACCAAACCACTTTTGTTATCATTCATTCTAATCCCCTTCATCACTTCTTCTCTAAATACTTTCTTCTTGGAGATATAATTAGAAAATGGATGGTCCTCCTTATGGAATTTGATCTCTAAATTATTACTCAAAAATATATCAAAGGAAAAATCATCATTGATAAACTTATTACTGCTCTTGTGCTTGATACTAATCACCTTCAAGGTAGTCTTGTTGATGATAATATTCTTTATATTGAAGGTTTAAATCAAGCCATATCCCTCAAATACTACTTCCATAACATCACTACTGATCTTGAATTAATTAATCTTGATGAATCCATTATCCTCTCCAATATTAATAAACCAAAAGTATTTATTAAAGAAATTCCTAAAATTAATGTATATTTACATGAGGATACTTGGACCCTTCACTTTGATGGTGCTAAATGCCTTCAAGGAGCTAGGGCAAGTTGCGTTCTTACCAATCCTCTAAGAAAAATCATCCCTTTAGCTTTTCACTTAAAATTTGACATCACTAACAACATGGTAGAGTATAAAGCATTAATCTTAGGCATGAAATCTACTCTTGATTTAAATTTCCAATACTTGCATACTTTAGGTGATTCTAAACTCATTTATCACCTAGTCAATGATGATTAGTAAAAGTGAGAGTCTCATTTATTATCATCACATTGTAACTACTCTTGACAAATATTTCATCTCTTTTACCATTGAGCCTATCCCTCGAGATCAAAATTATATTATTGATTCCCTCACTTCTTTAGCATCTCTTTTTCATCTGCACCAAATTCTTACTGATCCCACTTTTCTTATCTAAATAAGAAAACATCTATCCTTTATTCAACCACATGATTCACTAATCTGCCACATTGAGGCTATCACCATTTGATAAATCCCATGGTACAAAGACATCATTCAATTTTTAGAACACCACACTTATCCTCCCAACCTCAATTCCCATGAAAAGACTCACATTCACAAATAAGCCTTTAAGTATGTATTTTAATATAACCTCTTACACTATCATAATGTTGAAGGTACCTTGCTCCACTATGTTATGAAAGATGAGGTTCCTCTTCTTATTGAACAAGTATATGGGGGAATTTGTGATGGACAATATAGTAGACATGTTATAGCCCATAAATTCTTATGTATGGGATAATTTTGGCCCACTCTTAAAAATGATGCCATCAAATTTGATAAAAAATGTAATTCTTGCCAAATTCATGATAATTTAATTCATTCACCTCGAATCAAGCTTAAAACTATCACATCTTTCTAGCCATTCTCTATGTGAGGATTAGATCTAATCAGTAAATTACCTCGATCTCAGTATGGGCATGTCTTTATAATCATATCCATATAATATTTCACCAACTGGGTTGAAGCTATGCCTCTTTTTAATGTCATCAGTACCACCATATCCAAATTTATCCTAAATCAACACATTTACTATTTGGTGTCCCTCATACTATCATTTCAGATAATGGTGTTAATTTTAAAAACAAAGATGTCAAAAAAATCTATGATAAACTTAAAATCAATCATGAATTTTCCATACCCTATAATTCAAAATGTAATGGCCAAGCTAAGGCCACCAAAAAAAATCTTAATAAAATTATCCAAAAGATAATTCATGAAACTTGTACGGATTAACACCTTCATCTCTATCCTGCTCTTTGGGCCTATCATACTAACATACATACTGCCATTGAGGCAATGCCATTTTCTCTAGTTTATGGTTCAGAGTCAGTCCTTACATTAAATGAAGAATTATATGAAGCTCACCTTCATGCTCTTGATCTTCTTTATGAGCATCATCTTTCTACCTTGCAACACAATCTCCATTACAAGGCCCATATTGCCAAACAACATAATAAATGTGTTAAAGTTTGCACATTTAATGTTGGTGATCTTATCCTTAAATTAGACTACACTCATGACAAATAAGGTAAATACACTCAAAAATGGTGGGTTCCCTATTTATTCAAAGATATTCTTGGTTTAAGTACCTATCACCCTCAAACCAATGAAGGCCATATTTTTAAAGAGCCCACTAATGTGTAATTCCTCAAGAAGTATTTTGATTAATCCTTACCTTATTTTCATGATTTATATATACTATCTATCTAACATTTTTTATAAGATACTTACATGGGTCTCACTCTCTATAGTAGTTCTCTATTTTAACGAAACTTAGTCCTTCCTTTTGGTCTTTCAGTTTTGGTTTTCCTCATGAGTTGCATTGTAAAACCATGGATAGGACTTGGTATTCTCATGATGTATTTTTATCCTATTTTTTTTCTCATTTTAAAACACTTTTTAATACCCCTTGGGTTTTTATTTTGTGATTTGAAGTGTAAGACCATGGATAGGACCTGGCCTTCCTAAAAAATGCCATCTTTTTCTTATCCCATTTTATTTTTCTAATAATTTTTTGGCACCCTCATGGGTTTCTCTTTTATGAGTTATAATGTAAGACCATGGATAGGACCTGGCCTTCTTCATAAAATCACCATTTTGTCATTCCTTTTCTAGAATATGTTCAACAATGGTTACAAGTTCTTGATCTTTGTTCTTAGCATTAGTTTTTTCTTCTTTTGATAGATGGAATTTTCTCAACAGTCTATGTTAGCATGTTTTCCTACACTACCCTCATTATTATGATAAGAAATCATATTTCTCTATCATCGTATCCATTTTTATCCCTTTGTCACATTTTTTTGTGATTTGAAGTAACTTAAATTGTTTCATGTTTCATTCCTCTTGATTTTATTTCCTTTCACTCCACAATAGATAAAACAAGGTTGAAGTCAAGATATCACTTTTATTTCACCTAGATTTATGAAACTCTTAGACACCATGATCTCTAAGTTTATCTCTCTTAGTAACCAAGCCACAAGTATTCAACTAAAATTCATCTTTAACACCCATGTTTGGTTTTCCAAATCTGTATGGAGGAGGAATAGAAAAGGCCATCAAGAAACTTCAAATCCAAATCATTTGAAACAAAAGGATACATATAAATTTCAAAAGTTAAAATCATACCAAAAAATGTGATTACAAGCACATCTCCTATCTCTAATCAAAGCTTGAACTCCATAGTTGGCCTTATGGTAAAGCCAAGGTCCATTAGGATACAGTAGGTTTGTAGATTAGAATAGGAGAATTCAATAAAATTTATGGTGCTACCTAATTTCTCACACAAGTACCCAATTCTTGAAGTAGATTGAAGGATCTGTAAGTGGCCCTAAAGAATGGGGAACACATTGTGGAAAGGTAGGTCCATTTTAATTTTCTTGCATATAACCTTCATGGAATGATCTACATACTTCATTTGTTGACCTCAAAATTGTGTGGCTAGGATAAGTTCTTCAAATTCCTTAAGGTTGAAAGTCATCTTGTTTTGACAAAGCTAATTTGAGTGTCTTAACTTTGATAAAGAGTTCTCTACCTTGGTTTTTCCCTTATTTTCCCCTCCAGCCATTTTATTTCCCCCCTTGATAACCAGATTATGATTCTAAGTTTGTTTTCCCTCTTCTATAATTCATTCTTCTTCGCATCTTAAAAACATGGTAGCACTACTTTGTTTCAATTTTATCTATCCTAAGAACAAAAAATATATTTGAGTGACTAGGATTCATTTTCTTTATACCATGGCTTTACATTTATAGATGTGACTTGATTTATTTTACCATTTGTCATTATTGTACCACTCTTTCTTTAGACACTTGAGTCCATTTCTGATTTCATGTAATTTTTCCATTGTTGAGTGAGTTTGGTGTGTTACTTATCACTCATCAATGTTGTTTTACCATTTTTATTGCCCATGTCTATTTAAGTAAGGATTGTTATTTCTTTTACATTGATGTTTGATTGCTATCCTTTTTTACATGTATCATTGGTTTGATTTGGTGATTTTTCCTTTCTTAAGGTTTATTTGTTTAATTTTTTTGGTTTTTAGTAGCCTTGGATTTTTGGTTACCTGATTTACTCTAAATTTTGACTTGATCATTTGGTCTAACATAACACTTGTCACCCTAGCTTGCCAAATTTCAATGTACATCCCATCCACATAGTACTAGTTATCTTATCTTTCCTCCCTTTGTTTATTTTTTATATTTAGTTTTATATAATTAGGTTTGTCAAAAATAGTCTCTATGGCCTCCACAATAAAAAATACAAACATAGAAGACAACCATCTAGCAATAAAGGCAAGTCAATATATGCATCACATTTAATTTTTAGTCATTTCCCTTTCAATAATTTACTTTATTTATTTTATGCTTTAAAATATTGAAAAAAAATTAGCCTCAACATTGTGTGTTACTATGATCTTTTCTCAAAGCACCATCCCCTATTGCACCTGAGTAACACATGATGAGATTTGAGTGGAGCATATGTATACACAATATTCTCAACTTTTATCAAATATTAATGTTTTATATCTTGTAAGATCCCATCATGTCTCAATCTCTCTAAGTTCACACCCTAAGGGGTGTACTAGGAAAGGGGTGGGTGAACCATTGGTGCTTTACAATATTTTTTTCCCTTATTTTCACTTATTACCAATCCAACCATCTCCTAAAAACATTACCCTAAGATGTCTCCTCTTTTACACATTCCTCCATCCATTTACCACCTTTAGTACCCATTTTCCTAACCTAAAAGATATTTTTAGATTTTAAATGACTATAT
The DNA here is from genome assembly GCA_037957365.1 of Torreya grandis. Classification (NCBI taxonomy): domain Eukaryota; kingdom Viridiplantae; phylum Streptophyta; class Pinopsida; order Cupressales; family Taxaceae; genus Torreya; species Torreya grandis. The sequence continues at coordinate 1,347,036 of JARHVA010001057.1, forward strand.
CAGTTGTGTCAACCTTGTACTCTTATTTGTAAAAGTTATTTAGGGTCTAGGTCACCTCTTAGCTGACCTAGCCTGTGACTTAGTGAGTTTTTATCAATAATGATACTAGGTCAATTAGGTTGACCCTATCAACTAAAACTTTAGGAAGGGTTTAGGGTTAAATATTGGGATATTGGTGAAAATTATGTGTTTTCATTGATTTCAAGTGGCATTGGTGATGACAAAGTGGCATGAGAGTGCTCTTGGTCTAATATGCATGATCTTAGTGCTCAGCTCAGTCTTGGTTGCTAGTGGAAGCTTGTGAGAGCAGTTAGTTCTATGGAAGCATGAGTGGATGACATGGAGCCTAGAGAGAGATTACATGTTATGTCCATGTGGTTGAGAGAGAAATTATAGTCCTTCTAAGTGGTCTTCAGGTGGAGTGCAAGTCATCTTATGCCTTATGGGCTTGACCATGTGTGGTTGCCTATGGGGTTTTGAGTACTTATATATATATATATATATATATATATATATATATATATATATATATATATATCATGATGAGGAGATAATTATGCCCAGAATATGTATTTTAGACATGAATAGGGTGATAATAGGTCATGTGTATGTTTTGGAAGAGGTGGATGGTAGTCTAAAAGATAGTTTGGCCATTGGCCTAGTTGGCTTAGGTGGGCTTGTGAGGCCTTGTGAAGGGTCAAAGGGTGTTTCCAGGTTAGTGAATGTTTTTGTTGCATGAGATATGGTCAATAAAGTATTTTCAAACACGTTGATGAGATCTAAGGTTAGAGAAGGAGATATAAAGTCAATAAAAATCTTCAAGTGCTTCAGAGATGGCTTGAATTGTGTATTTTGAGCTTGAAAGGAAAGTTTCAACGTTCACTAGTTCATGTAGAATTTTCATGAGAACATGAGACTTTTGTGAGAGGTTTAAAATGGATCTAATAAGGTTTTCCAATTATGTTTTAGTGGATTGAGGGACAGATCTTTATGAACATTCGTTAAGAATGTAAACTTGTCAAAACCCTCTATAAACCCTCATAATGAAGCAATTGGAAAGAACTTGCTAGAAAGGACCTAGAATGGATTGGTTGACCAATTTTTACTATTATAAGGTATAGAGGACTAATATATTCATATTTATGTGGTATCGGTGTGTCAAGGAAGTGAGTAGAAGTTACAAAAATATGCTTGTTTCTAAATATTTTAGTACAACAGGTAGGGTTGGCTGAGTCAATGCATGATAGTTGTTGGAGATTGAAGGCTAGGAGTTGTTCTTGAATTAAATAGATTTTTTTTTGAAACAAATATTCACTATTTCAATTATCTAATTCAATCAAGTTGACTAGTCACTAATCTATTAGACAATGAAAATAGTGATAAAAAGCCAATATGAGTGAGAATCTATTTAGGGATGGTGTGCAGGTGAGTAGGGATGAATCCAATGGTTTGGGTTATTTTTTAAAGACATATTAATTATGTTAAATTTATTGGTATGTGATTTTGATGACCATACACAGGAAAGAAGGTGCCTTCAAGATGACTTTTCTGAGTAATGAGGACAGTATAGAAGTATGTCTCATAGAATGATCTATATGTTTGTGATTATAAATTTTATTAGGTTATTTTAGGACCACATTAATTCATTTTAAGATAAATAAATTGTTTTCACAAGTGTTAGATGTTATGTTCATCATGACTAGTTTTTGGAGCTTGTAGGCAGTCTAGAGTGGCCTATTTAGAGAGGCTAGTTTGAGCTATTCTGAGTAGTGTTTGAGGTGAGTGAGAGCTTGTTGATATTATATGAGTGTCATAGATTTAGTACATGTATTTTCTATTCATATTTTGTCTCTAGTTTAGTTGGATCAGTCAAAGATCTTTGATTGATTTTCTAGTGTGCATGACCAATTTGAGTAATCATTTAATTCGAGTTGGTTTGGACCTGTGTGAGCTATGTGAAGGTGAAAAATAAATTTTAAGCTATTTTTATGTAATTTATGACATATAAATGTGATATTTTATGTGGTTTTTTGATAAATAAATAGTATTGATTAGTTCTTCTTGGTGGTATTTTTTGGGTGTTTGTAGGAGTTGGAGCGAGAGAGAGAATGGTTTAGATGGAGTAGTGGTTTAGAGTTACAAATATTATAGACCCATGTGGGAGTGATAAATTATCTATTTGAGGTAATTTTTATGTGTTTCACCTATTTATTAAGGTTTAAGTTGGTCCAAATAATCTAAGGTATAACATGTTCTAATGAAGGGCTAATGCATTAGGCCTAATTTAGATCTAAAGGAGGATTAAGCTTGCTTTGGGTTATGACCAACCTATGGAGAGATTTTCCCATTAATGTAATGTGTATTAGGATATTTTTATGGTTAATATAAGTGTGTAAAATATATTGGCTGACCAAAATGGGTTAGATGAAAGAGTAATATATATACTATGTCTATTTGGCCTATTTGAGGAGAGTGAGAGTGTGTGGACTAAAGTGAATAAAAGAGATAAGTCAAGAAGCAGAGATGGGTCATTAAGGAAAATTAAAGGTATAAGTTGATCATTCATGTTTTTCTAATTAGGTTCATGAGCTAGCAAGTCATTAGACCTAATAGTCTAAAGTGTGACTTGGTTGAGTAAAAGGCTTGTAAAGGGGATTACAAGTGTTAGAGAAAGAGAAGGTCATCATAAGGTTTAGAAGACATTAGAGCAGTGGTGTACATTATATTAGAGGTGGTTGAGTGGGTTATTAATAACCTATGGGGTTGTATCCTCCTTGCTATTTAGAGATATCTAAAGTTCTAGTAGGTGATGGAATAAATTGAGGGGTGGATGCTCCTTGATCAGTTGATGCTAGTCTAAAGTCTCATGTTTGGTATATCCTTATAGGAATGTAGTCCATTAGTTTTTATTATTTATAATGGGTTTTATCCCCTATAGGTTTTCCCACATAAATTATGTGTTCACATGATGTATGTTCTTGTTCATTCTTTAGATGTATAATCTTTCATGTTCATGTTGGTAGATCAAATTAATGAATGATGAATGAATTTTGGAATTGAATGTACATTGTTTTATATTGATTCAAACCTCCCCTCTTAGTAGAAAATTCCAACATTAAATAAAACTATATAAACACATCTATTTCATCATTATTGGAGAGACATCAGGAGTTATTATTCTTTTTTTTTTACAATCTACTCTTCCACAATTCTATTTGAGGAGTCTTAGCTTAGGGTTTCTACTTGGAGAATAATATAGTCATGTGGATAAGTCTTGGATGCTTTGGATTTTCTTAGTGATCCTTAAAAACCACAAATTCTTTCAAATCACATTTGGCCAAGGGAGAGATTGAATCTCGATGAGTTTGTCTTCCAAATAAGTATCTCTAACTTTGATCCTCTCTTTAGTAGATAGAAGTATCATAAGTAATGGCTTTTGAATAATATTCTTCTTCTTATCCATTGTATTATGGTTTTGACTATACATTTTTTAATTAGGATTCTCTTATGCATGTTTAATTTTATTTGTTTACTAAACCCCACTTTGTTGTACAAGCTTTGGTGAGCACTAGATTATACTTTTTGATTTACTTGTTATTAGTTTAGTAAAAATAAAAACATAGGACTTAGTTAGGGTTATTGCATGATGTTTTTTTACTAGAGGCTTTGGAACCCTCCCTAGTGATATTATTATGATAATAAATCCCCTAATTGGGTCTAGTAGATCCATATAAGGTCATATTCCTGATTATCTCATGTATCCCCAATTAGAAGTGTAAGTATGATATATCTTCTTTGAGATAGGATTGATTTATGGATATGATGCATTTTTGATTGCATACAAGATCATCCCTCTAGCATTAAATTTAACCTTTTATGTCACTAATAATATGATAGAATATGAATCTCTTATCTTTGGTATGAAAATAGCACTTGATTTAGCTATCCCATATCTACACGCTTTGGGTGACTCCTAACTTATTTTCAACTAGGTTAATAATGATTACTAATGTAAAAGTGAAAATCTCATCACTTACATCAAATGGATAAAACACTCACCAAAGAGATTTCCTCTTTTACCATTGAGACAATTCTAAGAGATCAAAACTCTATCACTGATTCTCTTGCTTCTTCAACATCTCTATTTCATCCTCATTAAGTACTTAATGATTCCCAATTTCTTATTTAAATAAAAAAAATCATCATATTTTATCCAACAATAGGATTCACTCATTTTTCACATTGAGGTTGTCACTATTTGACAAATCCCATGGTACAAAAACATCATCCATTTCCTTGAACATCAAACCTATCCTCTAGATACATATTCTCATGAAAAGACCATAACACATAAATAAGCTTTTTAATATGTATTTTTATAAAACACTCTTCATTTATGTAATGTATAAGGTACCTTGATCTAATGTGTAATGAAATCAAAGGTTCCTCCTCTCCTTGAGTAAGCACATAGGGGAATTTATAGTGGTCACTGTAGTAAACATGCTACAACATGCAAATACTTACCTATGAGATACTTTTAGCCTACTTTAGAAAAGGATGATATTGATTTTGTCAAAAAACATAATCCTTTCCAGCTTCATGATGATTTAATCCATTCACTACTAGCTTAGCTCTAAACTATGGAGTCTCCTTGGCCATTCTCCATGTGGGTATTAGATCTCATTAGCAAATTACCTCGATTATAATTTGGTCATGTTTTTATCATTACTACTAGTAAATATTTTAATAAATGGGTAGAATCCATGCCTCTTTACAATGTCATGAGAACCAATATCTGTAAATTTATCCTTAAAAAAATCATTTGTCACTTTGGATTTCCCCATACTATCATTTTTACTAATGGTGGTAATTTCAAAAATAGGCACATGAGACAATTATGTGCTAAATTTAAAATTTTACACAAATTTTACACACCTTACCATCCACAATACAATGGCCAAGATGAAGCCACTAAAAAAATTACAAAAAAATTTATACAAAATACCATCTGATAAAACCATACTTATTAGCATATTCACTTGTATCCCACACTTTGGGCCTATTATACTAGCATACATACTACCATTGGGGTAACACTATTCTCACTAGTCTATGGTTTTAAGTCTAGCTTACCATTAGAATTTAAACTCCTATATTTACGTATATCTATTCATGATATCATTCTCAATAAATATTTATGTGAATCCCACCTTCATGCCTGAGACCTTCTTGATGAATATCATCTAGCCACTCTTCAACATAACTGCCAATACAAGGCTCATAATACCAAACAACATAATAAAAAGGTTAAAGTCCACACTTTTAATATTGGTGATCTAGTCCTTAAGTTAGAATATACCCATGATGAATAAGGAAAACACACCCAAAAATGGTAGGTCTCTTATTTAGTGAAATACATTCTTGGTCCTAACACCTATTACCTACAAACTAATGAAGGTTATGTTTTCAAAGAACCCACTAATGCATAATTTTTTTAAAAATGTTTTGCTTAAATATTTCCCTTCTTATCATACTTATATAAACTATCCTACTAAAACTTCTTTCAAGACTTATCCAAGGATCACACCCTCTATAGTAGTATATCTTATACATAAACCTTAGTTACTTCCTTTGGCCCTTTGCTTTCTTTAAGTCATGAGTTGCATTATAATACCATGGATACATCCTAATTTTCCTCATGAATGTTTTTTATTTCATACATTCATATTTCATATATGTTGGTTAATTTCTAATGTATTTTTACATGTACTTGGGTTTTTATTTTGTGATTTTTAGTGTAAGACCATGGATAGGACTAGTATCTCCGTACAAATACCATTTTTTTCCATTTCATTTTACACCCACTTGAGTTTTTATTATGTGAGTTAGAATGTAAGACCATGGATAGGACCAATATCTCTTCACAAATACCACGTTTGTATTTTTGTACCCACTTAGGTTTCTCTTTTATGATTTTTAGTCTAAGACCATGGATATGACTAGGCTCTCCTCATAAAATTTGAAATCTTTCAAAATCATTTTATTAAACCCAGTGTTATTTTAGACTATTAAGAAATGGTTAGTAGTTTATAATTCCATATTCTACACTTTGGTTTTTGTTTATTTTATAGATAAAAATTACACAATAAACTATGATATCATGTTCCCCTAAACTCACATGCATTCTTATGATAAGGAATCATACTTACATGTTATTGTATGCCTTCTCATGATTTTCATTTTTTTGTGATTTAAAGTAATTCAAATTATTTCATGTTCATTTTCCCCTTGATTTCCTTTATTTTAATTATACTTTGGATAAAATAAGTTTTAATTAAATATATCACTTTTATTTCACATTAATAAACACTACTCTTAGACACCATTCTCTCTAAGTCCTCTTTCTTAGCAACCAAGTCCAAATTTAATGATAAGCATTTTTAACACCCATGTTTGGTTCTCTGAATACGTATGGAGGAGGAATATAAAAATAAATCAAAATTTAAAATCTAAATCATTTAAAACAAAATTCAATGATCAAAATGTAATATAAAAATCAAAAAATCAACATCACACCAAAATACATGATTCATAAGCACATCTCTTAGGTCCAATCGAAACTAAAACTCCATAGTTGGCCTCATGATAGAGTCAAGGTCTATTGGGGTATGGTAGGACAATATATTAGGATATGATAATTTAAAAATATATAGTTTTACCTAATTTTCACACAATTACGAAATCTTCATAGTAGATCAATAGCTCTGTAAGGGGTCCTAAGGAACAGGGAACATGTTATGGGAAAGTAGGTCTATTTTACTTTTCATTCATATAGCCTTCATGGGATGTTATTCATACTTCATTTTATCACCCAATATTTTTGTGGTTAGGATAAGTTATTTAGAGTCTTTAATGGTGAAAGTCCTCTTATTTTGGAAAACCTAATTTTAGTGTCTTGAATTTTATAAAGAGTTTCTCTACCTTGTTTTTTCCTCCATTTACCCAACCACCCATTTCATTCCTACCTTGACAAGAAATTTTGATTCTAAATCTATTTTCCCACTTCTATACTTTCTTTTCTTCACATATTAAAAACATGCTAACACTACTTTGTCATATTTTTATCCATATCTTTAGAAAAAAATAGGATGCTTGAGTGACTATGGATTAGTTTCTTTACACCATTGTCCATTTCTAGAATTGCCTTGGTTTCATTTGAAATGATTCATTATCATTCCTTCTTTTTTTTCTTAGACAAATATGTATATTTCTATTTTTTTTACCTTTTTCATTGTTGAGTGAGTTTGGATTGTTAATTCTCACTCACCAATGTTTTTTTCCTTTTTATGTACTTTTTTCAATGATGATTGAGTAAGGATTATTACTAATCATCAATGTTATTTTACCACTTCTTACCCATATTTTTTTAAGTAAGGATTATTATTGCTTTCACATTGATGTTAGACTTTCATTTTACTTGTATTATCAATTTTATTTGGTTTATTATCCTTTATTACTTAAGGTATACTTGTTTTTGTTTTTTTGTCATTTAGTAGCCTTGGCTTTCTAATTACCTAATTTACTCTACAATTTTTTTTTGGCTTGGTAATTTAATCCTATCTTATCATGTCTCACCCTAGCTTACAAAATTTTCAAGTACAGCATTCTTACACATTTTTGTTATCTTGGTTTTCCTGCATTTTTTTTGCTCTTTAGTTTTGTATCCTTGGGTTTGTCGAAAGTAGTCTTTATACCCTCCACAATCAAAACTAAAAACATAATAGATAACCATTTAGTGATAAATGTAAGTCAAGTTATGCATACATTTATTTTATTTTTCAATTATTTCCTTTTATCCATTTACTTTTAGTTATTTTATAATTTAAAATAATGCAATTTATTTAGCTTTTGCATTGTGTGTCATTATGTTATTTTCCCAAAACACCATCCCATGTTACACCTACATGAGACACAATGAGCTTCAAGTGTGGAATATGTATACACATAATTATTTAAAAATTTATCAATTATTGATGCTTTTTATCTTATAAGACCATGTTGAGTCTTAATTTCTCTAAGTGCACACTTTAAAGGGTACACCAAGAAAGGGTTGGGAAGACTGTTGGTGCTTTATAAGATTGTTGTTCTCTATACCAACACAAACCTATCCTATACACTTCCCTAATATTTGACACCTCCCTTAAACACTCCTCCAAGTAATTAACTACCTCAAATAGTGCTTACCTAAGCCAAAACATGTTTTGTAGTTTTACCAAACAAAGTCAACTTGGGTTGACCCTATACTTAAAATATATGAGTATGTTACAAGATTAGGTCAGCCTTGGTTGAGCTAGTTAGGGACTTAACTACATTTATTAATTAACAATACAAGGTCGATTAGGCTGACTCTATTAGCTAAAACTTTAGAAGAGTTTAGGATTAGATCCATCTATATATACACATCTATTTCTTTCATTTCATAGAGAGAATAAATTTAATCATTCATTTACACTTCTTTACAATCTACTCTTCCACCATTTTACTTGAGGAGTCATTGATTAGGGTTTATACATGGATAAGGTTCTTATCTTATGGAAAATTCTTAGATGTGTGGCCTATCTTAGTGATCCTTACAAACCATAACAACCTCTTACAAAGCACCATTGTCCAAGGGAGAGATTGAGTCTTGATGGGTTCATCTTCGGTAAGTATCTCTAACTCTTACTCCTCTATTTTAATAGATATAAGTAACATAATTAATGAATTCTGAATGTATTTCTATCTCCATGAATTAGGGTTATATCTATTTTAACTTAAGTAGAGATATTTTATGCATGTTTATTACCCCCTTTTTTGGCCATAAGCTTTGGTGAGAACTAGGATATATTTTACTTTACTTTGTCATTTATTTTTTGAATAAGAAAACATAGGACCTAGTTAGAGTTATCACATGGTGTTGCTTGACTAGAGGCTTTGGAACCCTCTCTAGTGATATTGTTGTGGTAAGGAATGCCTTAGTTAGGTCTATTAAATCCATCTTGGTCATGACCCTAGTTGTCTAAATGTACCAACAAGTAGAAGGGCTAATGTGATTTATCTTCTTTGAGCTAGGATTGATTTATATATCAACTTCATTTTCCATTGTATACATAAACCATGTTCCTTCACATGAATTTCAACCCATTATTTCACCCTAGTTATTCATGCTTTGGGGTTTTGACTTGATTAGTAAAATAAATCCAAAATCAGCACGTGGGCATAAATTCATAATAATAACTAAAAATTATTTCACAAAACTTGTATAAGTTATACCCTTAAAATATACTACATGAGAGTCCATTTGACAAATTTTATGACATGTATAATTTCCCACTTTGGTTTTACATAAACTATTATTACAAGTAATGGATCATCCTTCAAGAATAAAAAATTGAAAATAAATTAGACTAAATATAATATTAGACACACATTTTATAATACTTATTACCCCTAGGGAAATCAACAAATAAAAGCTACAAATAAGGCTAATAATAATATTTTAAGTAATACAGTCACTAAATTCGATGATGATTGGCATAACCAAATATTATATGCACTATGGGATTATTGCACAAGCATTCACACACCTACAAGGGATACTCTATATTCCTTGGTTTATGGGACAAAAGTAGTCCTCCCATTAGAATTGGATATTCCATATTTATGTGTATCCCTAAAAGGGTTTATCACAAATGATCAATATAAATAAAAACATCTATATGAATTATAAAAACTAGATCAAATGTGCATACATGAAGCAAAACATCTTAGGGTATATAAGAATCACATTTATAAGGATTATAACAAAGGAATTCATAGTAGAGAGTCTGAAGTAGGTGATTTGGTTTTAAATGAAAATATACCAAATGCTAATTCAAGAGAGGAAACCAAATGAATTTTCACACTAAATTGTCTAGGGCCATGTGTGGTTACTATAAGTTAAGCATAAAATTTTATTGTCTATCTTAACTTGAAGGCAAATCAGTCAAGAATCTAATTAAAATTATGCATCTATGGTGGTTATATGCATAAAAATTTTACAATGAAAAAAATCATTTTATTCACATATATAAATACAATAATAAATAGATATTTTATTAAAATTCAAAATTAAGACCTATGCATGCTTATGTTTAGTTCAAATATATCAGTTAATTTATGCATATCTATTTTTACTTATTTCTATCCATTTTTATATCATATATGCTTGAAAATTATACATGAGTGAGTAAAAAACATATAGGATGCCATTCCTAGACATAGTTGTGAGTTATTTCTCTATTTTAGACCCACAAAATACAAATAGGCAAGACTACCCTATTCATATAGGACTACACCATAATTTTATCCTCTTCCCTCACTTTTATCACAATGAGCACAAACTATCACTTCTTAAAGAAAAATCAAACACTTTTTTTGGAATCACAACCACTGAGAGGGGGGTGAATAAGTGTGAAATTTTTTCATTCAAATCCATACTTCATTCATTAACCTTTCAAACCAATGGAGTGATCAAGTAATGCATAGAGAATCAATCACATAGACAGGAAGAAAGATAACAACACATGAACATAATAAATATGTGGGAAAACATAATGGAGGATAAAACCCAGTGAAACACCACTCGGAATACTATCTTATAAGCAATGAATGTAGTGAGGCACCAATCCCACAAAGAACACCAATCCCTCACTAGTTAAGCACCAACTCAACTAATCGTTTAACAAGATACAACTTGTAATGAGGCTCCAAACCCCTAAGTGAATTTGCACCAAACCAAACACTTCAATAACACTTTTTCAAACTCTAGCCTACATGGCAAATTCCACTTCCTCTTGACTAAGCACCAACTCAGCCAAGACAAGCTTGATCACCTCAGGACACCTTGTTGCTCAACAGATAGATAGTGACCTCTTATTTATATCTCTATCTAATCTATCATTTTTCATACACTAAGAACACATCTATGATGGTCTCAAATCATTCATCTCTTATTCAACCTTCTTTCTCTCAAAAATATTCTTCTAGGCTCACTTGCTCAATATGCCTCTTACTAGGCTCATTAGGTCAACTGACCTTATCATCTACATGTAAAAATTCTAATGGATGTTCATGAATAACCCTTTTATTAAATTTGATGGTATACATGACATATTTTTTCTCCTCAAAGAGATATTTTATTCACTTATATTCTCATCTCCTTAACTCAACTAGCTCAAATAGGCCTAGTATGCCTTGTACTTATACCAATTGCTTACTCTCACCCACCTTGGTTAGGAAAAAATATTTACACAATTGGATTAGCATATAAATGTGTCATAAAATACATTTCACACATGAAACAAACATTAAATGTGTTTTCAAAACTCATTTATACCTTAGTCTCTTCTTAGGCCCACTTAAAGACTTAATGCATTAGATCTTCTCAACCACATGTTACACATGGACCACTTTGAAACATATTGAGTATCCAAAAATTAATAAAACACATCACATAAAACTAAAATATACCATTTATAACATATTATTAGCTTCATACCACCTATTAGTCTAAATCACTCCTTAAACCATGCCATTAGGTCTACTTGCCATTAGGCCTTCACACACACAAAAAATTTATCTCACCTAACTAAAGCATAATTTAAATTTTATCATATAAAAATGTTCCTAAATAACATTAATATAACTTTCATGACCTCATGATCACCACCATTCCAATTGTAAATCGCCAAATATGGGAATAGACCTCAAACAAACTCTTGTAATATGACCACTTAGAACTGTCTGACTACTCCAAAACATAGTAAAAAATATTTGACTCTCCACTCTTTAAAAAATAAAAAATATGAATATAAATAGATTATTATGAAATTAATATACCTATATAACATCTTCCTAAATAATATATTCTTCAAATCTATCTAAATCACTTCAAACTCATCTTTGTAAGATGACTACATAAAACTACCAATAAACCTATCAACACAATCATGATAAGTGTTGTCTTTAGCTCTTGTAATGATACTTCAAAAAATTATAATTTACATTAATATTTTATATAATAAATATATATCAAAATCCAATATACATAAAAATTGTTATGGTGCCAACCATTGGTCTTACAGACCAATTTCTTAGGCTTCTCTCTCACTATTCTAACACATCTAGATAGGCCATTTTGGATTTCATGTTTCAAATTATTAAAAACACTCTCAAAATTATATTAATAATTTATTTCATAAACCAAACATCATATTCATAGGATACATCAACTTATATCTAGAGTCTTACACTCTTCACTCCATCATGTATACTCAAACTTGTCAATTTGTCTTAAGAACAAGTCATCATGATAATGAATTTCAACACCTATATAAACACTTAAATGAAATTATAATTCATTTATAATATCCTTATAGATCTTTATAACATCTATAATCACAAAGATACAAAATTATAATGGAAAATATAAAATTTATAGATCAAAATCTTAACCTTATTCATTGTCTTAATTCACATAGATAGGTCATTTTGTGAACACCATTTTCAACATTTTAAATGAAATAAAAATAATTTAACCAATATTAATATGAGTAATAGGTATTTAATAAAAACCTAAATTAATTGGATTCATTCCTAATCCACTATAACTCATCCATAAACACATTTTCACTCTAACTAGTTTTTCTCACTAGTTTCACCATTAACCCATTTTAGTGATAAGTCAACATGAGTGATCAAAATATTTGAAATATATGATATAAATTTTCCAAATAAATTCATGGTAAATAAACATAGGTCTCAATTTTCAACCTCTATTGATTTTCATTCTTAACCTAGTCAACCCTTCCTGCTATACCAAATTTATACGAAACAAGAGTTTTCTTGTGGTTTTCATTCACTATCTTGATAAACCACTACCACTTGGATATTTAAAGAGGAATAATATACATGATACAAAAATAAAAATATCTTTACCAATCCATTTTGGGCACTCAAAAACAAAATCTTCCTTATCGGGTCATTATGAGGGTTTTAGACTAGTTCTAGTGTTAGTAATTATTCATACAATATTACCCCTCAAATGCCAAATAAATTATTGGATATATTATCTAGGACCCTTACCCATCTATCCTCAAATAATTGAGACATAATGTAAAGAGTAAACATGCCAATGAGCATCAAAAGTTCCTTCTTAGGTCTGCAACTCTTTATTATGCATACACAAGAGACCTTGAAACTCATTTATTGATTTATCCTTCAACTCAAGACCTAAAAATTAATCAACATGATTCAATAAACATCTTAAAAATCTTTAATAACTCAAATTATCTCTATCACCTTGATAAATAACTTTGAACCCTCATTAGGCCACACTATGTCTCTTTGTAGGTTAGGTCTTAAACTACTAGTCACACATTAGACCTTAAATACACCTTGAAACCTCTTTCAGTGCTCACAGCACCTCATAACTATCTCATACATCCTCATACAATAATTAAAAAATCTCAAAATCCTCCAAACCTAATCATGATGCCTCATCATGCTAAGTAGGGTCTTAATACAAGGTCTATGAGAAGATCACCAATGAAGGATTTACCCTTTTAGCTTATTTTGAGAGTCATGAGTCTAACTTAACACCTTTCTTGTATGATCTTAGAATTGTATTGTCCACCTTAAATATCATACACATCCATGTCATCACCACCATACCTCAATCATGTCTAGGGACTATTCCATCACATATACCTACTATACATCATATAATTGGATCATAATAACTCATACTTATTTAAACATAAATGATAGGCTCAACCATATGATATCAATGAAAACTTGCAACAATATCCCCTTTTTCATTGATGATAAAACTTATTGATGGAAAACAAACTTTAAGTTGACTATCCTTTCAATATAAAAATTCTCCATCAATTTTATCTCTCACCCCCTTTGACATTAATGACAAAGGGTCTCTACAACTACCATAAGGTAATCTACACTCAGTCCACTAATCCTTAGACCTGATCATTCCTAGAATGAGCAGGGTTCCCCTTTGTCCATACATACTTCTCTTCAACCTTCTCAAAAGACTTGAGTTACCTCCCCCAACTCCATGTTTTACCTAGATCAAGTCATTCAAAACTAAAAACCAATTTCTTAAAACAAATACTTAACTCATTTTCTTACCTTATGAATTCTTCATTAGGTCTCATACAAATATTAGGTCCCATGGAGACCTAATTCAAATATATCCACTCCTTCTCACTCAACACTACATTTTGGGGCCAAAAAGACTACCACATATAGGCAAAAACAACTTCATATACTCCTCATAACATCAAATAACTTCCCTTCAAGAATCACAAGTCATCATGCATCAAACCACTATAAGGCACCTTTTGGGTTAACATACAAGCATACTAGGTTTTTACACACATAGAAAACTACCTTCAACTCCTGAGCAATAGACATACTAAAATATTTTAACTATGATGAACCAATCAGATGTACAGAACCTCCATAAACTCAAAAACATCATTATGTACATTAGACATCACAACTCAAGTCATATAGTCTCAAACTCACTCTTGTAGTTTACTCACTTAGAATTGCTAGCATATACCAAAACCCAATCATGAAGACTTGAACTTCTAATACCTATGTGGTAACTCAACATGAATATTAATGCAAGAAAATGATCCATATGTATATCTATATAAATAAAAAACTCATCCTTATTCTTAAAAACTAAGCAATATTGGACTTTTAGACCAATCTCCTGAAGCAACCTACAATGGTCAAATACTACCAATGCACAGTCAAAAAAATTTGTCTTTAAACATATAAGATAGTGATTTCTAATCCTCCTATTATATACACAAGTCCTTAAGATAACCTACATTAACCTCTATCACAATTATTTCATGAATTAATGTGATGATTATAATAACATGATCACCTTTAGATCTTTTGTGAATACATACAAAGCACATACACGATGTCAACTTACTCTTTAGATCATCTCCAGGCATTGAGCTCAACCATACATTGTAAGCATGATATATAATGAATAAAAATATACATTTAATCCCTCTAACACACACTAAACTCCATAGGTCATGATAAAGTCATTTTCTTCATAAAAGCACACTTAGGTTTTGTAGTCACAAAATAACTTGAAACCCTCATACCTCTATTTTTCAAGATTTGAGCTTGATCTTTATATCTAAGATAAATATGATCATATATAATGTATCTATAATGAAAAAAATATATTAATAAAATTACAAATAATTTTGAACATCCTCTTTAATTGAAAAAGACCACTACACAACTCACCAAGTTACCTTTATCTACAATTCTCAAGGAATAATCAACTTTGATCAGCAATAAATGCACTTGTATGGACTTTTGAGATAGACTACCACTTGGAGGATGATCTTCATGGAGTATAATTCAACTTTACTTTTTACTCCAACTTGATTTTATCAATATCCTACCTTATACAACATACTCTCACCTCTCAGGTCCTCACTTCATACACAATCATTTGAAATCCAACATTCAAATTTTTGAACTTTAATGGCTATTTATTATAGCCTAATCTTGATGTCCTTTTGTACTTCATAGATTGCTAGATGATCTTTGCATGATTATATCTTGAATAGGACAACTCCTCATAACACCAAAATTATAGGGTACCTTTAGGGCACTAACTACATCATCTCCATGTTTTAATTTAACTAGGGTTGACTTGTTGAGTACCTAAAACAAATGCACAAAATTATTAGTATATTTATACCTATGTGATGATATGGTCCTTATTAGGCTATAATGATGCACTTTTCTCTCTCTAAATGGTCAAATGACACACCAAAACTTCACCAAGACATCTATGGATACCTGACAACCTCTTCTTTGTCCTTATTGATTGTCAAATTAGGTTTGATCTTTGGCTTGGCCTCAATATAATCCTTTTTATTATTCAATCTTGTCAATACCATCATGCAGTCCTCTATGCAAACTTTAACCATGAACTTCACAAGCTTAGTCATCTTGTGCTTCTAGGATCACCTTCAAGCTATCAAACCTCCTCCAAAGGACCTAATATAATACTAATTATTGTAAACACAAACACTAAGGGGGGGTTGAATTAATGTTCAAACTTTTCATTCAAATCCATTATTCATTCATTAACCTTTAAAAGCAATAGAGTGATCAAGTAATGTATAGAGAATTAATCATATAGACAATAAGCAAGATAAAAACACATGAACACAAGAGATATGTGGGAAACCTTAATGAGGAATAAATCCCACTAAAATACCACTTAGACTACTATCTTATAAGAAATTAATCAACATTTAGTGAGGCACCAACCCCATAAGGAGCACACCTAAAATAGTCCTCTAATAAGATCTAAATTGAAATGAGGCTCCAACCCCCTAAGTGACTTGAAACCAACCTAGCCAATTCAATAAAACTTATATAAACTCTAACCTGTAAGGCAGCTCCCACTCCCTCTTGACTAAGCACCAAATTAGCCAAGACAAACTTGATCACCTCAAGACACCTTGTTGCTCAACCAATAGATGGTGACCTCTTATTCATCTCTCTATTTACTATATCATTTTTCATACATAAAAAACAAATCTCTGATGTATCTATTATGGTCTCAACTCATTCATATCTTTTTCAACCTTCTTTCTCTCAAAGACAACCTTCTAAGCTCATGTGCTCAATATTCCTCTTACTAGGCACATTAGGTCAATTGGCCTTATCATATACATGAATAAATTCTAATGTATGTTCATGAATAATAATCTAATTCCATTTTATGGTACATATGATCTACTTTTTCTCCTCAAAGATGTCTTTTTTTCACTTATATTCTCATCTCCTTAACTCAACTAGTTCAAATAGGCCTATTATGCCTTGTACTTATACCAATCACTTACTCTTACCAACCTTGGTTGGCCAAACATATTTACACACTTGTATTACTATTGAAATTGGTCATATAATATGTTTCACACATGAAACAAACATTACATAGGTTGGCCAAACTCATTTAGACCTTAGTCTCTTCTTAGGACTACTTAGAGACTTAATGCATTAGGTCTTCTCAACCACATGTTACACTTGGACCAATTTTGAAAAAATTGAGTCTCCACCAATTCATGAAAAATATCATATACAAATCCAATATACACCTTCTAACATCTTCTTATCTCCATACCACTTGTTAGTCCAAATCACTCCTTGAACCACACCGTTAGGCCTTCACATAAATAAAAAATATGCCTCACCTAACTAAAGCATACATTAAATTTTTCCATCTAACCCTATTATTAAATAAAATTAATATATATTTCGTGAGCTCATGGTCACCACCATGTCCATTAGACATCACCAAATAAGGAAACAGACCTCAAACAATCTCTTGTAATATGACCACTCAGAACTGTTTGACTGCTCCAAAACACAGTCAAGATTCTTTGACTCTCCACTCTTAAAAAAGGACAAAATTTGAATCTTAATAAATTATTATGAACCTTAGAGACCTATATAACATATTAATAAACAATAAATTCTTAAAATCTATCCAAATCACTTCAAACTCATATTTTTAAGATGACTACATAGAATTGCCAATAAACCTATCAACATAGTCATGATAAGTGTTGTCTTTAGATCTTGTAATGATAATAATAACACTTTTAATTAAAATTAATAGTTTATATAATACCTCTATATCATAATTCAATATATATATCAATGGTTTTTGTTCCAACCATTAGTCTTACAGAACAATTTCTCAGGCTTCTCTCTCACTATTCTAACATAGCCAGATAGCCAATTTTGGATTTCATGTTTAAAATTATTAACCTCACTCTAAAAATTATATAAAGAATTTACATATCATTTTTTTCATAAAACACAACATCATATTAATATGATTCATCAAATTCTATCATAGAGTCTTACACTCTTCACTCCATCATGCATACTCAGACTTGTCAATCTGTCTTAAGAACCAGTCATGATGATCATGAATTTAAAAACCTATAGAAGCACTTAAATGAAATTATAATTAATTTATAATATAATTATACATATTTATAACATTTAAAATAAAAAATTTACAAAATTCTAATGGAAAATATAAAACATATAGATCAGATTTTAAACCTTACTCTTTCACTATCTTAACTCACTCAAACAGGTCATTTTGTGAACACCATTTTCAACATTTTCAATGAAATAAAAATAATATAAAAAATATTGACATGATTTATAGTTATTTAATAAAAACCTTAAGCAATTTTATTAATTCCTAATCCACTGCAATTCATCCCTAAACACATTCTCACTCTGACTAGTTTTTTTCACTAGTTTCACCATTAACCCATTTTAGAGATAGGTCAACATGAGTGATAAAAATAGTTGACATAGAAGCTATAACTTGTCCAAATAACTTCATGGTCAATAAACATAGGTATCAATATTTAACCTCCAGTTATTTTAGTTCTTTGACCTGGTCAACCCTTCTTGTTATACCAAATTTATGATAAACAAGAGTTTTTCTATGGCTTCCATTCACTATTCTGAAAAACCACTTTCACCTAAAGATGCTTGGAGGATTCCTATACTTGATCCAAAGATAAAAATATCCTTACCAATGCATTTTTGGAACTCAAAAAAAAATCTTTCTTATTGGGTCAATATCAGGGTTTAATGAGGGTTTTAAACTAGTACTACTGTTATTAATTGTTCATATAGTATTGCCTCTCAAGTTCCAAACTAATTCTTGGAGATATTATCTATGACCCTTCCCAATATCTCATCAAAGACTCAAGACACCATGTAAAGTTTACACATGACAATGATCATCAAAAGTTCCTTTTTGGGTTTGCAACTTTTTGTTTTACATACATAAGAGACCTTCAAGTTCATTTTCTTACCTTTTTCAATAACTCAGGACCTAAAAATTCATCAACATGATTGAATAAACCTATTATAACTATATAAAAACTCAAATTATTTATATCAGATTGATAATCAAATTTGACCCCTCATTAGGCCACACTAGGCCTCTTTGCATGTTAAATCTTCAACTACTAGTCACACTTTAGACCTTAAATACACCTTGAAACCTGTTTAGTGATATCAACACATCATACCCATGTCATCCATCCTCATACCATGTTTACACAAGTTCAAAATCATCCAAATCTGATCATGATGCCTCATCATGCTACCTAGGGTCTTAAGACAAGGTTTATGAGAAGACCACCAATGAAGGACTTACCCTTTTAGCTTAGTTTGAGAATAATGAGCCTAATTCAACACCTTTAGTGTATGTTATTAGCACTATATTATAAAACTTAAATCTCATACACATCCATGTCATCATCACCATGCCTCAATCATGTTCAAGGACTAGTCCATCATACAAACATACTATGCATCATACCATTGGATCACAATACCTCATACTTATTTTGACATCAATGACAAGCTCAACCACATGACATCACTAAAACTTTCAACTTCCCTCTTATAGTTTGTCTATATATCAAAAATCTCACTGGAGGCATATTATACACATGTTTTATCCTTCTTTGGCTATTCTTTATTGTTCATATCTCAGTTCCTTACATGGAATAACATCTATTGATATTTATCACTTACTAACACATTGATATCTTACTATCTATCTAAGTTATTAAATGTATTAGAATTATCAATATCTTATGTTGATTAACTAAGTGTATCCTTGCATGTTTTTCATGTTTTACTTCCTACTTCATGTCTTATGTGTATTATCTATTTGGTTTGTGGACATTTAAACATCCTTTTGTGTGGTTATAAGCCTTCATTATATGTTTTTATGCATGTGAGTGACATTTGAACATGTACTTTGTATGTGGCTCCTTTGCCTTCCATTTCATGTTTTGTGTGATGTGAGCATACTCTTTATTTGGGTATATCATGTCCATGACACTTATTTCCTTTATTTTATCAATTTTAGATGCCACGATGAACATCATGTATCTTACCAAAATTTGATACAATTATAGATATCATGCATCCATCCTTAATTAGTTCTATTCAACCTTCATTACTTAGTTTAGATCACCTATATGTGTTCCTAATTACTAACATCTATATTATCATTCTCATTATGTATGTCTCTTCATACATGCATCTCACATTACTATTTTGCTTAGTTTATATATGATGATTTTGTTATCTTCCATGTTATCACTATTACTTAGATTTACATATTATTCATAATATCTTTTTCATATCTTTTTCTTTTTAGTTAAGTTATTGCACAAGCTCAACAACTCACCTCAAAAGAGGGGGTATACATAGTGGCTTGTCTTAAAGACTAAAACCATATAGTATAGTAGATAGGCATAATATTTTAGATATCACACAGTGAAACATATAACACACCCATAAATCACTAAAAGAGACATTTTGGATAGGAGCACCCTATTCATATAGGAGCACACATTGTTGTTGTCTAAAATAGTGCACTATTGTCTAGTTAGGTAGTAGATATCCACGTTCCTAATTTTAAAGTCTCATGTAGTATAGGATAGTTAGCAATAGGTGTATAGTCTTAGTTTTAATAAAATATTCATGTTTGTCTTAAATTTGTTCAGTTTTAGGGAATCATACACATGTTTTCTAGGTTAGGACATAGGTTTTTTTAATCATAATCTAAGTTTTTATTACTCAATATTAGAATCCACATACATCTAAATATCAGATTGGGGACATGGTTAAAAATATGAATTCCTCATTGATTAGTTTTACACTAGTTTCATAGATGAAATGATAATGCTTATCATTCTCCATGTATACACAAAACCTAGATTATACTAACTTTTAGCCCCAATTTTTACATGAGAACAATCTATTGGGATATGTACATGGATTCTAAACTACTTCACTACTTTGGGTATACAATGATGGATTCAAGAATACCTTGAGTTCTTAAACACACTCTCCTAATCAATGGGGATTGGGGAATGCATAGTGTAATCTAATATTTTGAATGCAAATGAAAATTTCAAGGTTCCTACCCTCTATATACACATAATATTTTCAAACTTTATAAATTATTGATGTTTTTTATCTTGCAGGAACCTATCAAGTCTTAATATCTGTAAGTGTACACCTTAAAGGGTACACCAAGAAAGTGGTTATCAGATCATTAGTGTTTTATAAGATTGTTGTCCCTTATACCACCACTTATTATCTACATAACCATCTCCCAAAAACACTTCCCTAAGTTTTGCCTCCTCTTTTAAACCCTCTTCTAATCATTCTCTACTTTCATTAGCCCTTCCCTAAGCTTAAAACCATTTATAATATTTTACATTACACTGTCGACCCCATCAAACCTATACTCTAATTGATAAAACTCATTTAAGGTCTAGGTCAGCCCCCGATTGACCTAAAATGAGACCTAATTTGTTTTTATAAATAATGATACATAGTAAATTGGTCTGACCCTATCGATTAAAATTTTGAAAAGGTTTAGGGTTAAGATGCACAATATATTTTTATTATTCTTATCTTCCTATATAAATTATGAAATGAATATATATATATATATTCATTTCATAATTTATATAGGAAGATAAGAATAATAAAAATATATTGTGCATCTACTTATCCACCATTCTACTTGAGGAGTATAGATAAGGGTATCAATACTTTCTTTGGAGATATGAATATTGTCTTGTGGAGAAGTATTTTGGCTACATAGATAGGTTGTGTAGCCTATATATGACTTCTTATTTTTATCCTTACATACCACAACAACCTATTGTAAAGCACCATGGCCAAGGGAGAGATTGAGGTTCAGTGAGTTTGTCTTCAAAGGTAAGTATTCCTCACTTTATTCTTCCTTTATAAGAGTAGATAGATTAACATTTGTACTTATCTCCCATGCATTAGGATTTCTTATATATTGATGTGAGTATAGATCCTCAATGCATGTTTACTTTTTTTTTTATGACCCCAACTTTGTGCCACGAGCTTTGGTGAGCACTAGATTATATTTTAATTTACTTTGCGTATACTTTTTGAATATGAAAACATAGGACCTAGCTAGGGTTATTACATGGTGTTGCTTACTAGAGGCTTTCAAACCCTCTCTAGTGATGTTATTATGGTAAAACATACCTTAGTTAGGTCTAGTAGATCCATCTTGGTCATGAACCCAAATATTTAATGTATCAACAATCAGAAGTGTAAGTAAGATTTATCTTATCCGAGATAGGATTGATTAATAGATTGATTACATTTCCCTTTGTATACATTCTAGTGAACCTGACATAAATCAAACCCTTGTAGGTTTTCTTTCATGCCATCATTTATTTATATTTTTGGTACTTTATCGAACTAATCAATATATTTATAACATTATATGTGCAAGTTTAACACATAGCCACTCCAAAATGACTCTTTTTTATCTATGTAGGTCTTTACCAAATAGAGGTTACTATATTGATTAATTCAACACAATATTATTATTTAGATCCAGATTCACATGCATAGTTGAACTAATAGATTATGTCTTCTATTTTATTATGTCAATATACATGTCTTCAAATATATCCAAACTAGTTGAATCTTTTCATCATGTCATCTTCAACGTACAGAGTTTTGCAAACTTGGTCTAACCAGTTGACCTAGTAAGCAAAATTTTGCAATAAAATTTGAACATCACAGCATAAAAATTTGCAATCTAAAATATCTTCAATCCCATCAAGGTTCAATTATTTATCTCTATATCATTTTAGTTCTTATTTCAATACTATTTTTCATAATTTTTGAGATTATAAAACTACAACCCTACAACCAATTGGGTTGACCTATTTGAGATAGTTCTATAGTTTGTCTTCCATATAGAAGACATAGTTACCCTATTCAATTATGTTCTTATAGATATTGATTCTATAGTACATTAATGACCCAGTTGACTCTATTCAATACTATTTACATATATTATTGCCTGAATTGACTTTATACTCTTATCAATCAAGGAATTAACTTATATTTACTAGTAATTAATTCACCCATACTTTCAATTATTTTCATGATTAGAGTAACTCACATAGACTAGATAGGTGGTTTTTCAAATTACCATTTTAGTCACACTATTTTTTTCTTTTGCACACACTACCAAAACACTTTTAAATCAAAAATCATTAAACATTTGTCTTCCCAAGGCCTACCTACTTGGATTTTATCACCAAGGGGGAAGTTGACTTGGTTTTTTTGGCCAAGTATAAATATATGGTTAATGGTATATATTGGAAAATAAATTGACACCCTTATCACTACAAGATTATGAAATGAGGGGGTAGGACCCAATGCCAAGCCATTACCATCACCAATATAGATCCTTTTTAGCCCAAACATTATGAAACCAACTTTAGATTGATTTCTAGTTCCTTCTTTTAGCCAACTCCCTATCACATTAACATTAAACTTTATTATAACTTATTAACACTTAATATGACCACTTAGTTAGCATTTACTTTCTAGTTATTTCTTACACTTTGATCATTGTATCTTTTATTATAAAACTTGTATTAGATAGCATTGGTGTAATTTTTGTGTTGTGTGTTCCAATTGGATTAACCACATTGATCCAATTGCTTGTGTGTTTAATTTCATTTTACCTCAAATTATATTGCAATTTTTTTTCTCTATTTCATAACACTCTCATTCTAGTCAATACAGTCTCTTATAGACTATTATCCATCCTACCTATAATACACAATCTCCCTGTTTGACCATGTATCTTTATCTCTTTATTTAGTTCCCTATTCAATAGTGCATAATTGACATGAATGACTATGTATCCTTATCTCCCTATTCTATTCCCTAATTTATAGAACATAGTCAACTAGTTTAAATATGTATGTTGTTTTTTATTATCTTTACATCACCACTTTAGCCTCCTTTTCTCATCATGAAATTTTTATTTGAGGACAACATAGAGTTGAATCTAAATGACACATTGAGCTTTACCAATCCTAATAGGTTTCCCCAAAAATAGCTTATGGCTTCCACTTTAGATGAAAGCAATGTGCATATGGCCACTTGCACTACCAGTTATGCTACTCCTCCTCATTCATCATTAGTTTTTAATCCTATTTTATCTTTATAATATCATCAAGAATTAGAGTACACAGCTGAAATGTTTTTCTTCATTAATGAGTTTCCTCAACATAGAGGAAAATACCCTTTTACTATTTACAATTTCATTATACAAGGTCAATTAAAAGAAACCCATTCACCCTCCCCTACATTTCCTCATGGATTTGGAGGTGACACATTCTTTGCTTCTCAACCTCTCCTTTATATTTTGACTCCTTCTCAAACTATAACCTCTTCTTCTTTGATCTTTTTAACCTTCATGCTAAGTATCTATACTAACATGATAGGGTCAACATCTAGTGGGCCTTTTCCAAGGCCCTTCCTCATAAATCAATCCACTAGTGTATCATTTTCCACCAATGCTAATCATGATATTAGTTCTTCTTTTTCTTCTAATGCCAATCCTTCCACTAATGCATCTTTATTTACACATGTCAATAATGATACTAGTTCTTCTTTTTCTACCAATGCTTCTCACACCACTAGTTCCATGCATGCCACTTCTCATAATGCAACCCAAGCCACTAATACCAATGCTAATATTTCCCATGCCACATAAACTAGTCAAAATACTGCTCAAACCCATTAACTATTATTGAAAACTCTTATTCAAATGAACACTTTTCAAACTAATAATGCCAATCAAATGATACAAATGAAAAATCATCTCATTCACATTCAAAATAAACCTTAATAGGTTCTATGGGGAGTACAAAATCAAAATACCCCACCACCCCCCTTAGGGATTCCCATGGCAACCTCACTCCTCAACCGCCTTATGCTAACAAAAATATCAAACATCTCCCAAATGAACCTATTATACCTCAAATTTCCAATATTAACATAGGAGGTATCACACCTACCATTAGTTATAATAGATCAACCAATCATACCTTATATTTAAAAACATTTGGTAATCTCTACAAGGATTAGGTTAAACTAAATAATTTTTATGCTACCATGATATTAAAAAAAAACACTCTCTAAAGATACATTAGATTGGTACAATAAGATCAAATATGATTCTATCACTAGTTTGGAATATCTAGTTAACTCCCTAGTATAAGAGTTTCAAACTAGTGACCTCTTTGAGAATACCTTGACTCACTTTATCAATTGTAAGCAACTTGAAACTGAAACTACACAAACTTCCATCAAATGGTCGAAGACCTTGTCTAATAAGTGAGCATAGCATGGTGGATGATAACATCTTTCATTTATTCATTAATGCTCTTTATTCCAAGATTAAATATCATGTTAGGACTCTCTCTCCAAAAAATTTATAAGAAGCCCTCAACTAGGCCAAATACCAAGATTTTCTTATGCACCAATTTGAGCTATCCTAACCTCCCATGGGAACTTACATTTTCATTAAAAATAAAAACCATATATATATATGATAATTTTATACACCTTTGTGTATTAATTTGATGCATCGTTATGTTATTCTTTATTGTGTCTCCCATGGGTGATTATTTTAAATAATTACATTTACCTTTCACTGCATAGGTTAATTGAGTTAATTACTACTGTTAAATAGTAATTAAATTTATTTTACCATCCTTAACCATAAAATACATAAAAATAAAATAAAAACAAAACCTATCCAACCTCCTAATAATCCTTCTAAAAACTTACCCTTATTTAAAATCCATGCAAATAACTTAGATTTACATTCACATAGTTTGGCACATGGTTCAAAATAGCCCTAGCCAAATTTTGATGAAATTAGGCTAATCAACATCAATACTCCATGATCTAAATTTATCTTCTATGATTGACATTGATCTTCTTTGATCGACCTCAATTCTTTCAAATTGACATCGATCTATATATATACAATAGACCTCCATGGCTCATGAGGATGGTGACTATAATTTTGGACCCTAAAATGTTGATAGAATTCCTCTAGGAGACTCATAGGTGATTGTTAGACCCCTTGATAGTGAATTAATACCCAATTATATACAAAAGATTTCACAATATCAACCTCATGCCAAGATTATTTTCAAGATAAGTATTACACTTTATTTCATTCATATTTCAAATCTACAGTCTTTTACATCTATTTGTCAATGTTTTACATTTGGTTTTAATTATTTTATTAATAATACAAGTCATTATTATAGTCTATTTTTAAATTTTATAATTTTACATAGAATAGACATCTATCCTATAGGATCATCATTGATCCTTGCTAAATTTTCAAGACATTCTTGCAATCTCTTTTCATAACATTCTCAGCGTCTAAAGCCTACATAATCTACATTCTATTTTATTAATATCTCTCCTAATCTATTGATATCCATTACTAAAAATTAGAAAAGTATTTATACATCTTGTCCTTGAATAATCCATTTATATTATATTTTAATCATAGATAGTCTACATTTATCTAATCTTTATTAAGTTATATTTTGGAGTTGTTTATACCTACATCTATTATCTTGTATATTTTATATGTTATCTTGAATAATCCATAATCATTTATCTTTATGAAATTATATTTTACATAATTTATATCTTATAATCTTTATCTTATAATCTTTCTTAATTGAAAATAGTGGGCTGACATCCATCTGAGAAAGTGTGTTGCTTCTCGGGAATGGTTTGTAACTAGGCAGCCATTCATCTTCCTACTAATCCATTTCGGTTCAAGTGTTTACTTTTGATTCATGGGTCATTCCTCCCCATAAAAAGAGGAGTTCTCAAAAATCTTGGTCAATGGTGTGAAACCACCCATCCATATCTCTAGGTAATCTTAAAAACCCTACATTTACTTTATTTTTAGTAGTTAATTAGATCCACATTGAAAAATCATAAAAATATTGAAACATTTTGGCATGCTCAATGGGAATAGATAGTGGGTCCCTTTATTTTTTTCTTTCCTATGCATGTAGTTGCATTAGTGAATTTCATTCTCTTTTACTTTTACTTTCAATCAAATGACTTTCACTATATTTTCTTCTTTAAAGTAAAATCATTATAGGCAAGGATTTGTTTTTCATGTGTATTTATTTTACATTCAATTGAATTCTTTGCTTGCATCCAAATCAAATCAAAATCTTATTTTGGCTTAAAAATGAACTACATTCATAGTCTATCTACTTGAATTAGTCTATCTAAATTAATTAGGTGGTTAATTAATTTGTTAGTCCACAAATCAATCACACACAACCAAACCACAAAATCAAAAATCACACATCAAAACTTGACATAGTGAATTGAATTGGATTTCATAACCAAGTGGGGAGATTTATGCCCAATTATTTCACTTGGATTTAATCACTGATTGGAGTGCCAAATCAGTACTCTAGCTGAGTATAAAACCTAATTGAGTGGTATATCTTTGCTAAGCACCCACACTAGTTGTGGGATTATGATGTAAGGGGAGCAAGCCCCAAGTACTAAACCACATACCATCACTAGTATATATTACACCTCATATACCTTAGGTTATATAGAGGGTGTGTGCCTAAACATCCTAAAACCATCCTTAGACATCTATTTCTAGTACCCTATCCAAGACCAATCAAGTTTCACATAATCAAAAAATAACATAATTAGGGAACCCTAAGTGTGTAAAATTTTTAGCATGTGTTATTTTTATTTATTTTTGTTGTCTTCTACTTATTTGAGTATGTAAGGTTCAAAATATTCCACCATCATACAACTCAGTCCACTTGTTCAACCTTATAGTTCTAACATGGTAATAGGTTCAGGAAATATTGAATTCAATAGGGGAAACCTTCACCAAAACCTTGATAATAGTCCTCAAGCATTGAGAGATTACCTTACCAATCATGTGATGCATGTTTCTCTTCCATCTCATGAGTATATTAATTACTCTATTTATACCATGACACCAAAGGGACAAGGTGAATTCTCACTGCCCTATAATGCCAATTTTTAGCACTTGGTTAAGTCAGGTCGCTATCAGTCCATG
Source organism: Torreya grandis (assembly GCA_037957365.1). Classification (NCBI taxonomy): domain Eukaryota; kingdom Viridiplantae; phylum Streptophyta; class Pinopsida; order Cupressales; family Taxaceae; genus Torreya; species Torreya grandis. The sequence continues at coordinate 1,375,216 of JARHVA010001057.1, forward strand.
CCTTATCCTAGATCATTTAACTATTATCCAAACACCTTTCCAAAACATCCCAAACCTTATCAATCTTTACCCCAACTCTTTCAAATATTTCAAGGGAAATTATTCCCCTAATCCCAACAAATTTTGATTCAACCATTATAACCCTCTTAGGGGTCAACCTTTCAAGTCACCCCATTTCAATTATCTCAACCTACCTTACCACACTTATCATGTTTTCCATATTAAGATTTACCTTTAAAATGTATCATTTCAACCTTGTCAAGTCCATCAGTTGTATCAATCCAATTACCTAGTTTGTCCTCTTTATAGGGATAATCATTAGAACTAGTTCTAAAACCTCCTACCTGATAGTATACTCTACTAGGGGAACCATATATTTATATGATGGAAAATTTGATAAAAGAATCAATAATCTAGATCCTTCCTATCAAACCTATTATATTAGGACCATATGATTTCATTCCACCTTGGTATAAGGGAAATGAATTTTACCCCTATCATTGTATCATGGGTCATATAGTGGAAAGATATAAATATTTCAAATAGTTTTTACAAGACTTTGTTGATCATGGTAAGCTTGTGTTGGTTAATCCCAATCCCTTGTATAATCATAAATCTATTGTTAATCATCTTCTTGTGTCATCTACCTCACTCATTTCTAGTCAAAATCCTTCAAGCCATGGTGTCTTTGTATCTAAAACCATCCCTAGTAATCTTATTACTAAGGAGGTTGTCAAAACCTTATCCAACCCATCTACTGAATCCATTAAAGTTTCATATCTTCCTCTAAACATAGTTACAAAGGAAGACCCCATTGTCATAAACCCTCTTGTGGATCAATTTCAACCTATCAACCCATCCTTAGCTACTATAGTAAAGGAACCTCTCAACCCCAATCAATTGAGTTAGCCACCTAAATTGGTTAATCCAATTCACTTGCTCTATAGTTTGTTCACCCTCATCTATTTGATAGTGATAACATTGTTACCTTTGATCTTATTCCTTTTAGGTAAGGGTCAATGTTTTATCACCTCATCTCATATTTAGACCAAATCAAACAATCCTATCCATTGTATACCTTACTTTCTCAATCTTATAAATCCATCACCAAATATAAACCAACCCAAAATCAAGTTAACCAGTAAATTTATCAGCCTCTTCATGCAAACCATTAAATCACTTCAGTATCCAAAAAGTCATGTTTTATATATTCAGTCAGGAATCAATAAATTATATTATTTAAACATCCCTAAATCTATCACCTAAACCATTCCAACCAATCAACCACATATGTAGTCTAAAAGGTTTCCTAAACACAAGTCATCAAGTTTAGATTAGAATCTTAAACATTACAAGCCCTTGTTAAGCACTATGTTGAAGCCTCTTAATAAGGATAATCAGATGATTTTATTGTATTTATTTTCATTCCAAAACCACTCCATCCATCTCATTTTCATTTTTCAACTTTAAAATCTTTTGAAGCACAATCTAAATCAGTTATCTTTCTACCCTCTTGGCATTGTAAAGGTCATCCCACCTGAGCCTCCACCTATGTCTTAAGTTCTCTATCAACAAACAACTAACAAGACTTCAAAAATGGATGAATATGCCTTCACCCCTCCAAGATTCCTTTAACCATCCACTAAGATTTATTTTCCCGCTAGGGGAAGTTTTTTACTTTGAGTCGATGTGGATCATATAAGTATGGGGCATTTTCAAAATTATCCCCCTTTATGTATCTTTGCACTTGAATCCTTCATGGTCAAGGATCCTTTTACCTTTTTTGTCTAATGCAAGCTTTTTATTTGATCTTTATCATCCACTAGAAGTCCTTTAACCCATTCTCACCCACTGTCCATTGTCAAGATCAATTGATGGTAAGAATCATGTGATTTTTCCATTATAAACACTTAGCCCAATCTTGTGAGCACCTTAGATCTACTCATAACATGTTTCTCATGGAAACATTCTAACTTCTTAAGAAGGAACCCCATGGTCATTGTCTCTTGACTTCCCATCTTAAGTCCATATGATATTTACCTCCCCCCTTGTTTTTGGTTTTTCTCTCTAAAAGGTGACCAAGACTACCCTAGGTTAATTCACATTAAAAAATAAAAAAAATTGCGATATCTTACTCAAAAAGGTCATTGTCAAAATTGTAGACTACTCCCTTGAAGGAAAACTACCAAGAACTATAAGTTGCATATATAGAATAGACTGATCCCTTAAAGGACAACTATCAAATAAATCAAAAGCTAGACTACTCCCTTAAAGGATGGCTAGTTATAGTTTTGGCAAAAGTAAAATAACTAGAGGATTCCCGTATCGATAAACTTCCCAAAATATCTCAAACAAAAAGTAGAAAAGGACCCTAAATAAAAAATCTAAAAATCCAATATATCCCATAAAAGACTTCCCACCTTGATTAGTCTTCTCCAATTATGCAGACTTCCCACATTAATTAGTCTGCCCGCTATATATAAATCATGGATTAGCCCATGGATCATCCTAAGTCCCCTATAATGACAATGCCTTTTATACAAGATGAGTGGTATACCCACAACTATTGCATACATGTCACATCTCTTTTACCCAATCAAGGAAATCTAATCTTGCCTTTTAAAATTTTATTAAAAGTGTTTATTTACCATCACAAGGGTGTTAATTCCAAAGCCTTAAGGAGTTTAATTTTTTATAAACCCCATGTTCACTATGGTTCATGTCAAAAAATTATTAAAAAGGGTCCCCTTTTGTGTCTTTTTCATGTCTATTACCTTAATCCAAACCCATATTAAAGGAGTTAAACCTTTGTGTTCACTCTCTTCTTGCTTATCCAAATTTGCATCTTTTGTGACTAGGTCACAGTCTTTGTACGATGCCATTTCACCTATCCATTACCATCTTAGCATATCATTATCCATAATAGTATATAAATATGATTGTGATTCATATGAATTCATATCAATCTCTTTGTTTATGCTTTGATTTTAACTTTTGTAATAGTTGCATTTTTGTCCTAGGCCAATTAAGTCATCCTTTTTGCATTTATTTTATCCTTATTTACCAAAAAAATAAAACCTTGGATTAGTGGAAGTTTGACCCTTGTTAGTCCCATAGTCTGAGTCAACTTAAGCATTTCACCTTGAAACATGAGTCTATAGTTGAAACCCCTTTACAAGACCAAATAACTTAGGTTCAGTTTCATCTACCATTTATTATCTTGATGCCAAATCTTAATCCCATGTGCTTCATGGAAAATTTATGTATTATTGGCCACATATATTGTTTTCTATTTACCTTAGTCCTCATTCAATCTTAACCCTGGTGTTTGATGCATTGACATTTTTTGTCACCTTATTTTTGTGTTAGGTACATATCCATTTTTCCAAGCTACATTTACACATTTAGTCTATCAAACCCATTTATATATTTGCATTTTTATTGTATCTATTTCCATTATCTCCCTCTTCCTCTATCCTTTGTCAAACCAATATCCATCTGCTTTTCCCTTCACTAGTTCCTAGTTTGAGGGGGAAACATTCTCATATCAAATTGGGGCATGTTGGGGGAATTTACTTAAGTTATACTTCTATATTTTTGTCTCATGGCTTGATTCTATCAACAATTCCACAAATAGGGAAAAATTTAGATGATAATTTTATACACCTTTGTGTATTAATGTGATGCGTCATTATGTTATTCTTTATTGTGTCCCCCATGGGTAATTATTTTAAATAATTACATTTACCTTCCCATTTACCTTTCACTGCATAGGTTAATTGAGTTAATTACTATTGTTAAATATTAATTAACTCTATTTTACCATCCTTAACCATAAAATCCATAAAAATCAAACAAAAATAAAACCTATCCAATCTCCCAATAACCCTTCCAACAAGTTACCCTCATTTAAAATCCATGCAAACAACTTAGTGTTATGTTCACTTAGTTTGGCACGTGGTTCAAAATAGCCCTAGCCAAATTTTGACTAAATTAGGCTAATCAACATATATCCTCTATGATTGACATCGATCCTCCATGATCAACATTGATTCTTTAAAAATGACATTGATCCATATATACACAATAGACCTTCATAGCTCATGAGGATGGTGACTACAATTTTGGACCTTGAAAGACTGACAAAATTCCTCCAAGAGACTCATAGGTGATTGTTAGACCCATTTATGGTGAATTACTACCCAAATACAAATAAAATAATGCATAGTATCAACCACACAATATCAACCTCATGCTAAGATTATTTTCAAGTTAAATATTTCACTTCAATTCATTCATATTTCAAATCTACAATCTTTTGCATCTATCTGTCATTGTTTTACATTTGGTTTTAATCATTCTATTAATAATACAAGTTATTTTTATAGTCTATTTTTAAATTTTAGCATTTTACACAAAATTGACTTTGATCCATCTGAATCAATGTCAAGCTTATAGGATTGTCATTGATCCCTACTAAAATTTCAAAACATTCTTACAATCTATTTTCATAACATTCTCAGTCCCTAAAGCCTACATAATATTTATTCTATTTTCTAAATATCTCTCTAAATATGTTGATATTTATTACTAAAACCTAGAAAATAATTTACACATCTTATCCTTGAATAATCCATTTATCTTATCTTTTAATCATAGATAGCTTGTGTTTATCTTATCTTTTAAGTTGTATTTTGGTGTTGTTTATACCTACATCTATTATCTTGTATATTTTATCGAATAATTATTTATCTTTATCAAATTATCTTTTACTTTATTTATATCTTGTAATCTTTATCTTTTTATCTTTATTAATTGAAAATAGTGGGCTGACATCCATCTGAGAAAGGGTGCCACTTCTCAAGACTAGTTTGTGACTAGGCAACCTACTCATCTTCCTACTAATCCATTTTTTTCTAAGTGTTTACTTGTGATTTGCAGGTCATTCCTCCTCAGCCAAAGAGGAGTTCTCACAAATCTTAGTCCACAGTGCACAACCAACCATCCATATTTTTAAGTAATCTTAAAAACCCTACATTTACTTTGTTTTTAGTAGTTAATTAGATCCACATTGAAAAATCATAAAATACTAAAACACCATCATGCTACCAATGATGGTCTCATCGATTCTTATGAAACCATTTATAATATTCAATCCATCACTCCCAACCATGTTTTGGAACACGCTCCCCCTCTAAACAACACCCCTAACCTTAATTTTCTCAAACAAACAACATTAATGTTGAAAAGATTTTATATTTAACTAAGATTCAAAAGTATCTACCAAGGCCTATACCATAATATCTTGACCCTAATCATCATATTAAATCATGGTATGATCCAAAAAAATTGATGATTTTATACAAGCTAGGGCCACTCTCATGAGACTTGTAGACAATGAAATAATTTACTTATGGATTTTATGCTTTGACCAAACTTCAATCACAATTCACTCATTCATAAGTGTCAAAAAGCCTATGATATAACCTTTAAATCTCATGAAACACAAAAAAAAATCAATTTTTAAACTAGGTTAATGCTCATCTTGCTATATATAAATATCCTCTTCCTAGTCATCAAGATAACAATGACAAGCCTACTCCTTCCACTAATAATGTCAAAAGTATTATAGACCAAACTCCCAAAGATAATGTATTAAATGTTAATAATATGTGAAGGTTGGTCACTTTAATTAATTATAATCCAACCCACATGCACCAAATCTCCCAAACATTTCATGTTATCCAATATTCTTCCTCATCTCATCTAACATAGTTAGGGAAAGAGGACCTTATTTATTTTGAATAGCCTCTTAAAACATCTCATATTATTTCTACAAATACCCTAACATATCCACCCATCAAAAATATTTATCAACCTTCTAATAACATTTCTTCAAATCAATCACAAGAAATACCTAAATCTACTATCTCATCATCTAAAGACAACCAATTTGTCCTCAAACTAAACCGACCACATCTTATCAACACAATTTTGAATGCACTTCCAATCCTCATTCCCAGGAGATCCTCTAACATTACATTCCTTTATCTAGTATTCCACCCATGGGTTATGATGAATGAGTCCTCATCATAGAGCTTAATAATCTCCCATCTTGAATATCCTTTCTTGAACTCATGTGAAATTCTCCTCATCATTGTAATTATCTCATGTAATTTTTATTCAAAATGAACATCCCTCATCCTCCACTTGTAGGATGTGTAGATACCTTATCTAGGTTTGAAGATAATATCTTATAATAATGTGAAGAGATGTCTACACACATTGATGAAATAATGGGCAATTCTCTTTCCCTAAAATTTACTATTTCTTCTATGATCCCCGATGATATTTTACTTTGCATGGATTATCCTCCACTATTTATTAGCATTCAAATTAGTGATATGTAATTCAATCATGCCTTGATTGATGAGGGTTCAGGTACTTATTTCACCTCCCTCAACTTCATTAGAACTCTTGTATATTTTGAGTGTAATCTTAAGTCCACACATAGTTCATGTCAACATTATGATAGAAGGCAAATGCCTCTTTTAGGTTACATGTGGCTTCTTATTACCATACCTCCTATCACCATTCAAGTGAAATTTATGGTATTTAACTTTCCCCTTTCTTATAACGTCTAGCTTTATTGGCCTTAGACTCATTGAATTAGGGTTGTTGCCTCTACTACCTACCAATGTGTTAATTTTCCCCATAATGGTGCCATCTATAAGATTCAAGGAGACACAATCCCTTGGAATTTCAAACAATTCGAAGAATGTGTTGCATTCAAAATTACAACCCTTGAACCCTTTCCTAGTGTCCCATTTCAAGGAATCTCAATGTTTTAATTTTACTATCAACTTTACTCGAGGTTATCATGGTCACCCTAAACTTATCTGGAACATACCACCTAACCTCTTAGATTTTGATGATGATGAACCAAATGAAATCAACCTCAAGATAAAAAATTCAGATTTATCCCCTCATCTTATTGCCTAACTTCCATTGTCCTTGAAGTTTCATTCTTTTTATCCACCTATTGATGATATACTTATGGTCTTAACTAAGACTCAACATTATATTCATCATGCCACATTTGATGAAAATAGCATACCTACCTGCACCATCAACCTTCATACACCTAATTATGATGATGGTTATACTTTAGATGATCCATTTCTATGAGGATTTGTCAAGGCTAGAGATGTTGAGATTCTTATATATTGTACTTCTTTGTTTTAGTCTTTCCATTTATCTAATCATATTCTTTCTTGCATAGTTCCTAATTCTAATATTATTCATATTTTGTAGGGTAAAGATGGAGTGATCACATGATACACCTCTAGTTTTAGTACAACCTCTTAATAACATGTTCATGGATCATGCTATGATCAGTCATTATCATTTGGATAGATACCATGATCCCTATAGTTTCCTTCCCCTAGAGATGCTTGCTACTCCTCTTAATCCTTCTGTGCATCCCACTTCACCCTCAACTAAACATAGTCTAGTTCCTACTCCCACTCTACCTTTAGCTAAGCCTCACATTGTATTTGATTTTACTTCTCCTTCAAATGATCTTATCCTAATCTCTCCTTCAACCTTGCCTCCCCTTGGCGATGACCTTCTTCCTTTATTATAACTTGATCCCTTGCCTACCCAATAAATAAATCACCCTTATTATGACATTCACAAAGTTCTTGGTCATTAGACTAGATATTTCTAGTTATACCAACCTTCCTCAGCTTTTACTTTTATTCCTTCCATTAGTAAACACCCAAAGTCTACTAAAAAGTGTATCTACTACTTCCATGGCACAAGTAATCATTTTTATACCCATGGTCTAAAGCTTTGACAATATATTGACACATTACATCTTACCCTTACCCAACCTAATGATAAGTCTTTTCCTCCTCCCAAGTTATTACCTAAGTATATTCCAAAATATGGAGAGGTGTATTGTCTTTAGCACTAGTATGGTACCCATCTTACCAATTCTTACTACATTCTCTAGCATTACCTTCATGATCACTTTATGACCATTCCTACATCCACTATTTCTCCTCCTATAGGTTGTCTATATAATAAGGTTCCTCCCTCTTCACCTATGGCTCATTCTTCACCCATGGGTCCCATGCCACCTACATCTTCTCCCCCACATATGCTTCATTATCCACTGATGGTGCCACCTTTTTGTCCAGCAAATACCATTGTTGTTCCATCATCTATTCCCCTCTTTGAGTATTATATGCATGATAGCCCTCATGATCATTATATTTCAACTATACATACATTTTCTATTTAAGATATCCAATGAGAGGTCTTTTCATATCTTTCCTTGAGGATATATGGGAATCTTATTGTAGTTAGGATCCATCTTCATAGAGATATATTAGATATTATGGATAATATTTGTGGATAAATTTATCATTATTTATGAATATAGCATGGTTTTGTTTCACTTTATTCTTCATTATGATTTTGGATTAGACTTGTGATCCACTTTTATATATATCTTATATCATTTAACTATGTGTCAAATTATTCTTCACTTATCTCTTTCACATGGATCTTTATATTATGCATTATGTATTATATATGGTTTCATTTATGTTCATCTTCTCTTATGGATTATTTTCATTCTTTCCATGATTACATGCTTATATTTATGAGTTCATTTATTTTCATGGATTATTTATCTCTTCTCATGTTTGCTTGCTGACTTATCTCAACAACACAGATAATTATTATTGTCACTTGGTTATACAAACCTTGATCCCCATAGTAATCCTTCTTTACCATGTGATCAATTAGAAAACAAGCCATCTCATTATAATCCTATTCTTATCATTCCACTTTGGATCTCCCTTTATTCCCTTATTTCCCTTTCAAAAAATAATAATACACATGTTTGAAACTTGAGATAACATACCGGTTCATTGGTAAGCCTAAGTGTTTAGTTAATCACATCTTTGGATATTAAGCTACCTTTGGACAAAGTCTAAAGCTCATTCATGTGTATCACTTTTATCACTCATATTGATTATTCTAAATCTATATGGAGGAGGAATCTTAAAATACATAAAATATAAAATCAAAATCATTTAAATAAAAGGCAATGATATTAAAAGGCATCATCTAAATCTCAAAAGTCAAATCACACTAAAAGACATGGTTCATAACACATTTACTTTTTCTAATCGAAGCTCAAACTCCACAGTTGGCCTCATGATAGATATGAGGTCCATTGGGGTGTGGTATGCTAGTATATTGGGAAATAAGAAGAAAAAACATCTTTTAGTGCCACCTACTTTCTCACAGAAGTACCTAATCTTCACAATAGACTGACAACTCTATAAGAGGTTGTAAGGAATAGGGAACATGTTGTGGGAAGGTAGGTATATTTTAATTTTATTATTCATATAACCAACATGATTCTATCTTAGTATATGACTTATTATCTTATATAGATTTGTGTTTATTTTGAATGGGTATCCTTTGTATTTTGATGGTCACTAGCCACTTAGTGTCTATTTTGTGTACTTAGTGTGCCTCATGTTTCCTAAGGTATTATCACAAGATTCCTAGATTATGATTTTTACATTCCATTTTCCATTTACAAACATTACTAATATTTCCCCTTGAGAAATATTTTTTTGTTAATTGATCATCCCCTCTAGTGTTTTCATTTTCGAGTTGCATTGTAAGACCATGAATAGGACCAAGCCTTCCTCACAAATTACCACATTACAAACATAATTTTAAAATCATTTTCAAATTTATTTACACCTCATTTTTGTTCCCTTTGTGAGTTTTAGTGTAATACCATGGATAGGACCATGCCTTCCTCAAAAAATATTCCAATACCCAAGTTACAATGAAATCACATGTGTTGAATTTGAGATAAGTAGTTATTGATTATGAGTTACACATCATTGACATGCTTCCCATCTTGATATAGTATGTTTTATGATTACTTCATTAATATTTCACTTTTATCTTATTATTTTTTGATTGCATGTATGCTTACAACCATTTTATTAAAATTTTCATACTTCCCATCTTGAACTAGTGTGATCAATTTAAAACCATTTTCCAATTTTGACTTTATTTTTATACTTCCCAACATGATTTAGGATGATTAATTGACTTAAATGTTTTATTTTGATACCATTTATTTTTCATGAGATTTTTATTTATTATAATATTTTCATACTTACCAATGTTATATAGTTTGATTTTAATTTGTTTTTAACTTGGTGAAAATATTTTACATGGTTTAAAAATATTTGTTCCCCTTTTATCCATCTTTGGTTTATTATATTTAATCATCTTTTATTGTTACAAATTTTCCATCATGATATAGTGTGTAGCGCATTTGTTTTTGATTACCTATAATTTTCCAAGTCATTTTTTACTTTTTATTTTTAACCATGCTTGTGTATCACATAATGCTAGAAAACACTCAACATGTATTTCCCATAACATATAAAAAAAATCTAAATACCTGTGCTAGAAAAAAATATATCCATGCAACAACATCCACAACCAAGCACAACTCATGAGATCAATACAACTCTATATATATATATATATATATATATATATATATATATATATATATATATATATATATATATCATGTGTTTTATATAAAATACATAATAAAATCACTCTAAATCTAAGGTTGGGATCCATCCTGTCTATCGTATGGCCTAGCCACACCCTATAGATTCAGGGTATTATCCCATCTAAATAGTATGATATAATGAAGTAGTATAAGATCTCAAACTTACAACCTATCCCTATAGATTATCCACTTGGGCTTGCACCTCTCCAAGCTAAATAGTGATAACCATTTGTGTCACTCTCTCCTATGTTAAGGGTTTCCAAGATTGAGCCTCTCCCTCTCCCACCCCTGATGGTGGTTGTAGTCCATCATCACATGTATAAAAATACCTTGTAGCCTCCCCAACCAATACAAACTATTTTTCTTAGGCTAGAGTAGATAGTACCATAAGAACATATAGAGTGGTGGGGTTATATGGAGCCAAAACCCCATCCAAAATGTCATGATGTACTACCACAATTAGGGCTCCTCATCTAACCTCCTATATTGTAGGATCTTTAAAACCAAAACTAGATAGGCATAAAATCACATATATATCTCAAAATCATTTATCTATCATAATCACAATGTAACTAATATCTTATATCAAAATTATAACATTTCTTACCAGTGGTGGTGTCATTAACCACTGTCTCTCTATCTATTGACCTACCAATCATAGTCTCTCCATCTACTCATCCATCAAGCACTTCCTCCATGGGATGCCTCCACACTAATGCAAATCTAGGAGTCACCACTCAAACATGTTGTGATCCTCTCCTCAAAAGGTTCTTCTATAGACCAGTTATGTCTTGGAGTAGTTTTTAGGTCCTCTTATGTTATATCCCTCACTTGTTCTTGCCAACATTTCCTCTATCTTTGATGAGGCCATGGTGGTAATTGATACTATTTTTTGGTTCCTATTATGCACCTGCATCCATATAGATGGCATCTTCCCCTGCTATATCTATTGCCACCTCCTACCATTCTCAACCAATCCATGGTCTAGTGTGTCATGGCCTAATCACTAGTATCTCTACTTGTACCCCTCCTCCTCTCCTCCCTTAGCTCTCTAACATGTCATTCCTAATAATTAATAATTACTATAGGGGCTTTTGAGTATGGGAGTGATAACTATACCAAAAAAAAATCCACTAGATGTGGTTGTACCCATTATGTGTAGTGACCCATGATCCATACCTATGTTAACCCTATAATAAAAATTATCCAACTAGGCCATACAATTATCAGTGTGTGTGTGTGTGTGTGTGTGTGTGTATAGCTACCACATGATATCTCCTTATGTAATATTCTATAAAGTTGGCATGTGGGGCATAACTTGTGGTATATGATCCTATCTCCACCACATAACCTAAGGAAACCTAGTTAGTTGATACATAGGGAGCCTTTTGTATATCTAAGTACCCAATAAAACTATAGGCCCCATGGTCTTTTTCCCTTTAGAAAACATCCCATATATATCATGTATGAGCTAGACCTAAATTACATCCCCAAAATCATAGAGTGCTCTCTAATCTAGTATCGACTGACATAAGGCTATCACATACAATGATACCTTGTCATCCAACTTATGACATAACACTTATGTTATCAAAAGTCCAATAATTACCTTTTATATGTCTAAAATGGCCATATTGTAAATGTAAAATAAGATCACCCTCAATCTAGGGTAAATCCTATTTGAGCATGTCACCTACTGAGCTCATTTTCATCTCTCATTTAGATCCTTTGGTGTGCTATTGATCACCAGTGTTTTGCCTATAAGAAGTTCAAGTACTACATAGACATCCTCTAGAATGACCCCATCTCAATGGTATCCCCATCCACTACCCATCTAAAAGTGTTATTTAATCATTCCCATGTTTTAAATAACATGACAATGAGATCAACACTCAATAGGGTCTATCTTATATCCATGATGCATCTAAAACCCAACACAACTAGTCGAGCTCTATCCACATCACTCAAATGATCTAGAAAATTTGGTAGCCATGATACATCTATTAGGCACTAATATCTCTGGGGTCCATAAAAAATATCAAACAATAAAGGATGTATTAGACCTCCATGTCATAAAAAATCCTAATACATTCTTAAAAATTCATAAATTAATTACCTAATCAACTGGTTTGATTTAGTTTCATTAGTTTCCTAATTTTTTTATATAATCAACCCATTTAATACTAAGTTAGCCTTGTACCCTTTGATAATACTAAATCAACCTAGTTTATACTAAATCAGACCTCATTCAGATTTAGTATACTAATTCATCCATGTAGCACATAGCCAACATTTTTTTGAAGATTATATCAGTGCTCTCATACCAACTACATCATCCCTCTGGTACACATTCAAATTTTTCATCATTGAAAACTAATTCAGCCCACTACTATGTAGTTAGTCACCCTTTCAAGTACTAAGTCAACCCACTACTATGCATTCAACCCCTTATTTTATGCTCACCTCATAGACTAAGTTGACAAAGTCAACTCTATTCTTTCATAGTGATGACTTTTAGACCATTTACCATAAATGCCTTAGGTATTTATTGGTCTAACTTATTCATACCCAGTATCCCTTTCTACCCCTAATTTACCTAAAAAATTCCTAGGGTCAAAATTGATGCCTAGATTTTGCCTACCAGTCAATTTTATATATCTAGTTCAATTTTGAATAAAAATACTCAAAATTTTGAAATTCATAATTGCTTACCTATGTTGCACTTATTGTGGCCGCCAAGCATCCTCCCTATCTCAACTATCATCTCCTCACAATGATGGATCTCTAATCTCAAAATAGATCTCTTAGAGTATTTTTTCTTTAAATAGTAAAAATAACAAATTAATTATTTTTCACCTTAATTATATCTACTATTTAATATTATTTACCTATCAAATATTTACCACCAAATTATATCTTTTGATCATATCTTTGTTTCTACTAGCTCTTTTTCTGAATTGTAAGATGTTCTAAAATATTGACATTGTAGATAATATTGCCACATATTACATGTATATCTTACAAGAATTTTGATTTTGTGCTCTTTTTCACTAATTTATACAAGTTCACCTAATGTTACTTACATTGGACACTTTCACATTTCTTTCATCTCTTTCTTTATCTATAATAATAAGGTAATTAAAGGTACATGTTTTTAAATTTTTTCCTTTAATTTATCTTACTTGCTTCTGACTATAACTTACTTAGCTTTAGTATCATGTGTTGTTATGTTCTTTTCTGGAGTACCATCCTGTGTTGCACCTAAGTGACATGTGATGAGCTTTGAGTGGGGAATATGTATAATCTAATATAATATTTTCAAAATAATTATAAGGAATCAAATAAAACTAGTCTCAATCAATTAATGATTATCTCTCTTGTAAGAACCCATCGAGTCTCAATCTCTTTGAGTGCACACCTTAAAGTGTACACTAGGAAAGGGGTGGGCAGACCATTAGCTCTTTGAAGTATTGTTTTCCCATATAACACCACTTTCTATACATACCCATCTACTAAAAACACTTCCCTAAATTTTTCCTCCTCTTTTTCACCCTCATCTAATCATTTTTCACTTTCATTAGCCTTTCCCTAAGCCTAAAACCATTTCCAATGGTTTATGTTACATTTTAGCCCCATCAATGTTGTACTCTAATTGATAAAACTAATTTAGGGTCTATGTCATCCCCTAGATGACCTAAATCAAGACCTAATTTATTTTTATCAATAATGATATAGATTTAATTAGGCCAACCCTACTAGCTAAACTTTTAAAAAGGTTTAGGGTTAGATCCAACTATATATACACATTCATTTCATCATTTATAGAGGAAGAGAAGAAGAGGAAGAATATATTATGCATTTGCTTATCCACCATTCTACTTGAGGAAAATATCTTAATGCTTCCATACCTTATTTGGAGATATAGATCTTATCTTATGGAGAAGTCTTTTGGATGCATAAATAGGTTGTGTAACCTAGATCTGATTTATCCTTATTGTCCTTACATACCATAACAACCTATTGTCTTGGCTAAGGGGGAGATTGAGTCTCAATGGGTTCATACTAAAATTTAAGTATTCCTAACTTTGTTCTTCCTTTGTAAGAGTAGATAGATTAGGATTTATACTTCTCTCTCATGCATTAGAATTTCCTATACATTGACTTGAGTAAAGATCTTCTATGCATGTTTAATTTTTATGTTTATTACCCCCACTTTGTGCCACAAGATTTGATGAGAATTATATTATATTCTAATTTACTTTGAATATACTTTGTGAATATGAAAAAATAGAACCTAGCTAGGGTAATTGTATAGTGCTGCTTGATTAGAGGCTTTAGAACCCTCTCTAGTAATGTTATTGTGATAAGAGATCCCTTTGTTAGATTTAGTGGATCCATCTTAGTCCTGACCCTAAATATCTAATGTATCAACAATAATAAGTATAATTAAGATTTATCTTCTCTAAGTTAATATTGATTAATAGATTAGTTGCATTTCCCTTTGCATACACACTCTATAGTCACCAATTTTCACCAAGAAAATGTAATAGTTCATGTATCCAATTAGGTGTATCCATTCATTATTATTATATCTAAAAGTTTATTTTCTTTTGTTTATTGATAGTCATTTTCAATAAGGACTAATTTTACACATGTTTCATTGCATATTCATATGAATCCTTTCAACATTGTGGCCTAAATTCAAGACTACACCTCATAGGTAAGTTCATGCACACACTTATCATTTTACTATACTAATTTTGCTTTGTTGATTTATTATAATAAAATGGGGTAAAATTTAGCCACATATATTAACATTTAATTTAAAATATTGTACTTGTGACCAACCTTTTTACACACTTAGCCCATGCCTTATTCTAAGGCCTTTTAACCTTTTTCCTTCATTTTTTCCATGGAAGACCAATTATTCTAAGAAAACCAAAGACCCAAAAATGTCCATATTCCTTATGAAAATTAGTTTAAGATCAGATATAAACTTTTATTGGTACCCAAATTAGTTTTTTTTTCCCATCGAACAACAATGCCCTAATTGGACAACAATACAGTGCTCTCTTATCCAGATTCACCACTCTTGCCTTCCCACCAAATAATGACTTGTTTACAAAATTAAAATTCATGAAAGGGTAAACAAATATGTTTGGAAATCCCCATCCAAATGAAATATAAAAATTCCATTATAAAGCCACATTTCAAACCATATTTCACATATGAGTCTTCCACACTGAAAAGCACCAGAATTCTATTGGCACATTGAGAGAAAATTCCCTATTTTTCCCAATTATAATTACATATAACCATAATAACCTTGATATAAAGTCAAAATACACTTCCAAGGTCACAATTCATGGTTGAAGCACTTAATCACACCAAGATTTCACCAACATCTAGCATTTTCAACCAATTTTTCACACACACCACCATTGCATGTGAGAACTACATAGAGATTAATCCATCTTCAAATTATTGGCATGTAGGTAGTTCTCAACATAGGGGGTGTTTATTTAAAGTACAAATTCAATTTCTAACCCATTTTTTCCTCATGATTGCATTTATCTTCTTAATCTATTGAGTTATGGTTTCAAGTGAAGGAGACATTGAATCAGAAGTTCCTACATAGTCCACATAACACTTTGGAAAAGGTGAAACTACCCCATAAATTTAAGGTCTATGATACCTTTTAGACACTAGTGATCCATAAGGACAACATTGCATTGTTATACTATCCATTTATAACACTCCCATCTAAAAGCCCTACTAGTTATTGTTATGCACCCACACTTAGTCAACATAGTTTATATACACATAATATTTTTCACCTTTATAATTTATTGATGTTTAACTTGTAAAAAACTATCAATTTTAAATCTCCCTAAGTGCACACCTTAAAGGGTTCAATAGGAAAGGAGTGGGAAAGCCTTTGGTGCTTTGGAGATATATTTCTATCTATGTCATAATAATATCATTTCTATTTTCTAGTTCAGCTTCCTCAAATCTTCCTTTCTACCTACCTCTTTCTATCCTACTCACTCAGATATGTAAATTTTCCCATTTTTAATTATATCTACCATGGTTGATGTAATTTAGTGGATTTTTATAGCTACATCTACCATGGTTGATGCATTTCATTATGTTTTCTAGCTAAATATACAATGGTTGATGTAGTTTAATGTGTTCTCTAATTACATCAACCATGGCTAATGTAGTTTATTATGTTTTCCAGCTACATCAACCATGTCCAATACAATATATTTCACACTTTTTACCTTATAGTATCTATTTATTTTAGTTTTAAGCACACTTCAAAAAGTTGAACAAGGTAGACTCTAACATTTTGGGATCTCTATGGAATGAGGTTCCACTCTAGGGAACATGTTGTAGGTATACGATTAAAACAACTAGGTGATGGAATAATAGGTTAAACTTGTGGGTTATTTAACTAGGTTTTGTGGATGAATGCATGGAATCTAATAAAAATTAATCACTACGTGAGTTGGATGGGTGGATAATTGTTCTAAGGTGGGTAGATCACAAAGAAACATAAAAGGGGAAGGAAGGGTAAGGTAAAAAAAAAGATTTGCATTCCTAAGCCATGACTTATAAGATTATTTTTTTGGTGTAAAATATCTCCAAGACTAGTTTTTGCATTTACATCCATTTCACACTCATGAACAAGAAAAATTAGCGATCTAGGATAGGAGATATAAGATGCTCAATGATCTCAATTTAATGTTGATCTTTTTAGGGTTGTTATTTCACACCCTTATCTAAGAGATTATAGTTCTGACCAAAAATTTGTCTAGGGTAGTTATGACTCATGCCTAGATGACTATAAAAAAAAAGATACCTCTACACACCTTAGATTATCAATTAACCACTTAAACCAATGAAACCTATCAATCCTCAATTTCTATTACAAATTTAAGATTAATATTCATTAATTAAAATAATGAGATTCATATATAGCATTGGCACACTTCAAAATTATTGAATTAATATAGATAAAGAAACTTTCAATTTCATTGACACAAAAAATGAAAAAGAAAGAACAAACATAGTTGCATGACCATCAATGTCTTGATCTCTCCTTGTATATTGATCCAAAACTTTGACCCTTTGAAAAGAGGGTTCTACATGTATATAAAGAACTTAGGGAATGGGCCACCTCATCTTATAAGTATACAAAACTTTGTTTACGTATTGAATGACTAGATCATAAGTCTCAGTTGTATGCCATAACTTATAGATACCTTAGACATGCAACATGTACATATTGGCAAAAAATGATTTATTTAATTACAAAATAAACATAAATAAAGCTTAACTATTCATTTATAATTGTTACATGCAAAATTGTAAAAAAATAGCCTTTGAATTTAGGCTAAATTGGCTCTTAGAACTTTTAAAAACTATTTTTAGAGCTGTTGATGTGAACGTGGTGACTAGGGTTGTACTTGGTGATATAGTCATTTTTTAGACTAGAGTTATAGTTTGAGTTATACTATGAGGAAAAATTGATGTAGTTTTTGATCCATAAGGGGTAAAAGTTGATGGCAACATTGTAATTGGCACTGTAGGTGGGGCTTGAGGAGCAAAAATGGTAGGTGGCATTGACACTGCTTTCTTATTTATATCTAACTCTTGATAATACTTATATGCCTTAACATGTTACATGTGAATTAAGTTCATATCAAGAAGATGAGGTTTGGTTACTTTACCTATTCATTCCATCATCCTTGTACACTCTATCTTGGTAGCTCAAAATCCAACCTGGAAGACCTCTACCTTTATAGCCTTCCTCCTTATTGTGCTAAATTTTACTTTAATATCCTCCAAGCTCAATCCTTGTAAATGCTATTTGAAACTATCTAAAACTTGATAAATCATCTAATCAAAAGTGGTCCAATCTACTAGCTTCCCTATGTTATCTTATACTCAATTTAAATCAATCTCATCCAAAATTTATGATGCTTATTTTTCCTATTTTGTAAGATTATTCACCAAAGCTTTAGAAGATGACTCACAAGCCTCTTGTGTTTTGATGACAGCTAAATTCAATAAATTAGCTATTTTTAGAGGGGTCATCAAATATAGGTTGTCAAATTCCTTATTATGGGTGTATAATACTAAGAAATTAAATTTATTTTCATCTTTTCTAAGAAGTTTAAATAATTTTGTTATTTAATTTACATGTGGAGCCAATTGAACTCTCAAAAAATGAATTGTATACAAAATTTTATACAACTTAAGTGTTGCATTTTATACATCCTACTCTATATTGTGGGGAAATCATATCACATGTTTCTTCTCTCTGAAAGTTTCCAACTCTTCTTCAAGTTCTTGTTTGGCTAACTTTGTTCCCTTATGGATGGCCAATACTACCTTAGTATGGGTCTCCATATAAGACTAAGGTCTTTAATATATGGGGATTGACCCTTTTTATTTTCAAGACTTTTTAAAATGGAATAAATTTCTTCTCTTTCCTCTAAAATCAACCCTTTCCTAGTGTTATGTTCAATATTTCATTTTCTAACCCTCTGGACCGAGGTTGTGGCTTGTAGGAAGCTCAATAATATTGAAATTGGGCCTCATAGAGGCCAAAGATCATAACTCCTTGGACAAATATAAAAGAGTGAGATTTGAATGATTTGATGTTTGAAATTTTATTTACACATTATCCTTAAGTTTAGTTTCAATATCAGAGGAGGGTTTGGGTATCAAGGGCCAACTTATTTTGGACTAGTCTGTGTTCTTAAATTATGGCATAGGGTGCACAACATAGACTAGTTTATTTTTTGGTTCCCTCTTAGTTGTTACTATTGTTTTGGTATGGATTGGTCTTGAAGAAGGTAGTGGTGAACCTAATTAGGTAGAGGAGGAAACTATTTGAGTGATGGGTTGGCTAGTGTATTTGGCAATAGAAGTGGAGACCACAAGAGTAGGAGTAGAGGTGGCTAAGATGGAAATAATTATGGTTGAAGGTATGGAGATCGAAGGAATGGAAACTCTAGTTGTGGAGATTATAGGGGCAATGGTTAAAGAAGTAGAAGTGGCAATCAAAATATTAGAGGTTGGGTGCATGAAAATAAGACCATTAGAGAGTGATTTTATAGGAATGAAAGTAGAAAATTTTGGAAAAAGCATGGTAGAAAAGACTGATAATGACATTATAGGATCAAGGCCTAAGGAGGTGGTGAAAAGAGAAACCTTACCAGATTTTTAACCACTAAAGGGTACCTTTGGTTTTAGTTCTTGTAAGCTTAAGACCTTGACTTGATGTAGTTCTTCCTCATACACCTCTTAACTTGGCTCACCTTCAACTGAAGGTTGTACCTTTGTGCCAACTACTTTCATGGGTGGGGTCTGAGGTTTCTCCCCCTTGGTTTCCTTTGATAGCATAAGGTCATTTTCTTAGCTTATGGAGTAGTCACTTCTTGGGTAAGAGGGGGAAATTCATGTTGGATGTTATAGATATTAAAGTTACCATAATAGGTTCCATTTTTTCTTCATCATAAGAATCCAAGCAAAATATATCCACATCTTCCCTACTTGTGTTGTCCTTTTCTTGTGTCAACTCCTCTACTAATTTATATTTAACTCTTTTTAGTTTAATAGTGGATGCTTGAACTAAAGGAGTCTATTCTTATTATTCATATATGGTAGTTGGTATCTATTTTAGCTCTTGTTCTTCTTCTTTAGTAATTGGTATTTCCCTCATCACTTATTCTTACTCTTGTTGAGTTGTCATCATAATAAATGGTTATTCGAGATCTTAACCTTGGTCTATTGGCTATTGATGGGGCCTGCCACTCTAGAAATTAGAAGATCTCCATCTTCCTAGTAGTGGGATGCTAGATTTAGCTTGATCAAGTGTATCACCTTCAATAAGTCTTCACTTGAGCTTGTTATTATTGACCTTTATTTTATTTCCTCATCATCCTTAGCAATAATAAATAGGAATTCATGGTCAAATAGATCATGTTTATATTGGATGCTTAGGTTGTGGATATTTTATTTTACTCTTCCATAGGGGTCACAATACTTATGGAGTAAAGTGGCCAATGCATAAGCTCTCCTCAAATTCCTAGCTTCCCTAAAATATCTCTTTAAATTAGACTGCATCCACCCAATAGTGATATGGGAGACATGGAAAGTGCCTTTATTGTTATTTGTTAGATATTCATCTATTCCATTCTATATCTGGAAGGTAATTTCTTACTCATCCACTTTCTTGGGAACGAACTTGGGAAGATGAATAGGTTCCTACTTATGTTTCAAAACCATGATGATGGTATAATCAGGGTAGAGCCAATAGTCTCCCATATTTGTGAGTGTTTTGGCAATACTTGGTGAAATCCTAGATAAAGGCTAGCCATGAATGGCCATCTAAACCTAATGGTAGAGGTCATCTACTATTTTGGTAATTTTTTTAACATATGCATATATGTTAATAAAATAATAAAATCCACATATTCTATTCTTGATAAAATCAAGTTAGAACTCCATAGAACCCCATTATTCCTATACATGGTTCCCATGACTACATCTAGTAGGTATGACATCATATAAAAATTTCCCCCTTGGGTAATTTTGTCCTTGTGAATAATTTTTTCATGTAGGTAGGCACTGATGACTTCCCATAATGTGTAGGTGTGATCTGAAGTAATGAATAGGTCTAGTAGGGGTACCCATTCTAGATGCAAGAAGTGGATACCCATGTGGTTGAAGAACTAGTTCAACAATGCCATGCCTATAAAAATATCCATCCTAAATAAAGTGATAGGGATGGGATTATTAATATGCTCTTTTATAGTAATCATCTTATCTAGGAAAATCCATTTCCCTACTGCTCACTCCACATTGTTGCTTTTCTTCCAAGTAACTATAGTATGTAAGTCAAATGTAACATTTGGGATAGGGATAATTAAATACCTCATGAATTATTATATAGATATGTATGCCAAAATTGTGTTGTTGTTAATGTAGTGAAAATAACTATCATATAAAATTATGCCTTTGAATAACAAGCTTTGTATCAAGTTTATACATAGCATGACTTCTGATTTAGTAGTTACATAGTGAAGGGCTTGTCACTTGAATGGGAGCAAGTCCACTTTAAGTTATTTATCCTCGATCAAAATGTACTCTTCCAATGAAAATGAATCAATGTTCTTTATGACCTCCCATAGAGCTAAGTAATTGGCACAGAGGTTGTCAAACATAGTTGCATCAAAATCCATGTCTAAGTATTAAGTAGAGTCTTTGATGGAGAACTTAGAGGGTGTTGAGGGTCCCTTGTATGACCTAGATGAATATGCCATGGTTTTTGATGGATGATAGTATGACTCAATATTTAAAAATAAGTGGTGTAAAAAATTAAATTACATAACTTGCAAGTTGTTCTTGTCACAGTTAAGGCTTTTGAGATTGTAGAAGACTAAGTATGCTCAAGTTCTTGAAAATCAAATGAAATGACCTTGGTTAGGGGCTTAATTATATATATTTATACATTAATTCTGAAATGACCTTGGTTAGGGGCTTAATTATATATATTTATACATTAATTCTAGTTGGTTCACCATTAATCACCAATGCCTATGATCTCATCACCTTCATTCAATTTGAACTTGACCACATAATCCTAGTGTATATGTAACATAAGATGCTTGCTCATTCTAGGTGCCATAGTGTTGTCTTTTATTTCTAACATTTATCACTATATGGTTTAGTCAAGGGAGTCTAAATTTGTCTTTGGGCCTAAGTATGATATGGTGAACCCATTATTAGTCATAAAAACCCCAAAAATCAAAATACTTTTTGAAGAAATTTATTCTAAAAGAATTTGTTTAAAATCCCCTGAAGGAATAGTTCTTGAAGACTAAGTACTCTTTGGAGAGATCATCTTTATAGAGGAAATTACTGCATAGAAAGTCCTTGAATTGTAAACATTCCAAATCAAATCTATTGGAGAGAAAGTTTCGAAGGAAAACCTCTTGAAGACCAAAAAATACCAAAGTTCTTGAAGATAAGTCACCACCTAGAAAGTTTCCAAATTGTAAACCTTCCGAATAAATTTGTCTGAAAGAAAGTTACCAAATAAAATAAAGTTCTCAAAAGAAAGTTCCCAAGGGAAAAGTTTCTAAAGAACAAAATTTTGAAGACCAAAAATATATGAATAACCAAAACCTTTTAATACTAGGGTTTCTGAAGGAAAGTTTTCAAAGAGAAAATTACCAACCAAAATAAATTGAAATAAACTTTATGAAGGGAACTTTCCAAAGACCAATTTTTTTGAAGTTGTTGAAGACTATGTTGCCAAATAGAACAAATGATCCAAATAAAAGTCTTCCAAATGAAAAGATTCCACATAAGCCAATCTGAATACCTATCATACATAGTAATTCTTCCCAAATTTCCATTAATAGATTAGATTAAACAAATCCTTTTAAATGAAAATAAGTGCATAAAAATGTGACTTAATGTCCAAAAATATCAATCTCCTTTAGATAATAAGACACATACACACCCACGTAATATATGTGTCCTATAAAAATAAAAGGGGTCCCACTTTTTAAAGAAAAATACCAAGGTGTGGTGTGTTGAATACAAGAAATGGTGACTCATAAGGGTGAAAACTCTTGAGTTTTCAAGAACCCAAAATATATGGTTTTGCAATCACAATATCAACCAAAAACCTTACTAAAATAAAATGAATAAATTAGAAAAAAAACAAACTCTTAATAATTCTATGCAACGTACTAACTTTGCTTATACCTTAGACATGTGTGTGGGAAAGTGGTAATATTTATCTCTTATCAAAGGGTTTTAGGCAAATAAATGGGGTGAGATGTAAGTTTCATTTTGATCAAATTTTAGGTACATAGACATTTGGGAGCTTAAACATTCCTCTGATGTATCCATAGCCTCAACAGAGAAACCTTTGATCACATCTTCTCTCTTTATTCATATTTTTCATGATGCATGATACATTAATCTAATTTAATCATGTAGTATTCTAATCATTTTTTATTTTCTTTTGGACTTTTGGATCATGCCTTTTATTTTTTTAGTTTTATATATTTTGTTTTGCTTTTTGAATGAAAGAGGGAAGAAAGTGACCACCATGAGTTGGTCTTAGTAAAATTTTGGTTAATCAAAATGTCCTTGTCAACTTTTATCCATGTCAATGGTTATTAAATTAAAAAATTATTATCATTTTATGTGCATTTACCCCAAGGTTACAAGGAGATATTTCTAAATTTTCATAGAACTATGGGAGCAAAGTTCATGTCCCTGATGGAATCATTAGCTTTGCGATATAGTAATGGCTAACTCTCTCTTTACTTAATTGGATTAAGATTTTTAAACTATATTATTCAATACCCATTAATTTTAGTTGGATTCAAAAATCCCCAAATTATCATCTGATTATACTAGGATTGATCAACTTTGACTACCATGAAATCAAGAGAATACTACCTAGAAAGTAGGAAAATACTGAAAGTAAAAATGGCTAATCTATAAAACATGAACCACTATAATAAAAAAATGATTAAAATCATGAAAATAAATAATAAAGTAAATCTAACCTACTCCTACCTCTACCAAAACATTTTTTGTTACTTGGATATTTCTCCAGATAGAGCAGTAATGAAATAATGCTTCAAAAACCATCTATTAATTAAATATGTCAAATCATTACCTTGGATATATTTTAAATGAATATATTATTACCTAATATCTCAAATATTTGATATGTTTCTATATTCCATAAATGGTTAAACTTGTCATGCATTCCTTTTTTCTCATGAGCTTTATCCCTTAGCAACACTAGGTCATAAATCTTGAATGCTTTGAATTTTTCTCTCTTATCAAACCATATCTTGATGTTTGTTAAAGTTTTATAATGATTAATTATTGGAGTATTCCATTTAGATGATATCAATAAATTTGGACTCTATTTTGTCATTGGGCTCTATGTGTTCTTGTATAAATCGATATGTTAGGAGCTTCAACATAATTGGGAGCACTAGCTATTTCCCATAAACCAGTAGATATAGTGAGGCTTTAAGGGTCTATTTATACCTTGTATAGTTTTCCCAAAGTGCATATTTTATTAATATGTGCTACCCGCTAGGCTTATCTTTGATTTAATTATTGATAGCATCTATGAGGTTCTTGTTGGTTAACTCAACCAATATGCTCCCTTATGGGTAGTGATTGAAGGATGATATGATTGTAATCTAATTATCATGGGCCCATTTGGTAAACTTATATTATTGAAATGTTGGACAATTATCAAAAACCAAAGAAGTAGGTGTGTCAAACTTGGTTATGATATGCTCTTTAATAAAATCGATCACATCTTGGGCTATTGAGTTCTTGGTGGTTGCTGCCTCAATCCATCTAGTGTAATAATATGTAATAGTGAGCATAAATTTGTGCCCAACTAGGGAATTTGGGTTTATAACACTAATTAAATATAATCCCCATTAGGTGAATTAACTACCTTTAATCATAAGCTATAGTGGCATTGTTGTGTGTATCTCTCTCTTTGCCAAGACTTGCCATTCATGGCACATCCTCACATGGAAGTGATCATACTTAAAGACCATTGGCCAATAATAAACCATTTAGAGTATTTTATGGGTTGTATTATTTCCAGATGGATGACCACTACTAATATTTTAATGAAAATTTTCTAAGATTCCATGAGCTTCTTCATGTGGCACACATATTAAATAGATGCCTTCATAGCTCTTTTTATGGACGATTCCTTCCTTAATCATATAATGAGAAACTTTGAGTCTTAAGGATCCCTTTTTCTCTCTCTTAATTTCTTGGGGGCATGTTATAGTGAGTAAGAATTGAATAATACCTGAATACCAATCCTCTTGGGAAACTTATGTTTGGTAGACCTCTTTGATGGTTATGCACAGGTCTGGTTTAGTCATCAACTGAATAATGCCTTATCCTCTAATTATCTTGGTAGGTTTAATTTTAATATCAAAATCTTGTAACTTTACCATACATTTACCTTTATTATCCCCCAATTTATTCTATCCTAATGTAAGCTTGACAATAAGATCTGGTACTATAGCAATGATCTTGTTCTGATAGTTGAATTATGTATTAAAATTGAACATAAGAATACTTGATTAAAAAATAGACTATAAATGATTAAATTAGTGATAAAATAATTAATAAAAGTGTGAATGGGTTGGGACATGCTTCATAAAATATAAAATGGGTTTATAAATGATCAAAAACACAAAAAACTAGTCTGGTTGGGGGTAGATGGGTGAAAATAGCTTGTTGGTTTTCACTATCATAGTGACCATCAGTGGTTAGGGTGACCATCAGTGGTTAAGGTGATCATAAATGGTTGGGTAGACCATTAATTATTAATTCAACCATCTTGGTTTTTGTGAAATTTCTAGGTTGTTAACTATTAAATAACAAGATCTGAGAGATGGATTTTAGGAGATGGGTAAGGTCTAGGTTGATTATGAAATGGAAACAAAGTAAATGAATATTAAGAAACAAGTAATTGTCTTACCAAAATTTGATTAGGTGAGTGGTTGAGGTAGTTAACCTATTGGTGGAATCTAGCTTGAATCCAATAGAGTAACATCACTAGAGAATTTGGTTGAAAGGTAGCAGTAAGTTGACTATCAATGTGATGGTTGAGTTAATCACGTTGATGATGTTGATTAATGTTGATTAACCTAAAAAATAAACTCTTAAATACCTAAGATCCAAATGATTATTGTAGATGGATTTCTCTTTTAGGCTCCTCTCTTCTTATAGGCACAAGCAAGAGGTGGAATTCAAGGTGCAAGTAGGCCATCTAAATATAATTCATCCATGTAAAGGCTCATAATAAGATTTAGATGAGCTATATTTATAAAAAATTAGTGGATGGTTTCATGCTCTTGGTGAGGAGTTGCATCCTGACCATCGATAATTAGGGTTTCCCAAGGGTGACCATCGATAGTTACCCTAACCATCAATGGTTAGGTCCTAAAAGAAAAAGGTCTTAAAGGCTAGGTTGAGCCAGTTTGTCAAACTGACTGTGGATGAGCTTAGTTAGGTCAGATTGGTTTAGATTGGTCCCAAGAGGGTCTTAAGTAATCTAAGGGATTTGTTGATATTTAGAATCATAGTGTTCATATTTTTTGTGTCTACATTTTACCCTTTTTTATTGTGTGGTTTATGTGAATGAGCTACAAAATAAAAATGGAGTATGGGTCAAAGGTCTAGTTTCCCCAAGAATAGGATGAGGTGTTACACCTCAAATTTAGAGTTTGATGAGGTGAAACCAAATTTTTTTGGGGGTTTAATAAAAGGTTTATGGTGAGTCACGAGGTGGTGACACAAGGTTAGGCATTTGAGATGTAAAATTATTTACAAATGTGACTAGGTGTGATTGGTCAAGATCATACAAAGACTAAAGGTGCCAATGTTGGTAAAAATAAGGCTTGATTTTAGAAGGACAAATGATAGAGTAACCAATCCATAGTGTTAGGCATGGCTGATCGAGTGACTCTATAAGTCATCTAGATAAGGTCAGTATAGGGCACAAGTATCTAAGGTAGAAAGTGTTCATGTAAAACAACAACATGATTGATTGGGTCATGTACTAGGTGGTGAAAATTCAAATGGTCAACATGGAAAAAATGGTTGATGTGGTCAAATGGACCATGTAAGGTCATCTCAAAAAGAGTGAGTAATCCAAGTCAAAAATAGCCAATGTTAAGGTTGACATTGTCAAAAGGTGGGTCAAAGAAGGGTAATCTCAAAAGTTCAAGTTCTAGTTGAAGTGAGTTAAGGTGGTTTCTAAAGTTAAGTACCTAGATGGGGGTATTTTAAAAATTTTAAAGTTTGGGGACCTTGATTGTTGATTATTATAGGTCCTAAGGTCTACCATTAGTGGTTACCTTGACCATCGATGATCAAGGGAAACCCTAAAAAGTTGAAAATAAAAAGTAAAATGTGAAATCATTTTTACCATTATGTTTTGGCATTTTTATCTTTGGTGATTTTATTGTTTGGAATTTTGCATTTTATTATGGAGAGGATAAGATATTTTGAATCACTTGATTACTGAGGTGTCAAGTTTGACTACAGAGATTGATCATGAGTGGACTAGATGGAGGGTGGATGAGGATGTGGCTGGGTGGGGAGGCCATGGCTTTGACCATGATAACACTCACATAATAAGGTAGGAGGTGTGCTAAATTTGATAGCTTAGTTGATTTTATTATATTGTGATTAGGATTGGTAGGGTGTTGGGACTTTATTTTGGTCCATGTTGCCCTAATGTCCATTTTTGTTAAAATTGGGTAAATAAATGGGTGGAATTGAAGGTAAAAGGGTAGTTGAAGTAGGTAAGGGGTGGTAGATTAGGTTTAGGTGATTTTTGTGTTATTTTTAGGTGTTTTTGAAAAATTTGGGAGGTCTAAGGTTTGGGGTTCCACCATTAGGCATATGAGCATATTAGAGTGCTTAGACTACTGGGGCTTTCATGGGATGGTTTCATGCCTACAAACTATAAGGTAGGATTTATGTGATGGAGAGGTGATTTGGCACTAACAAGGGCTAGTGGAGGTACCTAAGATATATAGTGGTTCATAGATTCCCTAGATAGATTGGTGGTTGGCAATGTGGTATAGAGACCTTACTTGGGTTGGCTGATCTGGGTAGGCTATAGGTATCATACTTTATCACTACAAAATTGGTGGTGGATTTATGGGAGATAAAAGGGTGAGACTGAGCTTATCCTAATTGATAAGGTGTAGAGGTAGTTCACATTGATATAAGTGATCCCTCCATATTTTCCTTGATATAAGAGGGAGGATGTTGAATTCTTACTCCCAGTGCCACAGCCAGAGGAGGTTATCCTATACTATGAGGATTTTCCATGTGAGAGCTCTTATTGATGATGTTGGAGTGGTGGATGCATATGTATCCTGGTACTAGGATAGATATGTAACTGCCAATTTTGGATGGGGGGATGGGGGGAAACAACCTATGGATGTGGACCCAACACAGGTATAGGCATAAGATAAATAGGTGATAGTGGCACTAGTAGTAGCAAAGGCCTAGATTATAGTGTTATAAGGATAAGTGGTTGTTCTACAGGCATAGGTGGTGACTCTAACTGGTGAGTGAGATTAGACATAAGCATCCCTTAGAGTAGTCACATAAGAGAGAGATGCTCTTAAATAGAGGGTAATAGTAGGAGGGGAGAATAATCAATGGTAAGAGGACCACCAGACATAGTTATGAGGCTCTAATACTTATCCATTATTAAGGAACTCAGGTATTATGAGGTGATAGTGTTGGATCGACTACCATAGTTGATGAGATATAAGGAATATAGGGATAGTTTAGTCAGTGGGTCATCTATAGCTACCCTAGGATAGTAGGCCACCATAGTGGGCCAATCAGGGATACCAAGGCGGCCACCACCATATGGGAGTGTAGGGGTAGGTGCAGTGATGTAGGTTTTCTAAGGGCATGATTTACACATGTTTTGATATATTGATATAGATAGGTGTATATTATTTTGATATTATCCTACATATACATGTTTTGAGAGAGAGTTTACACATTGTCACATGTATTGATAATGACATGATGTATATGATGATGATATATGGTTTATGATGTTATATATGGTGTATATTTATGGTCATGGTTTATATGCTAATGTGATTATTCATGTTCATGCATATGGTTGATGGTCTATGGTTTCTTGCATATGCTTTATGAGGTGTTCACTTAGTAGCTTAGGCATGTGATGTTTGAAAATTGGTTATGATGCTCTAATTTGTTTCATGGATGTGATAGGATGTGCTATGGATGGACATATGGCATATGATGATATAATCATAATGGCTTTGTTTATGGTTATGTTGATGTGGTTTTATAAGATGTATTGTGGTGATGTTATGGTAAATGGATAGATTTACAGATGATATATGATATGGTTCATGATGTTTTGATCATTGATTTTGTTTATGCTTATGATAATTAATGGTGTAATTAGGATATGATACATGTCACATAATGTTTTTATGGTTGATGGATAGGATGATGTTTATGACATGATGTGATATGATGTACTGTTATGGTGTTTTGATCATGAATAGGTATGTGATGTGGTTCATGGATATATCACAATGTTGCATTTATTTATTTGATTTTTATTGTTTATGATCATGGAGATAAAATGTGAATATGGTTGAGGATGCAATGAGAATACATAAATTAAGTAGATAAAAAACTAAATGCTTAAGAAAGTGATAAGAATCATGAGAGGTATGTCTACATGAACCAATAAAAGAAAATAAAAGAAACATGATGCCTTTTCATTGGTAAGGACAAAAATGAAACTCAAAGTTGGATTAGCTTAGTGAAAATAAGACTTTTAAATGCTTTGCATTAGCATGCTTAGGTTGATAAATGGCTATCTTGATCACATTGTGCCAAGTAAGCTCATATTCTCTCACATATGATATATGGAGGGAGGATGGGTGAAATTGGAACATTTTTTGAGACTAGCATGCTTCTTCTATAGGATTTTGAGAGGATAGTATACGCAAGTCTATGCTCATATATAAAGTGTATACTAATTGATGTAGGAAGTCTACTAAGGAGAACCAATAACAAATTTGCAAGATTATTTCTTTTAGGAGATTTTATTACAAAATTTCTCATTGCTTTTGCTCATGGGTTTGTTGTTTATTTTGATTTTGCTTAGGGGCTAGGGAAGTTGATTGATGCAGGAAGCTTCCAATAAATTATTATCTTTGACAAGTGCTTTACTCATCCATCCTTTAAGGGAGTGGTCTAAGTTTATATGGTTAGTTCAAATGATTTTTATATATGTCCTTAAAGAGAGTATTCCACCTTACATTTTGTAATTTTAAATAGGTTTTCAATAGCTTTCCATCAAAGGAGCAATTTGTGAATAATAATAATGACCCATGATTCATTTATTTTTTGACTTTGATATTGCTTTTGATTTTGTTTGATTTTGCTTAACATAGACTTCCTTATACATGCTCAAGGAGTTACCCTTATGAAGTCAATACTAAGATCACAAGAAGGTTACATAGGTGAAAAGAAGATTAGGTGACAATGACCATGGGAACTGATCTCGAAGAGAGATGAGAAGTACCATGAGAATCATGTTGTGGGTAGAGCCATGGTACCCATAATTCAAGATTAGGCTATGACTATGATAGATAATTACAAGATTTAAATATATTTAGTTTCCCCTAATAAGAGGGAAATGAATTTGGTTACATGGGATGAGCTTAAGTTAGATAAATGGTGATTGTGACCCCTCTTTAATAATAGAAAAGACATAAATGTGAAATATTAAGAGGCTCAAGTTCTTTTTTACCTTTGAGAGAGGAAAAATAATAATATCTTGATCCATACTTATAGGTTTTGATGTAGGGTCCAAGCTAATTGAAATCAAATTTGCCCCTTTTGATTTTCTCCATATTAGATACATGTTGATTTTACTTGAAAATGAGCTCTCCAATATTGAATTATCTCATTTTGATGTGTTTTCTATAAACACATTTGATTTATTCTTGATAGACACAAGGATGGGAAAGAGAAGCCAAATGATGCTCATAAAGTAGCTCAAGTTGAGCTAAATGTTCTTGATGATAATCATCTTCTGAAATAAGGTCACATAAAGAGATGTGAAGAGAAGGTATTTGGGCTTCAAGAGTTAATACATCCTTAAATCTAAACACAATACAAAAATGTGTAGAAACTATAAGGATTTAGATTCTAGTGTGATATGCCCACAAGGCAAAAGGGATGTGTAATTTCCAATTCCAATTTGAGGCACTGACCATCTTGATAAGCATGTTGTTAAGGATTTTGTTAGAAGCCTCTACTTGTCCATTTATTTATGGGCTATAAGGTGATGAGAATCTTAGTTTAATTCCAAATACATCACAAAGGCCCTACACTTGTTTGTTTTTGAAGGATTTTCCATTTTTAGTGATGATCTTATGGGGAACACCAAAGAGATAGATGATGTGATGGGTGATAAATTTGATAATATTTTCAGCTTTTGTCAAGAAAAGAGGAATAACCTTCACTCATTTGGTTAAATATTTAGTCATAATGATGATAGATTGATGTTGCTATGAAGAGTGGGGGTTAATTTCACTAATAAGGTCCAAACCCCATTATGAAAAGGGCCAAAAATTAGTAGAGACTTGAAGGTTATAACTAGGTGCATGGTGAAAATTAGCATGTTGTTAACACTTGACACACTTTTTCACATAATCACAATAGTCTTGTTTAAGGGTAGGAAATTAATAGCCAAGGTGGAGGATGCATTTAGCCATAATGAGTATACTAAAGTGACCCCCATAGATACCATCATGCATCTCATTGATAGCATGAGAGGCTTCTAGACCATGGAGAAAACAAAATATGAGACTGTCAAATCCATTATTGTAAAGAATTCCTCCCATAATGGTATAATGGGAAGTTCTCTAGATGAATGCTCGATGGGCATTCCTAGAGAGGCCAGAGGGAACTATGCTAAGGTTAAGGTAGTCAAAGATTTATTGATACCAAAAGTTAGGTTGGATCCCTTTCACATTGAAGATGGTTGGAGTGTCTGACTTGAAGTAGGAAGGTTTGGTAAGGTGATGGATAATTATTGATAGCTTAGAGTCTGAGGGTGTTGATGGGATCTAGGAGGCAAGAGAATCCATGGTGTTGGAAAACTTGTTGGTAGATCATGAGGTGGTTTGAATATGGTAGTGTTCAAATGATGTTAGGAGTTTTGTGACTAACTATCTGTATAGTTTCAAAATATCATGCTTATACTAGTATATGCCTTTGACTTGATTGACAACAAGTTGGGAGTCAACAAAAATATTGATTATTCTACATCCCAAGGCTAATGTTGTTTGGAGACCTATTATGAGGGCTTCATATTTGGCCACATTGTTGGTACATTCAAAGTCAAGCTTAAAAGATAATGGAAGTGGGTCACTAACAAAGAGGATAAGGACAATACCAACTCCTCCACCATGTTGACACTTAGAACCATTGAAGAACATGGTTACATGATTGGTGAAATCCACTTGGGATAGGCTTGTGATAGACTTATCTATAAATTCAAGAGGAAGAGGTTGGTTGTTTGTTAGGGGTGCAACCACCAATTAGTCAAAAATGACATACCCCTTAAATGACTTCTATTAGAGGAACTCAAGGTCAAACTTACTTAAAAACATGAGTCACTTGGCCATATACTAGTTTTGGTATGGCTTAGAGTGCATGTACTTGAGTGGGTCGGTATTGGTTATGACAAAAATTTTGTGGTTAAGATGGTAGTGGAAAAGTTTTTTGGCCATGAAGACTAGAGCTAATCAAAATTTCTTGGTATGATTATATAAAGTCTCATGCTCAACAAGTGTGTAGATTATATAGTCGACGACTTGCTCTTTACATTGTTCATCTTGATGGGCAAGCATTACCCCTAGGGAATGGTTAGTGGTAGAGATATAAAGGTAGAAAGGTTGGTCATCTTTGGGAGGTGTGAGTATAGGCAGAGATAGGAGGTAATATTTGAGTGAATCAAAGGCCTTTTGAGAATCAACATTCCAATTGAAAGAGATGTCCTTTTCAAGAGGTGATAGAAGGGTTGACATTAGTCTAAGATCTGAGAGATGAAGTAGAGAATGGATTGGAGCTTCCCCTACAAACTATGGAATTAATTGAGATTGATCAGTGGTAGCATCTCAAGAATGGCTTTAATTTTGGTTGGATATACCTTGACTCCCTGAAGGGAAATGATTAAACTAAGGAGTTTTCCAATAAGACCCCAAAAATACATTTTTTGGGATTTAGGTAGACATGGTAATGGATAAGTCTCTCAAAGATAATCTTGACAATGGCTAAGTTGTCCTTGCAAAGTTTGAATTTTTTAATAAGGTCATCCATGTAGTCCTCAACAATTGTATGGGTAAGGTCATGGAAGATGTAGGTTATATCATGTTGGTAGGTTGGACCAATGTTCTTAAGGCCAAATGGAATGACTCTATAATAGAAATTCCCCCATGGGGTGATAAAGGAATTCTTATACTGATCTTCAAGGGCAATCATAATTTGATTATTACCTGAGAATCCATCCATGAGAGATAAAATCTCATGGCTTTTTATAAGATCAACAAATTGGTCAATGCTAGGTAGAGGAAAGTCATCCTTTAGGTAGGCAAGATTGAGGTCATGAAATTCCACATAGATACATAGTCCCCCTATGGCTTTAGTGACTAGCATAATGTTTAAAACCCACTAGGGATAATCAATAGTTTGAATGAAGTCAACCGATAGGAGGAATTGAAGCTCTTCTTTATCAAGAAAGGTTATGCAAGGATGCATTCATCAAAGTTTTATTTGACAAGCTCAACTTCAAAATTGTTTATAATGTTATGGGTGGAAATGGCAAAGTCAATACCAAGTATGTCAATATATGACCAAGTGAATACAATGCTATGGTCATAAAAGAGGGTAAAGAAGTCTTGAAACTCCTCAGAGGTTAGAGATTGGCCAAGTTTGACAATATGGGGGTATCTAAAAGTGCCTATGTGAATATCTATGGTGGGTTCATTAAACATAATTGAGGTTTTAGGAGGTAAGGATTTGTTGATGGAGGAATCAAGTGCACTAAGGTAGGTGAGAATAGAATCATCATCCTAGCATTGAATAGTGTTAATGGTAAGAGAGTCATCTCCCACTAGTTCAAGATGGGTCAAAGGGATGGATACGGGTGCCCCTACCTTTTGGTAAGTCAAGGGGTTGAGGGTAATCATGTTGATGAAAAAAATTTAGGTGGGATAATATCCTGATCCTCACACTCAAGTGGAGGGGATGTTAGTAGGTTTTGTGACTTTATTCTTATTAGGTATTATGAATCCAAAGTCATGCTTCTTGTGAGGATTTCAAGTCTCAATCAAGATCAATGTGTGTGGGTCATGCTCTTATCATCCTAGGCTAAACCCTTTTTAGGAACACCTATGGAGGTATATTTTGGCAAAGTTTGGGTTATCTAAGTAAGAGAAGTAGAGGTGTGTGATTAAGGTGAAAAGGGTTTGGTAGCAGTGTTAAGTGGCTTGTCAAGTCTCCAATAAATGAAGTTAGTTTGACAATTGGGAGGTCCCAAAGGAACAGTGGCTCCAATGTTGGGATCATAACCTAGTTGATGGTTGAGTTTTCCATATTCTTAGGGAGTTTGGAAGGCATCAAAGGTGAGGAGGTGGCATTCTCCAAGGGTAATGTGTTAGAATTTAGGTTCTAAGGGATCAGTGGTGGGTATATTATTTATGGTAATAGATGAATTGGTAGATGCCTCTATGAAAGGGGAAGCAATGGCTTCATTTTTCATGGTTGAGGGCTTGGTGGTAGATGCTTGGGGTAATTTTATTGAGGGTAAGATGACCTCATTAGGTTGATAGGTCATGTTCCATGTTGTAAAAGGGCTCGAGTCATCTTGCATGGTAACAACCTGATCCTCATGCTTGAATTTAATGCAACGATGAAGGGTAGAAGGTATGTAACTCATAACAAAGATCCAAGGTCTCCCTAGTAGAAAGAACACTGTAATAGAATTCACCTTCAACCACATAGAAGAGTTTAGGGAGTGAGTGTGGTCCAAGCCAAATATGGAGGACAACAGTTTCCAAGGTAGTGGTCATAGTGTCACTAAAAGATCTAAGGACAACTAATGTTTAGGATATGACATTGTTTAATAATTTGAGTTGTTCATAAGAATGGGAAGAGATGATGTTGATGATAGCTCCCCCATAAATCATAACCCATTTTATGTGGGTTTGGTTGATATGGGAAGAAATAAAGAGAGGAGGATCTAGATCTATAGGGTGGATAGAGGGTATCTTTGAGTCCTTAAAAGTAAAAAGGGTGGAGAGTTGGAGAGCACCTATGAAGGCCTCTATAGGTTAGGAGTCTCTTGGTCTAACCTCAATAGCTTGCATAGCCTCTATCATGGCATGGTGATTGTGAGGTGAGGTAGAAATGAGTTCATAGAGGCTCATATTAGCTAGAGTCTAGTGGAGTTGCTTAAGAATGACCCTCCTAATGTATTCAGAGGGGTTAGCCTTATAAGTGCCTAAGATGGTAACTTTGGGTTTAGCTAAGGATATAGAGGTTTGGATCTAGTTTGGTTTAGGGTAAGAAGGTGGGTATGTCCATGGAATATACACCTTAGCCTTATTTTTATCCTTTTATTATGATCATGTGACCACATTAATGGTGTAGATAGAGGGGAAAGATGTGATAAGAAGTTGGGTAGGTTCCTTGTCAATCTCAAATGAGAGTAGAGGATTAGGTGTGCTTTGGAAAATGATTGTTGGGTGCATTAGTAGAGGGTTTGAGGGAGTTTCATCTAATAAGAGATCATCTTCCTCATAGATCTATGGATAATAACCTAGAGAGCTTTGTAGTTCTTCGTGTCATGCCAAGGTGTCCTATGCTAGGAATAAATTTGATGGTCATTATCCCAAGCTAGTTTTGAACCAAGAGGGTCAAAAGGCCTGATAAGGGATAAGGTGAGGTAAGAGGCTTGCAATAACCTTTGAAAAATGGTTGAATAGGATTAAACTAGAGGTGGGAAAGTTCTACAATTTGTGGTTTTAGTTGGTAAGCTAGGTGTTTTGTGATAATGGGTTTGGTGAGATGGGGTTTAGGTAAGGTGGTGTTTCTAGTTAATGACTTTGGTTTGGGTGTGCTTATGGTTGGAGTGTTTGAGGTTGATATTCTAGCTATTGGTAATTTAGGAAAGAATAGTGTATCAAATAATAAGTGATCTAGTGTAACCAATAATGGTGGGTGGCACATGTTAAAAAGAACTTGCTTCTCAAGAAAAGTTGAGAGATGAGGTCCTAAGATGGAAGGCAAGGTGGAGGGAGGTAGAGTCCTAGCCATATGGCCTTCTAATGGTTTCACCTCTTTGGTTGGTTTGGTTCAAAGTTTGTGTATAGGTTTAGATGTGGCTAATTCTACTTTCAAATATGGGTGAACCAAACTTTGGGTAGGGAAGGCACCAAGATTTGTAGAGGGTTTGGTTGGCAATTTGATTACTTGAGATGTGATTGCCTTGGTTGGTTGAGAGGGTGATGGGTTGTTAGAGGTTTTGAATGGTTTAAAAGGAGGTGGAAATATGATGGATTGGTTGTTTAAAAGGGTGTTGGAAGCCTCAAGTTTATTGGTGTAAAGGATCCCTAGATGTTGCCAGAAAGTGGTTTGATCCATATCTAGTTTTAAGGCAAATTCTAATTTTTGAACTAATGTAGAGAAAGTTTTCTGTATCGGTCTTGATCCATGGGTAGTGGATGTAAAGGATAGAATTACATATTAGGGAAGATGATCGATAGTTTGGTCAGTTTTCTAAGAAAATGGATGTAAGGTTGAGATAGGTAGTTTCTGCATAAGAGGTAAAATATCTCCTCTAGGGATAATGTCTATAGGAGTAGTGGTTTATTTGGTATTTAAGGGAGATGGGGAATTAATAATGGTTTTTTGCTTAGATATGTTATTTGAGGTGCTATTTGATGATTTCAAAGCCTCTATGAGGGAATCTAGGGAGAAAGGAACCTCCTCAGTTTGGGTCTCCAAAGGAGGAGAAGGTAACTCCACCATCTTGGTGGATGAGATGGGGGAAGAGTAGGTAGATTGGATGCTTGAGTCTTCATGGATAAGTGTATTAATAACTATATTGACTATGTGGGCATCATGAGAGCATTTAACTTGTATGTCCTCACTTTTGATAGGGGCATGGTTGGGAAAAGGCTTCATAAGGATGATAAGAGGTTCATTTTGAGGGGCATTGGGGTTATCCAACACAAGTTCCCCCTTATCAATAAGGTTATGGATGAAATTCTCGAACGTATTACATCAATTGACAACATGTCCAATTACCCAATGACATTCTTGAAGGTATTACATAGGTCATTCTCATTGTACCAAATAGGTGTAGGGAAAA
Organism: Torreya grandis; assembly: GCA_037957365.1. NCBI lineage: Eukaryota > Viridiplantae > Streptophyta > Pinopsida > Cupressales > Taxaceae > Torreya > Torreya grandis. The sequence continues at coordinate 1,412,916 of JARHVA010001057.1, forward strand.
AGGAATCAAACTCCTGAGGAGGTTTGATGGGGGGAAGCTATATAAGATTAGCTTTTAGTAGTTTTTACAGAATTGAGGCATAAGATTCTCTCAGTGGAGTGAACTATTTTTGGTTGCTTCTATTTGGGTTATGTTAATTTTGGTTAGAGGGATTGGGAGTATTTTATTAGCTGATATTAGGTGGTGGGGTAGTTTTAAGGACAATTTCATTTGTAGTTCCCTTGATCTTAGTTTTAGTGTTAGTTTGATTTCTTGGTTTGGAGGTGGAGGTTTTATTGGTCTTGAAGGTAGAGTTCTTTTTCCATAACTTTAATTTACCCTCATCTATGGCTTGGTTATCTAGATTATGTGTCATGGTGAAATCTTCATCAAAACTTCTGAAGCTTTGGACACATAATGTATAAGAAATGTGTTTGGTGCAGGCTCGAGCAAAGAGCTCTATAAGTTTGGGTTGTGGCAAGGAAAATGAAATCTGATTAATCAAGCTTCTCCAATGGGTTATGAAATCGGCAATGGACTCATCATTGAATTTTTTAATAGAATAAAGGTTGATGATGGAGACCTTTTGATAAATGTTAATGGAAAAGTGATGTAAAAAGCCCTGAGCTAGTTGGGTGAAAGAGAAGACTGAATGCTTGGTGATGGTATTATACTAGTCAAGTGATAGGCTGGATAAAGACATGGGGAAGGTACAGAGGAGAAGGGCATCATCATATGCAATCATGTAACATACATGTCTAAAGTACTTAAGGTATTGTTGGGGGTTTTCCTTGCTTTGAAATTTAGTAAATTTTGGAAGATCCTATTGAGGAGGGTAAGGTATGATAGGAATAGAGGGATGAATAGGTTCATTATAGATCTGATTATAGGATAGGATATTATGCACCCCTAAAATGGATGACTAAAGGTTTGTCATCTTGACCATGAGCATCTTCATTAGGTCAGTTTGAGGTGACACACCAAAAGGGTTTTAAGGTAAATATTATGGTTGGGGTTGGGTAACATATTGGTAATTGTTTGGTAGTTGAGGGCTTGTCACATTTTGGAATGTGGATGTTAGAGGTTGGGTAGATGAAATGTAAAGGTAGGTAGGTGTTAGTGGTTGATTAATGGGTACATACCCTTGTGATTTAGGGATGTATCCTAGATTAGGTGTAATGGTTACTTGTTGAGTGATTCATGTAGGTTGGGTATAGACGATAGTTGGGTTGGTGATAAGGGGTGGGGTAGTGACCTTTATACTAATGGGGGTGAAGTAGAGGGTATGGATACCACAAAGTTTGGTAGGGGATATTGACCAGTGGGTTAGGATTGATAAGGGGAAGGTTGGCAGTGCTATTGATAGGTTCTCCAATAGTGACAGGGGTATAATGGGTTAATGGTTAGGTCATTTCTAAGTTGAAGGACTCATTTTTAGGGGTAGAAGGTGTAAGGGTAGCGGTTGGATGGAGAGGTTAGATTTTAGCCATGGTGTCCAAAGGGTTAATAGATGAAGATGCATGGGTATCCAAAGGTTGGGTAGTGACCATGGAAATGGAAACATCCCCCATATGGCGAGATGGCATACCATAAGAAGGATGCAAGGGTGAGGTCAAAACTAGGGCATGGTGAGGGGAGATGTTGAGATAATGTTAGAGGAAAATTAGATTATTGTCCAAAAAAAGTGGTAAAGTCCATTTATCACTAGGAAAATACCCAAGGAAAAATACGGATTCCCATTGAATGATGTGAGTCTTCCATTTCAAAGACGTATTCCATAGATGAGGAGGTAGAAGAGGTTGATTTGAGTGACAGGTTCTACTCTACTAGGTCTCTTCCTTGTTGGTGAGTGAGAACCATGCAAGAAGGGGGAGAGAATACAAAATAATTAACTCACCACTCAAATATAAATAAGACAAAAAAATGATCAACACAATCAAAACACACACTATAAAGTATGTTAAGCCTAGATGTTAGTTTTAATATCACTTTTGGCTTATGCCTTAGTTTATGAGAATGTGTGATAGAAGTTAGATTATAGATCAAATACTATAGAAGTAGTCTATGGTTGGTTTTAGGTTGTTTAGGTGCTTAAAATAATCTATATCAAAATAAATATGTGGCTTGGTATTGGGGCCTAACCCCTCAATTCACACATCATATCGATAAGTGTGTCAAGTGCTTAGCCAATATATGTTGATATCCAAAGTTTATACTCAACCAGAGAGCTGAGTTGGTTCTCCCCTTGGTAATGACCTCCAAGTAGGATTAATGAGAAAGGGTAAAGTGACCACCAGGTGATGAAATCCAAGTCAGGCCTTATCTCAAATTATTTTAATGTTTAATTGATGAAAGTGGTTCAGCTAGTGTGTGCAACAAAAGTGGTGCTATTATAAGGTTAATGTGCTTTAATTAAAAGTGAACTAATGTTAAAATAAATAAATGGATGTAGTTGATTTTAATCCCAAAATAAAGTTTAGTTTCAATTATGATCACAGATAGAGATAAGAGCATATAAATGCAAATAAAAATTTGAGTAAAGACTCTATGTCCCATCATGCATGCTAGAATGTTTCATGTAAATTTTTTTTTTTAGCTCTAAGAAAGAGAGAAAAGAAACTTGATATGGGTATGGTTGAAAAACCTATTTGATTATGCATATGTTGAATCAAAATATTGTGAAGATCTCCTCTTTGGCTTGGGAAGAAGACCTATAGATAAGATAGAACTAAACCAAACTTGATGGGGAACCAAAAACAACAAACTATGATTCCACTTGTCAAGATCTTACTCCTCAATAAGAGCACAATATGATTACCTTGTATAAGCAACTAAACATGGAATTATACCAGAACTAACAAGTAACTAGAATTCACAAATAACATAGAATATGAGAGACAATACATAATCTTGTATTAATACTCATCCAGAAAGAAAATACAATAAAGAAGATGCCACTTCTTTTTCCACCTTTGTGAGGCTTCCCACACCTCAAGGGCTCCCAGTAATTCTCAATCAAGAGTTCACTCTCCTACCAAAAATGGTCCCAACACACAACTCAAACATAGAATTGGTGTTCAACTCCAACTAGTCAGTAATAACCCTGCCAGTACATAAGTACTCAAAGTACTTCAAGTAAATCTCCCATGAACTTGCAATAACCTACAACTCAAATGATCACACTTTCCCCTGTAGAACTTCTCCCTAATCTTGCAACAACCTGTAGATCACCCTATTCTTACAATTGGAAGGATCTACCTTGCCTTCCTCTATTTGCTCATCTGTGGAACTAAAAGGAGCTACACTTGCTCAACTCTAATTAACACACTAGCTATCTAGCACACCTTACAATACATGCCAATGGGTCTATAAATAGATCCCATACTAAAGAACAACTTAGACTCTTAATTTAGACATGCAGCTCAAGACTCAAAATAGCTTTTACATGTAAACAATCAATTCAACAAACTAATTGTTCCTGCAATGAACAGTTTTGGAACCGCACAGGCAACCGACATTGGTCCCTATCTGACTGGAGATGACTGACATTGGCTAACTCATGTTGATGTCAGTTGCCCTTCTGTTCACCTCTGACTGACGTTAGTTGGCCTGATCGACGTCGGTGACTGTGACACTCAGCAACTCTTCCATGTCTGCAAATAGTTGAAGCTTTTAGCTCCACAACCTAATAATCTCCCACTTGGAGATAAATAGATGCAACTATACCTGTACCTGTACATCATCTAGTTTATTTCTTGGCATTGTATCCCTCTTCAAGATCACTCTTAAAGACCAACCACCACAAAACTTGTGGTGCACCTCTTGTCATCCAAATCACCTGCCACATCCGCATCTACAAACCTATGTAGAAAAGAACTTGACCCTGCATAGCATGTGCACCTACTGTTGGTCCCTCTCAAATATCTGAGAATCCACTGAACTACCCTCCAGTGCTTCTTTCTCGGATTGGCTCCAAACTTTTTAACAACTCCCACTGCTTGGAAAAACTTAGGTCTAATACATACCATGCACTTAACCTCATTATGTGAATCAGAACACTATTCATAAAATTGTCCAACCATCGGCGTGCTAACCGATTTCACACAATCATCTAGAGACAAAATCAACCTGTGACCTTCCATGTCCCTAAAACACACTCATGCCAAAGAATCTTGCTGCTCTAGATTCCTCATGGCATACCTCTGAACTAACTTTACCTTTAGTTTAGCAACTCCCTATATGTGTAACCCTGCTACAAGCACAACATACAAAAATAGGATAATGTAGCTAATATTATCCAACCTGGTAAAGAGAAACACAATGGTCAAACCTCCATTATCCTGTAGCTTACTCAAGACCATATACCCTGGCCTTCCATCTCACGTGTCCATTCCCACTCTTCTTTATCCTGAACATCCATTCATCTCTCAGTGCTTTCTTCCAGCTGGCAACTCTACCAAAAAACTCTCATTTGGTTCTTCTCCAAGAAATCACATCCTTCATCCATGCCAAGCTCCCACTATTTCTTGGGTCTACCTACTCTATTTCTTTAATAACTTCTTGGTTCTTGACCATCAGTGAGCAACAAGTAGTGTAAAGAAGGGAAATGATGAATTTGAGGCTTACTTACCCTTTAAGTCCTCCATATGGGTGCTTGAGACTCCTTGACAACTTGTTGTTCACCCAAAATTCATTTTAATGAATGATGCCAGTCACATCTCAGTCTGCACCTGACTGACATCAGTTCCATGTGACTACCTCATCACCAACTTCGGTTCCCCCTGACTGATGCCAGTGTTTATTTGTCTTAAGTCACTGATGTCAGGCTGCACATAGCCGATGTCAATCCCTGTCTAGATGCTGACATCAGTTTTCTAACAAACATTGATCTCTATGTTTTACTTGTGAGTGATGACCTTTACTCGTGAGCTCCTTTTGGATCAAAACCCTATCCAAATAAACCTTACTCTACTTAAAAAAATTTAGCACCTTATGCTGATCTATGTCTGTCATCTTCTCCTTGAAAACCAAGGCTTTCCTATTCTTGTCATGAACATCAGATTCCTCAAGAAACGTCACTTTCTTCCTTTGCTTACAGAAATCTCGATCCATGCTTTTCAAATCCGAAAGCATACCCTTTGACTCAAGAACATGCATCCCCTTCTTATTCATGTGACCAAGCCTATTAAGCCACATCTTTGAATCTATAGCTGAAGTAGATAAACCAGAAGGAGAATCAGTAATACAAGTAGATAGATAAAGTGTACCTACTTTCTTACCTCTTTCTACAACAAGTGCACCCTTGGTAACCTTCTAAGAGTCTGCTGTGAGAGTTACTGTGCAACCCTCATCACCCAACTTTCTAACAAAAATCAAATTCTGCTTCAGAGCTGGGACATGCATGACCTCCTTCAACATCCATGTGTTTCCTGTCTACAATTTCAGCTTCATTTTCCCTTTGCCAACCATTTGACAAGGCTTACCATCCCCTAAATAAATTTCTCCAAAGTCTCCCTGGACATATTCATGAAAAAATTCCCTATTTGGGGATGCATGGAAAGAGGCACCAAAATCTAAAACCTAAGATTCTAATTTATCTAAGAAACATACCAGAGCATCCTGTGTAACATAATCTACAACATCTACTTCTTCATGTCCTTCATGTTGATCTTCACCCAACCAATAATCTCTCTTTAAGTGCCCTTGCTTTCCACATTTCTAGCAAATTATTCTACCATGGATCTCTGCCTATCTTTGACCTTGATATCCCATGCTCGATCTTCTCTCTTTACCTTCCCCTACTTTCAACACTCAAAGCATTCCCTAATGATTCACCTGTACTTTTATTTCAAATTTCTTCATTCAATATTACACTCACAACATCATCCACTTTTAAGATTTTTAAAGCAGACGCAATATTACTAACTGCCATTACTAAACTCTCACAACTTTTGGGTAATGAGCATAAGATTAAGAGAACCTTAATTTCATCATCAAAAACAATATTGACTAAATTTAACTGGTTTACCAAACCATGGAAATCACTAAGATGACTATGAACACGATCCACCTTCCAACATTTACAAATTAAATAATTGCTTCATAAGAAATACCTTATTCGAAGCTGAGAGTTTTTCATATAAATTTTCCAAAGATTCCATCAACTCTATCATTGTCTTAGCCTATGATAAGTTGGAAATCATTGATGATGCAAGGCTCAACCTTATAGATCCCAGAGCCTTTCGATCAAAAACCTCCCATTCTTCATCCTTCATATCCAGGGGCTTGCATGCAACCCCACCCAATGGTAAGTACAAATCTTTTTGATACAAATAATCTTCAATCTACATCCTCCATAATTGATAGTTCTTGCCATTAAACTTCTCCATTCGTAGCTTACTTTCTTCTGCCATTGCTATACTCCCACTCAAATAGAAACCCCTGTGAGTAACTTGTAATCAACACACACTAGCCAGATCTAATACAACCTGTTACTAACCCAACCAAAAGCTCTGATACCAATTGATGGGGAACCAAGAACAACAAACTATGATTCCACTTATCAGGATCTTGCTCCTCAATAAGAGCATAATATGATTACCTTGTATAAGCAACTAAACATAGAATTATACTAGAATTAACAAGTAACTAGAATTCACAAATATCACAGAATATGAGAGACAATCCACAATCTTTTATTAATACTCATCCAAAAAGAAAATACAATAAAGAAGATGCCACTTCTTCTTCCACCTCTGTGAGGCTTCCCACACCTCAAGGGCTCCCAATAATTCTCAATCAAGAGTTCACTCTCCTACCAAAAATGGTCCCAACACACAACTCAAACATAGAATTGGTGTTCACCTCCAACTAGTCAATAATAACCCTGCCAGTACACAAGTACTCAAAGTACTTCAAGTAGATCTCCCATAAACATGCAACAACCTGCAACTCAAATGATCATACTTACCCCTGTAGAACTTCTCCCTGATCTTGCAACAACCTGCAGATCACCTTGTTCTTACAATTGGAAGGATCTACCTTACCTTCCTCTATTTGCTCATTTGTGGCACTAGAAGGAGCTACACTTGCTCAACTCTAACTAGCACACTGGCTATCTAGCACACCTTACAATACATGCCAATGGGTCTATAAATATATCCCATACTAAATAATAACTTAGACTCTTAATTTAGACACGCAGCTCAAGACTCAAAATAGCCTTTACATGCAAACAATCAGTTCAACAAACTAACTGTTCGTGCAATGAACAGTTCTAGAATTGCACAGGTGATCGACGTCGGTCCCTATCTGACTGGAGATGACTGACATCAGCTGACTCATGCTGATGTCAGTTACCCTTTTATTCACCTCTAACTGATGTCAATTGGCCTGATCAATGTCAGTGATTGTGACACTCAACAACTCCTCCATGTCTGCAAATAGTTGAAGCTTTTAGCTCCACAACCTAACAAAACTTGTTCATTAGATAGATAATTGGGTAGATTACCTAAAGATAGCTATATCTTAGAAGTGAGAACTTCCTTAGTGGTTTTCAATCCACATATTTTAAAGAATTAAGTTCACAAAATTGAAAAGAAGGTACTCACATCAATAATCAAAAGGTACTAAAATTGAACATAAGAATGCTTGCTTAGAAAATAGACTAGAAATGATTAAATTAGTGATAAACTAATTAATATTAATGTGAAGGGGTTAGGATATGCTTCAAAAAATCTGAAAAGGGTCTATGAATTATTAAAAACATGTAAAACAAAGTTTGGTTGGTGGTAGATGAGTGAAAATAGCTTGTTAGTTTTCACTACCATAATGATCATCAATAGTTAGGGTGACCATCAGTGGTTAAGGTGATCGTCAAAAATCAAGATGATCATCGATGGTTGGGTATAATGTCAATAGTTGAGACAACCATCGATGGTTACTATGTAAGTTTTGGGTTGTTGATTTCTAAATAATAGAATCCAAAAGATGGATTTTGGGAGATGGGCAAGGGTTGGGCTGATTGCAAAATGGAAACAAAGTAAATGAATATTGTCAAACAAGTACTTACCTTACTAAAAGTTGATTGGATGAGTGGTTGAGGTAGTTAACCTATTGGTGGAATCTAGATTGAATCCAATAGAGTAATGATACTTGAGAACTTGGTTGAGAGGCAATGATGAGTCGACTCTCAATGTGATGTTTGAATTGATCACGCTAATGATATTGATTGACCTACAAAATAAAATCCTAAATACCTAAGCTCATGATGATTATTATAGATGGATTTCTCTTTTAGGTTCCTCTCTTCTTATAGGCACAATCAAGAGGTAGAATTCAAAGTACAAGTAGGCTATCTAAATATAATTCATCCATGTAAAGGCTCGTAACAAGATTTAGATGAGCTATATTTAGAAAATATTTTTGGATGGTTACATGATCTTGGTAAGGAGGTACATCCTAACTATTGATGGTCAGGGTTTTTTAAGGGTGACCATCGATGGTTACCTTGACCATCAATGGTCATGTCCTAGAGGAAAAATGTCTTGAAGGCTAGGTTGAGCTAGTTTGTGAAACTAATTACGAATGAGCTTGGTTAGGATATATTGGTGTAGATTGGTATCAAGAGGGTCCTAGGTAGTCCAGGGTATTTATTGACATTTAGAATCATAGTGTGTAGATTTTTGGTGTTTACATGGGTTTAAGTGATACACCAAACTTCTTAAACCTTTAAAAAATGGACTAAATGTGGTCAATATGTTCAACTCTATTTTTAGAGAAAATAGTGAGATTTCCCATGTCTATGATTATGCACTTGCCTAAAAATCCATGTAAAGCATGATCTATTGCTCTTTGACAATTAGCTCTAGTGTTTATCAACCCAAATGGCATTCTCTTATATGTATATATTTCCAATTTTTGTAGTAAATGGCATTTTCATCTTATCCTCTGATTCATCTAGTAATTGATTATAGCCTAAAAATACATCCAATAAAGACATAATTTTAGACCTAATCATAGTTTGTATTACCTCATTTTAGGAGAGAAAAAAATAATTATCCTTCTTAGAATATTTATTTAGAACCTGAAGTTGATGAGTTCTAAGTTTCCCACTTGTTTTCCTAACTAAAACTAGATTGGCCACACAAGTTGAATGCCTAATAGGAAAAATTATACTAACACTTAGCAGATTCTCTACTTATTTATGGATCAATGGTTATAAGATAGGATTAACCAGCATTTGTCTTTTCCTAAATGGTTTATGATTAGGCTTGAATGAAATCGTATGGGTGATGACTTTAAGATTGAATATACTTAAGTCATTAAAGGCCCATGAAATTACATATTTATACCTAATAATCAATTCCTTAACCTTTTGCCTTTTATTTGGTGTGCATCTAAGCCAATATTAACAAAGTGTGTATTCCTATGATCACCTACATTTTTCAAGCTTAATTCAGATTGATTAACCTTGAGCTACCTTTTTAAATGTGCTTGAGGATCCATATCAAAGGTCCTTTCCAAGGTGACCATCCCCAATGGGAGATAATTATCCTTTAGTTGGATAACACCTTATTCATCTAATTCTTCATGGTACCTATGGGTTCTTTCCTCATCATTAATTATCTAAGATTTGAACTATATTGAATTTGTCAAAAACTAAATAATCTATTGGTGATCATCAAACACTTGAAAATTTTTAGCACTATTTGGTATTGAAGGATAGGGTACCAATTAAATGGAAAGCTTCCATACTTTTGACTGATGTAAAGGTGCCAAATTTGTTATTAGAGAAGCCAGTGAATCAATAACTTGGTTTTGTTCTCTCAGGATAGCTAATATGTTAAAAGCTTCAAATGATTCAGTTAGATCCTAGGCTCTATGTTTGTATTTATTTAAATATGATAGTTTACATTGATATTTATTTCTGACCTGGTTAATCACAAGTTTAAAGTCTTCATATACTAGTAGTTCTTTGAAATTATTCTTGAGGGAAAACTATAATCCTAGAATTAGGGCCTCATATTTTACTCTATTATTGGTACATGAGAATTGAAACTTGTATACTAATAATAATTTATTTCTTTATTGATCAACTAGCTCAATGCTAACACTTGATCCTTGCTTGGATCTCACTCTATCACAATAGAGGGTTCATAATTGGGCGGGGCCCCAAATTTATTCATGTGCTTCATGTCTCATAAAAAATGTGTAAATTCCAAGACTAGGAGACTTATAACTTAATTCTTCATTGGCAGTATCATACTCCATAATAATATGTTTTATCCTTGGCTCTTGATCGATCATAATCTAGTTAATAATGCCTCTCTAGGGTAATCGAATATGTGAAAATTCTGTGGAAAGATATCCATTTAACATTTTGACCAATATTTACTCAATAATAATTCATATCCTTAAATAATATCCACTACCAAGATGTCAATAGTCATTTATAATCTAGGTTCTTAGGTAACCTAAATTATTACATCATTAATTTCTCCCAATACAGGTACTATTATTTTATCCTACTATGACACAATTATCTTGGATGGATTTGGGGTCAAACCAAGCTACTAAAAAATATAATTTAGCATTACTATTGATGAAGCTCTAGAATCTACTAAATAATTATGTATATTATTGAAAAATGCCCTAATGGTCAACAAGAAAGGGGGAACCTCAGGCTTTCTTTTGTATGTAACATTTGTGTTGGTTGTCTTGGACTTTTTCTATGCCACAATTACTTGTGATGGACTTCCATAAGATCTCCTTTTGCTCTATGACTTGTGCTAGTTCATGAAGAGTGATATTGGCCTTAATTTTCTTCATATCCTCGATAATATTATATCCTCCTTTATTTTATTCCTCTTTATAATGAGGTTAATCTTTCACTTTTAGGGGAGGGGGATTATTATCAACTTTGGGATTTAGAGGAATAACTATACTATTGGGAGGTATAAGTATTGAGAGGCTTCTTATTCCTTAGGTTATAATTGTTCCTATTGAACTTATATAACTCTTTAACTTCATTATAATTATCCTCCAAAATATTGTCATCTTAATTAGGGAAGGAAGACTCATAGGTTTCAAAGACCATAACTAAACTTCAAGGGAAAAATTCATGAGGGAGATTTTAAGGATTCATCATTTTATCTTGTCTAATCATTTCTCTCTAAAATATTTCAAAGGATACACAAAACTCTATATAATCCTATTCTTCATGTTGTGATGTGTTGTGAACCCTACACTAATTAGGCAAAGTTGTCTCCATGATATTGATTTCTAGTAGCTTATTAGACTATTGTTGTTCTCTATTTTTGGTGGGCCTATTTAAAGGTTTGTTGTATCTTATAAAGATATAACTATGATTCTAATTATGATTAGTGGTATTACCCATCCTTTTCTACATATTCAATAAATCATTGTTCAACTTCTGGACCATTTTTTATATAGAATCCAATTCATCTTTATTAGAGTCAGAACTCTGAGTGACTATTGCATTAGTGTGATCTTGATGTTGATTCTACTAGTGGTCATTCCTTTGTATCTGATTATTCAAGAAATCATAATTCTAATTTTTTGTTCGATGCATCATATGAGGTAGATTGTACAACTAATTATATTTGAATGCAAGGGTATTATGATTGGCATGTAGAATTGTATTAAAAAATAAGATTCCTTTATCAAATGTTTGTCTCCCTAAATTATGAGGGTTAAGCTATGGATTGAGATACTTGTTGATATTAATAGCTTCATGGAATACCAAAGCTAAAGTATTGGTGGTGGAATCTCTTCACAAGAACACTACAATAATGGGATCTAGAGTGTTGTTTTATATCTCGAGAATCAAATTCATGTCTAGATTATATGTATTGTTTAATTGAGTGTACATATTATGGAATATTTCATTGAAGACCCAAATTGACCCACTAGGTTCCCTATTCATGCTAGTGAAGAGCTGGTATACTAATCTTAGATTAGTCACTTGTCCAAATTATGCAAGGAATGTATTTTGACACTCATTCCATGAGGTGATAGAATTTTGATACAAATTGATATACCAATAAAAAGAAGAATCTTATAGAATAAATGGTAAAATATTGCAAGAAACATCCTCATAGATGACATTCATTAACCTCAGAGTAACCTTGAAATATTTGATGTGTTCTTCTACCATCTTCCCATTTAAGGGGGAGAAGGTAAGAAACTACTTTTCTAGATTCCTTGATAGATTATGTTGGTCCCCAGGGATGGCAATAGTGTATCCTAGTAACCAAGGTTAAGCCATAGGAGGATTGATAAGTGGGATGTTTCTTATAGGGGAAGGCCTCCTAGCTCAATGTATCTTAGAGATGATATATATGGGTTTAGGCCTCCTAGGATTTAATAATGGTAAAACTAAAAGGTTACCTTGGGCTCTAGACCTTGTTAATATCTTGGGAATATCCAATACAACTCGACATAGTGACTAACATATATTATTGATAAAATACAAGGGTGACCTCCTTCTAGTTCTAGTTTTTTTCTATTGATGTGGGTTTTATGCACACCTTATAAAGTTTGAATGAGGTATATTTTAATGTTTTACAATATTTATGGAAGAAATTTCCACCCTGAGGAATGATTTATAGGTATACATTTAAAACAACTAGGTGATGGAATAACAAGTTAATCTTATGGGTTGTTTAACTAGGTTTTATCGATAGATGCATAAAATCTAATATAAATTAATCACTAGGAAAGTTAGATGGGTGGAGAATTATTATAAGGTGGGTAGATACAAAACAAAATAAAAAGGGGAAAGAAAGGTATGTTAGAAAATAAATCTATGCATTTTTGAAATGTTACTTCATGACTATTTCTTTGGTGGACAAGTATCTCCAAGACCAGTGTTTGTCATTTGTAGTTATTGCATACTCACACTCAAGCATAGTTAATAGTCTAGGATAGGATATATAGGATACTAAATGATCTCAACTTAAGGTTTCTTCTTAGGGTTATTTTTTCACACCCTTATCTAAGAGATTACATTTTTGACTAGAAAGTTGTCTAGGTTAGTTATGACTCATGCCTAGATGACTATACCAAAAGAGATACCTCTACACACCTTAGATTATCAATTCAACCTTTACTAACCACTTAAACCAATGAAACCTTTCAATCCTCAATTTATATTGCACATATAAGATTAATATTCATTAATTGAAATAGTCAGATTCATCTATAGCATTAGCACACTTCAAAATTATTGAATTAATACAAACATAAAAACTTTCAATTTCATTGACATAAAAAAGGAAGAAGAAAGAACAAATATAGTTGTATGACCATAAATCTAATGATCTTTTCCTATATATTGATCCCAAACTTTGAACCTTTGAAAAGAGGCTTCTACATATATATAAAGAACTTAGGGAAGGGATCACCTCATCCTCTAATTATAGAATACTTTGATTACATCCTGAATGACTAGATCATAAGTCTTAGTTGAATGTCATAAATTATAGATACCTGAGAAATGAAACATCTACATGATGGTAAAAAATAATTTATTTAATTACAACATAGACATAACTAAAACTTAACTATTTGTTTTTAATTGTTACATGTAAAATTGTACAAAAATAGCCTTTGACTTTAGGATAAATCGGATCCTACTTAACACTTTTCAAAATTGTTATTGGAATTATCATTGTTCTTGTTGTTGTAGATGTGGTGATTAGGGATATAGTTGGTGATGTAGTCATTGTTTATACCATATTTATAGTTGGAGATGAATTATGAGGTGGTGTTGATGTATTTGTCAAGTCAGAAGGGGCTGAAGTTGATGATAATGTTGTAATTGGCACTGTAGGTGGGCTTTGCATTGATGTTACTTTATTATTTATGTCTAAATCTTGATAATACTTGTATTCCTTATCATTTTGTGTGTGAATTAATTTCATATCAATAAGATGAGGTCTAGTTACCTTGCCTATTCATTTCATTAGCCTTATATGCTCTATCGTGGTGGCTTAAAAGCCAACCCAAAAGACCTCTACCTCTATTACCTTCCTCATTTTGTACTAAATTTTCCTTAAATATACTCAAATATCATTATTTTTAAACTCTTTTTGAAGCTATTTGAAACCTTTTGAATCATCAGATCAAAATTGGTTCAAGCTACCAACTTCCTCATGTTGTCCCAAACTCCTGTTAATTCAATCTCACCCAAAATTTGTGTTACTTATTTTTCCTATTTTGAAAGCTTATTCACCAAAGCTTCAAAATATGATACCCAATCTTATGCCTCTTTTATCATGGTGACAACTAAAGTCAATGCATTATCTACCTTTAAAGGGTTCATCATATTTAGGTGGTTGAATGCCTTATTAAGGGTATATAATTCTAGGAAATTCAATTTATTTTTGTCTTCTCTAAGAAGCTTAAACAATTTTTTTATTGAATTTACATATAGATCCAATTATACTCGCAAAGAATTAATTATATCCAAAATTTCATGAAACCTAAGTTCTACATTTTTTACATCCTATTCTATATCAAGGGGAACTCATATCACATATTGATGCTCTTTGAGAGTTTTCAACTCTTCTTCTAGTTCTTTTCTAGCCAACTGTGTTCCCTCATATATGGATAGTACCATCTTAGTATGGGTCTCCATATAGGAATTGAGGTCCTCAATGTATGGGGATTGGCCCTTCTTTTTATCCTACCTTTTTTAAATGGAAAAAAATTCTTCTCTTTCTTCTAAAATCAACCCTCTCTCAGTGTTATCCTCAATCTTTCTTTTTATGACCCTCTAGACCGAGGTTTTGGATTTTTAAAAAAGTGAGCTTATAGTGGGACACTTATCAATATTTAGATTTGTCCTCTTAGATTCTAAAAATCCTAAATCCTTGGCCTAGTCTAGAAGAGTTATCTTTGAAGGATCTGATGGTTAAGCTTATATTTACACATACTCCTCATGTTCAGGTTTAGGCTCAGAGCAGGGTTTGGGTATTGAGGGCCATTATTTTGTCTTAGTCTATGTTATAAAATTAGGGAATGAGATGCACAACATAAAATGGTTTCTTTTCTAGGGACCTCTTAGTTTTTACTATTGTTATGGTCTAGACTAGTCTTGAATAAGGTAGTGGTGAACTCAATTGGGTAGAGGAGGAAACTATTTTAGTGATGGGTTGGATGGTGGATATGGTAATAAAATTGAAGACCAAAATATTGGGTTCAGAGGTGGTTGGGATGGAATTAATTATGGTTAAAGTGATGTAAACTACAATAGCAAAGATTGCAAGGGTAATGGTTGAAGAGATAGAAGTGGAAATTGGAAGAGTAGAGGTTGTGTACATGAAAATAAGACCAATAAAGAGTGATTGCATAGGAATGAAAGTGGAAAAAACTTAAAAGGCATGGTAAAAGTGACCATTAATGACATTAGATGAAAAAGGGTAAAAGGGAAAGTGAAAAGAGTACACTTACCATATTTTCCACCACTGAGGGGTGCCTTTGCTTTTAGTACTTACAAGATCAAGACCTTGGCTTGTTGTAATTTTTACTCATCCACCTCTTGACTTGGATCACCTTAAATTAAATTTTGTACCTTTCCACTGGCTAATTCTATGTATGGGATCTAAGGTCCCTCCCCCTTGGTTTCCTTTGAGAGTACAATGCCATTTTCCTAGCTTATGGATTAGTCACCTATTCGGTAAGAGGAGGGAAAGCCATGATGGATGTTAAGGTTGTTGAATTTGCCATAATAGGTATCATTTATTTCTCATGAGAAGAATCCAATAAAATGATCTCCACTTGTTTTGTACTTATGATGTCCTTTTTTATGTCAACTCCTCTACTAATTCTTATTTAACTCTCCTTAGTTTAACATTGGATCATGTTGATCCCTAGATATGTATCACAAGTGCCTAGAGTGTCCAAGAACACTTCTCATTTTAGAATTATAAAAATTCAATTCATGAGAGATGTCAGTTGTGATAATCATGTTATTTGTTGATGGAATATAGGCAAAACAAGTGGACTATTCATAATATTTATAATGTTTGGTGGTTGGGAGTCACCATGGGAAAATAGTAGATCTATGAAAAATATGAAGTGTCTATGTTAATAATCATGAATTATGATTAAAAAACTAATCGAAGATGGATATTTAAAATAAAAATTAAACTAGAGTGATCTGGTCAAAAAAAGAGCAAAAGGAAGGGTAGGGAAGAAAGAAAGATGTTGTTGGTCTTCATTCCAAACATCATGACAAATCTTAAACTTCATATGAACATGCATTTAACCAGTTTAGGGAGTGAAATAACTTAAGACTAAATCATACCCTAAATTAGGCAAGCAGCTAAGGTAAATATGAAATGATCCAAATAAGAACCAAAGTCACTTTAAAGATTCACCCCTACAAGTAAACAACATTAGCCTAAATGCAAAAGAAATGAAGAAAATGAAATGATCCTAAGAAATTTCAAATTAACCTAGCATTGACATAAGTTAACAACTCTACAATCAAGATACACATCAAAAATCCATCAGCACAATTCAAATCTATAAATTATACCAAGCAAGTGAGAGAGAAACTATAAAACAAATGACACAAATGAATATGGATAATATTTGTAGAATTCCTTGTTTATATTAAATTCTCAAAAGTTTACACAAGTTTTTGGCTCCAAGAATCCCTCCCTTCTTATAATTGATAATGACCCTTTTATAAGATGCAATGAAGCATGTTGGTTAGTCCCAACTAATTAAAAATATAAGTGTAAGGATAATTGTCCTTTCCACAAATGTTCTAAAAATACCCCAGACTTTCCCAATGGACTGATTTATAGATAATGTGCTCTTACAAATTGCACCTATCTAAAAATAATATCATATTTCAAAATATTATACAACACTAGTTACAAAAAGAATATTCTCATTTAATCTAACCTTGGGACCCACTAGCTGATGAAGTCAAGTGGAGCTCTATGTCTTCCTAGGAAATGATTTTTTGAGTTGTCAAGGCTATGAATTTAGATCAAATTACTTACTAATGGATTCTAGGTTGAACTATATTCATACAAGAGATAATTTCACTCCCTTTAGGTCAATCATAATGCTCATAGGTCCTGATTAGGGTCTCATGCCTTACCAAGGTGTTCCTTTGTCTCCCACAGCTCTATGATATCCTTAAATCAATCACACTTTGCCTATGTGGCATCATCATGGCATCCATGCTCATCACTATTAAAAAATATGACCTCTACCTTTGAAAATTTAGCTTCAATCTCACACCTTTTGATCTTTTTGTATGAATCAATGTGGATCATAGATCTTTAGATTATTTGGATCTAGTTAACTATCTTAAAATTGATGTTTGCATGCCTATCATTTGATGTTCATGAAATTTATTTGACATTTGCACGATCACCAATTTTAAACTCATCCTTAGGATTATCTACTATCTTAAAATTGACATTCGTATGACCATCATTTAACATCCACGTGAACATATTTGACATCCACACAATCACCAATTTTAAGTACATCTTCAAAAAAAATTAAGCTTAAAATTAACGTATACATGATCTTCATTTGATGTTTAGGTGAATGTCTTTGAATCCATGGGACCATCAATTTTTAACACATCCTCAAAACTCTTAACTAAGCTTTCCACTTGTCATTTATAGGTCCATCCTTCTTCTTGATCATATCACTTGGCAATCTCACATTTGCCTGATCTTTGTTGAAAATTCAATGTCTACTTGCATCATTGGATCTTGTTCATCTGATTAAACATGTGCCATCTAATTGTGATCTGGGTAATTGGATGTGATTGGTTCCTATGGATGATAGTAAATATTAAATTTAGGGTATGGGAATAATATAAACCTAAGTTAAAGTTATATATCAAGGTTTCTATTCATATTAATAAACACCAATAAATATTTTAATCTAAAGTCTCAAGCTAGGTTTAAAACATATAAAATGGCCATGACATAAAAAGTTTTATAAAAATCAATATTTTGAGGAAATTGTTCTAGGGGAATGTTTTGAAGACCAATTTTTTCAAATAAAATGTTTAAAGTAGTTATCCATGGGATCTATTTCATCAAGAAAAATGCCTAGAACAAAAATTTTGAAGGAATTAGTCTGGGGCAAAAAGGGCTCAAAGGGTACATTTCATAGGGCAAAGTGCCCATGATAAAATCCTGAAAGGTCATTTTGAAAACCTTGAAGGGTTACTTCAAAAAAGGCTGAAAGGTAAGTGTAAAATTTCCAAAGGGTATTATTTTTGTGAAATTGTCATGGATAAAATGTCTAATACATTTCCCCCAAAGACCAAATATTTTCACAAAAGTTATGAAGAGCAAATTTGTTTAGGACAAAAGTTTCAAAGGAAAAGTTTGAGAAAGATAAGTCTAAAAGTATAAAACCTGATAGTTATAAACATAAAAAAAGCACTTTGTGCTTAGATTAGACCACATAAATAATAAAAAGGATGAAGAGGGGTCTCAAAACATAATAGAGGCCAAGCATGGTTTTTTAGACTAAGGTTTGGTCATGTTAATAAACACAACTAAGCCTTAACATAAAATTTAAACTAAGTCTATAGCCTATTTAAAGTGTTCCCACATAAAATTTAAATCAAAGATCCCACCAATTTTATAAGAATCACTTATACTAAATTTGGACTAAGGGTTTAGTAATTCAATTTGATTTTCAACAAACCAAAGGCTAGTAAAAAATCAAGTTAACATTAAAATCATGGAACCCTATCATCATTCATTCCAAGTAGAACTCATCGGACCTATAGATGGAAAACATAGAGATCCAAAGTTAGTAAATTTAGATAAGGGTAAATTATAATCATTTCACAAATATGCTAACCAAACTATGTGTGGATGATCTTCAAATAAAAATACTATGTAAACATGCTAGTGACACTTTGATTAAGTGAATTTTCAATTTTTAGGTATAAATTTGCATAATTTAACACAAGGGTCCTCATTTTTTAGGAATGGGGGTATGTTGACCTCAATAAATGGTGACTTCTGGGGGAAACATAGTAATATGTTAGAATTCAAAGACTCTAGTATAAACTAATAATTAAGTTAGTTATTACATTTGATCAGTCACCATTATTTAAACCAATTTATGGTTGAAATAAGTCTTGCATATGTAGAATTAGGATCAAACATCAAGATCTAGTCATTTCATGTATGTGATTTGATTCCACTTACTATTTGCCATGGGATTTAGGAAACAAATTCTAGCTTTCATGCCTTTAACTATTAACATTGACTTACAACATATATGGATATTCATTAAGAACCATGATTTTTCTCAAGGAAGGCTCAGGCATTACTTTGCTACTAGTCAAGCATCCATATCCTTCACAAAGATGCTTTTAGCTCCACTCAAAGCTTTGATCCACAACTAACTAGGCATCCATAGCTCTAGTAGAGATTACCTAATCACCTTTACTTTAGAAATCTCTTTGAATTTTGTAATAAGCTCTTGTTTTTGCATTTTTTAGGTCATTTTTGGCTTTTTAACAAAGGTTAGGAACCAATTTAGCTAGGTTTATGGATTTCTTCAAATGTTTGGTCATCAGACAATCACCTATGGTTGCAACCTTTGTCCTAGGCAATAATGTTTATTAAGTGAAAACATGACTGTGTCATAATAGTTTAAACTTTCATCCCACATGTGCAATTCTTATTAAAGATAAGTTTAGATCAAAATAATATTTAAGATCTTATGGAATAACTAACCTACCCACTAGTCCTTACTAGTTTCTCCAAACTATAGCATATAACTTGCATTTCAAATCCATGGTCACACTTTCTTGAGGTTCATACTTGCATTCCTAAACTTGTGGAGTTCCTAAGTATTTAGGTGAAGCTTGACCTAAAAATTTTCCAAAAGGACTTATTTAAAATCAAGGAACAAAACAAGAGAAAACAAAAAAATATAAACATGCACTATATACAAATAAGGGATATGAAGAAAAAAATAAAAAAATAAAGAATAAGAAACTAGACTAAGCCCTATACTAACTCCCTAAAGTGCTTACATCCAATATCAAATGGAAAGTTATTTAGTCTACTATAGGACTTTGAAACATGAATGTTTTATTTTGATGGCCTCTTCTTATGGATAGGATCACTTGCATGTTTGTCTCTTCTCTATGATGTATCCTAGTTTCTTACTTCCATTCTCTAGTACATAGGTTGAAGATATGGGTTTAAACTCCAATCATCTTCATCCTAAATTCTTCTAGTTTGCAGAAGGAATGCTAGTTCTACTTCATCTATAGATAGATAGTGGTTTATATCATTTTCACTTAGTAATGGTAGCTTGGCTAGCATCTTTAGACTAATGTTTTCATTGGGTTATTTCTAAGGTGGAAATGGATTACCAATCTTTGCACAAAAATCTTCCAAGTCATCCCAAAAGGCCTCTTCATCTTGATCAATTTAATGATGCTCATATGAAATATTAACATCAAAAACATGTTGGCCCCATGTTCCTAACCTTTTTATGAAATCATATGATAATTATTGATCTATTTCACCTGATTCATCTTCATCCTTAATGAGGAAAGGCAACCTTTCTACCCAATTGAGTTCTAGCTCATCTAGTTTTGGGAGTTCTAGGACATCATTTCCTTCTTGTGACGCCTCAATTTCTTTCAATAAATCCTGGTGTAATTGTTTCCCATCGTCATCTTCTTCAGTAGTATCCTCTATTCCATTAGAAACTTCATATGAAGTGTTTTCATAGATATCTTATGAAGAGAAGTCAGATTGTATCTGATCTTGTTCAAGGTGTTTCTCATCTTGAAGAGTTGTTCCTTATTCCAAACTATATTTAAGTTCACTTTCCTCTTCAAATGGAAAATTAAAAGCCACTGTCATGAAACCATGAGATGTCCTTGCATATCTAAATGTCCTTGAAATATTGTCTTGGTTAAGCACAATTTTAGTTGTATCCTTTTCACCTTGAGATGTTTTAAAAATATTACAATGATTAGCCAACTCTATATCACATAAATTCATTTGTGTGTTTTTAGATGATCCATTATTTTTGTTGTCATAAAACTTTTTTGGAGACCCATTGAACCTTTGAGAATCATAGTTTCTATTAGAGCTCTCCCCTGTATTTCCTAATTATTTTTTCAACTGAAGAAAGATAGTGATAAATTTTTGGACCATTTCTAATATCAAGTCATTTGAATTTTTTGATGTCTCAGGTTCACAAAATGGAGCATTGATAATGGATATGGGCACTAGAGTTCCATGATTTTGTGGATGAAGCCCACTAGTAGTGTTGTTCAATAATACCAAGTTTTAACCTATGTATACATGACTCGAATGTAATTGATTCAGAACTAAAAGCTAATTTAGGGCAGGCCTATTTTGATGAGCATTGGGAATGATTTTTAGTGTTGTTAAATTGGGTTTGGCATTGGGAATATTGTATGCAAGTTGACCTTGAGGCTACATTTGATCATTGATTATTATATCTTTATCATAAGCCAATGCTAATGTGTTTATGACTCTAACAGACCTTTTAAGAAACATACAATTCATGGGATCTAAAACACCATTGTAAATCTCTAAGGCTAAAGCCTCATCATGTTTGTAAGGAACTATGGTTATACTATATAAATTTTAGAATCTAGCATTAAAGAATCTAATGGTCTCACTAGAATCTCTCTTAATAGGTGAATTTTTGATATAAAATGCATAGACTAATGATATTACCAAATTGATCAACAAAGATTATGTTAAATCCTCCTAACTAGCTATATAATCCTTTGAAAGTTTAAGGAACCATTCATATGTAGCATATTTGAAAGTAAATAGGAATAATATACATGCTACATATTTATAAACAACATTCATAAGTTTTAAAGTAGATTTATAATATCTAATGTGTTCTTTAGTTGTGATAACATTATTAGGACTAAAATAAGGCAAATACCTTTTAGGATTTGGAGGAAGATCATGTATTATACTTGGCATGTTAATTTAAGAACCACCTAGCCAAGCCATACCCTGAAAACATGAGCACCCTAAATTGGTGAAGTTGGTTGAGACCTTGGAAGTTTACACTCACCTTGGTCTCACTTTTGTAAATTTTGGATTGTGACCTTGAAAACCTATTTAAAACATAATGTATCAAACTAATCTTTGCAAAGTACAATCATTAAGTTTTCACATTAAGCCAATTTTGCACAAATACATGTAAAACACAAGTATCTTTAACTAAATAAGCTCAAAGATACATCTAGACTAATGAAAAAGAGGGATATTTACACCATTAAGCTTGAATAAACTCAAATTTACAAATAAATGGTCAATATTTATACAAAATCACTATTAGTAACCTTAAACATGGGGAATAAACAAAGCATGAACTATCTTTTCATTATTATTCATAGATCTTCAAAGAATATCAATCTTTGGCTAAAGGGATCCCAAAGATAGGTTTGAAACCATAAAGATCAGTGACCTTTACATATTTGAGAAAATGATTAAACAATTATGAAAATATTACACTCATCTTTGATCTAAATACCCCAAAATTATCAAAGATTTTGCAAATTCACAAAGATCTACTTGGCCCTCCTTCTAGCACCAGTAAACTTCCACCTATTGATGCTTGAATATATATCACAAGTGACCAGACTGTTCAAGAACACTTCTCATTTTATAATTATAAGAATTCAACACATGATTTATATGTTGTGATAATCATGTTATCTATTGATGAAATAGAGGCAAAGCAAGTACACTATTCACAATATTTGTAATGTTTGATGGTTGGGAGTCACCATGGTCAAATATCATATCTATGCAAAATATGAAGTATCCATGATAAGAATGGTGAATTATGATCAATAAATAATATAAGATGGATATTTATAATGATAATTAAACTAGAGTGATCTAGTCAAAAAAGGAATAAAAGGAAGGGTAGGGTGGAAAGAAGGATGTTGTTGATCTTCACTCCAAACATCATGACAAAGATCAAACTTCATCTGAACATGCATTTAACTAATGTAGGGAGTGAAATATATTAAGCCCAAATCATACCCTACATTAGGAAATAATCTAAGGGAAGTATGAAATGATGTAAATAGGAACCAAACTCACTTTAAAGATTCATCCCTGCAAGCAAACAACATTAGCCCAAATGCAAAAGAAGTGAAGGAAATAAAATGAGCTTGAGAAATTTCAACTAACCTAGCATTGGCAAAATTTAACAACTCTTCACTCGAGATACACATCCATAATCCATCACCACAATTTAAATCTAGAAATTAGACCAAGCAAGTGAGAGAGAAACCATAAAACAAATGACACGTGAATATGGATAATATTTATAGAATTCCTTGCTAGTATTAATTTCTCAAAAGTTTACATAAGTTTTTGAATCCAAAACTTCCTCCCTTCTTACAATTGACAATGATAAATTTATAAGATGCAAGGAATCATGTTGCTTAATCCCAATAAATTAAAAAGTATAAGTATAGGGACAACTATCCTTTCCACAAATTTTCTAGAAATATGCTAGACTTTCCCAATGGATTGATCTATAGACAATGTGCTCTTACAAATTTCACTTATCTAAAAATAATATCCTATTTCAAAATATTTTACAATGCTAGTTACAAAAATAATATTCTCATTTCATCTAACCTTGGGACCCACTGGTTGATGAATTCAAGTAGAGCTCTATGTCTTCCTAAGATATGTTTTTTCAAGATGTAAGGGCCATGAATTTAGATCAAATTACTTATTGGTGGATTTTGGGTTGAACTATCTTCATATAGGTAACATTTCAACTCCCTTCAGGTTAGGGTCCTTGTGCCTTTCCAAGTCATTCCTTTATCTCCCATAGGTCCATGAGATCCTTAGATTGATCATGTTTTGCCTGCATGGCATCACCGTGGCATCCATCCTCATAACTGTTAAAAAATATGACCATTACCTTTGAAAATTTAACTTTGATCTCACACCTTCCAATCCTTTTGTATAAATCAACATGGATCATAGATCTTTAGATTATTTAGATCTAGATAACTATCTTAAAATTGACATCCACATGCTCATCATTTGACGTCCACATAAACATCTTTGACATATGCACGATCGTCAATTTTAAACTCATCCTCAAGATTCTCTACTATCTTAAACTTGACATCTATAAAATTGACATTTGACATCTACATGAACATATTTGACATCCATGTGGTCATCAATTTTAAATATGTTTTAGTAACTTTTTTTATGATCTTAAAATTGAAGTCCATGTGACCATCATTTAAAATCTGTGTGAACATCTTTGACATCCATAGGACCATCAATTTTGAACACATCCTTAGAAATCTTGACTAAAATTTCCACTTGTCATTTCCACGTTCTTTATTCTTCCTATGCATGACACTTGGTGATCTCACATTTGCTCAAGCTTTGTTAAAAATTCAATGTCTAATTGAATCATTGGATCTTGTTCATCTACTTAAATGTGTGTGATCTGATTGTGATATGGGCAGTAAAATGTGATTGGTTCATGTGGATGATAGGAAATATTAAATTTAGGGCATGGGAATAATGTAAAATTAAGCTAAAGTCTTAGAAAAGGTTTCTATTCATATTAATAAACACTGATAAATATTTTAATCTAAAGTCTCAAGCTGGGTGTAAAACATATAAAATGGTCATGGCATAAAAAGTTTGATAGAATTCAATGCTTTAGGGAAATTATTCTAAGGAAAATGCTTCAAAAACCAATTTCATTAGACAAAATTTTTGAATCATTTATCCATGGGGTCTATTTCATCAAGCAAAATTCCCATAATAAAAAATTTGAAGGAATTAGTTTGGGGTAAAAGGGGCTCAAATGATATGTTTCATAGGGCAAAGTGCCCATGATAAAAATCTTGAAAGGTCATTCCAAAAAATATGAAGGGTAATTTCAAAAAGGGTCAAAGGGTAAGTGAAAATGGTCCAAAGGGTATTTTTTTTTTAGGGAAATTATCCTGAACAAAATGTTTGATACATTTCCCCTGAAGACCAAATCTTTGCATAAAGGTTTTGAAGGGAAAATTTGTTCGAGACAAAAGTTCCAAAGGAAAAGTCTGAGAAAGATAAGTCTAAAAGTATAAAACCTGATAGTTATAAACATAATAAAATGAATTTGTGCTTAGATTAGACCACATGAATAATAAAAAGGATGAAGGGGGGTCTCGGGACATAAAAGGGGGGAAGCATGGATTTTTAGACTAAGGTTTCATCATGTTAATAAACACAACTAAGCCTTAGCATAAAAAATAAACTAAGTCCATAGCCTATTTAAAGTGTTCCCACGTAAAATTTAAATCAAAGATCCCACCAATTTTATAAGAATCACTTATACTAAATTTGGACTAAGGGTTTAGTAATTCAATTTGATTTTCAACAAATCAAAGGCTAGTAAAAAATCAAGTTAACATTAAAATCATGGAACCCTATCATCATTCATTCTAAGTAGACCTCATTAGAACTTCAATTAGAAAACACAGAGATCCAAAGTTAGCAAATTTAGATAAGGGTAAACTAGAATCATTGTATAAATATGCTAACCAAGCTAGGTGTGGATGATCTTCAAATAAAAATATTGTGCAAACATGTTAGTGACACTCTAATTAAGTGAATTTTCAATTTTTAGGTACAGATTTGCACAATTTAACACAAGGGTCCCCATTTTTTAGAATGGGGGTATTTAAACTCAATAGATGCTTGAACTAAAGGAATTTTTTCTTCTTCTTATGTGGAATTTGGTATCTCTTCTATCTCTTGCTATTATTCTTCAGCAACTGGTGTTTCCCTCATCACTTATTCTTTCTCTTGATGATATATCATCACAATAGAAGACTATTGGGGATCTTGGCCTTAATCTACTAGCTATTGATAAGGTTTTCCACTCCAAAATTTAGAGGATATCCATCCTCGTAGTAGTAGGATCTTGAATTTAGCATAATTGAGCATAAGGGAGTGGCTAACTTGTATCACCCTAAATAATCATTCACTTAATCCTGATGTCACTACTCTTTATTTTACTTCCTCATCATCCTTGGCATTAAGAAATAGGAATTCATGGTCAAATGGATCATGTTTATATGGGATGCCTAGGCTTTGGAATTTTTTTTGTACTCTCCCATGGGGTCCCAATACCTATGGGGAAAATTAGCCAATGCATAATCTCTCCTCACATTCCTGGCTTCCATGAAATGTCTCTTTAAAGTATTATGCATCTTCCCAATAGTGATATGAGAGCCATGGAAAGTGCCTTTATTTTTATTTGTTAGATCTTCATCTATTCCATTCCATATCTGGAAGGCAATTTCTTATTCAACCACTTTGTCAAGAACAAACTTTGGAAGTTGAAGAGGGTCCACATTATGGCTAGTAACCATGATGATGGTATAATCAAGGTAGATCTTTTAGTCTCCCATAGTAACGAGTGTTTTAACAATACTAAGTGAAATGTTGGATAGAGGTTGGCTATGAAAGGCCATCCAAACCTAAGGGTAGAGGTCCTTTACTATTCTGGAAATGTTCCTAACATATGCATATATGTGAATGAAAGAATAAAATTTACATATCCTATTTTTTATAAAATCAAGGTTGGGAATTTATAGAACCCCATTATGTATGTACATGATTCCCATGATTGAATCAAGTAGGTATGACATCATATAAAAATTTCCCCCTTGGGGCCTCTTGTCCTTGTGTAAAATTTGTTCATATAGGTTGGCACTAATGAATTCCTCCAATGGGTAGGTGCACTTTGAAGTAATTAATAGGTCTAGTAGGGGTGCCCATTCTAGATGCAAGAATTGGATGCTCGAGTGGCTGAAGAATCAATTCAACAATGCCATACCTATGTGAATCCCCATCCTAAATTGGTTTATAAGGATAGGATTCTTAATATGCTCTTTGAAAATGAATGTCTTGATTGGGAAAAGCCACTTCACTACTATTCACTCCACATTATTGCTTTTCTTCCAAGTGACTACAGTATGTAATTCAAATGTAACATCTACGATAGGGAGACTTAATTACATCCTAAATAATTCTTCATAGATGTATGCCACAACTATGTTATTGTCAATGTAGTGTAAATAACCACCATCTGCAATTCTACCTTAAAGGAATATGCCTCAAAACAAGTTTATACATGGCATGACTTATGATTTGGTGGTTGCATAGTGAAGGGCCTATCACTTGAATGGGAATAGGTCCACTATAATTTTTTTTCTCCTTGATTAAGATGTCCTCTTCCAATGCAAATGAATCAACATTCTCTATGACGTCCCATAGAGCTGAGTAATTGGCATAAATACCATCAAACATAGTTGCATCAAAATTTATGTCTAATTATTCAGTAGAGTCCTTGATGGAAAACCTAGAGGGTTTTGAGGGTCCCTTGTATGACCTATACAAAGACACCATAGATATTGATGGATTTTGGTATGATTCAAGCTTTCAAAAATGGTGGTGTAAAAAAATTGAATTATGTGACTTGCAAGTTGTTATAGTTATATCTAGGGCTTTTGAGATTGTAGAAGGCTAAATTTAATTGAGCTCTTAAAAATAAAATGAGATGAGCTCTGTTGGGGGATTGATGTTATAACTTTTTTCATTCATTATAGTTCATGTGAAATTAATACTCAATATCTATAAGCTCTTCACCTTAATTCAATTTAAACTTGACCACCTAGTCCTAGCGTATATGCTACATAGGATGCTTTCTCATTTAGGGTGCCATGATGTTTCCTTTTCCTTATGAAATTTGTCACCATATATTTTAATCAGAGGATTTGAATTTTTCCTTCAAGCCTAATAATATGACATGGTGAGGCTAGTATTCATGAGAAAGACCTCAAAAAGCAAAATGATGTTCAATAATTTGTCCTGAAAGAATTTTTTCAAAAGCCATCAAAGGAATAGTTCTCGAAGGCTAAGTACTCTTTGGAGAGATTGTCTTTCAAGAAGAAGTTGTCACATAGAAAGTTATCGAATTTTAAAAATTCTAAATGAAAGCTTTCAGAGAGAATTTTTTTGAGTAATACCTCTCAAATACCAAACTTTTTAAAGATAAATCACCACTTAGAAATTTACCAAATTATAAACCTTCCGAATGAATTTGTTCAAAATAATTTTTTTAACTAAAATAAAGTTACCAAGGGAAATTTTTTGAATACCAAAATGCTAAATACCAAAAATATCTGAATAACCAAAACCTTTTGAAGACCAGGGTTTCTAAAAGAAAGTTGCCAAAGAGAAAATTATTGACTATAATAAACTGAAATAAAGTTCATGAAGAAAAGTTCTCAAGGGAAATTTTTTTGAAGACCATAATTTTTTAATTAAGTTATTGAAGACTATGTTTCTAAATGGAATAAATGGTCCAAAGAAAAGTCTTCTAAATAAGCCAATCTGAATACCTGTCATACATAGTAATTCTTCCCAAAATTCCATTAATAGATTAGTTTTAAAAATTCCTTTCAAATTAAAATATGTGCATGAAAACATGACTTAATGTCTAAAAATAGTAAGCTCATTCATATAATAAGACACATACACACCCAAGTAATATATACATCCTCTAAAAACAAATGGGGCCTCCACTTTTCAAATAAAAATACTAAGGTGGGGTGTGTTGAATACAACATTATTGTTTCATCCTGACCATTGTAGTTCAATGTTAGTTGACTCCTCTTAACTACATCAAACATGGATGATGGAATCAACTTAATTTTTGATATGGTAAAGGATATTCACCACTATAAATATAAGTGACCCTTTCATTATAATAGATCATATTCACTCATTTCACTCTACTTTTGGTTTTAACTCTACCTTAATATATATTTGGAGGAGTTATTTCTTAGAGTCCTATCTTGAAGTAAACTTATCTTGTGTAAGTCTTGGATATTTTATTGGATGTCTTTAGTTTTCTTAGAGCCTATCATCCATCCTTTGGAATCTTCAAAAACATAGTTATCTCTTTCAAATCACCATTATCTAAGGTGGAAATTGAGGCTTGATAGGGCCTCTTCAAGGTAAATATATTATAATCCTAGATATTTCATTTAGTATATAAAAGTTTCTTGTTTAATTTTAAATGAATGTTTGTATCCTTGTTTAATATTTATATACACTTATACTTAGTGTAGGCCATATGATTGCTTGAACTTTCCATGTATCCATCTTAGGTAGACTAGACCCCCATTCAGCTACCTTGGCTCCTTACCCATTTTTATATGTTTCTAAACCTTCCCCCTTACTTGAATTACTTATTTATAATATTATATTACTTAAAAAAAAGACATAGAGCTACCTCATTGTGTTATTATTCCAAATGCTTTGTAATCTTTTCCTTTGACATTATGTTGTAGGTGATCCTATTTCTAGATTTACAGATCCATTTGGTCCCATCCTAAATCATTAAGTATAGTTGTGTTATCTCTGCTTAACCTTATTTGAGTCTAGATATTAAGAGATAATAGTTTTAGGTTGATATTAACCCATTACATACATAGTCTCCCTATTAGTTTTAGCTTTAGAAATAGCCTGCATCTTAGTTTTATAGCTAATTTTATATTATCCCTTGTACTTTCCATATTTAGTATATTTATAGATTTAGTAAGTTAAAAATCAATTTATGTCATTTATTTCATATCTTTAGCATTATGTTTTTGCACAATATTTCATCTAATTAGGGCCTAACACTTCTTAGTTCCTAAAATTTTGATAAAAACACACTACTAGGAAAATTTACTTGACTTTGATTACCTTATAAGAAATGTTCACATAGAATAAAATCTAAATGAAAATTAGAAATTATTTCATCCATAACTTTATTTTATAATTATTTAACATCATTCTCCCCAATAAGTCCCATCCATTAATGTGAAAGCATTGTGTTTTCTAGAATTAGCACAAATGTTTGATCTAATTCATTTTTCACCTTAGGAACATTACTATTATTACACCCATCACTTATAGTTCTTTTGTCATCTTAAACATCATTCTAGTGTGAAATCACCTTACCAATACCATGTTTCCATGGAACATCTTGTAGCTATCTTTATTAAATTTCACCTAGACACCAACATTGTTTATATTTCTTATAATAATTAGATTTTTTGACAAACTTGGAATGTGTAGAACACTAGGGAGGGTTTTTATTATTTTATCTTTAAAAATTAACTTAAATATTCCTTGACCTATGATCTTATATGTCATTTTTAATTCTAATAAAAAATCAAATTCATTTACCTTTTCATATTTATAAGACTTATCCATGTGGGGAGTAATATGAAATGAGACACCCAAGCCAATCAACTATGCATCATGGCACACATGTGTACTTGAATATTAGAATAATAGATCCTCAAATTATTTACTATATGTTTTTTTTCCCATAGAAGGGGCATCCTCAAATGACTTTTCCTTTTCAACCTTTTTAGATCTATAGTTACTCTTAAAATTCCTAGTTTTACCACATTTATAAAATTAATTTGAATGTTTCTTATAATCTCATATTGATCTCTAGACTTTGATTGTTTATCCCTTGAACATGGCCTCTCAAAAAATCATCATTCATTCAATAATAATCCATGGATTTTAATATCAAATCCTTTGATAATAGAGATGGAAAAACATCCCAAAGATTTAATGTAATTTTATTATTACTAAAGGCCATAATAAGGTTATCTAATGAATCAAGAAAAGAGTGTCATAGAGTAATACCCTTTTATTCTTCCTCCATTTTAATATCAACTTAAATAAAATGAATTAACATAATGTTCAATGCATCCATATGCTTTGTAATGGAGTCATTGTCATTCATCCTTAGGGATAACTTATTTTGAATAAAAATCATATTTAGAAGAGACTTTGTTGATACAAAGTCCTAACTTATCCCAAACTATCTAGTGTTTTCTCTGGAAGCATTGAACAACAATAAGTATGGATACATAATCAAATTGAACTCTTTACCTTCTAATCAATCTTCTCAAAATATTACACCTTCATATTCATAGGAGCACTTCCTAAAAAAACAACCCACTAATATTTTTCCTAAATAATATCTTCCATATTGAGCTTTTATAACTCATAAAGTGTTTTCTATTATTTATTTATGGTTTTACCCTTTCCATCATTTAATTTCCCACAATCCCAATCCCAACATTGTTTAACTATAACTATGAAAATTCCCTTGTACTATTGCCACTAAATATGTTATGCTAAAAAACTATGTACTACTCTCACTTTTATAATTTTAATTTTCTTGTGAAGGTGTATCATTTGATATTGTATAATCATGTGTCTTTGATTCATTCAATTTATGATCAAAGTATAATTTTTTTCTACTTCTTCTCTTGATCTAGTTCAATCAAACACATAAATAATAATAAAAATATGTTGTAAGTTATGAAACCACAAGAGAGTTGTAGGTACATATCAAACACTCTCATAATTAAATCATATGTAGTTATAGTGTCATTTAAATTAGTTCTTGAGTAATGGATTTGATGTCTTCTTATCTATAAGTGATTATGAAACTACATTAAACTATTAGGAAATGATAGTCCTCACATTAATTTGTGTGAATAATTATGAAAATAGTAATTCACTATTAGATATATTTGGGTAGAATATATTTGGTTATCATAATATTATTACAACAATATTATGAATATATGTTATTTTTTAAATTATGTATTCATAGGGATATGTTTGAGATATTAATGGAGAGATGATCCCCATAATTATAGGAATGACTTTCCTATAAATATGTAATGTCCCGATTGAATTAATAATAAGAACAATATACAATATTATTGTGTTCTTTGTATGGTTTGGTTCTATGATTATTTTTCTATGTTCATTCACTCCATTATTTATGTATTAATTTTATGTAGATCTAAACCAAAATCATTATCTAGTATTAGATAATGTTTTTATGAGAGGATAGGTTGATTAAGGGAAACATAAATTTGTGTTGAGTTTCCAGAATATGAGAGGTTTTGATCATATTTAGATTTGTAGTTTTTAATGTAGTTTCTTGCATTTGTATTTTGGAGATAAAATACATTAGAAGTTTTTTATGTGATTGTGCTTCATATATATAATCATACCATGTACATAGACTTATTTTTCCTAGCCATATGTGTCACATCGACAGTCACTAAATTAAAATAATTTATTATATCATTAGATCTTATATTATGCCATTCAAATATAGATTTGTGTAGTTAGTCTAATCTATAAAATATGCAAAAGTTTTCAATTTGAGACTTAATATTTTTAAAGCATAAATCAAACTAGTGGTGGACCTGGCATTGCCAATTTGGTATTCATTTCAGCCTTTACCATTTAGTACAATCTACAACATTAAATTGTTATTATATGATGCTATGTTTTAGCATGTGAAGATAATTGGAATTTTCATACACCTATCAATGATCTAAATTTCATGTACAACTGACACACTCAGAATTGACATTAGCATCAAGACATCTCCAAATGCAACATTATCTAGTTTTTGTGTTATCAACATGTTAAATCAATTCAACACATAATTCTCAAGAGTATGTGTCAAATAACTCAAAATATCTCATATCTCACCTCCTAACTTAATTTTAGAATTATATGACCCTTACCCTTTAATCTCAGAAATAAAATCACCTAGAAAACTACTACTTATACCTCAACATCAATCCATAATGTTTCACAAAGGTGATATGGGAAAGCTCAAAGGTGATGTGGCAAAGATTGGTCAATTGGTCTAATCTTATCTTTATATAATGTACCCATTAAAGTATCTATGCATTTTACCTTGACTCAAGCTTAACCAACACATTAGATATTAAAGTTTATTTGATTATTTATTATTTATTGTGTCGGTATTTTTTTATTTTTTTTGTCTTAGTCATAAAGTCAATTCTTTTTCAAAATATTACAATTCAAGGTCATGATTAGGTATATTGTTATGATTTTGTAATTTAATAGTTGAGATTCATATTGTTGTTAGAAATTAATAAAATATTACTTTCTATTTTATGTGTCGTAGTATCTTTAGTAGTATTTTAGTTGGTCCAATTAAAGTTTGTCAGGTTTTTTGAGTTATGTTTCACCAAAAATTCAAGAGTCTTAAAATTAAGATTTATTTTTATGTCAATAAAATGTATCAAAATGAAGGATCTCAATTTGTGTAGAGATGCATATTACTTGTACGTGATGTCCAAATTTTTTATTTTTTTTTATTTTTTTTTTGGGGGGGCGGGGGGTCTTGTCATAAAAATGACATGCAAAGTTTGAGATTCATCAACACATTTTCTAAATAAGTAATGAATTGTTGAAGGTTGGAGGACACTAGAGGATGGAGGATTTTTATGCCTCTTTATCCACTAATGAAGGGGTGCTTCTACTATAGTGGTAATTATATATATTTTTTATTCAACACTTTTTTGTATGTGTGATAAATAAGAGGTGTATTTCTTATTTACCCTAGATGGATTGGAGAAAAGTGTCATAGAATGTGGAAATAGTTGTATAAGAAGTTAACTAGCTATAGAAATCCTCTGACTATAGAGATCTTCTGAATGACATGCTTATTTATAAAGATGATCAACTAGTGAAACATCCATAACATTCACATGGATTAAATTTAAGATTTGTTCTTTACATAGTAGTGGTTATGTGCATCAAGATCAGGATAGCAAGATTCAGATAGTAGTATGCAAACCTAAAAGTATACATTGGTATATAACTTTTTTAGAGCCAATTTTTAGAGATACATGAGTGAAAGTTTAATAGATGGTTCCTACTTGTAAGTTCCCACACTGTATAGGTTGATGTGGTTCCCTCAATGAATGGTTGATGATAGATGTACTTGTTCAAAATTCTCACACTAATTTGATTAATGTGTTCTTGATAGTGAATGGTTGATAATAAGTTGATGTGTTCCTTATATAATTTCATTAAGTCTTGTGAAACTCAAATTACTATGTAAGGCCTAATTGGATGAATTTTAGGAAATGATAGTCCTCACATTAATTTGTATGAATAATTATGAAATTAATAATTCACTATTAGATATATTTGGGTAGAATGTATTTGGTTGTCATAATATTTTTACAAAAATATTATGAATATATGTTATTTATTGTATTATGTATTCATAGGGATATGGTTGAGATATTGATGGAGAGATGATCTCCATAATTATAATAATGACTTTCCTATAAAGATGTAATATCCCAATTGAATTAATAATAAGAACAATATACAATATTATTATGTTCTTTTATAGTTTAGCTCTATGATTATTATTTTTTGTGTTGATTCACTCCATTATTACTATGTTTAATTTATGCATATCTGAACCAGACTCATTAGAAACATTATCCCAAACTCTATTTTAGTATAATTGCATGATGTTATAATAACTTGAAGTTAATAGTGACCAATGTTGGCTCCATGTATAGGCTTACTATTAAGTGTATAAAATATTTTTATCAATGAATTTTATAACTTAAGAAAGGATATTTTTATAATTATCACTTGTCCTTATTTGTAAATGATTATGAACTATTTATAAATAAAGGACTCCTTAGGACATAACATACATAATGGTACAACATTAAAAATTGTAAGATTTGAAATTAAGGGCATGATAAACTATTCCAAATGGAAGGACTCACACAAATACATGGGATAGACTTATAAATACACTTATATCCATTGAATTTTTCCTTGGAGAGACATATGTTTTTTTAATGGGGAACAAAGATCAGAAGATAGATAAATGAGGCTCAAATCTTGAAATGGATGTATGTTAAATATATCTTTAAGGCTCAAATACCAGATCAAGAATACTATGGGGTAGTAAATTTCTTAAAAATATCCAAATATAAATAAGTTGAACAAGTTGTAAAAAATCAAATTTGAAAGTGGAGGGTCAATACCTTTAAATCTTTAATAGATGTAAGTTTTCAAGGAACAAGGTATATACACTAATTTTTGAAGGTGTATGTAATCTAAATTCAAAAAGATGTAATTAAAAGTTAGGGATTGATTAAAATATGTGAAATAAGATATAGATTTGAAAAAAAAACAATCAAGAAACTAAAAGTGGAAACCTCAGAATAGATAGGCATTCAACTAATAGACAAGTTAACCAATTATGTTTTACCAAATAGTGTCATTAGGTTATGATGAACTAATAAAATGGATAAAATATTTACACAATGAGGATATAACATGTAATATATAAAAATGATAATTCCCTAGTTACTAAAATAATAAACAAGCATGAATTGAAAATTTGAAGTAATGACTACGTAAAAAAAAGAGTGATGTAACCAACACATTGGGTAGAATCTTTGGATTCTAAAAATAAATTAGTGGTCTAACAATGATGTACTATATTTGTGTGAAATATTAAATCATGAATGTCAATGAATAGATTAATTACCTATGAAGCATATGTCAAATTTTCATATGGAAGATTCGATTGCTAAATATGCCCCTATACTATTTCTATAAAATATGTTATACCATGTTAAATATGTACTATGCTTAGTTCCTGAATATGATTATTCCTATGCAGGTGTGATGTTTGATGCCATACAAACATGTGACTTTATTTTATTGATTTTTTGGGAATAAAGTATAATTTTGTCTTCTTTTCTTGACTTAGTTCACCGTAAATGCATAATGAAGAACAAAAAAAAAATATTGTGGGTTAGGAAACCACAAGGTATTGACAACTACATATATTTCATATTCAAAATAAAAAACTATGTAGTTCTAGTGTCATGTAAATGGAATCTCAAATAAGGAATTTGACCTTCTAGAGTGATGTAACCAACACATTGGGTAGAATCTTTGGATTCTAAAAATAAATTAGTGGTCTAACAATGATGTACGATATTTGTGTGAAACATTAAATCATGAATGTCAATGAATAGATTAAGTACCTATGAAGCATATGTCAAATTTTCATATGGAAGATTCGATTGCTAAATATGCCCCTATACTATTTCTATAAAATATGTTATACTATGTTAAATATGTACTATGCTTAGTTCCTGAATATGATTATTCCTATGCAGGTGTGATGTTTGATGTCATAAAAACATGTGACTTTATTTTATTGATTTTTTGGAAATAAAGTATAATTTTGTCTTATTTTATTGACTTAGTTCACTGTAAATGCATAATGAAGAACAAAAAAACATATTGTGGGTTAGGAAACCACAAAGTAATTACAACTACATATATTGCATATTCAAAATAAAAAACTATGTAGTTTTAGTGTCATGTAAATGGAATCTCAAGTAAGGAATTTGACCTCCTATTCCTTGGAATTTATGATTCAACTACATAAAAATAAATCTAAACCCTCTTTTTTTATAATTAGATGATGTAACAATAGCTTGAATTGAAGAATGACCAATGCTTACTATATTTTTAGTATCCATCTCAAGTATAGAAAAGGATTTGATCAATAAATGTGCTAACTCACAAAAGTCTCTTTTTATGATTCTCACTTGTTCTTCTTGGTAACTGATGACAAATTATTTCTATATGTATTACTCATTAGTACATGAAACACAAAATGTATAACCATGGAAAAGTGTAAGATGAAAAATCAAAGGAGTGGTAAATTAGGCCAAGTGGAAGGACCAACATAGATAAATGATAAATTTTGTATCCCTTTGTATTTTTACAATGTATATTTGTAAATTACACATGGAGATAATGAATCTATCCTTAGAGATAAATGTCTAGAATGGGAGAAATTAGCTTAGAAGATAGATAAATGAGGCTCAAAAACTTAAATGAATGTATGTTTAAGACATATATTAGTATAAAAGGGTGGAGAGAGAGAGAGAGAGAGAGAGAGAGAGAGAGAGAGAGAGAGAGAGAGAGAGAGAGAGAGAGAGAGAGAGAGAGAGAGAGAGAGAGAGAGAGAGAGAGAGAGAGAGAGAGAGAGAGAGAGAGGAGAGGGGGGGGGGGGGGGGGGGGGAGAGTAAATGTCCTAAAATAGAACAAAATACAAAAGAATACTAAGTGTGAAAAAAGGTAAAAGACACTATATAAAATGGTCATCAACCAAAATTAGGTGTCTACAGTTACAAAAAGGACATCAAATCTTAGTGAATGATAAATTTATTATTAATTTAATATTTATATCATATAAGGATAATGTTTTGTATGACATTATAGCCCTAGATTCATGTCATGTTTTTTAAGGAAGACCATGGAATTTTAATAGGAAGATATACATTGATGGTAAATAAAACACATAAAAACATGTTAAGGATGGTATGAAACTTACATTGAACCCATTGAAAGATAAAGGAGAAGTGGAAAATATTCTTAAAATGTTGATAATTTATGGAAAATTAGCTTTTAAGTAGGCAAGGAAGTGGAACCCATGTTTCAATTTCATTCCCAAACCCATTCAATTTGGAACCATAGATAAGGTGATTGAAATCACACATGAAGTGCAAAATATGTTAAGTGAACATCCTAAGTTTGTTTCAAATGATTTATCAAATGGAT
Organism: Torreya grandis; assembly: GCA_037957365.1. Lineage (NCBI taxonomy): Eukaryota > Viridiplantae > Streptophyta > Pinopsida > Cupressales > Taxaceae > Torreya > Torreya grandis. The sequence goes on from JARHVA010001057.1 coordinate 1,450,532, forward strand.
TTATACCCATAAGGAGCATTATCCATTGCATGATTTTAATATCTAGATTTATTTTTCCTTACAAGGAGTGTGGGTTTACACCTGTGGATAATAAGGTAAAGAGACAAGTATGAGATATATTAAATAAGGATTAAATAATATAAAATTTATGCCCATGTTCACTACCAATAGTGTTAACACCTAATAAATTTTGGTAAAGGAGTATGTGTATGGATTATGGATCCATCAACAGTATTAATATTAAATATAGGATTTCATTGCTTTAAATGGATGACTTTATGGATTGTTTTATTGTATTCATGATATTCAAAAATGTTGAATTGAAGAGTGTGTACCACTAAATAAAAATTTGAAAATTTTATGAGTGGAAGACCACATTTAAGGCAAAGGATGATTTGTATAAGTGGCTAGGTATGCCATTTAAATTGAAAAACATAACAAGAAGATTATTTAGACTCATGAATGAAGCTATAAATCCATCTTTGGTTAAGTTTTCCATTTTTTTGATGACATTATGATATTTATGAAGGGAGGATCACTTAGTACATTTGAGTCAAGTATTTAATTTTTTTTTATTTTTTTTTTTTTTTTAAAAAGAGAGAGAAGTTGTTAGTCAACTTATAAAAATGCATTTTTATGAAGTATGAGTTTGTATACTTGGGATTTTTTATTTCAAATGATGGGTCTATAATGGACTAGAAAAAGGTAAAATCCATGGTTGAGTTGTCTTCATCGAGTATGTTTGAAGCAATAATTTGTCATAGGTTAGATAGTTTATTATATAAAATTCATTATAAACTTTAAAGGAATATGTGCACCCATTAAAAAAATAATGAGAGGTGAAACAAAAGAGTTAAAATGGATAGTTATAGTTGAAAGTAGATTTCATATTTTAAATAAAAAGTGATATAAAAAAATGTTTTTAGCATTATTGGATTTCAAAAAAGTGTTACAAGTTGATTATGATGCTAGTGGGATAGTTTTAGGTGTAATTTTGAGTCAAGAGGGAAAACTCGTCATTTTTTTGAGTGAAAATTTAAATGATGCTAATCAAAATTACTCTATTTATGATTAATAATTTTATTGTATGGTAAAATCTATGAATAATTAGAGGCATTATTTATTTCCCAAGGAGTTTTTAATACATGGATCAGCAAGCATTATAGTTTTTAAAAGAACCCAAGTTAAGTTGAACCAAAATCATATGAATTTGATTAAATTTCTTCAAATCCATTCATTTGTCTTAAAACATAAAAGTGACAAGTAAAATATAGTTATAGATGCATTGAGTATGATACATCCTAATTCCTCACCAAGAAAACTATTTGGTTATCAATGTATATATATAGTTGAAAATTTTAATTTGGTTATTTTTGACTAAGATTTGAGATATATGTTGTTATGGGACAATAAGATATTGCTTAGGCTACATGATTACATTGTTATGAGTTAGCTTTAGTGTATATGTTTACATTATGGACATGTTGATTTTAATTTTAGTTACATTTTATGATGTATGTATATTATGATGTGATGGTCTAACTACCTAATTATTGTGAGGTTGATGCACGAGAGCTCATCCCTCAGAGCATGATGGAGGGAGAGCATAATTAAAGAGGGCAATGTAAATAGAGATATTGGAGGATGATGGAGAAACCAGTTCAAACCCTATACACACCACAATATCTAGCACATGTCAGAATGCATAATAAAATGGTTAGTGTAGTGTAGTCATATAAAATGTAAAATTTGGTAACTTGAGTGTGGCTAATGATACCCAATACATAAGTCCATATTGTTTGCTCTCATGACCCTCATAGACTTGTTTTCACTGATTCCTAGTCATTTGTATCCTCCTAGACTTAACCCTTGTAGACCCAAATTGTTCTTTCTATGCTTAATCCATCCCCCTAGGTCTTGTCAACCATGGATAATAGTGCCCAAACTTGGACTACAGTACTAAAACCTAGGGTGTGCTATTTTTAATTCTGTTGTCCAAGTATATTTTAGCTTCTAATGGTCATATTTTTTTGAATCCTTATCTTAATTCATGTAGCCTAATGCAAATTCATTTAACCCATGATCATTAAAACCCCTATAAAAGGCCATTAAAATTCCATTTAGAAGGGTTGGCACTCATTTACAAGAGAGAATCAAGAATACAATCAAGACCACTCAATCATTTTTCCCTATTCTCTAGATACAACCATCTAGTAGTATTTCAAGCTTATTCAAATCTTTATACTAGTTCCTAGTCATTCCAAGTACACCTAGTTTTGCATTTACTTGAATTTTCATCACATTATTATACCAAGTACTTCAGTAGGAGAAATTCATATAGCTTGATCCCTCCTTGGAGTATTGGTATGTAAGCAACGATGCCCACACATGGGGTGTGAAGCGTGTCCAATGTATTCTTTACACACTAACCCCTCTTCTTTTTTCTATAGATTTTACATTCAGGCTAAATCATAAAGAGGACCTAGGGTATTAAAGACTAAATAAGGTACATAGTGAGCTCTATAAACTTTTAGACTTCAAATTTTCACAAGCAGGGTCAGATAGACCTAGTGCACAAAACCTAGAAAGCTTATATCACTAGGACAACAATGTTAAGATATGACTATAGTGCTAAAACCTAGGGTGTCCCACTTTTGATGCTCCTATCCAATCAAGAAACAAACTCTAGATTCTTATTTATGATAGTCTCCCAAGCCTGCACATAGATTTCTAGACCCTATCTCAGTCGGAATAGCATAAAATTAGGTAAGTTTAATTTTCTCTCTCTCACTACTATTTTTAGAAAATCCCTAATTATAGTCAAATTTCACAAATTAGTATCTTATTTATTGAATATTATTTACTAATTTTATCTACTCAGACCCATTTATTATTTAGGAATAAAGCATCTCATTTTATAAAAATAATAAATCATTTGGTGAACCCAACTTACTTCAAATTTTGCATAAAACCCCTAGAAACCCTAGGGTAAATTCCTCACTAATTATTCCCATTAATTTCTAATTTTTTTCTTGAATATTAAAATTAAAAAAAATTCTCAAATTTTAAAAAATTTTAGTAAATTTTAAAATTTTTAGTAAATTTTAAAATAAATTTATTTCAAACCCTAATTACATCAACTAGCTCCTAGTAATTTTCTAATCATTTTATAAATTTTTAGTTGCATATTAAAATCAGAAAATCACTTCAAATTTTTAAAAATCCATAGTAATTTTCAAAAAAATAGAAAAAAATATCAAACCATAATTGCATCAACTAGGTTGCATTAAATCAAACATTTTCCCATAAATTTATAATTTTTTTCTTGAATACTTAACTCATAAATTCAATTTCAATTTTAAAAATTCATAGTATTTTGCAAAAAATATTTTTGAAAAATCCCTAGTTACATGTACTAGCTCCTAATTTTCTTCTTTAGGTATCACCTTACATCCATAATCAAAATTTCTAAAATTAAGCTCATTTATTTACAAACTTTTATTACATTTCTTGGAAACCATAATGGGTCTTATCATGTACATGAATGATGAAGTCTATCATATGTTAGTACAAAGTTTCATCCTTTGCATTTCATGCTTAATTTTAATAATAAGGGATGATATTACAACATTTATTGCCAAAATTATACAAGATTTTAAAATTTCTTGTGCATACTCTCTATCTCTCATATGGAATAATTTTCAAGTTTGTCATGCTAAACATGTTAGTAATATTATGTTACAAGTGAAATATCTTTATGCATTCAAGAAAAAAAATCATGTTCTCTATCCTTTACTTTCTATGTGTCATATGGAAAAGTCTCCAGATTTATCATACTAAACATATAAACCTTGGACTCGCTTATTTTTTAAATATTAACCATTATCGGTGATGATCTTATGAGGAACACCATAGTGGCAGATGATATGATGGTTGATAAAGTTGATAATCTTCTCTACTTTGGTTGAGATAAGATGAATAGCTTCCACCCACTTGGTAAAATATTTGGTGGTTGTGATGATGAAGTTATGTCATTGTGAAGAATGGGGGTTGATTTCCCCAATGAGATCGAGCCCCCATTGTGAGAAAGTCTAAAAGTATTTAGATATTTGGAGACCATTCGTGGGTGCATGATGTAAATTAGTGTCTTTTTGACATTTAAAACACTTTTTTACATAATCACAATAGTCTTGGTTGAGGGTGGGCCATAGTAGCCAAGGTTAAAGATACATTTAATGACCACTAGACTGCTAAAGTGTCACCCATATATCCTATCATGCATTTCCCTGATGGTGTGGGAAGTTTCATGGCTACATAGGCAATGAAGAAGAAGACCATAAAAAACAAATTTGTAAAGGATTCCCCATAGTATGGTGTAATGAGAGGTACTTTGAACAAAGGTTCTTTGAGTATTCCTATAGAGGTTAGGAGGAATGATTCCTAGGTTGAGGTAGTTAAAAGTTTGTTCATACTAAATGTCGGATGGGGATTCCTCCACATTAAAAATAGTAGGGGGGTCTGATTAGTTATAAGAGGGTGTGGTAAAATGATGAATAGTGAAAAAGATTTTGGAACTGGAAGGCTGAGAAGGGATCTGGGAAGCAATGTAAGCCATTATATCTAGGAATTTATTGGTACATCAGGGAAAAAATTGGACCAGGTAACATTCAAATGATGTTAAGAGTTTGTCAACTATTTTTTTTTTTTTTATAAGACATCATAATTACATTGATGGGAACCATTGACTTGGTTGATCATGAGCTAGGTTACCAAAGACATTGATGGTCTTAATTCCCAAGGCCATAAAATTTTAGAATCCTATGACCAGGGATTCATACTCAATCATATTAATGGTGCATTCAAAGTCAAGTTTGAAGGAAAGAGGATGGGGCTCACCAATGAGAGGGATGAGAATAACTCTAGCACCCCCACCTTGTTATCACTTTGAACCATCAAATAACATAGTCATTTGGTAGGTTATGTCCTCTTGGGAAAGAGTAATGATAGATTCATCTAAGAATTCAAGAGGAGGAGATTGTTGATCTATCGAAGGTGCTTCAACCAATTAGTTAGCAATAACTTACCCTTTAATTGTTTTTTTTTAAGGAATTAAAGATAAAATTTTGCTAAGAGCATAAGCCAATAGGCCATATGATGATTTTGGTATGGATTGGAATGCATGTACTTGAATGGGTTAGTGTTGGTTATGACATAGGTTTTATGGTTAAGAAGGTAGTGGTAGAGTTTGGTGGCCATGAAAGTCAGGGTTAGGTAGAGTTTCTTGGTATAGATATACTGAGTCTCATATTATACAAGTGTGTGACTAATGTAGTATACGGCTTGCTCTCTATGTTGTTCATCTTGGTGATCCAACATTTCCACTAGGGAATAGCCAATGGTAGAGATATAGGTGAAAGGGGTGGTTATCCTTAGGAGGGATGAGGATAGGTGGTGACAAAATATATTATTTGAGAAATTCAAAGGCTTTTTGATAATTACTATTCTATTTAAAAGAGACATCCTTCTTCAAAAGGTGATGGAAAGGTCGGCACTATTTTAAAAGCTAGGAAATGAAATGGCAAATGGATTGAAGCTTTTCTTGTAGGCTCCAAATTTAATTAAGGATGGTAGGAGGGGGCATCTCCAAGATTGTTTGACCTTGGTAGGATCTACTTTAATTCCTCAAAGAGAGATGATAAAGCCAAGAAGTTTTCTTGAAAGGACCCTAAAAACACATTTCTTGGGTTTAAGTGTGACATGGAAATGGATTAGGCATTCGAAGATAATGCCAAAAAATTTCAAATGATATTGGCAATATTTAGATTTTCCCAAGAGATTATTGACATAGTCCTCTACGATGGTATGGATGAAGTCATGGACGATGTAGGTCATGGCTCACTAGTAAGTTACACTAGCATTCTTTAACTTGAAAGGCATGACTCTGTAGAAAAAATTTCCCCAAGGGGTGGTAAAAGTAGTTTTATGCTGATCTTCAAGAGAAATCAAGATCTGATTGTAACTCAAAAACCCATCCATGAGAGATAACATCTCATGGCTAGCTATAAGATCAATAAGTTGGTCAATACTAGGAAGGGCAAGCCATCCTTGGGGTAGATGATGTCAAGGTCATGAAAGTTCACATAAATGCATAAACCCCTAGTGGATTTGGTGATAGGTATGATATTCTAGACCCATTAGGGGTAATCAATGGGTTGAATGAAGTTTATAGATAGGAGACATTAAATCTCTTCTTTGATGAGAAGGGCTATACAAGGATGCATGCATCATAGTTTCTATTTAACATGATTGGCATCGTGATGAATGACTATGTTATGGGTGGGAATGGTGGGGTCAATCTTGGGTATATCATTGTAAGACCAAATGAATGTTATGATATGGTCTTGGAGGCAAGAAGAGAATTCTTTAATTTATTTGGCATTAAGTCATTAGCCTAATTTGATAACATAAGGGTTGTTCGTAGTGCCCAAGTTGATATCCATGGTGGATTCATTCAACATGTTCAAGGATTTAGGAGGAAGGGATTTATGGATTTAAGAATCTAGGGAACTAAGGTAGATAAGAATATAATCATTGTCTTGATGTTGGATGGTATTGATGGTAGGAGAATCTTTCTCTATCATTTCAAGATGGATGAGAGGAAGGGTTCAAATTAGGCCACCCTTTTGATAGGTCAAGGGGCCTAAACTAATGGTGTTGATAAAAAAGAAAGGAGGAATGATATCAAAACCCTCAATATTTTAAGGAGGTTGGGTTGGTGAGGAGGGGTGTCTTTCTTGATGGTGTCAATAGGTTTGGGTAAATTGGTGGGTTCTTCAAGTGGCACAAACCCAAGGCCAAATGACTCATGCGGTTTTTGGGTTTTGATCAAAGGTAACTCATGAGGTCCTTATTCATATTAGCCTAGACAAAATCCCTTTTAGGCACACCTATGAAGGTATAATTTAGAAAATATTAGTTTGTCAAGGTAGGAAAAGTTAGAGGTAAATGGTCAGATGGAGGATCTAGTGGTGGGAGCAAGAAGTGGCCGATCAAGTCCCCCATAGATGAAGTTCATTTGATGGTTAGGGGACTGAAAGGGATGATGGTTTTGATGTTAGGGTCATAGTAAGGGTCATGTTCGAGGTTCCCATATTCTTGAGGAGTAGGAAAAACATCCAATTTTATAAGGTGATACTCCTCTAATGAGAATTATTGGAACATAGATCCCAAGGGCTCCTCTATGGGGATCTATGAAAAAGGGATGGATGAGCTAGTTGATGTTTCATCGATGGTTGGTGGTTACGTTGTAAATATTAAATGTGTATTGGATGGGTGTATGAGGACATCATTGGGGTGATAGGTGATGTTGCATGTTGAGAATGGATTTGAGTCTGTTTGGATATTAATGACCTAGCCCTCATGCTCAAACTTAATGCATTGATGGAGGGTAGAGGGAATATATTCCATGGACCAAATATAAGATCATCCCAATAAGATGTTGTATTGGAATTCTCCTTCCACCACATAGAATATTTTAGGGAGTATGTGGGGTCCCACATGGATATAAAGGATGATGGTTCCTAAGGTAGTGGCCATAGTGTCATTAAAAGAGTAGAACACCGCTATGGATTATGACATGATATTGCCTAGTAAGTTGAGTTGGCTATAATCATAGGAGGATATGATGTTAATGCTAGCTCTCCCATCAATCATCACCCTTTTGACATGGGTTTGGTTGATGTAAGAGGTAATAAAGAGTGGGGGATTTAAGTTCTCAAGGTAGATAGAAGGTATTTTTGAATTTGAAGGTGACAAGGTTGGAAGTTTTGAGGGCACAGACAAATGTGGCTAGAGGTTAAGGATCATTGGGTTGGACCTTAAAGGATTGTAAGGCCTCTATGAGTGCTTAGCAGTGATGGGGAGAAGTAGAAATCAACTCATATAAGCATATTTTTTGGGGGGTCTAGTGAAGTTGCTTAAGGATAGCGTTTTAGATAGATATTGCATATGGGTTGGGTTATGAAGGTTTATATTAGGGGCACCTAAGATAAACAACTTGGATTTGATTGAAGATGGAAATGGTTAGGAATTATTTGCTTATGAATGTGAAGAGGGGTGTGTCCAATGAATGGACACCTTAGCCATCCCTTTATCTTTTCGTTGTGATCAAGTAACCATGTTGATAATATGGATAGGAGGAGAGGGTGAGGTAATAGAGTGTTCAAACTTGTCTTCATTCTTAGGTGAGAGTGGAGGAGTGGGTAAGCATTGGGTAGGTATGGGTGAAATAGGAGGTTCATTTGTTAATAGATCATCCTCATCATAAAGGTGATGGATGAGATTTTGGAAATATTTGCAATTCTCCATATCATGGTTGGGTGTCTTGTGGTATAAATAAATCAAATTGTTATTGAACCATGATGGTTTGGGGAATGAAGGGTCAAAGGATTTAATGGGTGGTAATCTCATAGAAGAGGTTTGCAATTACTATTAGAGAATGGTTAGGTAAGAATCGATTAAGGGTGGTAAAGGTTTAGCATTTTTTTTGGGTGTTGAGGTAGAAGGTTATTCGGAAGTAGGTTTGGTGATAGGTGTCTTAGGTAAGGTGGTATGCTTGGTTGATGATTCTGGTTTAGGTAATATGGCTAATGAGTTAGAGGTGGAGGATGGTAAGGTAGGTAACTTAGGTATTATTGGTGTGGTAAAAAGAGGTGCATTAGAAAACAAGTGTGAAGGTGTAACCAATAGAAGTGGTGGGGTTTTGGTAAAAATAATGGGCTTCATGCTCAAGGTAGAGGGATGAGGACCCAAAATGGAGGGAAAGTTTGAGGGAGGTAAAATTTGAGGTTTTGGGCCTTTGGGTGGTTTTACCTCTTTAGTTTCTTTAGATGTTGGTTTTGGAGGGGGTTTGGTTACTTTAGTTTTCTTGGTGGGTTTAGGTGTTTGAGGGTTGATTATTTTGGAGGAGGTTTTGGTTGGTTGGGTGGAGGTTTTGGTTGGTTTAGAAGGGTTAGCTTAGTCTATCAAAGAATGGGTTAGAGGTTCTAATTTGGTTCCCTTATCTTTTTCTTGGTTTTTTATGAAAGGTTCCAAAATTAAAGGTTTGGTGGGTGAAGTATCTTTTCTTGTGAGATACCTTCAAAATATGGAATGGATGGTTCTATAATGGGGGAGATAGCTATGGTATCCTCTATCAAATGTGTGTATATGGTTACTTTATCTATTTGGATGTCCAAAACGTTAGAAGGTTACTCTACTATTTAAATAAGTGGAGGGGGATTGGTATATTGGTGAATAAGTTATTTATCAGTGAGTGTGTCAAGAACCATGTTAACGGTATGGGTGCAAGAGAGCATTCGACATTGTTAGTCTCATTTTTAGTGGGAGTGTGGTTTGGAAAAGATTTCCTAAATATGTCAGGGGCTTGGTTGGGTGGTGCATTGGAGTTGTCCAATCTAAACTACCCTTGTCAATGAGGGATTGGACAAGGTATTTGAAGGTATTGCACCTATTGATATCATGTCCTATGACTCAATGTAAAGCACAATAGTCATTCTCATTATACGAACCCGACATGGGGTGAGAAACGTCAAACTATTAGGGTGGTTTTATTGGTAAAATTTGGATGATATTATAATTTTATAACTTTTCCAAAATAGAATCATAGGGTTCCCCAAGTAGAGTTAATTACTTTTGGTTGCTCCATATTTGGTTCCTTGGGTTTTAGTTTGAATAATTAGAGGAGTTGGAGGTTTGGTTCCTTAGGTTTTATTGGTTGGTAGATGGTGGAGGTGTGGCTTTAAGTACAATATCATTGGTGGTTGTTTTATTATTTGTGTTGGGATTGGTTTTGTGGTTTGGGTTGAAAGAAGAGGGCTCATTAGGCTTGTAAGTCAAGTTCTTGTTCTTTAACTTTAAATTTCCTTCATTAATGTCTTTATTCTCTAGTTTGTGAGCCATGGTAAAAGCTTCATCAAAATTTGGAATATTTGGACATGTAATGTGGATGAGATATGCTTGACACATGCTCGAGAAAAGAGATATATAAGTTTGAGTTTAGGTAAGGAAAAAGAAAGTTGGCTAATTAGGTTCCTCCAATGGGCCATAAAATCAGCAATAGACTCATCTTTGAATTATCAAATAGAGTAGAGGTTGGTAATGGAAAATTTCTTAGATATATTGATCAAAAAGTGATCCAAAAAGTTTTTAGTTAGTTGGTTGAAGGAGAAGATGAAATTTTTGGGTATAACACTATACCAATCCAATGTTGGTTTGGATAATGACATAGGAAAGGTATGGAGGAGAAGAACATAATCATGGGAAATCAAGTATCATGAATGCCTAAATTCTCTTAAATATTGTTAAGGGTCTTCCTTATTGTTAAACTTGGTAAATTTTTTGATCTGGACAACAATTCAGATGACAATTTGGGTGATGGGTCTACCCCAATTGATGGCAAAACTTCTGGGAGACATAACTTTTGCACCGTAGCTCCAATTGACTCACCATTGGAAAGATAATAATGAGGGGAGCATCATGAGATGGCATGGAGATCTGATAAATGAAGTTTGACCCCATAAAACCCAACGGAAGTGTCCTAAATTTTAATTTTAGTAGTGCAGTCTAAAAATAGTAAGTTTTTAAAAATAGTAATTCCTCGAATTCTATATTGTTGTAAATCATGAAAGTCAAACCAATTCATCTCCCTCGAGATTGGTGACCTTCCTTATCCTCCCCACATCTTCATAACATGTATAAATGAATATGTAACCCAAAATTTAAATCGAACATCTCTTCTTAGAGATAAGCATATGTTTGGGTCTGCAATTTTGATAAATAAAACATCTCTTTTTAGAGATAACATTATTTTAATTGTGTTGTTCTTATTTTTGAATTATCTTTCAACCAAAGCTTTTGAGTTTTGGATCATTTTTGAAGTTTCCATTGGGCCAAATAAGCTCTGATAGGGACCAAAGGGTGAATAGACTCATTGAAAATTTGATCATAAGACAAGAGATTATGGGCTATAGAAATGGATGAATCAAGGGTAGTCATCTTTTCCATGATCATATTCATGAATTATATTTTGGATTGAGCACCCATAAGGTTTTAGGGTGCATTTTAAGATGGTATTTGAGAAACCTATTAATAGTGGGTGGAAGGTTGAGGGGTTGCCACATATTATTATGTGAATGCCAATGGTTAGGTAGAAGGGATATATTGGTATGTGGATGTCAATGGTTGGGTAAGTTTGGGTTGTTAGGTAGAAGTCATATGACCTTATAGATTATGGAGATAACTAAAGTTCACTTTTTGGGTAGGAGTGGTAGTTGGGTTAGTGGCTGATGGAAGGGTAGTGACCTTTATACTAATCAGTGGTAACATGGAGGGTATAGACACCAAAAGGCTTTGAAGTAGAGTAGTGTTTTATGGGCTGGAGGTAATTAGAGGGAGATGGATAGTGCTAGAGGTAGGCACTCCTACTATAGAGGAGTGATTAGTAGGTGGTATAAGGGTAATGGTAGTTTGGGTTAGTTAATTTTGGGTCATAGCCTCAAGGGGATTATTGGTCGATGATGGGGATTGGGTAGCTAAAGGTTGAGTAGTACCCATGGTAGTGAAGGTACCCCTAATGAGGTGGAGATTCATGCCATAAGGTAGATCTATAGGTGGGTTCAAAACTAGGATCTCGTGAGACGTAGTTCTAAAGCAATGTTGTAAGGCTATGGGATTGTTGTTTAAGAAAGTGGTAAAATCCACATCTATTAGGATTACTCAAACATGACTTTTTGAAGAGTGAGGAGATTCCATGGGTTCATAAATGTGTTTAATGGGTGATGAGGTGGAAGAGGTTGGTTGAATTGGTGGTGAGTTTTGTTCTTCAAGGTCCCTTCATTATTGGCGAGTAAGAACCATATGAGAAAATGGGAAAGAAATCATACTTTCTCACACCTCAAAACAAAGAGTATTCAAAAAAATGATTCAAGTCAAAAAATGCATTCACTAAGCGTGTGTTAAGTCCAAGGATTATTTTAAATCTCTCTTTTGGCTTATGCCTTATAAAAGTGTGAAGAATAAATTAGCTTGAATAGGTCCTAGAAAGAAATCTATGTGTGGGTTTAGGTTGTATTTAGGTGCTCAAAAATAAGTCTGTATTAGATCAGGTACATGGATTGATAATTGGGGCTTGCTCCCCTCACATCACAATCCTACAGCCAATGTGGATGCTTAACCTTTATATCATTTATCTAGAGTTTATACTCAACTAAAGAGCTGATTTGGTTATCCCCTCAGTGATTAAATCCAAGTATGATAACCAAGAAAGGGTAAGGTGATCTGTTAGATGATGAAATCCTAGTCGGGCCTTATCTCAATTGTGTTTTATGTATGTTTTAGTGTAATTGGTTTGGTTTGTGTAAAATTTTTGCACTATGGTTAATTTTCTTTGCTTAAATTAAACTAGATGAGCTAATTAAACAAGCAAGAAAACTATGTATGCAAGTTAATTTTAATCCCCAAGGAATTTTTTTTAATTTATTTTAATGAATACTAAATACAACCTAGATTCAAGATGATAATTCAAGTCCTAATCCTAGGATGATTTATTTTTGATTTTCCCTTTTGAAAATGAAATAAAATAAGACTTAACTCTTTTTAAAAAAAATTAACTAAAAGTGCAACTAAAATGCAAGAAAGAACAGTTAGTGTGTATAAAATACAACTAAATGAATTTTTCAATAATGTAACTAAAAGAAATTTTCACTAATTCAACTCTAAATGTCCTAAAATAACTAATGAATTTAAGAAAACTCAAGGCTCCCATTGGGATTGCCCAAATTTTTCTATCTATTTTTTTTTGTTTTTTTTGCTTAATTTAAAAAGAAAAAAACTAGTGAAGAAGGGTGTGTACAAAAATACCTATTGAATGTGTGTGTATTGGATCTTAGTGATTATCTATATATCCTATTTGGCTTGGGATTATGACCTGAAAATAAGAAAACAAAACGACAAAACTTGTTTTTTAGACAAGTAGAAAGGTGGATTGCCTAGTGTGAGCTAGATCCTAGAAGCGAAAGCTTTCTAGGAGGTTGTCAATCTACCTACTTTAAAAACTTAATTTGAAAAATGAAAATTAAAGGATTTTGCATAAAATGATATAAAATTGAGACTAAGGAAGTAAATAAAAACAATTTAATTAATAAAATTAAAGCTTTTCTAAGATGGCTAAAATAAAACAACTAGTTTGATTAATGCTAATGTTGAAAATTGGTTAAAACAAAGATGTGGGCTTTGGTTTGGGTTGATTAACAAGGGTCAAAAAGATAATTTTATTGGGGTTAGTAAATGATCAAGGTGATAAAATTAAAAGGGGCAAATGATGGTCAAGAAATAAAAATGGGTAAATTGTGGTCAAGAAGATGAAAAGGGAAAATGGTAGTGAGGAAGCCAAAAGAAGGTAAATGGTGGCCAAGAAGGCAAAAATGGGGGTAAAGGGGTAAATATGTAATAAAAAAAAGGGATAAAGGAAATAATGGTGAAGGGAGTCAAGAGGTCAAGAGAAGGAAGGCCAAAAGAAATAAAGAAACTGAAATTAAATAAGCACAAGAAAATTAAAATGTTACGTTCCAAGATTTAAGGAGAATGTTGATGTTGATGACTTATTGAAGATAATGATGCTGAAGAAGCCTTGAAGTAATTTTAGCAGAGTTACATTTCTTTGATATTTCCTCCTCCAAGATGATGATGACCTCTGTCTCAAGTGTATGACCTCCTCCAAAAGTATAAAACTTGAAACAAGAATACGTTAACCAAAAACCACTTCACCTTTGGTGAAGGAGAAGGGGGTATTTATAGCATTTTTTGTGAAGAATCATGCCAAAAGAGGGAATAGCATAAGTATGGAACCATTTTTCATGTGAGTGCATGAATGAATCAAATATGAAGGTGGTGGGATTTCCACCTTGATTATGGGTCTCCTATTTGGGTTGGTGTGTCTCTCACCTTGCACATGAGTTCAATTTTGAGTGGGAATCATGAAAATGGGCCTAAATGAGGCCAAAAGACTTTTCACCCCCCTTTCTTGTCTTCATCCAAGTACTTAAAGTGATGTCCCATAAAATATGGCACCATTTTCCATGTGGGTACATGAATGAGTCAAAATATGAGGGTGTTGGGATTCCCACCTTGATCATGGGTATCCCATTTGGGTTGGTGTTTCTCCCACCTTGCACATGAGTCCAATTTTGAGTGGGAATCATACACATCGGCCTAAATGAGGCCAAACGACTTTTCACCATCTTTTCTTATCTTCATCCAAGAACTTAAAGAGATGCCCCATAAAATGTGGCACCATTTTCCATGTGTGAAGATAAAATACATGTTTAATGATAGACTATTAAGTGTAAATTTAACATATTTCAATGGGGGACCCTTGTGATGCTTAAATTACATCATTAAGAACCTTGGGGAAGGGTCCTAGGTGCGATATGATGTACCACATCAAGATACCTCACTTATAAGCCATGTCACTTACCATATCACCTCCAAAATCACCTTCCATAGCACATGCCATGTCATTTTCCATGGCATAATGAATAGTGAGAGTGGGTCTCATAGTGAATAGTGATAATGAATAGTACTTTTGAATAACACTTTCAAATAGTATTTTTGAATAGTACTATGTGAATAGTGATAGGATAATAGCTACTTGATTATATTTGAGAGGGGTTGGTTAATAGTTATGAATGTTTAAGGGGTCTGTAGGAGGTCTCAAGGGATTCAAACTTGAAAACTACAAGTGTGTAGTTTTCTAGTGTCTATAATAAGCCATTTTGGCTTCCATATTACAACCTATTAAAGTGAATCTCAACCTTATATCAAGAATTTATAGGTCATATACATCCAAAAAAACATTAACATGTGAATTGGAAACATAATCTCATGATATAACATTTTAGACTCGTCACTCCATCTTGCATATCTAGAACTGTCATTTTGTTTTGAGAACCAGTCATGGTGAACTTGCATTCTAATACCTATATAAATAAAATAAATAAGTCATGATGCATGATTATGATCCTTATAAATATTTAAAACATTTAAAAACACAAATATATAGGTATAATGGAAAATATGAAATATATAGACCAATCTCTAAACATTACACCTTCATTGTCTCATCTTCACTAGATAAGTCATTTTGTGAAAAACATTTTTAATGGCCTCCAAATAACATAAAAAAAATTAACTTTTTTTATAAGTATTTAACATCAAATTAATTCAATTTTATCCATTCCTAATCTATGGAAACATTTCCTTAAATACATTCTCACTTCTGCCTGGTTTTCTCATTATCTTCCTCACTAGGCCTTTTTAGTGATAGGCCAAATTATATGACCAATTTAGAAATTTTGAATTATATAAAATCATAAAAACCACCATGAACATGAATTAAAATTTAAAATATTAAACCTCCATCTATTTTTTAACTTTTACTCAATCAACTCTACATGTTATACTAAATTTTTGAGAAACAAAGATTTTTCTATAGCTTCAACTCACTCATCTAACACACCAATGCACCATGGAGGTACCTAGGAAAGTCCTATACATTATTAAATAATAAAAATAGGTAAACCAATTTTTTATGATCCATTTCCAGCAATATCTTCCATATTGGGTCACTATGAGGGTTTTAGTAGGGTTTTAGACTGGTTTCTATTCTTAACATTTGTTCATAAATCTTTGCCCCTAAAACTAACTCCTAATGCTTGGAAAACATTGTTAGGAAAAATTTTCATCTCTCCCTAATATCTAATATTTCATGTCAAAATCACAAAAAAATCCTTCTCATGTATTCATCTCTTCATTTTGCACACATAAGAAACCTCAACACTAATTTTCTTGCTTTTTCCTTCAAGTTTTGAATTTAGACTTGGTTAAAAAAACTTGAAACATAATTTCAAACATAAATCCATGCTCACATGATCTCACAACCATCCAAACCTGATCATGAAACCTCATTTTTCCACCTAGGGTCTTAGATTAGGTCCATGAGAAGACCAATAAAAAATAGCATACCCCTTTGGCTCACTATGAGAGTCATGTTACTGACCCAAAACCTTTATCACATGACCTCACATCATATTACACACCTTTAATCTCATAAACATCCATATCACCACCATCATGCCCCTATAATCCATATTTATGCTTAAGAACAAGTCTATTCAAATAGACCTACTAGGCACCATACCACTTTGAGACCTTCCTACCACTGTAAATGCACTTAAAGACTAATTCTCATGCCAAAAAACCTCTTGTCATGCTAAAATAATGACACACATATTCTCACAAGCCTCAAATAACTCCACATACTTGTAATAACTCATTTCATCATATGTCACTATGCTTCATAAGACACTCCATTGGATCACTCAAAGATTAGACTAGTAGGCTCAAACAATCAACCTCATGCCAATGACCATAGCCACCTTCTTATGAGCTAACACTTAACCTTAGGATTCTTTTGACATCAATGACCTTAGGTATATGACATAAAACATAACTCTCATCTTATTGATCCTTCTTGACATCAATGATAGTACACAAACACATGACATCAACAAAGAATGCCCTTTCAAAGGGCAAGAAAAACAACACATCAATGATGGAATCTTTTTTTATTCATTTATTTAAATTATTACATTATCATACTATGATAATGATATATAATTATTATATGAAATTATTTATAATTATCATACTATATTAAACATTATCTTGGGGGGATGATCTATATATTGACAATTTGAATATATTATGCTGAGTGCATATATTATGATCTGCATATACTCTGCATAGATATACCATTAATTAATTACACACACACACACACACACACACACACACACACACACACACACACACACACACACACACACACACACACACACACATCATCATCATCATCATCATCATCATCATCATCATCTCTATTATATGATCTCATTGTCTAGGTATATATGACTTGGCATATATTTGTGTATAAGTAGCTTATGGGGATATTATGATCTGTATATTGATAATTTGAATATATATATATATATATATATATATATATATATATTACACCAAGTATTTTGGTGTTTAAGTGGCACCCACTATGCAATGATCTGCATACTAAAAAATATAATTATATTCCTAAATCAAACTTTAGATAATTGTCATTCTCTAGCATTATATACTATCAGCTTGTGTATTTGTTTTGAGGACAGTGCTAATAATAGGAAAAATAATTAATAATTCATTATTTGTAAATAATCATAATTTTTTAGAAATATAATATATCTCCTAATATAACAAGTCATTTTGATGTTTTTTGTATGATAGTTAATGTGGAATGTGTGAACATACCATTGTAATAAGGGGAGACTAGTATGGTATTAGTGAATGAAATAAAATCCAAACAAAACACACCAATGCTAATACCTTAAGCCTATATCAAGTGGGGAGCATGATGAAGAATACAAATGAACAAATCACAACTAAATTGAAATAATCTTACCTTTCTTACCTTTCTTGATGCTCCAAGAGTCTTCTTCGATTGTCTTGCTTGTATTATGCCTAAGAGGTCTTCATAAATAGAGTGTGACTACCTTCATTTCCTCTTGGCACCATTATTTGGATTGCCTATGGCTTAATGTGGTTTGATTTGGCTCAATTTTTAAATTCTAACATTATGCATATTCTTCATGAATGAAATTATGCATTATAACATTACTTTGATTGAGCCCTCAATTCAATAGGAAAGGCCTTATATTTATAGAATTTGTAAAATGATTAGAATGAACTTGAACCATCCATCACAAGATAAATATGTGTGGATAAGGATCCATTCAATTTTAGAGGCCATGCTCAATAAATTCTTTCATAAATATTTGGGATATAGAGGCATTAAAGAGGCATGGAAGGTCTTAATGAGGCATGGGAGAGCTTAATGAGATATTTTATGCATTTATGGCTTAGGGATGTCTTCCCAAGAAATGATGTCATTTGATGATGTAGTTATTTAATATAAATTTCTAAAAAATATATTCAACAAGTTACATGGAAAATTAACTCAAGATCTTGATTTGAATTAATTATCTTTAAGCATGACTAGTCAATTTTGATGAAAATCTTGGAAATTGGTGCACAAATTAATCATAATGTCATTTTATTGGCTCAAAATTTGACTAGATTGGAATTAGGATGCAATGTTAGATGTATTGGATCCATTATCTCATTTAAGATGTTGTCAACACAAAATAATAAATGCATGTCTCATGTAAGAAATTTGGTAGAAAAGATCAATCTAGAGCACCCAGGTGTGAAAATCTCATTTTGACTCAAAATGATCCGATCAAAGTTAGCTATCTCATAAATTGAATTGCCTCACTCAATGAGACTTTGGCCAAAATTGATAGTTGCATATAACAATTTTAACTCATTTAATGTGTTTTAGTGTTTTAGGCTAGATTGTGCATTTTGATAGAAATAGGTCAAAAGTTTGGTTGGAGGACATTGGTGGCCACTTTTAGGTGTCTATAGTTTCCCCCTATTTGGGAAGATGTTTTAAACCATAGGCAAAACAATGTCTTCTCAAATAATGATAAATGGCCTATATTCCAAAAATAAGATGATGATTGAATAACAAAGCTCAAAATGATGCTTTAAAAGCTTATGATGATGCCCCCTCGAGGGAGTGGCCATCACATATGTGGATGGATGGTCCCTTGAATATAATCAAGAAGAAAGGTGGAATCAACCCATGGTTGAGATTAACCCAAATAATAAAATGCTTGCATGAATTGATTTTAAAAAGTATATTTATTTGCCCAAAGGTGGTTATAACTAGGAATAAAATTTGAAATAATGATTTTCCCATAGGTGGTTATAATAATTAAAATGACTTAGATTGTTTTATAAATATGATGTTTGATATGGTTTTTCTCTAGTTAGGGTAGATTAGCAAGCATAACTCAAGGATATAACCTAGAATATAGATTAAATATGAGTGGGTGAAAATGTAGATGTGATGGTCTAATGACTAAAGAAGCCACAAACAACCAAGCATATGAAGATGCACAAAGTGATGAAAGGGATGGATAGAAGAATATGATTGAAAAATAAAAATGATTTAGTTGTACCTATTAATGAGGAGATGTTCATCCTAATTAGTAATAATACAAACAGAATGATCAATGGATTGATTTGATCAAGGTGCTTGGGAGGATTTTCCAAGGTATCAAGGAGAAAATTATGTGGCTCCATTGCTTATAAGACTCACTGAAGTTATTTTTTGTTATATCATGTGATAGTATGCCTCATGATAGAACACTATGAGGACCATCTTGAAATATACATAAGGACTGACTCTTAATCAAATAAACAATTTAAAATAATGCACCAATGATAAAAACTATAATTATAATGTTGACGTATAAATATGGATGAACTCAAGAATAATTTACACAAGGAATCACCCAATGCATACATATAGATTGAGTTGAGGAAACAATACTAAAATAAAATAAATAAGCAAGAAAACAAATAAAAAAACAAATAAAAAGCACATTAACAAACAACCTAAAATAAACTAACAAATAGAAATCTTGAAAATAAAAGCAAAATAAACCATCCTAATAATGACAATGCTCCAGTAGGGCAGATCAATGATAACTAACTAGCCTTAGATAGGACTAATGTTTTTAGATTTTGAAATATTTGAATGTTTTTTGAATTTTGAGGTATCTTAACTCATTATAGAATGATAAGATACCTACTCACACAATGGCAAGAGTGTTTGGCTTAGATTACTCATAAAATGGCAAAAGAGCATGGAAATAAGGACTGAGGTGACCTCAACATGAATTGAGCATGGCCCATATAGTCCTAAAATGACCTTAAGTCATAATAATTCTGCCCACACAAGAAGTGAGGAAAAACCAATTAGGTCCCAACAAGTTCTCAAATCTGGAAAATGGCCAGTTAAATAAAAACAACAATGGAAAGGTGATGCAAAAATTTATGATAAATAAATATTGCTACTAGTTTGACTATAGGTAGTTATAATTAGGATATAATGGAATAGGTCAATGATACTAATTTTCCCATAAATAGTTATAATTAGCAACAAGATTGAAGAGACACTGATTTTCCTGTAGGCAGTTATAATCAGGCTCATCTAAACAAACTTAATATAGGATGGAAAATGAAAGATATTTTGCAAGATCAACTGTCACACTACTTTCATAGATTTTCATTATAAACATAGATTTGATTGATTAAAAAACATGATCAGAATCCCCTCACAAAAAGTGTGGGAAGAACCAAAGTAACCCAGATCAGAATAAGATTGGATAGGATGACTAAAAATAAGCTTTGGTTTAGATAGGAATGGTATGGTAAAATGGAATGGTCTTGCTCTAGAATAATGATGGTTTGATAGATTGGATAATATGGTGATCAGGTGATTGGTTGGGATATGTGATAATAGAAAATGGATATGGTAAATGAAATGGTATGGTACATGTTTTTGACCTAGGTAATTGTTTGTTTTTGATGTGTTTGTCCTAGGTATGATAAATGGCATATGATTCTCTTATTCTTGTTGAAGTGGAGATGCACGTCTTGGTCAACAAATAAGATAACTAGAAAAATCAATAACCTTAATTTTTATCCCACACCTCATCTGAAGAGTTACTCTATCAATAACTGCCTGTATATTTGGATGCAAAAAATGTTGTTATGATCTTCATTGGTCATTGATTCTAATTCCTTCAAACACTGAGACAAGGTATCTTTGTAGCCTCTATAAAGGAAAGTGTAGATATGGATGGTAAATAGGGATAAATAATGGATGATAGGTTTGATTGGGAAATGGAATGATGGAAGATAATGAAATGTGTAATGATAGGGAAATAAATGAAGATTAGGATTTTTAGGCACACATAATGTTGTTGATTCTAGATTTGACATAACTTTTTATGTGGCAGGGCCATATAATTCTAAATATTCTCTCGATAAGACCTCAATATTTTTTTGTTGTTTGATCTTGAGAGTAGCTACCATCTGACTAGGCTATATAATAGAGGCTATTTTGATTTGATCTTGAACAATATCTTCATTAAGCAGTGAATAACTTTTATGCTCAGCTATCAGTGCTTTGATGAGGGTTTTTTCTATATACCTAAGGATATGATATATTATTATATATGGGTTGATAGAGATGCCAACATGTGGCACACATTCCCCTTAGTAGTTATATGGGTCTAATATATTAGTAATGGATTAACTTGTGGAATTAGTGCATTGGCTAATGGTTGGCCTACATTGGGATTAGGAGGTTACCCATCCATTATAGGTCTATATAAAGGAGATGATTATCATTTAAAAGATAGCAAGTAAGCATTGATTCTTATATTTTAAGAGGATATTAGAGGTTGTCCCCTCGAATAGAAATTGTGGAGTTATTCTTTCCTAAAGGAGTATTGTTGGTATCGCTCTACCTTAAGGGTATTCTGCATATATTGAATATTTGGACATCTTGGTCCACCAATATCTGTTGTGTTGAATTGATCTACATTTATTATATATTATTTATAAATATTATAAGTGTGGATCATAAAATTTTTACCAATGAAGTCTTAATTGTCCCATAGCACCTCTGAGAAGGTTTCACTAATGAACATTGGCTTTTGACTTTTATTTTATTCTAGTGCTTCCAAAAAAGTTTCACTAGAAGATGTTGAGTTTGAACTTTGATTATCCCCTAATGCCTCTAAAAAGTTTTCACTAGAAAAGTGTTATTCTACTACATTAATGTGGTCTTGGCCTCCTTGATCTTATTTAACTATTATATCACCATAGATGCAGTTCAATAATGTATGATTATTTCAGTCCCAATCAACATTTGTGAGAGATGGAATGTCAATAAAATGGCTATGTTGGCTAGTGGTAATGACATGTGGAATGGTAATGGAATGGGAAGAGGCCACAAATCCTTATAGAAGATACTAGGAGAACTTGTGTTAATGCTAAAGTAATCATCCTCAAAAACCATAGAAGGATCACAAAGGTATTTGTACTGATCTATTAGGTATGCATAACTAATATTATAACAGTCATGAACATATTTTGTTTCTGAATCTGATTTTGACTCAAAGGACTCTGAATCTAATGTTGAGACTAATGTTGATTTTAATTTTGATGCTAAATCTAATGTTGGTATAAGAATATAAATTTACTCTAATTTTTATTCTTTATCTAATGGGTACTCTATTATAATGATGTCTTATTGAATGTTTAGTATTAGATAAGTAATGGCTTGTGATGGCATGGTGGGTTCCATAGAGACTAGCTTGTCAAAGTGAGACTCCTCAATGGTAGGAAAAAATTCAAGAGATAACTCCTTAGAAATTAGTTTGTTAGAGGGAGGCTCTTGAAAAATAGGCATATGGTCAAGATAATGATTTTCCCAAAGGTGTTTATAATCATGAATAAGTGACTTAGCAAATACTGGCTCATTAGAGTGAGACTCCTCAACAACTAATATAGGATTTATAGTTGATTCATCATAGTTTGACTTATCAGAAGTGGTTGGTTCAACATAAACATCTTGTATTAGTTGGTTCTCTTAGCCTTGGTTTCTAATGAGTTGGAAAATACTAGTTTTTCACACAACTTGGTCTTCGAATGATTAAATCGGTTGAGGTTTTGATGGGATTGGTATTGGATAAGGAATGGCCTATGGTTGGATAATATTAGGGCATTAGGGAGTGTGATTACTCATAACAGCCAAAAGACTAGGTCCTAGAATGAGGAAGGGGCATTATGGAGCCTGGTTGCTCACACAAGTAAAGGATGAGGTCTTGGTATAGAATTGGTGTTCCTTGGACGTGGTCCCAGATTAGAAATGGTATGACATGGTAGAGCCTGATTGCTCGCATAAGCTAAAGCTTCTAAGTCTTCCTCATAAACCATATCATCCTAGTCAAAATTTGGAATTGGATTTTAATTTGGTTCTTGGCTATGTTCCCCACACAGAGTATTATATGGAGAATAATAAAACTCCTTAGAAAATCTATCTCTATAGGGGTTTCTAGTCAGATTTTATGTGGCCATTCCATCATAAATTGGATTATATGTGACCCCACCATAAGTGTAGCTAGATATATCTCCATAAATGATGAAATCTCCAAAAATAAAAAGGTTTAGAGTTCTATAAATTCTTAAAAATAATGTTCAAAGAATAAAATGTTCAAACTAGGTCTAACTTGGTCAAAGGTAGAGCTAGATCTCCAATATGGTCTAAAAAATGTATTTGTATCTCCAAAATGTTTTATGCTAATATTTGGAATAAAATAGTCTAATATCAAATGTCATACACGCAAAAGGTCAAGCAATGAAAAAAAACTTGTATGTCAAAGGTCTAGGCCAAAGTGTTCTAAAAAAGGTCTAAACTAGGAAAGGGAAAAGAGTCATTAGGTCTTTTGTCTAAATGAAGAGTCAAAATCTAGGCTCAAATAGGATATGATAATATTTTTATCCAAATGATGTCAAAATCTAGACTTGAAACAAAGGCATGATGTGAATTGATTCAATCTAAAATTTTTGGAAATAACTTTGACATAGAACCGACACATGGAATCAAAAATAAACATGATCAGTTGTCATTAGTCATAATGCAAAAGGCTTTTATAAAAAAGTTGTGTTCTCCCAAAAAAAGGCATAAAAATGATGAGGATAGGCTCTGTGAAATAAATAAACAATCAATAGTCTTCAAATTTGGGTAATCAATTAACCGAAGTTATACAACCCAAAAGAGAAAGATCTATGTATTAACCCCATGAATTGAGCCCTAAATAGAAATCAATCAATATTTGAATCCAAACATGACAAGGTTAATTGAAAACTCAATATTGAAGATTAGGATTTGACCAAAGAATCTAGGCAAGATTGGATAGCATGATGACGTATAAACAAGATCTAAATGGCATATGTGACATGGTTTTAAACAGTTGTTTTGATATAATTAAAATGAGTTTTGAAATAATTTGAGATACATAATGACATTAGTGTTCTATAATGATGTAATCAATGCTATGTTTTAAAGACTCAAAGGCACACACTTGATATCTAATTCAGGTAGCATAACAGTACCCTTATCAGTCAATTAACACACACACAAACAGGTTTAGAAAAAAAATGCAAGGTACAAGTGTGGTGTAAACACAACATAACACCTCTTTAAACAAAAGAGTGGTATATAAACAAATTAGTTCTGATGTGATTTATAAACAAACACATTAGTTTTAATCTCAAAACACCATGCAATAAAATGACAAAATACAAGTAAATCATCAAAATTCCTATCAAGGGTGTGGCAAAGTGGGGTTAACTAACACTAATTAGTTTTTGATCATTTCTAAATGGATTAGATGCATAAGAATTTCACATCAACATGCAAGAAATAAATACATCAATTGGGTCTACATCATATTGCTTATTAGAAAAAGGTCTTACCTTTTTAAAAACCACTACATCTATCACTCGTTCAATATAGTTTGATGTCTAATGTGCTCAAATATCTTAGTCTTAACCCCAGTGATAGGAGAAGGTTTAACTACTCAACCATCAGTCCTAATGGGATGATCCCAATTTATATACCCCCCATGGAGAGGGGTTAAAGATGATGTTGGGAGATGAATCTTTGGGTAAATTATTCCTTAAATAACTCATAGAAGGTAATGAAGTCCCCATCATAAGACAAGATGCTATAAAAATAAACAACCAAGTAAAAGAGCTTTAAAAGTTGTTTCTAGATCACCCAATACATGCAAGTCTTGGGGAGAGATTTCACAATTTATTTTTAATGCCTTTGGATTAAGACACTTTGAAATTAATTTAACACTTTTGATCCCACAAGTTCCCAATATGGGATGGGAGAAGAGCATACACACACAACTCCTTATTTTATCAAACAAATCTAATATAGGCAAACAATGATAAAAACTTTACAAAAACTTGAAGTGTGTTCAATTTTAAAGCACTAAATGAAATGTGGGGTGATGTTCTTTATCTCCTTGGATTTAAGATGTAAAAACTTGTAAAGAATAAATAAAAAAAATTCAAGTAAACACCTAAGTGTTTCTTTAAGAACCTAAAATAAATTTTCCCAATCCTTTTTAGGCACTTAAAAAAGAGTTTAAAAAGACTAGATTAAGATTGTTTAGATCTTTATTCAAGTTGGTCCTACAAGGAAAACGTTAGATTTTTTATTAGTTCTGAAGAACTTTTTCAAATGAGATAAAAAACTTTACAAAATGAGCTCTCAAGTCTCACATAGTGTAATCCTTTTGCTACTCCATAGTGCAATCCTACTACTCTATAAAAACATGACTTGAATAGGAAATATCGCTACTCAAGTTAGTTTAACAAAAATCATAATTCCACTACTCAAGTTAGTAATCCCACCATCAAGGTTAAAAATCCTACCATTCAAGTTAATATTCCTTCCATTTGGGTTTGACAATCCTACTACTTAGGTTGACAATCCCACTCTTCGAGTTCATAATCCCATGACTAACTAGTAACAGGGTTGCAATATCTCTATGTGTGAGCAATAGGATTGTAATACCATTACTTTTGAGTTTTTGTATTATTTCCTAACCAATAATGATTTACCAATAATACCATGACTCAATTAGTTAATCCCGTGACTAAGATAGGTAATCTCATAACTATCTGAGTTGTGGGATTGTAGGCCAAAAGAAAAAATTATGACTTACATAAAAATGATTTTTTTCTCAAATTTTCACCTTTTTTGCTTCTACACTCTAAGATCTTGCATGACAATGTCTAGTATCTTGTTTATAGGTGTTATTTGATCAAATTTGTGATGCTAGATCCCACCCGGCATGTCATTTTTGAACATAAGATTTCAATAAGGGGAGATTAGTATGGTGTTAGTGAATGAAATCAAATCCAAAAAAAACACACTAATGCTAGCACCTTAAGCCTATCTCAAGGGGGGATCATGATGAAGAATACAAATAAACAAAGTACAATTAAAATGAAAAAATTTTACCTTTCTTGATGATCTAAGAGTCATCTTTTATTGGCTTGCTCAGATTGTGCCTAAGAGGTCTTCATCAATGGAGTATGGCTACCTTCATTTCCTCCTGACACCATTGTTTGACTTGGCTATGGCTTGATGTGGATTTATTTATCTTAATTTTGGAATTATAATTTTATGAATATGCTTTGGAATGAAATTTTTCATTATAACATTACTTTGATTGATCTCTCAATTCAATAGGCAAGGCCTCCTATTTATAGATTTTGCAAAATGATCAGAATGAATCTAAACCATCCATCTCAAGATGAAGATGTGTGGCTAAGGATCCATTCAATTTTGTAGGCCATGCTCAATAAATTCCTTCATAAATATTTAGGATATAAAGGCATTAAAGAGGCATGGAAGGTCTTAATGAGGCATGGGAGGGCTTAATGAGATATTTTATGCATTTATGGCCTAGGGATGTCTTCCCAAAAAATGATGTCATTTGATGATGTAGTTATTCAATATCAATTTTTAAATTAAATATTCAACAACTTCCATGTAAAATTAAATTAATATCTTTATTTAAAATAATTATCTTTAAGTATGATTAGTCAATTTTGTTGTAAATTTTAGCAATTGGTACACAAATTAAACAAATTGATTAGAATGTCATTTTATTATCTCAAAATTTGATTGGATTATAATTAGGATACATTTTAGATGTGTTGGACCCATTATCCCATTTAAGATGTTGTCAACAGAAAATAACAAAGGCACATGTCTTGCTCAATAAATTTGGTAGAAAATAGCAATCCAGAGCACCCAGGTGTAAAAATATCATTTTGACTTGAAATGATCTGATCAAAGTTAGTTGTCTCATAAATTGAATTGTATCACTTAATGATACTCTAGCCAAAATCAACACTTTTATATAACAATTTCAAGTCATTTAATATAATTTAGTATTTTAGGCCAAATTGTGCATTTTGATATAAATTGGTCAAAAACTTGGTTAGAGGTTATTAGTGGCCACTTTTAGGTGTCTACTGAATATATAAGAAATAAGTCACTACCCTTAAATCAACCTTTAAATATGGATAAATAAACATTTTCATAACCTTCTAATGAACTTAGCTAAAAAATTATGTATAGCACTTTATCTTGATCTAGGTTAAATAAACAAGAAGATTTTTGAGATCAGATCTATCATTTTAATTATAACCTAGCTTTTGGGTTTGGTATATGAAGTGTGTGTAACATAACATATTATTCCATCATTTTATTATGATTTTTATATACATGTTTTATATTTTCATATAAAACATGAAAAAACATAATGCATAATGTGAATGAATGCCTATATTAGGCTATGTAATAAGGAGTTAAATGGGAAGATTGTTATTTAGAATGTAAATGCTCTTATTCATATATATAAAGATTATACACATATATTAGGATGTGTGTCCATAGCTTTGCTAATTATTATAACTAATTCATAGAATCCAAAGGCGTAGGACACCAAATACATGTATATCTAGTTCCCTAAAACATAATTAAAAACTATGGAGAATTAGTGTAGAATCCCTTATCTTATAGAGATCATCAATGTACTCTGTGAGTAGTGAGGTTTTAACGATTGATGAAACCATAGGGATTTTTTTATTAAGAGATATAAATGAATATTGGTATTGTATTTACTTATCATTTGAGTACTTACATGTGGTGCATGTTATGATGAACAAGTGCTCATATATATGGGTTATAACTATAATTAATAGATGGTTAGAATGAGTCATACAATGTTTGAGGGACCAAAGCTATAACCAGGTAAAAATAGTCTTCTAGAAATGTATTGAAGTGTTTACATGAAAAATTATGGTATAACTTAGTTATGAGTTATCTAGCTCTTTAATAATAGTGTGATTGAACTATTGATATAGATTTACATATAGTAATGAAAACTTGGATGCAATATATATAGTGAGTATATTATATGCAAGTGTTTATACATATATAGCATATATTAGTGCATCATGAAGTGTGCATATAATTTTTGTTTATTTTGATTTCTAGTATGATTTACCTAGTTGGTATAATCTATAATTATTGCCTATTATTTAGGACTAAGGGACATTTGATTCTTGAAATTGTGAGACTGGTTGTTTGTGTTTGAGTAGTATACTCATTATAATGAATTATGATATTATGGGATGTCATAGATTATATTCATGTGTAAATTATAATCTATATGTATGTTATACCTAGGTGGTACAAACGGTGATTGTTATGTCTAGACACACACATACATTTGATGGATTAAATGTATGTGTATGGGTTATTACTACGAATAACATGTTTTATGTTAGTTAGTAGGATTTTATGTATTTGTGTGTACAACACCTAAGAGTATAATAAATTCTAGGATAAAATATTATGTGTTTCATGGAAACTATGACTTGCTTTGTTATATCCAGTTGATTGAACATAAGCTTATGTTTCCATGTATTTATGACTACTTTATTATGATTGATTGTGTAAAAATTATTATTTATATCTTAGAACACTAGACTATGATAATATGGGTTATCATAGTGTGCAGTATATTTGAAAAAATAAATTATGGTAATTAGAAATCTATAGTTAAATGTGTACTTTTCTTGGATGGTATAAACTTTAGTCATTATTTCTAGTATGGGATAGTTAATAATGTGAGATTCATTCATATATTTGAAAGAATAAATGTATAATTTTTTATTATTCTTATGCTTAAAATGTTATGTGATATGATTACTATTAAGATGTAAATTGTATGAACATTTTGGTTATATTATGTTAACCAATCTCACATTGCTCATACTGAGTAAAGGAGTGAGATGGACTCCACTGGCTTACTAGCATCACAATGCCAGATGAAGGCAATCCAATCAAGTGGTGTGTATGAATTTTAACTGATCTATAGATCACTATTATTTATTATTGTTGAAAACTTTGGCCAAAGTATATTTAGTGAGACATTATCATTTCATGAGTATGATTTACATGTTTGTGAGATATCTTTTAATAGAATGGGTTTTATATGATACACTACATGTTTAGTTGTAGAAATCATACAACACATGGGTACTAGCTTGTCTCTCTAGATTCTCATGCCATCACTATCTACTCATTCATGAAAGAAGAGACATTCTATGATGGGATTAGTGTGAGGGATCATTGGTATGTGTTGGGTGTGGAAAAGTATTTGGATGATGCTCTCCCTCCCCACATCAGTACTTAATTGGAGATGACACTTGAATTTGCCATAGATATTAGAGTTTGGTAACTATGCTTCAGGGATCCATGTATCTTATATATGTACATTGCATTGTATTATACTTATTATTTAAATATTATTATCAAGATTTGTAATTACTTATTTATTATACATTGGCAATAGTGGTTGTAAACATGCATCATCCATGGCTAGTTTATTGTAATTACTTTATATATTTGTATTATGATGTGATTCTTATAATGATAGTGATCAGAGATGTATGATATGATATACTTTATTTGATATTATCTCAATTTGAGTAATTTATATGATCACTGATTAGAATCTCCTGGTGTGATCTATTTATAATATGTGTTTAAATTAAAAAAACTTTCACGTATTTATAGGTAGATCCCAGTTGGGATGTTACATGTGGTATTAGAGTTATGGATCAAAATCTAGGACCTAATGAGTCCATTAAAATTTTCATATCCTTCTATTTATCAAAAAAATAGTGAAATGTGTGTGGTATATTGAGTATGGACCTTAGGAGAATTTGTACCCTCTTAGAGTTGTTAAAGGGTTATTTTATCAAGTGTCTCAACGGTGTTGGTTATAATTTAGGTTGGGTAGGAGAGTGCATATCATAGTTCATGAGTCATGAATAAGATATTCCTATAGCATTGTATGATCATTTAGATCGAACACCTTGAGAATGATTCCATTCTTACTTGTTAATCAAATCACCATCACCATTTATGTTTTGTGTTGTGAGTGTTTAAAAAACATGGGATGCTTATCACTTAAGTATATGTGCATTTGTTTTGTGTCTTATATACACTAGTCCTAGGAATGGGAAATCCTTTTAGACCATTTTTAGATTGGAACCACCTAGTGTGGTGGGAATTTTCTTGTAATAAAGTGTATATATATTAGGTGATAATTCCTGTGTTAGTAATTTACTTAGGTATTGACACCCCATATATTTTTTGTGGATTGGGAAGAAGTGTCAGTTAGTATAGAGGTTAGTTGTTACTCTCTCACTTTTTTTGGACATCATTATAAGCCACAAAGTGGATTCATATTTTCATGATGTTGATGTAGTGTTTCCTTGAATGAAAACTTGTTTATGAAATGTTGTCTTGGGCCATATTCCTTGAAGTTCATGAAATAGTGTCTTATACTTATTCTTGCTAGAGAATTTGTAGGTTTGATGAGTTGATAGATTTTTGTGCATTATTATTTTCCCTCTGGTTGTGGAAGTAGGTTATGATACTACTCTTACAAGTTTGGTAAGTAGATAGTGATTATGGCATCATGATTTTTGATGTTTTCCTTATACCATATGAGGGTATTTAATAGTTTTTTATTGATATGTTAGTTCTCCACTTTCCACTTATGATTTTTTAGAGTCATACCTTCTATTTCTACTTATCTACTTGTGAATTTAGACCACATGGAGTGAGGAACCTTGAATTTATATTGGTTCTAGATTAAGAATTATAAGTTGATTATAATTTTCATGTTATTATATACCATTGATTATATTGATATTAATCTTATCTTGCTTTAAAAAATGTTTTTTATATGACATTTAAGTACCTTTTACTGAGAGCAAGTAGGGTATAATATGTGCATAAAATCTTGTATACACATAATAATTTATAAATTCTATCAAATACTAATGCTTTATATCTTATAGGAACCCATCAAGTCTCAATTTCTCTGAGTGCATGCCCTAAAGGGTGCACCAATAAAGGGGTGGGTAGACCATTGGTACTTCACAAGATTATTATCCATTATTACCACTTATTACCAATCCAATTATCTCCAAAAACATTCCCCTAAGATATTAATCCTATTTTGCATACTCCTTTAGTATTTTATCACCTTTTATCCTTTTTTTCCTCACCTTAAACCCATTTCAATAGTTTATAGTACCAGTTCAACTAGGTCAACCCTATACTCTTATGGGTGAAATTCATTTAAGGTCTAGGTCGACTCTTGGTTGACCTAACCCATGACCTAGTAAATTTTTGTCCATAACAATACTAGGTCGACTGCATTGACCCTATCAATTGAAACTTTTGAAAGGGTTTAGGGTTAGATTTTTCTATATATACAAGATCATTTCATCATTATTTACCAATGATAAAGAGTTATTATTCACTTTCACTTCTTTATAATTTTATTTTACCCCATTCTACTTGAGGAGTCTTAGATTAGGGTTTCAACTTGGAGAATCTAGTCTTATGGAAAAGTCTTGGATTCTTTAGCATTTTTTAATGATCATTAAAAACCAGAAGAACCTCTTGAAAATCCCTATTAGCCAAGGGATATATTTAGTCTCGATGGGTTCATTCTTTAGGTAAGTATTATCTAACGTTGCTCCTCTCTTTAGTAGATAGACGTAGCATAAGTATTGGCTTCGAAT
This sequence comes from Torreya grandis, assembly GCA_037957365.1. Lineage (NCBI taxonomy): Eukaryota > Viridiplantae > Streptophyta > Pinopsida > Cupressales > Taxaceae > Torreya > Torreya grandis. The sequence goes on from JARHVA010001057.1 coordinate 1,482,326, forward strand.
AATATTCCTCTTTTTCTCCATGTATTAAGGACTTTCTCATACAATACTTAATTGAGATTCTCTTAAGCATGTTTATTTCTATTTTTGTCTTACCCCCACTTTGTGCCAAAAACTTTGGTGAATACTATATTAGAATTGTTATTAGTTTAGTGAATATGAAAACATAGGTCTTAGTTATGGTTATTTCATGATTTTGCTTGAATGGAGGCTTTGGAACCCTCCTTGGTATTATTGTGGTGATAAGAGATCCACTAATTAGGTCTAATAGATCCACATATTAATCATGTTCTTGATTATCTAATGTATTCCAAATCATAAGTGTAAGTATGATCTATCTTCTCCAAGTTTGGATTGATTTATAGACATGATACATTTATAATTTCATACATTTTGGTCAACCTAATGTGAATCTAACCCTTATAGGTTTACTTTCACAAATTTGGTTATTTTATCATTTTATTTATTATTTTTTATATTTGTGATACTAGGTCAATAGGGCTGGTATAGTTTCTAACTTATGTTCCCAAGTTTAACACATAGTCACATCAAAATGAGTTTATTCTATTTGTGTAGGTCCTCATAAGATATAAGTTACTATATCAAATAGGTTGACATAGTACAAGTTTTTATTTATAGATAGGCTATTGGTTTGAATAGGTCACAATACTCTTATTTATCTCTAAAAAACATACTAGGTCGACCAGGTTGGTATAGTCATCTTCCAAGCTTCCAAAAAACATACTAGGTCAAACAAGATAGTATAGTCATATTCACAAGTTTTAACAAATGGGGAACTACAAAACAAGGTCGACCCAATCAACACAATTTGCATAATTCACAAGTAAAAATCAAGGCACTTTAAAAATAATCTACTTTCCTTTGCATCTTATAAACCACAAAGGTTCCCTTTTCTCTTTCTTTGTCATTTATATTATTCATTATAGTTTTATTTTTCATAGTTTTTAGTCTTTAAAACTTCCCTTCTATAAAAAATTAGGTCGACCTAGTCAACCCAGTTCTATATTTTGTCTTATGTCTATAAGATTAGGTTGACACTATCGACATATTTCTTAATAGACCTCTATTTCAGAAGAATAGTAGTGACACTAAGCTTTCATTAAATTTATATTGATATGTTCATTACGGGTTTTTTTTTAAGGTAGTTATAACAATTATAGAACTTGTCTAGTAATTTGATATGATATCATAAATAGAAAAGTTTTGCCTCTTGCATTGTAAATATGTGAAGCCTACAAATTTATTATTTTTTATGACATCAAAGGTATAAAATTAGATATATAATTTTCATTTGTTTTCTTAAATGTCTAGTTTCAATCCCATTTTTTAATGGCCTACTATAAATAACCAACTATATTCTCTCACCTTACCCTTATGGGATCTTGGTGATTAGAAACTGGTGAAATTAGTGGCATTAAGGGTTAAAGTTGTTTTATCTTGTAAAAATTATTTAAGTTAGAAACCTTATACCATGGGTTTTAAAATATCATAGGAGCTATCATTTTTAGCAAATCATGACATTTTCATCATGTGAAGTAAGATGTGTTCCACTAATACATATGCCTCAGAAAACATTTTTTCATGATTTTTAACTACCATGTACCTCATGATATATCAGAAGCACATAGATTTTTTTAATTTTTTTCCAATAGAAAACCATTAGTTGTTTCATTATGCATTGTATCACAAAGTTACTAGCCTCAATAAATTACTCTCTACATACCTCAAGGACATGATAGTTTAACTGTGGTTATAATGGAACCATCCATAGTCTATTACCTAAAATATTAGGTTGATTCCCAATTTATGATTGGGATAATTATATCAAATGACCTAAAACTCCAGGACACCCAAACCTATTAATTATAAATAACGTTTTCATACATGTGGAAGACCTTCACATAGTGTCAATATTCTTATTCAAAATAATACAAAGAGAACCCTAGTGTAGAGGGCATATTTGGCATAAAATTGGTCATTATAAGACATCTCAAAAATTATGTGGTTTTTATCAATTCTAACTGAAAAACATCCCAATAAGGGCCCATATTATAATTTTCACATGAATTAAAAAATTCTATGTTTTTTCCATTTATAGGGTGATTGTACTATCATGATCCTCTTATTGAGCTTATCATTTTGATGTGAACCTTTAGAGGCATTTTTAATAAAAAATTACCTTATAGGTTATTGTACCATTATGATCCTCTCATTCATTTAATCATTTATACATATTGCTCTAGACACCCTTTAAAAATATTTTGGGATTTTTTTCTTTTGCACTAGGTTTTTGTGTTACAATGGTTGGAAAAAAGATAACCTTTACCATTTGAAACTACTTTAGTTGGAAAGGGTACACTCTAGATGCACTTATCAACAAGGGTCTTTACTACATTGGATGAACATTTTATTCCTCTTTACCATTTCAAATGGAAAACATGGAAAAAATTGTTGTGACAAAGCCAAACACATGGAATAAATTAAAGAATATTTTTAACAGGTATATTAATAAGTGGGATTTTAAACTATAAAATTATCTTTGTGTTTTTGGTTTAGACAACTATACTCAAATCTAAGATTTCATCACTCAAGTAAAGTGCTTGAGACGTATGCTTGTTGATACTATTGAAACCTTGACTAATGACCAACTCATTATGATTATTTTATCAAAATTGGGTCATTATTTCTAATACTTATTTTAAATCACTACACATAACATGATTACCTAGAAAATAAATATTTGGCACTATAGTTTCACAAATTATGTGAGTAACATTAGAGAGAAATGAAAAAAATGATTTTCAATAGTTGCATCCAACTTGGACTTACTAAGAAATATATATTAGTTGTTATTGATTTTATGTCACAACCTAACTTTGACAAATTTATAAACCATTAAAAAATAAAAATAAATAAAATTCTTGGCCAAAATTAAATCAATTAATTCAAGATAACCCTCTTACCCATTAGGACAAAGGAAAGGGTAAATTAAATGAAGATGTCAACAAAGTTTCTTGTAAATTTTTGTGATAAATTGGGTCACGATGAACATCAATTTTTCATAAAAATGGCATATATAGAATCATAAATGAAAAGTATTCAGTTCCATGCCTCCAAGATAGTAACACCACTTTATTCAACAACAAACATATCACCAATGTTTGAATGGATTTTGGATTTAGAAGCCTCTCACCATATAGTTCATGATGGTTCATTATTTCACAATCTTGATGAAAATTACATAAATATTCTTTTATGGGAAACTATAATCCTCTATTTTTTAGGGAAAAGGGTCCATGGAGATGGATAATGATGTCTTTACAAAAATTGAGTTCTAAAATTATCTATGAACCTCCTATCCATATATGATATAACACATTCAAGTGAAGGAAAATCCATTGAATTTACACCTACTAATGTTTTTATCAAAAATTAATAATACTAGTCCATGATTATACCAAAAAAAAAATGTTTATCATCAATCCAATAGTAAAAATTCAAAAAAAAATATACACTCAACCTTCACAAGTAATGATTGCCCATTAAAATGATGTGAGTAAAATTTAGCATGAGATTTTATTTCACTTGAACTATCGATCATTTCAAGACCTCAATAATCACATCATGGTTCTTGATTTACTAGAATTTTATTTAAAATATGGATTTTGTCCAAGTTATGTACTTATAAAAAAAATGTAGTTATCCTTTTCCCAAAGGTAAATATTAGAGGGAAAATGACATACTATAGTTGGCTCATAGTGATCTTATGCCATTCCCTCAGCTTTATTTTTAGAAACATAAATATGTGTTTAAAATCATTGATGATTTTTCTCATTGAAAATGTGTCTAATATTTTAAAAATAAAAGTGAAATATTTGATCACATCAGCTTTTTCAAATCCCTTTGTGAAAATCTATCATAGATAAAAATTCAGCATCTCATAATATCATGAATTAGATGACCAGATTTTGTGAATAAGTAGACATTCAAATTTAGCATCCTATGTAATAAACTCATTATAAAAATCATTTAGTTTAAAATAAGAATCACACACTTAAGGAAATGGAAAAATTCATGGTTCTTCTAAGGACTTGCCTCAATTTATGTAAAAAAATAGTGTGAAAACTACATTCAAAATCACACTCCCTACTTAGTAGTACAATATTGAAGAAAAATAGTCTTGTGTTAAGCCTAATGTTTATAAATTTAGGTTTTTTGGGTGTAATTCATGGTCACATATCCCAAATGATAATAAAAAAAGTAATTAAAATCAAGGGTTTCCTTTGTATATTTTTATCTATTCTGAAGATGTAAAAGCATATCATTTTTTTTTATGGGCACATAAAAATGCTTTACCAAAGGGATTTTTTTTTTGATGAAAAATATTTAGACACACAAATTTGGTATTATAAAATTAAAAAATTTAGTTTATACCTATTGTTTCCATGTATGACTTGTGCATACACAAATGACTCTTACACACCCTTTTCCCTATCCATTTACCTATCTATGAACTTGGCCTTCCCAAAATTTTGTCATTAATATATAGTATATTCCTAGTTTGTGCCTAAAAATTTATTATAGTAAGAATAATGTCACCATATTCTAGATAATTATTTTATTTATCATGGATAATGCCTATAATAGTCAAATATTACTAGTTACTGATGAGGCATTCCTTTTTAGTAGTGTCCTAGGTTATCCAAAAGGATATTTTCTTAGTTAAAATCACTCTCTTGGGTTATCCCACATGTTCCACATGTAAATTATGATGGAAAATTACCTAAAAATTCTCTCTCTCTCTCTCTCTCTCTCTCTCTCTCTCTCTCTCTCTCTCTCTCTCTCTCTCTCTCTCTCTCTCTCTCTCTCTCTCTCTCTCTCTCACACACACACACACACACACACACACACACACACACACACACCAAAAAAAAAAGAAGCTAACATTATTCCTATATATAGATCACTAATAAAACTACTTGCACATTAAGAAAATATATTAACACTCTTAAGGAACTATCCTAAATCTTCCAAATATATAAACCTATCAAATTAACAGTACCTAAGGCCATTATGACCACCTAAAGCAAGGTCAAATTTACATATTGTTAAATGTTAAAAGCCAAATATCTACATTACATTCTAGTGGACCAATATTGAGCACACATACAAATAGGTGGGAGAACTACATGTGAAGCCCTCTTTGGAGTAATGAAATGTAAATTTTAACCACTCAATAGGGTGTGGTTAAGGTTTTAAAACCAATCTCTCTCTTATTTTTATAGGCCAATAAAGTTTAAAAAGTGGAGCTAGGGTTATAAGGAAAAGGAAGATAAATTTGAATCTTCATAGAATTGAGCACCTAAAATTGCATAAGAATCATTTAGACAGGCAAACACATTGATCTATGTAAAAATAGACTAGTAATTTACATATAGACATTTCTATCATAGAGTCATATATATATATATATATATATATATATATATATATATATATATATATATATATATATATATATATATATATATATATATATATATATACTCTAGACACCTAAAACTCAGACTGATTCCTACCAACCATTGCAAATTAAGACTAGAAATCATTGAATGCCCCAAAAGTGATTGTGCATCATTATTCAAGATCATAATCATGTTAAAACATCCCTAATTTGGGTATCCTATTGTATACAATAATAACCTCTCACATATTCTTTCCTAATCATCATGTGGCATCACAAGAATCAATTTGGCCTATGGACCTATTAAGTGAGGCACATGAATAAAAATAAAATATTGAAAGAACTAAATGGATAATCAAAATGAATTAACAATATAAACCAATTTAAATGCCTAGTTAAATTATCCATGTGAAATAAATGAATAAATAAAAAAGGAAATTAAAAAATATGAAATATCCTAGCTTTTCATGATTACCTTTACAAGTGGTCAAGCCTTTGGAAAATATCTTAAAATATATCATTTTGGAGACCCATGCTTATTCATTATAAATCATGAGTAATTGACATCTTTTAAGTCTAATGGGGTTAGTCTTGACTCACTTAGCTTAGGTTTAAACCCATTCCAAGCCTTAACTCCACCTTGACTCACCTTGGGTTGTAATTAGATCCATTTGATATAAATACAAGCCATTGCCTATTGAAAAAAAAACTTGGAAATTATAGAGTTATAATGCAGTTTTTGTTTAATGAGATTCATATCAATAATTTTATAATGCCAAAATATTGAGCCAAGCCACACCAAGCCAACACAAGACACAACAGTGCCAAGGAAAGAAGGAGCTACTCAAATTCTATTACCAAAGACTCTTTGAGCACAAACCTAATAAGCCACTCAACAATTCATTTAGAGCTCTCAAGGAAGGTAAGAGATTTGTGTCTTTTGCATTTTAGTTATGATTTTCATTTAGTTTTGTTCACTAAGCTCACCCCTAAGATCTAGTCTTGCAAATGTTAGTGTTATTGTGTTTTTATTAATTTTTCTTTACATGTTCTAACACTCTACTAACCTCTCTTTTTGGATTCCTATAATCACAAATGACATGCCCAGTGGGACCTAAAGCATATCACATACCAAGAAGACCAAAGTGTAACTATTATTTTTTAAATGAATGCTTGATCATCTAAAAAAATTGAATTTTACTTTGAATTTTTATATTCTATTTTTAATGTTACCCAGATTTACATAGAGATTGACATCAGTTATGCATAACTAGAATCAGTTTTGCCTAACCATCATCAGTCCTATTTAACCACTATCAGTTCTTGTTCAGGGTAGAGAAATTGAGTTTTCAAGTTTCCTTAAAAGTTACAAGTTGTCATTTGTAATTTTAAAAATTGTATACTCTCTATCTGAACATTTTATTGTAGGTTTTCTAGAGATTTTATGTTAATTTAAGGACAATAAATGTCTTTTAATAAAATGTGTTTTTCTTGAGGGTTCATAGGTAACTACCATAAGTCTTTATTGATTAACATCAGTTCTTTATTGACTAGAATCGATTCTTTTCCAAACAACATTGGTTCCCTTATAACTAGCATCAGTCATTATTGATCGACATTTTAATTATAATTTTTTAACTTGAGAATTTGATTTGAATAAAAAGGAAAGCCTCTAAAAATTATAGGTCACATGTGGAAAAGTGCTAAGTTTGAACATGCTTATGTCCTAAAAATTTCCATTTGGTGCTTAAAATGAATTTAGGTGATTTATACTTTGATTATTTTGTGAAAGTTTTAAAAGTTTGAAATTTAGGCCAAGGGGCCAAAAACTTCACAAACATCTCAATTTGGTGCATAAAATAAAAATTCACTTAAAATTTCAAATTTTTTAAGAGTGTTTTATGATAGATCATTTTATACTTGTGTGTTTTTCATAAATGAAGAATGTATGTATGCTCTCCCCCATCCCCTTTAGGGAACTTAGGTGACTAAAAGAACTTATTCATTATAATGTGTGCCTTGTCCAAGGCATAAAAAAATGTTGTTAAGGCTCTCCTTAAACCCTATATGGTTCAAGTGATCTAGAAATGACTTTTAAAGTCTTTTCACTTAGTCATTTATTTTATGCAACTTGGCTTATGAGAGGGAGTTCATAGCCTCCTCACAAGTTTTTTAAGGAAGATTTGTCCTAGGGTTTCATCTAATGGAATTATTTCAACCCCAATCCATGGTGGGGTATATAAATCAAGGCACATATATTTTGATTGTCAAGGGGTTGAATGGCTAACCTCTTCAATCATAATGAAAACTTGAGTCATGTTTGGATAACCAGGGGATTCCACTAAGAAGTACGTGGATGGAATCAATATGTAAAGGAATATAACATTGCATACTAAGTTATCTAGTATGGACTCAATTGAAATGAGGCATCTAGTGTTAACCACACTTGGGACCATCTAGTCAAAAATTTAAGTTTTAGAACAACCCCACTTATTGTGGACATATTATTGATGCAGGGCGAGTAGCTGAAAGTTCCATGTCATCAACCAATATCTTTGGAGAAAGGGATATAAAAAATCATACTACTTCATGCACTTTTATTTTTGGATTAACACTTAAAATCTTCTTAAGAACATGTATATAGATGAAATTCAATGATACGATGCAACCTTGTTAGTTTTAGGGATTTGGATGTTATACTTAGTTGTATTTTGTCATTATTCCTTTGATTTCTTTGTCTTTGAGTCTAAAACCATTTTTTAATTTATGCCATGTCAAAATGAGTTTGATTTCCACATCACTCCATTATTTAAGGAGGCATTATTCCATCCATTTGATACCATAATTTTGCCTTAATCTTTTATAAAAAATATTTATTATGTGTGTCACTTGATTGGAAAGGGTAACATTATGTTTCCCAAATCATTTCAAGTTTTATGCCTTAAATTATTGAAAAACACCATTGATCATACCCTTGGAGCATGATAAGATCATTGTGTTTCTCGATTCATTTCATAGACTTGTTTTGCCTTATGTCCAAGTTTCCAATTTTAAAAACTAGTCCATGTGTGTCTTTTGGATCTTTGTCTAGTACCTTTATGCCATTCACCTTTATCTAACTTATTGATTAAAGAAGCCTAGTTTCGTAAATTGAGTTTTTAATTAACCTTGACATTTTCAAATCTAAACATTGATTGATTTCTCTTTATGCCTTGTATAATTTGGGCCTAGACACCAATCTTTCTCTTTTGGGTTGTGTAACTTATGTTAATTATTTACCCAAATTTGAAAACTATCATTTGTGCCTTTGTTTGGGAGAAATTAGTCGATCTCCAAGTGTTTTTTGTTTCATTCCTTACACCAAATTAATCAAGTTTATGTCTAAATTTGAATGCCTGGTTTATGCCAACATGTTTCATATTTGTTAGACTAAATATCTCACCTTATTTTTAAGTATAGATTTTATGCTTTTTTTTTCCAAAAGTCCTAGTGCATGCCTTTGTTTGAGCCTAGATTTTGACATCACATTTGGCCAAAAAACCTAGCAACCTTTATTTTCCTAGATTAGACTTGTTTGGAACACTTTGAAACCTAGAGTCTAGCATTCTGATTTTAGTTCATCCACTTGACCTTTTTTTATGAGACATTTAATGTTAGATATTTGACATTAGTTTGTTTTGAACCAAGTTTTAGCATAGATCCTTTTTAGAGATACATCTCCATCCTTTGACTAAGTTAGATAGAGTTTGAACCTTTGATATTTTTATACATTATTTTTAAAATAATGTAAAACTCTAGCCCCCTTTTTATAATGAAACATTCACCATTTATTCAAACATGTCTCACTATAATCATATTGGTGTCATGTACAATCCAGGGCATAGTAATGTGGTCACACAAGAATACTTTATTCGATACCCCTATGGAGAAGATGTCATTTGTGAGATAGATCCTTATCCACCTTACAATACTCAATCAAGGGAATAAATCCAAGATACTTTGGCCCACTATTTGTTCAACATGCCTCCATACTCAAATTAGGACTAAGAGCAAATGACACAATACCTAGTTAGCATACCTTCAATTACAGAATAAGTCCAACAATAACTATACGACATTACAATGCCATCAGCCTATAACCCTTATTTGTTTGATCATCACTTGATTGAAAATAAGGATGATGTTTTAATCAAAGCCATAGAGTTAGGGGCTAAGTTTCCAGTAGACTTCCCCTACAAAAAATTGCCAAGTTTAATAAGAATGCCTTACAACATGCCTTATAATCAAAACATTGAAAATCCTTCTTCTATCAATCCTCAAGATATAATGTCAATGCCATATCAATACCCTCATATGCTTATCATACAAAAGGGCCTCATGGGGTACCACTTCATATATATGCAAATAGCATACCAAACCTACCTAAATTTAGCACACAACTTTAATAATATGACCATGTCAAATGCTCCTCTTATTTAGTTATCTCCTTCAATAAGAGTCTCTATTGAATTGATAGGCCAATAAAATTAGGGTATAGACCCAATCACATAAATCACTTCAACGGGAAACATGTTTAATTCCCTACCTATTGAAGAAGTGTATTTTACTTTTATATAGAATAGTGAGCCAAACATAGTGGACAACATGCAAGTAATGTCCAATCCAAACCAAAGTCATGTAAATGCACAAAAAACTATTCCAAAAAAAAACCTTCCTTTAGTTAACACCATGAGTGGTTCAAAATGTGATGAATATTACTCCACCATAAATAACTACCCTTAATCCTCAACCAATTACTTCTTTAAGCACATATCCTCGAGGATTAAGTAGTCAAGCAATGACTAGTGTTGTGCCTCAACAAAATGTGATGAATGTTACTCCACCACAATAGGTGAAAACTAATGTTATACAACCATAAGCCCAATCCAATGTACCAACACAAGAGGTAAAACATTCTACCACCTCAATAGGGGGCAACCAATGTTCCACCTTGCTAGGTAATGACAAACATATCTCTTTAGACACAGACCAACATACCATTATAATCATAAATTATGTCTAATCAATAGCGTACAAGTATTTTTTTAATGACAAATGTCAAACCTTCAACATGTATCTACTTCCCAATAAGGATTCATGTAACCAAGAGGTTCTAATGTTCCATAAGTACTGATTAGGAAACAATTGCCTTTTATTCCTAACATGCCACAAACTCAATGATAGGGATTTGGTTCACAAGTTCCCCTTAATCAGAAAGGTTTGACTAGTCGATAACAAATCCTTAATCAACCTCAATAAGCACAATACATCACCTCCAATCATATCCTTTCATCTCAACTATAATTTCCCTAAAACTAGGCCCATATACAAAATCCTAACCAGAATATCTCACAACATGTGCAATTCAAATAATAACATCCTAATCTATGTATGCATATTCCTAATAAATTTCTTAACCAAACAAACCTTCTAAAAAAAATCATGCCTCCACTATACCTCAATCAAAGTAACCCACTTTTGATTGTCCAGCCTCCACCTTAGACCAATATTCCCTCTGGTTTCTTAGTCCAAGAACTATAATAAATGAAGGATTCAATTATATCCATTCAAGATGGGAAACAAACCAAGAATTTTAAGTTAGACAACATGTATTCTTACCCATTCAACATGGTGTATTTGCATATACCATTTCCTCTAGGGTATGAACCACCAAAATTTGAAAAATACAAGGGGAAAGGGGATCCTAATGACCACTTAAATAAATTCTTTATTTCTTCTCAACTGGTGTCCTACAATGACATATACTTCCTACTATTATTTCCAAGAAGTTTAGGATGACAAGGTTTGGAGTGGTTTTTAAAATTTCCCAAGAATTCAATTTCTAATTTTGATGATCTTTTAGACAAGTTTGTGCAATACTTCTCCTACAATCTAAAGCATGAGAATTTATTGGTAGATTTGATGTAATCCAAAAAAAGGTTATTGAAATCTTTTAAAGTTATCTATAGTGATGGAGAGCACTTACCAACCAATCCACCCATAGTTTATTAGACAAGCAATTATCCAATATGTTTACCAAGAATTTGTGCAATGAGATATCTTACCACCTAAATTTATAGTGTGCACACACTTTCAAACAAATCATTTATAAAGGTTTATTGATCAAAATAGCCCTTGTTAATAAAGGGTCATCAAGCTTACCTCATCAAATCAGAACCAAACTACAAACCAAATAAATGGTCAATACCAAAATTAGAACCAAGTCCAAGTGCAAGTATGACAACCAATAGAGGCCAACAATTATAAAAATCCCAAGCCATTCAATCACAATAATAATGTTAATAAAAATAGAGTAACTAAGATGTGACATTTCCAAATTGTCTAAACATCATCTGCTCAACCTATGCCTCATATTCAAATTACTCCTAACTAACAACCTCTTCATCAAGTATAGTAAGTGTAGCAACCTAGACTAGTGCAATGAATGTAGTAACCTTTGCCTTTATAAAACCCTCCTCCAAGGAGAACTGTTCCCACTCATCACATCTTTAGTGACCTTGAAAAACCCATTGAATTTATTTATCAAGTTCACCACTATTAATTTAATTAGCTAGCATATTTCAAAGCACTATCCTAATTGCATCCCTTATCCAGATTGGTACCAAAAAATGAATTATGTATCATTAGGTTAATGGAAATAATTTTCATCATTATGGACAAATTAAAAATTTAATTGAGAATATGTTGGAAAATGGGGAGATAACATTGGATAATGGATCCTCCACATCCAATCATAACCTCGGTATTTATCAAAACCCCTTTCCTCAACATAATAACCAACAACAACAAAAAATGCTAACACAACAACAACAATGATATCAACAGCTAAGATAGAACCAACAAACCCAATAGTGTAACTAAAAACATTATCCAAATGGATGGAGTTAAGGCCATAATGATACCAACCACCAATAGACCTACCATTTAATTTCACATAAACTAAAACAATATTGTATGCCATATTTTAGGAGGTCACATTTCCACCATCTCCATCAATCTAAGACCAAATACCAATCAAAAAAGACAATTAATAACTAATTCTAATCAACCAACCCATGTCAATGATCTTACCTTAACTTGGGACCACATACAGGCATACCAAAAAATAGGTATTACTACTTCTAGACCTCATACCAATAACTCATCCTTGCCTTATGACCATGTACAAGTGTACCAATAATCGAGACTTATCCTATCTAATCCCCCACCACCATCATTTACTAGTAATAATGGTTGTGTATCTAATCCTGATTATTCAATCATAACTTGACAATTGAATATTACCATACTAGGCCCACAACCATCTACCACTCTACCCATTCAAACCACTGTTTTGGCTAGGAACAAGCCATTTACCATTGTGAAGAAAAACACCTTAAATATTGTGGAATAATTATAGAATATGCCCATGCAAATATCCATTTTGGATTTGTTACATACATCCACCATCCACAAGAACATCTTAACAGAGTTCCTTAGACAATCTCAAGTTTCTAATGACATATCTCTACCAAAATTTCAAGCTTTGGTTAGACATATAGCCCTAAGCTAATAATTAACCTTCAACCAAATTGATATGCCATCTCTTTACCCTTTTCATAATAATCCATTATACATCAAATTTTTCATAGCATGGCATAAAGTGAAGCATGTTCTCATAAACAATGGATTAGGTCTAAATATTTTGTCTCTAAATCTCATCAAGATGGGTGAGTACACCACAATTGATCTTCAACTAGAAATGATCACCATAAAATCCTATGATAATAAAGAGTGGGAATCTTAAGGCACCATCAACTTGCCAATTATCATTGGGCCCTTGACCCATGATAATTTATGATATTTGTTAGACCTTGATTTGTCATATAATATGTTATTGGGTATACCTTGGATACATGCTATTTGTGCAATCCCTTCAACATTACACCAGTGTATCAAGGTCTCCCATTCAGGTATGGAGGTTATTATTAATAGATATTTATATCCATAAAAACATTTCAAGCATTTGGAGGTTAAGTACCAAATCTATAACTACCGTTTTGGCTTGAATCAAGTTATTAAAAAGGATAAAGGGAAATAAATACTTGTTTATTCACCAGAGTCCAATTGCACTAACCCAAATACCCTTAATTCACTTTCCCACATGTTGACTCTTTAAATGTCTAATCATTATACAATCTTGGCTAATAGACCTAGAGAATATTTGACCCATGATATATTCCATATTTATAAGCTTCCACAGAACCCCAAGTCCTATAGAAGACCTAAATCCAAACTACCTTACATAGACTAAAAAATAAATGGTAAAGGCAAACTACATAGTCTAATACCTATCATTTTCATATTAGCCACTAGCCAAGAATAGGACCTGCTTACAAATGATGAATCTTGGTTGTATAATGATAACCTAGCTGATTGTTACCTAAATTATAAGTATCCCATTTCAAATAAAATCATGGAAAGGCATGCCTATGAAGGAAGAGGCCTTGGACTCAATCAACAGGTTCCACTTGAGCCAATTTTTGCCACTCAGTACAAAGGAACATATGGTATTATATTTAAACTACCTTGGGATGACCCCATGTACCTTATTCATGTTTTAATTCCAATGACTAGTGATGATGATGTTGACAAGAAAGTAGAGTCCAATCATATCCCTTTTGATGCCTTGGTCAATACATATTTGTTTGATACCAATACCATTTATACACTTTGACTAGTTATTCACCACAATCCACTTACTTTATATTATCCTCAACTTATAGATAGGGACCAAATAGAATTAACCATGTTATTTGATGAGTTTCAAAATGATGAGGCCTTTTGTGATTTTCTAGGCTTAAGGGACAATGTTCCATTGGGAGACCATAAATAAGGGTTCTTAATCAAGTTTGATCTTGTAGCCTATTTTGGATAATGGGTGAACACCCTTAGCCATAAAAAATTTAAAAAAACATTGAGATCTAAAATTAAAAACCTATTTGAGGTGATTTTGGATCATAGAAATAGTAAAGAGAAATACTATTCTAGTGGTGAAACCCTATTTTAGGTGACGTTAGATGGGGGTTTTCAACCTTCCTCAAACATGACTTAGGAGACCACCAATAATGAACTTGCCTATGGGTTTGAGTTTAATTTTGAAGAATAGTAGGATTTTGATTGAATCATCAAAGAGTTTCCAATATTTTTTATCACATGGCCATCACTACCATTGGTGGATTTTGATTCATCATGCCTAGAAGAACTTGAAGAGACAATCCTAATAGAGGAACCTAATGTTGCAAGCTAGTTCAAATATTTGTCAACCATTTTAGAATATAGGTCAACACTTCTAATGGAGGGTACTATATAAGTTAATATTAGGACTTCAAATGACCTAAAATGGATCAAATTAGGTGCATCTCTCACTTAAGAGGAACGTGAAGTCTTTATCACCCTATTGAGGGAGTTTGTTGATATATTTGCTTGAGATTACTCAAAAATACTAGGTTCAGACCCCACCTTGGTTGTGCACCACCTTATGTTACATCTTGATGCCAAAATTGTAAAATAAACATTACACAAGATAAATCCTTGTATTTTCATATTAATAAAGAAAGAATTATAAAAAATCTTAAAATTAGGATGTATTCGATCGATTGACTACTTAGAGTGGATCTCAAATATTGTAGTAGTCAACAAGAAGCCAAAAATGATTAGAATATGCACTAATTTTAGAGACATAAACAAGGCCTACCCCAAAGAGGATTTTCCTCTATCAAACATTGATATGATAGTTGACTCCATAATAGGTTATGAAATGCTTTCATTGATGGATGGATTTTTAGGGTATGACCAGATCTAGATTATGCCAGAAGACTAACATAAAACCACATTCACTACTTGGTGTGGAATGTTCTATCATCAAGTTATGTCATTTGGTCTCAAAAATGATAGGTCCACGTACCAAAGAGCCATGACCATCATATTTCATGATATGATGCATGATATTTTTGAATACTACATCAACAACATCCTTGGTAAATCAAATACCAGGGTAGATCATCTAGTAGCACTAAGAAGGATATTTAAAAGATTATGTGAATACAAAGTCAGACTCAATACTAATAAGTGTGTTTTTGGAGTTACTTTAGGTAAATTGATTAGATTTATTATGTCTCACTAAGGCATTAAAGTTGATCCAAACAAATTATAATCCATAACTCAGATGCTACCACCAACCAATTTGAAATAGCTCTATAATTTGTAGGGTAAGATCTAGTCTATCAAATGCTTCATATCTCAGTTAGCCAATAAGTGCCATCTTCTTACACATTTATTGAAGAAGAGTGTCATATTATATTGGGATGATGAATTCTAGAAAGATTTCTAACAATTGAAGGACTATTTATCAAATATGCCTATTATATTACCATAAATGCTAAGAAAGTCTTTCTTGCTATCTCTATTTGCCATAGATAAATCCCTAGGGGCACTTCTATATCAACATGATAATAATGGAAAGGAGCATGTTGTGTACTATCTAATATGTACACTGGTCATGTATGAGCATAATTATATGCCCATTGAAAAAGCCTATTTAGTTATGGTCTTTGTAGCTCAAAAAATATGACATTAGATGTTAAATAACAAAACCATGGTTATTTCAAAAGTAGATCCACTCAAGTATCAACTATCCAATATAAATTTACAAGGTTGCATGCCCAAATAGATCATGTTTTTAGTGAATTTAAGATAGAATATGTCAACCAAAAAGCCATCAAGGGGCAAGTTCTTACAAATCAGCGTATTGAAGCACACCTTATAGATATAGAACTACTAATATTCTAATTCCTAAAATAATCCATTATGACCATAATTGAAACACCTCTTGAGGATAAGTATTGGAATTTATATTTTTATGGATCTCATAGCACATGGATTAGGGACAGGTCTTTTTTCTATCATGCCATAAGGGGATCTAATCCCTAAATCATTTAGGATAAACTTTCTTTGTACTAATAACATGGCTGAATATGAATCACTCATTGCAAGGCTTCAATAGGTAGTATATTGGAACATATAACATATTAAGGTTTATATTTATTCTCATTTAATCATTAATTAGGTTATAGACCATTTTTAGACCAAGGATGACAAACTGGTACCATACAAGGCCATGGTTGACACTCTCAAACAATAGATTGCTAATGTATAGTTTGAACATATACCAAGGGCCAGTAACAGAATAGAAGATGCCATGGCCATCATTAGATCTTTGATTTGACATACAAACACATCAAAGGAATATTAGTTTCTTGTTAAAAATTTGCTAATGCCAGCTCATGATCCTTCAACTATCACAATGATTGATGATATTATTGGTCCCAGCTCTATATGGTATTTATACCTCTACACCTATGTTCATGACTAAATAATTCCACAAAACCTATCCCATAAATAATCCAAGGCCTTTATCCACCATTCCACATGTTATACCTTACTTGGATCAACCTTTTACCACCACATTTTTGATGGAACTCTTCTTCATTATTTAACTTCAACGAAAGCTACATTAGTGTTATGGGAAGTTCACAAAGGGGTATATGGAACCCACACAAATGGGGCCATCTTATCTAAAAATATCTTGTATATTAGGTACTATTGGCTAATGATGGAGGTAAATATAGCTACATAAGTGAAAAAGTGTGATAAATGTCAAAGGCATACCAATCTAATTCATGCCCTAGCCAAGACTCTAAAACCAAGACTTAAACCATTGTCATTTTCTACATGGGGCCTTGATGTCATTAAAAAGATAAACTGTACCTCATATGATGGATATAAACATATCCTTACCATCACTAAATACTTCACTAAGTGGTTTGAAGCTATACCCCTCACGTGAATATAAAGCAAATTTCTAAATTCATCTTTAACCATCTCATTTGATGCTATGGTATCCTTTCCAATAATATATCTAATAATGGTGGATCATTCAAAAATAAGGCGATCAAATTTCTATGTGTTTAGTACAACAATACTCAACATTTTTCTAGAGTATATTACCCTCAAGGTAATAGCCAATCTGAAGCATCTAATAAAACCATTTTTAACATCCTCAAAAAGATTATCAATGATTTTGGCCACAATTGGCACCTTCAAATTTTTTTCTCCCTTTGGGCATACCATACCAATCATTGTAATCCAATAGGAACCACTTCATATCCACTTGTTTATGGCACTAAGTCCATTCTTCTCATTGAGGTCAAGTTACCTTCTTTATGCATCTCTTTGAAGGTTGTCTTGGATGATGAAGACTATTGATTAGCTCACCTATAAGAGCTAGAGTTACTTGATACATGCATAACAACCTGCAAGCATACCAAAACTAACTTTATGGACACTATAATCTATACATAAAACATAGATAATTTGAGCTTTGTGATCTTGTTCTTAAATAAAACTAGTAGAATACCATAGCTAAGAAGAAACATAAAGGCAAGTACAAACCTAGCTGGGTAGTTCCTTTCATCATTGTTATGAACTATGGCATTAGAGTATATAGGCTTGCTATAATAGATGGGGATGAACTTGATGATCCAATTAACATTATACACCTCAAGCATTACTTCGCTTGAGTGACCTAGTATATTGTCTATGAGACCTACTTTAGTCATACCATAATACCAACATTATTATTTGTAACATATACTATTCTACCATACCTTTCCTATCAATCAAATTATTTTTACACTCCCTAACCTACCATTTGACCTTGGTGCCATTCCATTGGTTGCATGAGCAATTTCAGCATGAAGACTTAGATCAAGTTTCAATAGTTGATTCAGCATTCTAGATAAAGGCCATATTTTTCAAGTATTATGATAGTGGTTTGGTAATTACATCCTTCATTTCTTGTCCTATTTTGTACCAAGTGTTCTTGATTATAAATGCCTTTGGGAAAATCAGTGTTTCACCATCGTGCTACTAATCATAACCACCTATGGTCAAATTAGTATCATTGACTTATGCCATTATTTCCTAATTATAACTACTTATGGCCAAATTAGGAACAACATTATTTATCATGCCTTAAAGTACCACCTTACCATGTCAATGTCATTCTATGTCATTGACCAACCTTTCCTTTTTTGTTTTAATTGGCCCTTACCTAGTCATATTCCTCCATTGTAAGGTGGAACTACAATGATTTAAGGTCCCATCCTAGGACTATTTAGGTAGTGCTTGATTCATGTTGAGGTTACCTCAGTCACCCTTTGCCATTCTCTCACCATTTTTATGAGCAAACTAAGCCATGTTATAGCCATTTTGTGAGTAACCTAAGCCATACTCTCACCATTTTACAAGTAACCTAAGCCATGCTCTCGTCATTTTGCAAGTAACCTAATCTAAGTTTTGACCATTTTATGAGTAATTTAAGTGTGAATGATCTCACCAATTTATGATCTTCAACCATATAGTATCTCATCATTCTCAATTGAGTTGAGATACATATAAAATTCCAAAAACATTTGAAAATTGATCTATAAAATCCTAAACATTGATCAATTATTTTGCCTTAAGGATTTTGAGATCCCTAGCTACTTCACAAGTAACCACTTGTCATTTAGTTTCCCCATCCTTACTGGCCTTACATCCTATTCTCTCACCATTTTGTTAGTCTATTCCATCTTCTTCTATAACATACATCATTTTTTATTTCTCATCCTTTTTTTCTATCCCATTTCTTGGGAAAACTACATTTGGCCTAAAGTTTTTATTGGATATTACATCTATGGAACTATGTAGGCCGCATCCACTTGCCTAGTTCATCTAGAGATAACTCATCTACCCATTCCTTTTCTTCTCTTCCCCCATTCTTGTTTATTTCATTGTCTCTTATTGTCTAAGGGTAATGTTCATCAGCTTGTTTATGTCATGTTGTTTGTACTAACATTATGATTAACCATTATTTGTTTTTTGTTTTTCTCTTTGTTCTTATTTCTTTCTTTTCTTGGTGTTTTGTTTGTTTGTTTGTTTGCCTATTTTTTTGATTTATTTTTATGCCTTGATTCAGTCTATGTGTAATTATTATGTGATTCTTTGCACATTATTATTGAATCCATCCATATTCATATGTTAACATTGTCATCATGGTTTTATCATTGGTAAATTATTTTCACTTGATTACTGGATCGTGTGTCAGTCCTTATACATATTTTGGCCAAGTTATCATGGTGTTCTATTAAGATGCCTACCATCATGTGCTACAATAAAAATTAACTCTAAGAGTCTACATGGTAATGAGGCAATGGTATCTCCTTGGCACTAGCACCATTCCTATTCTAATCTAAATCATATCCTATATGGAGTAATTAGACAATTAAATAATTTTCCTCCTTGCTAGTTCACATGTGCATCTCCCTACTCACAGGTTGTCCAAATTCATCTTTCTCCTCTATACTAATTTTCCATCATATTTCATATCATGTTTGCCACTATCAGGGTACAATGCTTATAACTACCTCTAGGCAAATAATTGTATACCATCCCACTTGCATTACCAATGATTCTAACCACCTTTAGGTAAATCATTGTTTTTCCATATATTTTAAGGTTAATGATTATAACCACATTTGAGTAAATCATTGTGTTTCTATCTATTTGATGGTTAATGATTATAACTACCTTTGGGAAAATCATTATCTTTCTTCTACCCAATTGGAGCATGTTTTCATTATAATAATGCTTATAACTTCCTTTAAACAAACTATTATCTCTATTTTCCCAATTGGGGCATCTTTTTATCCTACCAATGATTCTAACCACCTATGGGAAAATCATTATTTTCCATTTGATGATTATAACCACCTATGGGTAAATCATTATCTTGTTATCCTAAGCCTTTTTCAATGATTATAACTACCTTTATTCAAATCATTACCTTTTTTGTCCCACCTTTGCTGATGATTATAACTACCTATGGGTAAATCATCATGTTTGTCTACCCAACTAGGTCAACTCAATATGCCACTAATTATAACCACCTAAGGGGAAATCATTCTTTTCCACACCATCATTTTATCTTTATGGTCTCATCATTTCCTCCTTTCGAGGGACTGATCTCTAACCCTTTTGTTGATCACTCCCTTGAGGGGGCACCTATAGTTCATCCATTACCATTGAATTCATAGGCATACAAAACCTTTTAAATCTTTGATAATACATTACTATACCCATATCTTGTAACACCTTCCCAAATAGGGGCAAACTATAGACACCTAAACCTAGCCACTACTAGCTTTCGATCAAAATTCAGACTGATTCCTACCAACCATTGCAAATTAATCCTAAGAATAATTGAATGTCCAAAATTTTCTTGTGCATCATTTATCAAATCTCAGAATCATGTTGAGACATATCTAATTATGGTATCCTATTGTATTTAATAATAACCTCTCACTAATTCATCCCTAATCATCTTGTGGCATCACAACATTTAATTTGGCCTATAGACCTATTAAGTGGGGTACATGAACAAAAATCAAATCTTTAAAGAACTAAATGGCTAATCAAAATTAATTAAAAAGCTAAACCAAATTAAATGCCTAGTTTAATTATCCATGTGAAATTAATGAATAAATGAAAAAGGAAATTCAAAAATATGAAATATCCTATCTTTCATGATTACCTTTACAAATTGTCAAGCCTTTGGAAAATATCTCATTTTAGAGACCCATGTCTATTCATTACAAATAATGAGTAATTGAAACCTTTTAACTCTACTGGGGTTATTATTGACTCACTTAGGTTAGGTTTGGACCCATTCCAAGCCTTAACTCCACCTTGACTCACCTTGGGTTGGGGTTAGATCCATTTACTATAAATACAAGCCATTACCTATTAAGAAAAAATCTTGGATATTGTAGAGTTATAATGTAGGTTTTATTGCATGAGATTCATATCAATAATGTTATAATTCTAAAATATTGAGACAAGCCACACCAAGCCAACATAAGCCACAATGGTGACAAGGAGAGAAGGAGCTACATAAACTCCATTGCCAAAGACTCTTTGAGAACAAACTGAGCAAGCCACTCAATAATGCATTTGGAGCTCTAAGGGAAGGTAAGAGATTGTGTCTTTTTCATTTTAGTTATGATTTTCATTTGGTTTTGTTCACTAATCTCACCCCTAAGATATAGTCTTATAAGTGTTAGTTTTAGCGTGTTTTTATTAAGTTTTCTTTACTTGTTATAACACTCTACTAACCTCCCTTCTTGGATTCCTATGATCACATATACAAGACAAGCCTAAGGATTGATTTGAGTGATGAAATATTTAAATCTGGAGATAATTTTTTGAACCAAGATCACCAAACTCAATTTCTATTTGGCATGCTCACATCTTACCATGTCTCCTTTTTCTCCCTAGTTTGGCTTATCTAGACCACTAAATCCAAAATGAGTTAAAACATTATATTCAGCACAATATTTTTTTGTGTGTAGAAAACCCTAGGTATTTTTCCTTAAGGTTTCATGTTTCTTTCTTAGGGTTTCAATTTTAAGTCTGATTTTTATTTCCCTTGTCTTATGTGTGAAAATCTAAAGTTTTTCTCCTTTTCCCTAGGGTTTCATGCTTATTCTTATATTAAGGCTTCCTCTATTAGGGTTATGGCTTGATCAGTTGATAGATGATTTAAAATGAATTTATTTTTGAAATTATTAGAGGTTTTTATTAGTTGTGTTGATTAGATCAAAAACCTCTTTTTCCTCTAAAAATATGTAAAAATTTTCTAGAATTATGAGTTTTCTATTTTTATTAAATTTTGTCTAGAGGGTAAAGGACATGTCTATTTTTTTTTTAAATAGGTTTTGTTTGACTATTTATATTTATCAAAAAACTAATTTTATTTTCAAAAATTCCTCATGGTTTTCTTGTGATGGTTGGTTCTTTATTTAAGTATTATGTGATGGCTATAATGGATATACATAATTTATATTTTTTGATCCAATTTATGATCATCATAATTACATGTTGATTTCCTAAAATATGCATATATTTCACAATCATGTAATTAAATGTATTAAAATCTATGTGCAATAAAATAAAGTTTGATATTAATAATGATGAATTCTTAGTTCTCCTTAGTATATATATTATATGAATGTGGAATCAAAAATGCTCCCATGTATGACTTCTTTCACTCCTCCTCAATATAGTGATAGCTACATGCCTCCAATATTATTTTCCCAAGGCTTAAATTGGATAATTATTTCCATGTTATCACAATCCCAAGTGATAGGGTGTCTCCTCCAATAGATTGTTCTATACATATCAAATTTGAGAGGCTTGGGGTTCGTGTTTGTAAGGCTCCATTTTCCCCCACATATGAATAGTATTGTGCCTAATATTACCATCCATGATGAGACTATTTTATGGGAAAATCCATAGATTTATTATATAAATAAATACAAACTTTATCTATACTAGTTAAATTACTTGAAGATAAGATTACACATGTCAGAAATCATGGGAATACTAATATAAATTTTGTATATGGTTCTCCATCCAAAACTTATATGCCTAAAAATATTTCATACCAATTATGGGTTAATAATAAATAATTATCTAAATCTAATTAATAAGTTTTCATAAACTTAGTATAAATCCAAGTTAAACTCTAATAAATATGATTTGAAATAAATTGATCATGCTACATCCTCTGCATCCTATGAAGAGATATAAATACTATCATGTTTATCATAGAGTTCATGGGAATCACATGAATAATGTTTAGGATTTAAAATAAGAATAATATATATTATTGATAGTGATGACCTTTCATTGGATAGATTTGTTAAGCACCACCAGACTCAAACATACCTTCTATAGTTGAACAACCTATTGCAATTATGGTTCCATCTCCTAAAGTTGAGTTATCAAACATAAAGAAATTAAAACAAAAAAAGAGTTACATAAGGAAGAGTTGCATAAATTAAATTTATCAAAATATGATTTACACAAAGAAGTATTTACTAAGAAAATTATGTCTAAAAAATAAAGTGTACCTAGGAAAGAGGTGTTTAAAAAGGAAGTTAGAAAAAAAAATGTACATAAAAATATTAATGTTAGAAGCATTGTTTCTAAGGGGGAAACTACAAAGCCTCCCTTATTTATTGATCCTTTGATTATTATCCCTCAAATTTATGGTTATTATTATTTTTTCCCTTTGCCTCTAAATTCATGTACCAAAATCCCATCTATATGTCACACATATTGTTTGCCATTAACTTTTGTAGATAATTTTCCTTACTATAAATCTAGAAATTCATAAAGTGACTAATCTTGATATCCACACTTCCCATTGCTTCATCCCTTAATGTATCTTATAATACTTCATGTTATTTAGTAAATTTATTCATTTATAATTCCTATTATAATGTAAACAACAAGCCACCCAAAATACATTGTGCATGTTGTAGTGGGTGTAGATCACATAAAATCTTAGAGATTAAGGTCTTAAACCTTACATCATAATTTTGGATTTTCTTCAAGACATGTTACTTTGTCTCCTTAACCATATATATTCTCTTTTTATCAAAGTCTAGAATAACAAACTATTTAAGGAATTATTTTGTGATAAAATTATAGTGAACCACTCCTTGGTGCGGGTCATACTTCCTTTATCGAGTGTGCACAAAATTGAGTAAATTAGTGTAAAATTCAATTGCATTTACATCTAGTGTAGTCATTCCATTTTCCTACCAAATAATCTCACACTTATGTACATGTTTTGCAACATTCTCCACTTCTATATACTTTGATAACTTCATATACATATTTTAAAATATTTTTTTATGGAACTAGCCTCTGATATTATTGTGCACTAATCCCTCTTGAGTTACTTGGTCCTCTTGAAACACTTATATCTCCAGTATCAATACTTGGTGGTAGATCCATTTATCCCTCTCTTAGACATAGTTATGCAGCTATTAAACTTTTGTTTGTATTTATTCCTATAAGGATGGTTTTTAAACTAAATTGCATTATAGGATTACCACCTTCACCTACTCTTTTTGGCATCTCAAACATCATTGTTTTGGTTTACTAATTGTATATTTATTCTTTCATTCTAATGGATTGATTGGTTCGTAAGACACCATTTTATTTAAAGTATACTATTGACCTACTCTCCTTTTGATCACTCTAGTTTTTGACACATTTAATTCATTTAAATTAGTATCATGATTTATTGAAGTGTGCGTGTGTAAAAATTTAGATAGGGTGAAGATTAACATGTCTCTTCCTTATGCATAAACCTCCACTTATCTCCAATGGGTCCAAATTATTCCCTTTAGATAATTATGTTTCCAAGAACATGGTTGTGTATCCCTTATTATTTTTTAAGTGTGTATCATCCACAAATTATTTAGTCACGTGCCCTTCCCATTCCTTGTGGTCTATGTGGCATCCTCATGACTTAAATTATTATCCTCTTTGGGTCTTTGTTATGTATCAATATCTATCTTCCATCACTATATTTTTGCCTCCTAATATCCTTTTCATCATGATATTCATCTAGTTAGAGTTATTTGTGCTTCCATCCTCAATGGTTTAATGTACTTATTTTCTTCCTTCTTCCTCTATCTTCTTCTTGGCCTATGCATGAGAGGTATTTAGCTCTCCATATTAGAAAATTAAATATCCTAATATAAAATTATTTTATTAATTAAATTATAATTATTAGATATGAATAATATGTGAGTCTCATGTAAGAACTATTATTCTGCCTCCTCAGTGTAGGTATAATTTGATACTAAAATTATAATAAATAACTCCAAAAAACTCCATTCCACTAAACATCACTGTGAGAGTCTAGAACTCATCTATCTTCTTTAGATTTTGAATTTTTTCTTTCATCTATGCATACCTTTGACTAATATTATTATTGTGGTCCACTACATATATGACCATCCATGCATGCAAGTATTTTATAAATTTTGTAAATAATATCCCATATGAAGAGTTGTAGATATAATTTTATAAACACTTTTTTTGGGTTTATGTCTCCTCAACCAGGACAACTCTTTGAAAAATAAAAATATTTATCCTCAAATCACCATTATGCATATCATAGTGAGATCCTTTTTAACATTTCTACCTAAAATATACATAATATAGTTAAGCAAGGTCCTAGTGGTGAAACTAAAATATTGGGGTTAATAATATGCTCTTCCTAAGTCTTCCTACACCATTAAAAATGATTAAAAAAACACCTTATAACTAAATTAGAGAGAGAGAGAGAGAGAGAGAGAGAGAGAGAGAGAGAGAGAGAGAGAGAGAGAGAGAGAGAGAGAATATTGATTCCTTGTTAGTTTAGTTAAGGATATTCCTTCACTTTAGTAAATAATAAAGCATATCTCAAGAACATAACTCATAAAAATAAGAAAATGTATATCTAAATTTTCTAATCCACAAAGAAAAATGCATACATGTATCAATATTTAATAACATAAAAAATCATTAATATTATATTATATTAATAAAAAAGGAAACCATACACCAAGAACCATAGTGTTCATGGCTTCCACAACCTATAAAATATGATAGATACTTAAGGTGAGAGTCTAATAAATATGTATTAATAATCAACCAACCCTTATTATAATGAAAAGGGGGTATATATATAATTTTCCCACTATCATGCTCTACAAGTAACCTCCAAAAACCATAAAATAGATTCGATTATTAGTCTAAGAATATGAAAATTATAATGACATATATGCCTGCTATAAGATCCATGTTTTTTGGGTGCCTTCCTTTCTCTCAAGATTCTCACCCTAATTCATTGATCTATAACCATTAGATTAAAAATTATTCCTTTGTGCATGTCTAACACTTATTATTAAAGCCTTCCTCCCTCATGTATATTCTTCTTTTTTGTTTCATAATTTAAACAAAATCTAGATGCTTCCCTATTTATTCCCTTACATAGTTATACTTACACATGAATTTTCATAGCCAAAATGTGCAAGTCAATTTCCTCACACCTTTGCACGTAATTATATTTGGCATGATTATTCTTAGCCAAAAATTAAGGTCAAAAAATATCAATCAAGTCTCAATAGTATATATTAAATTAACACAATAAGAAATTATCCATGTGCACAAGACCACCTCTTTATCAATGTTAGTAATTATTCCATAATGTTATTACATTTTTCTCTATATTTGACTCCCAAACAAGTTATAAGAACAATGAAAGAGAGGTAGAATTTGATTTGGATCCTCAATGGTGCATCCCCATATAATCCTTAAATTCTTCTTGTATCACATCATTCTAATTATAAGTAGGAACAATCTAATGTGTTAGATCAATAATATCTTATATGATGTGATTAAAATGTAACTCCCTCCCCTCTAAAGCCTCAAATGATGCAATATATTTAGAAACAACGTCATCATCCTATAAAGGAATATAATAAATCATTTTTGAATATCCTATAAGACTATATATTTGTATCACCCATGTGTTTGCATCTATAACCCAAGAAGAAGAAGAATTTAACTTTCATACATTATCAATTGAATTAGTGGTAAAAATCTTAATATGCAATATAGCATCACCAAACCCTATAATATTGTAATACTTTGACTCCTTATTAATTAAAACATATGAAACCACCTAAAATGTTGTTGATATATTTCATAAAACCAAAAATCAATCTATAACTCAACTTTCATGGATTGTTGAGATAGTTAATGAAATAATTAAAAAATCATGCTCAAATATAATATTTGGTAGGCATATCTAATCATGTAATACTCAAACATAAAATTATCACTAGGTCAACAATAGGAAGTGTTGAACCATATGATAAATTAATCCTCTAATCATTTATATTTTGAAATGATTATAACTATAAACTATCATCCTTGGCCATGTGATGAATATATCCATAATTCATTATAAACCCAAACCTTGAATGGTTCATATGAAATGAATATGTATTATCATAACCACTCAAATTTATTTGTAAATATTTAAGATTCTTGTTTTCCCTCTTGAGGCCCTATATATTTTTCTAGTATGAATTCTCTAGTTACCCTTATTTGCTATAGTAATTAGAATACTTGATCTTATTCTTCTTGCATTTGTATACTTTATTGTGATATCTCTTATGAGAACCACATTTTTTCTCTTATTCATTTTGATCTTAGCATACCTTATAAATTTGTTTCCCATTTGTTTAGTATTGTGTTTTTTCCTTGAAAAAATGGTGCCCACTTTTAAGAACATTTCCTATTCATCAATTAATTGTGAGAAAATACTTTCAAAACATATGTTCTTTCCCATTTCTTACATCACATTTTTTAAATAATAATGTGTATGCATGCACACATCATATGGAGGCTATTAGTTATCCAAGATAATCTCAATAATCTCACCATAATTTTTCTTATACTCCTTGCCATAGTACTTTAAGTGAAACAAAGATATTTCACATGAGTTAGGTAATCCTCGATCCTTATTTATGATAATATATCAATTTTTTATGTGTTTTTATTCAAAAAATTTACCCTAAATTAATCAAATTGGCATAATTTTTTCATCAAGTCATCAAAATATTTTTTGGTTTATTTGAACCCTTGATGTGAAAGTGAAGATCAAGCATAATATGGATCATAATTAAACTAATATCATAATCTTAAATATTAAAATATGCATTCTTATCCTCAACTAAATGATATTTCCATTTCCCTAAAAATATCCTCCATAAAACCCTAGTCCTCAAATTGATATTAAAGGATGAATCCCACATATGAAAGTTGTTCTTTGTCATAATAATAACACGTACAATATCCTCCATCTTTAGTTATTATAAGGCCATTCAATAAATATGTATAACCTAGAAATAATAATAACTCTAAACATGATTTATAGTAGTTTAAACCTCAGGATTTAACAAATTTTGTATGCAAAAGGTTGTGTTTGATTGAATTTTAAGTCAAATTAACCTAAAGAATCAAATATTTTTAATTAAAAAATGCACAAAAAAATTGATTTGAATTTTGGTAAAAAATCACTTGGATGTTCTAATTTTCACTCTAAGAGCTAATGACTATGTAATGAACTCTTCACTATCTATGTACTTAATACTATGCACTGATGACATGTGTCCACCTTTGGTTTATTAGAAAAATAATTTATTAAAATTACATAAAAATATCCTCCAATGATACTCAAACATGTGTCAATCAACTCAACCTAGTTTTCAATATTTTTTTAAATTTTTAAATTTATAGGGTTTTATACACCTATACATAATTGTATAGAACTAATCATAATTTACCACATCACACCTCTTAATTGTGAATCCAAATAATTTCCAACTGAATTTTCCACACCAACTACTAGTATTAAAAAAATAATCATATCACTCATAAATATTAATGATTAGGTTGTAATAAAACAATAACAAATAACAAATGGTAATGGGTTGAAATTTCAACCCCCTTGACCTCCAACAATATGGGTGATTTGTGTTGATAATGATAATCATGTAATCTATGCCTGCATGTTTAATATACAATGGGATTTTTTCATTTTTTTCCATCCATGCCAAAATCCTTTACCTCAAAACTCTGAGTCACACACACTAAGAACTAAGTATCCTACCACTCCTACTCCTCTCTAATCCCTTATACTGAAGCATTTGGTCAATAATGAGACACCAAGTACTTTTGTTTAGTAATCCAATGAGACCACATGTAAGTACTTTTGTTCATTAATTTAATGGATATGCATTTTTGATGCACCTATCACTCCTAAAAGGAGGTAAATCAAAATATATTTTCTCCCCAAAATCTTTATCTACCTAGTCTAGGCCAACTAATCTTCACTCAGTGGATCATTGTGACCATTCCAATTCAAGTGGCCTTTTATAGTTCTAAAAAATATTTAAAAATTCACTTTAATGGTTTATGGTACTTGAAAAATATAAAATGTTGATGCTAATTTGTCATTTAATTTGGGTGATTTTTGTGTGGTGTGCATGACAACGTAGTGTGCATTCATGGTGAGTTTACCCACAATGTTAAAATCAACATATTTAGGGTTTGTTTAGTGCTTTGTGCAGCTGATTTGGGAAGTAAATCCATCCATTAATTCCATTAATTAAATTTAGAAATGAAATAATGATAATACAATGATTTGTAATCATAAATATAATAGTAGATACTTATTTCAGAAAAAACACTAAGCTAATCAACTAGATAAAAAGGCAAAAAAGAAAGAGGGGAAAGATAAAAATCCTAGGAAGACGTAGCCAAATCCACAATCATTTGATCACTTGTAACCAACAAAAAATCCCTCATCTATCCAAAATTCACATAACGACAACATGAATCAGTGTTAGATTCTAAGGATCAAAGAGATAGAAGATAAAATAGGAGACCACCACCATATTTACATGCACAAGTGAATGCCAAATAAACTTCAATAACTCATATATTAAATAAAATGTTTTCTTGATATAAAAATAGAATGAAAGTGATCCTTTGAGTATGAATGTTAACAATATATCCCCATGAAAAACAAGAGAGGGACAAAAAATAAAAGGAAAAATGTAGAATTAAATTGACTGGTTCAATGTCCCTTTGATAGGAAAAGAGCTAGCCCATTTTACATGGAAATCAGTTAATTTATAGATATTGGGGCCTTTGATGGAGAGCAATTTCCCTTATAAATTCCTAACTACCATCATAAATGATCCCAAATACATTTTACATTTAATTTTTGCCACTTTTATTATTCATTTTGCTTATAAAAGACCAAAAATTACATTAAAATTTGACAATTAAAAATGTGAACAATATATTAGTTACAAAATATTTAACAACTTTTAGCATAATCAAAATTAGTAAAAACTACTAGTACCGGGATGATCATAATTGAGTCACAATCTTAGAACATCAAATGAATTTGAATTTGGATGCCATATGCCCAAGATATTACTAAAAAACCAAATTTGTCTCCAAAAGGGGCTAGATAGTTCTAGTCATGCCTTTTAAGCTTGGAAGATTCTATTTGTGCATTATTATTCATCTGCTATCTAATCAGACATCCCATGTTTGGATAACATTAAAAAAATCTCTTTTGGCCCTATATAGACATAATCACACATATAAATCCAAAATAGCACCAAGTGATTTAGGAGGGCTTTATATTGACTTGAGCTAGAGTTGGAGGTTAGAATGGGTGATTTTAGGTTGGAGATGGGTCAAGGTGAGTTGGGATTTAGCCAAGGCTCATGTAGCATAGGAATAAGTTCTCATGGTGATCTCAAGGGGAGAGATCAGTAGGGGTCTCTATGAACTCAAGTTGTAGGTAAGCTCAAAGCTTAGGGTGAGTAGGGTTTGAAGGGCTAAAATGCCTAATTAGAATAGGAAGGGCTCATGGTGGATCCAAATCCCATGAGATACTCAATTAATTGAATATCCCAAAGGATTGAATGTGATGTTGTATCTTTTAGGGATATTCCCTAATTTACACCATGCTTCATTAGGGGGTAGGCCCTACATTAACTTGCGTGCCTCAAATGTCCTAGTCTCAACCTAATCAGGCTCTCCCTTTTACCTAAGACCATGAGTTATTATTATTGGCAAGCCCTTTGAATTTGGGCTTTGAGTGGAATGAAACACATTTTAATAGGGGTTTCTACCATCAAAATCCCAAAGTCTTGGTCAAGTTTTGAGAAGGAATTAGAGGGGAAAAAACCCTGCATAACACTATAGTATGCAATCAAGGATGTAAGGGCTAAAGTCCCACTTAGCAAAAAAAAGGTTGGGGGTCCTTAACTTAGTCAGGGATTTTCCCTGACCAACATTGAATGAAAGCATTAGGGGCATCTCATAACCTAGTCGAGAGTCAAACCCCTGTTGTTAGTGAAGGTGGAGGTAAATCCAAGAACAAACACACCTGTTCTAATTCCACCTGTTAGGATCTTGCTCCTCAGAAGGAGCACAGTATGATTACCAAATATAAGCAATTGAATATGCGGAAATAACCAGAAACACAAGTAACTAGAATTCACCAATAGCACAGAATATGAGAGACAATACACTATCTTGTATTAACACTATACAGAAAAGAATACAACAAAGAGCCGCCACACTCTTTCACCTTACAAAGGTTCACCACACCTCAAGTGTACAGTAATTCTTCTCACACACACTCTCCTACACAAAAAAATGGTCCCAACAACCAACTCACACATAGAATTGGTGTTCACCTCACCAACCAGTCAGTAATAACCCTGCCGATACACCAAGCACTCTATAGCACTTCAAGCTGATCTCTCATGAACCTACAACCTGCAATTCAAAGACCAAACTTACATGTAGATCCCCAATGAGCTTGCAACAACCTGCAACTCATAGATCTTACAACTAGAAGGAACTCTTCCTTTCTATCTCATCTATATTAACAATACATGCCAATGGGTCTATAAATAGATCCCTAACTCAAACACTAACTTAGACTCTTAATTTAGACAATTATCTTCACAGCCCAAGACTCTAACTGGTCTCAACATGTAAACTCTTCGTTCACTTAACTAACTGTCTGTGAAACAAGCAGTTCTGGAACACACAGGCGACCGACGTCGGTCCCTGCTTGTCTGGTTCTACCGATGTCAGCCGACTTCCTACCGTCGCCGGTGGCCTTCTACAATGGTCTCTGCCGACGTCGGTCCTGCTGCCGACACCGGTTCTCCTAGATCTCAGCAACCATTGTTCCTTCAGTTTGCAAAGGGTTGAAGTTTTTAGCTCCACAACCTAACAATCTCCCACTTGGAGATAAACAGCTACAACCTGTACCTGTACCTATACACCATCTAGTTTGTTCCCTTGGCTATGTATCCATCTTCAAAATCACCCTTGAAGACCAACCACCACAAAATATGTGGTGTAAAACCTGTCATCCAAATCACCTGCCACATCCACATCTACAACCATGTAGAAATTAACCTGAACCTGCATAGCATGTGCACCTGCTACTAGTCCCTGTAAGAATCCACTGAAGTGCCCTCCAATGGTTCTCTCCCAGATTGGCTCCTAACTTGTGACAACTCCCACTGTATGGGAAAACTCAGGTTTAGTACATACCATGCACTCAACCTCATT
Organism: Torreya grandis; assembly: GCA_037957365.1. NCBI lineage: Eukaryota > Viridiplantae > Streptophyta > Pinopsida > Cupressales > Taxaceae > Torreya > Torreya grandis. The sequence goes on from JARHVA010001057.1 coordinate 1,515,039, forward strand.
ATGTGAATCAAGACACCTGTTCATAGAACTGTCCAACCATCGGTGTGCTAACCGGTCACACACAATAATCCTGAAACAAAGTCAACACATGACTTTCCATGTCTTTAAAACACACTCATGCCAAAGAATCTTGCTGCTCCTAGATTCTCCATGACATCCACCTGAACTAGCTTTACCTTTAGTTCAGCAATACCTATATATGTAACCCTGCAACAAGCACATCATACAGAAATAGGATAGTGTAGCTAATACTATCCAACCTGGTAAAGAGAAACACAATGATCAAACCTCCATTGCCCTACAGCTAATACAAGATCAAATACCCTGATCTTCCATCTCATGTATCCATTTCTACTCTTCTTCATCCTGAACATCCATTCGTTTCTCAGTACTTACTTCCAGCTGGCAACACTACCCAAAACACCTGTTTGGTTCTCCTCCAAGGAATCACATCCTCATTCATGCCTAGCTCCCACTGTTTCCTGGATCTACCTGTTCTGCTTCTTCAATAACTTCCTGGTCCTATGCCATAAGTGAGCAACAAGTAGTGTAAAGAAGGGAAATGATGAATTTAAGAACTTACTTACACCTTCAGTCCTCCATATGGGTGCTTGAGACTCCATGACAGCGTGCTATCCACCCAAAATTCATCTCAGTGACCGATGCCGGTCACATCTCAGTCTACAGCCGACCGATGTCGGTTCCCTACGACTGCCTCCCTGCCGACGTCAGTTTCCCCTGGCCGACGCTGGTCTCTCTCTGCCCCGAGTCACCAACGTCGGGCTGCACATAGCCAATGTCGGTCCCTGTCTGGATGCCGACGCTGGTTTTCCTGTCGACGTCGGTCTCTATTTTTTTCTTGTGAGACCTGACTTTTTCCTGCGAGCTCCTTTTGGATCAAACCCTTGTCCAAATCACCCTTGCTCTGCTCAGAATTCCTCTGCACCTTGTGCTGAACTCTGTCTGTCACTTTCTCCTTGAAAACCAAGGCTTTCCTGTTCTTGTCACTAACATTGGATTCCTCGAGAAACCTCACCTTCTTCTTCTGCATACAAAAACCACGATCCATGCCTTCCAAATCTGAAAGCATACTCTTTGACTCAAGAACCAACATCTCTTTCTTATCTATGTGACCAAGCCTATTAAGCCACATCTTCAAATCTACAACTGAAGTAGATAACCCATAAGAAGAATCCGTAAAACAAGTAGATAGATAAAGCGTACCTACTTTCTTACCTCTAGCTACAACAAGTGTACCCTTGGTAACCTTCCAAGAGTCAGCTGTGAGAGTTACTGTGCAACCCTCTTCACCCAAACTTCTAACAGAAATTAGATTTCACTTCAGAACTAGGACATGCATGACCTCCTTTAACACCCATGTGTCACCTGTCTGCAATTTCAGCTTCACTTTGCCTTTGCCAACAATCTGACAAGGCTTACCATCCCCTACACAAATTTCTCCAAAGTCTCCCTGGACATACTCATGAAAAAATTCCCTATGTGGGGATGCATGAAAAGAGGCACCAGAATCTAATACCCAAGATTCTACTTTATCCAAAGAACATACCAGAGCATCCTGTGTAACGTAACCCGCAACATCTGCTTCTTCTTCATGTTCTTCATGCTGATCTGTACCCGATCTGCAATCTCTCTTTAAGTGCCCTTGCTTTCCACATTTCCAGCAGGTTATTCTGCCATACCTGGACTTGGATCTCTTGCCCATCTTCGACCTTGATCTCCCACGCTCTATCTTCTCTCTTGGCCTTCCTCTTCCTTCAACACTCAAAGCATCTCCAGATGATTCCCCTGTGCTTTTCCTACATATCTCTTCGTTCAAGATCACACTCACAACATCATCCACATTTAAGACTTTTGAAGGAGACACAGTATTAGAAAATGCCATTACCAAACCTTCCCAACTTTCAGGTAATGAACACAAGATTAAGAGAGCTCTAATTTCATCATCAAATACAATATTGATAGAACTTAACTGGTCTACCAAACCATGGAAATCACTAATATGGATATGAACAGATCCACCTTCCAACATTTGCAAATTAAATAAACACTTCATAAGAAATACCTTATTCGAAGCTGAGGGTTTTTCATACAAATTTGCCAAAGATTTCATCAACTCCACCGTTGTCTTACACTGTGATAAGCTGGAAATCACAGATGATTCAAGACTCAATCTAACAGATCCCAGAGCCTTTCGATCAAGAACCTCCCATTCTTCATCTTTCATATCCAAGGGTTTGCTAGCTACCCCACCCAACGATAAGTACAAATCTTTCTGATACAGATAGTCCTCAATTTGCATCCTCCATAATTGGTAGTTCTTGCCATTAAACTTTTCCATTCGTAGTTGACTGTTTTCTGCCATTGCTCAACTCCCACTCAAATAGAAACCCTGTGAGTAACCTGTAATCAAAACACACTACCCAGATCTACACCAATATGTTAGTATCCCAACCAAAAGCTCTGATACCAGTTGTTAGTGAAGGTGGAGGTAAATCCAAGAACAAACACACCTGTTCTAATTCCACCTATTAGGATCTTGCTCCTCAGAAGGAGCACAGTATGATTACCAAATATAAGCAATTGAATATGCAGAAATAACCAGAAACACAAGTAACTAGAATTCACCAATAGCACAGAATATGAGAGACAATACACTATCTTGTATTAACACTATACAGAAAAGAATACAATAAAGAGCCGCCACACTCTTTCACCTTACAAAGGTTCGCCACACCTCAAAGTGTACAGTAATTCTTCTCACACACACTCTCTTACACAAAAAAATGGTCCCAACAACCAACTCACACACAAAATTGGTGTTCACCTCACCAACCAGTCAGTAATAACCCTGTCGATACACCAAGCACTCTATAGCACTTCAAGCTGATCTCTCATGAACCTACAACCTGCAATTCAAAGACCAAACTTACATGTAGATCCCCAATGAGCTTACAACAACCTGCAACTCACAGATCTTACAACTAGAAGGAACTCTTCCTTTCTATCTCATCTATATTAACAATACATGCCAATGGGTCTATAAATAGATCCCTAACTCAAACACTAACTTAGACTCTTAATTTAGATAATTATCTTCGCAGCCCAAGACTCTAACTGGTCTCAACATGCAAACTCTTCATTCACTTAACTAACTATCTATGAAACGAGTAGTTCTAGAACACACAGGCGACTGACGTCGGTCCCTGCTTGTCTGGTTCTGTCGACGTCGGTCGACTTCCTGCCGTCACCGGTGGCCTTCTGTACTGGTCTCTGTCGACGTCGGTCCTGCTGCTGACGTCGGTTCTCTTGGATCTCAGCAACCATTGTTCCTTTAGTTTGCAAAGGGTTGAAGCTTTTAGCTCCACAACCTAACAACCCCTAGCTAAAACCATTTTATAAAATAGAGGATGGGGTGGGGAGGCCTAGACCTAATCGAGACTCCCATTTTGATCAATACAAATGAATGTTGAAACCCTAATGAATAAGTGAAAGACATAATTGATATTTTAAGCCTGACTAATAAAGTAAACCATTCAACTCTAAAACATAGGCCTAATAAGAGTTTATTCTCTAATTAGAAAAGGAAAGGTAAACAACCCCCCTCCCAAACTTATTTGGTGTTAGGATCCTCTGTGAGTACAATTGATTACCTTTTAAATATAAGCAACTAAACATGGAATTGAACTAGAAGTAATAAGTAACTATAAATAGCAAATAATAGGAGATACAAGAGACAACCAATCTTGCATTAAACTCTTCCAGAATACAATGAAGAAATCACACTCTTCCCACACCTCTTGGGTGTACAATATTTCTCTCAAGAGTTCTCTCTCTCTCAATTACAACCAACTCAATAACTGAGTTGTTATTCCTTAGCTTCAGCTGATCTCATTGATCTTGCACCTTGTAGATCTAATTGACCTTGCTTACTTGCTTACTTGGATAATTACAATACATGCCCCCATGGGTCTCTTAAATAGGATCCAAGGCATACAATAATTAGACTTCCCAATTACAATAATTAGAAACACAGACTCAAGACTAAAATTAGTCTTTACATGTAAACACTCTGTCCATCCTAAAATTAGAACAAATCTAATTTTGGAAATGCATGCAAACACACATGCACACATAGGTGACTGACGTCGGTTGCTATTAGTCTGCATATGACTGATGTCGATCGATCCCTGATCGATGTCAGTTAGATCTGATCCACACTTGACCGATGTCAGTGATACTGATGATGTCGGTGACAATGTTAGTCTAGCAACCTTTGCATGAACTCAATAGTGAAGCTTTTAGCTCCACAACTTAACAATCTCCCACTTGGAGATAAATAGCTACACCTGTACCTATACAGCAACATCCTTTGTCTTGTTTCTCTAGTTTGTTTCTCCCTCTTCAAGTTCAATCTTGAAGACCAACAAAAGTTGAATGAAGATTCAACTTCTCCTTTGTTACCAGCTTTGTTAACATATTTGCAGGGTTCTTATCTGTATGGATCTTTTCCAGCTTCAACTGTCCATCCTCCAATATCTGTTGAATGAAGTGGTACCTAAGCTATATATGTTTGATTCTTGAATGAAAGGCTGAATTCTTTGCCAAATGAATTGCACTTTGACTATCACTGTACAATCTGCAACTCTTCTGCTCCTTTCCCAACTCTTCCATGAACCATGTCATCCATATCATTTCCTTGCTAGCCTCTATGACTACAATGTATTATGCCTCTGTAGTAGACAAGGCAACAACCTTCTGCAACTTTAAAATCCAGCTAACTGTCGTTCCACCAATAGTGAACACATATTTTGTGGTGCTTCTCCTGCCATCTAAGTCACCTGCCATATCCGAATCTACATACCCATGTAGAGAAATTCTTGACCCTGCATAGCATAAATACCTACTACTGGTCCCTCTCAGATATCTAAGAATCCACTGAACTGCTTTCCAGTGTTCCTTTCCTAGATTGCCCATAAACTTGCTAACAACTCCCACTGCTTGGGCAATATCAGGGCTAGTACATACCATTACATAAAATAAGCTCCCAACTACTGAAGCATATGGAAATTTGCTCATGTACTCAACCTCATCATGTGATTTAGGACACTATTCTTTGCTCAACTTGAAGTGTCTAGCCATAGGTGTGCTTACCGGTTTTGTATCCTGCATATAGAACCTCTCCAACACCTTATTCACATAATCCTCTTAAGACAAAATCAGCCTGTGATTTTTCTTGTCTCTCTTAATACTCATGCCAAGGATTTTCTTTGCTGCTCTTAAATCCTTCATGGCAAATGTGTGAGCTAATTTTACCTTTAGCTCATTAATTACCTGCATGTGTGAACCTACAACAAGCATATCATCTACATACAGCAACAGGATAATATAACTACCATTATCCAATTTGGTAAAATAAACACAATGGTCAGATTGACATTTACTAAAGCCATGCTCTGTCATAAACCTGTCAAACCTTAAATACCACTGTTTTGGAGCTTGCTTAAGACCATATAAGCTTTTCTTCAACCTGCACACAAGTTTCTCCTTACCTTTGACCTCAAAACCTTCCGGCTGATCCATATATATCTCTTCATCCAAATATCCATGAAGAAACATTGTCTTAACATCAAGCTGCTCAAGATGCAAATCCTTAATAGCAACTAAAGACAATACAGTTTGAATAGAAGTCATCTTTACTACAAGAGAAAAGATTTCACCAAAATCAATACCTAGTTTTTGTGTAAATCCCTTTACTACCAACCTGGCCTTATGTCTCATTTGTCCATTCTCTCCTTCCTTTAACCTGTATACCCATTTTTTTTAGTGTTTTCTTTCCAACTGGAAACTCAACCAAATCCCACGTTTGGTTCTTTTCCAAGGAATCAATTTCCTCATTCATGCCATGCTCCCACTGTTTCCTGGATTCTACCTGCATTGCCTCATCAAAACTTTCTGGTTTTCCACTATCAGTGAGCAACACATAGTATAAAGAAGGGGAATAATGAATTGGAGGTTTACTTACCCTTTCAGTCCTCCTTATGGGCATTTGAGACTCATTTACAACTTGCTATCTACCCAAATTCTTCATCAATGACCGATCCCGATCAACTCTCAGTCTATGCCTAACCGACATCGGTTCCACCTGACCAACCTGACCAACATCAGTTACTACCTGATCGACATTGGTCCCTGCTTGATTGCTGATGTCAGTTACCTGACCAATGTCAGTCTCTATGTTTTCTTGTGAGTGATGATTTTTACCCACAAGCTCATTTTAGATCATTACCTCATCCAAATCAACATTGCCCTGCTCAAAATTATTCAACCTCTTAAGCTGATCACTGTACATCACCTTCTCATTGAAAACTACATCATGGCTTCTAATAATTTTGTTAGTTTCTAAATTCCACAACCAGAATCTAAAATCTCCAAAGCCATAACCAATGAAAGTGCACCGCATAGATTTAGCATCCAGCTTCTTTCTATTTTCTTTATCAACGTGCACAAAAACTTCAAAACCAAAAACTCTGAGAAATGAAAGATCTACCTTTTTACCTATCCAAGCCTCTTCTAGAATTCCACCATCTAGAGTAGTAGAAGGTCCTCTTTTAATTAGGGAAACCATAGTATCTATAGCTTCTGCCCAAAACTTTAAGGGCAAACTAGCATGCAACCTCATACTCTGTGCACGCTCCATTATTATTGTATTCATCCGTTCAGCAGCTCTATTTTGCTGAGGTGTCCTTAGAACCATCCTTTCCCTATGTATTCCACTCATAGAATAGTAACTATTGAATTTATTGCTATAGTACTCACCACCATTGTCAGATCTAAGGCATTTCAATCTCAAACCTATTTCATTCTCAACCAAAGCTTTCCATTTCTTAAATGTGTCAAAAACATCAAATTTCCTCTTTATGCAATAAACCCATACCTTTCTTGTAGAATCATTAATGAAAGAAACATAATATTGTGATCCTCCAATAGAAGCTACCTGAGCTGGTCCCCACACGTCTATGTGAACAAGCTCCAACCTGTGCTTCTTCTTTGTTGACCCAGTCTTGAGAAAACTCACTTTCTTCTATTTCCCAAAAATATAATGCTCACAAAAATCTAGATCTATGCTTTTCAAATCTGAAATATTACCTTTTGACTTAAGAAAATTCATTCCCTTCTCACTCATGTGACCAATCCTATAGTGCCACATCTTTGAATCTACATCTGAAGTAGATAAAATAGAAGGAGAATAATCAGTAACACAAGTAGATAGATAAAGTGTACCTAATCTCTTACCTCTTGCTAATACAAGTGCAACCTTGGAAACTTTCCAAGATTCTGTTGTGAGAGTTACTGTTCAACCCTCATCACCCAACTTTCCTATAGAAATCAAATTCCTCTTCAAGATGGGTATATGCATGAAATCTTTCAACACCCATGTGTTGCCATTCTACAATTTTAGCTGGACTTTTCCTTTGCCAACAATTTGACAAGGCTCACCATCCCCTAAATAAACTTTTCCAAAATCTCCATGGACATAATCATTGAAAAATTCTCTATTTGGGGTTGCATGGAAAGAAGCACCAGAATCTAAAACCTATGATTCTACTTGACTATCTAAAAAATATATAAGAGCATCCTGTGTAATAATACCTGTAATGTTTGCTTCCTTATTACCTTCTTGCTAATTTTCTTTACTATCCTTCAACCAACAGTCTTTCTTTGCATGCCCTTTCTTTCCATAATTTCAGTAGATTATACCTCCATTTTTGGATTTGGATCTCCTTCCCATCTTTGACCTTGATTTCCTTTGCTTGCCCTTCTCTCTTTGCCTTCCCCTGCTTTCAATACTTAAAGCATTACCTGATGTTTCCCCTATTTTTTTCTATGAATTTCTTAATTCAAGATTACACTAACAACATCTTCAACTTTCAAGATATTTGAAGCAAATGCAGTATTGTTAACTGTCATTACCAAATTGTGCTAGCTTTCAGGTAAAGATCATAAGATTAAGAGATCTTTAATTTCATCATCAAAAACTATTTTGACTAAATTTAACTGATTTACAATTTCATGGAAATCATTAAGATGACTATATACAGATCCACCTTCCTGCATTTGCAAACTAAATAATTGCTTCATAAGATATACCTTATTCAAAGCTGAGGGTTTTTCATATAAGTTTGCTAGAGCATCCATTAAATCTACCGTTGTCTTTGCCTGTGATAAATTAGAAATCACAGAAGATGCCAGGCTCAACTTTATAGATCCAAGAGCCTTTCTATCAAGAACATTCCACTCTTCATCTTGCATATCTGTGGGCTTGCGTGCAACTCCACCCAATAATAAGTACAGATCTTTCTGATACAAATAATCCTCTATCTGCATCTTCCATAATTGATAATTCTTGCCATTGAATTTATCCATTCTTAGTTTACTTTCTTCTGCCATTGCTTTACTCCCACTCAAACAGAAACCCCTATGAGTGAACCTGTAATCAATAAACACTAACCTGCTCTACCACTTGTTAGTGATCCTAGCTCTGATACCAACTGTTAGGATCCTCTATGATTACAATTTATTACCTTTTATATATAATCAACTAAACACATAATTGAACCAGAAGTAATAAGTAACTAGAAATAGAAAATAATAAGAGATACAAGAAACAACCAATCTTGCATTAAACTCTTCTAGAATACAATGAAGAAATCACACTCTTCCCACACCTCTTGGGTGTATAGTATTTCTCTCAAGAGTTCTCTCTCTCTCAATTACAACCAACTCAATAACTGAGTTGTTATTCCTTAGCTTCAGCTGATCTCCTTGATCTTGCACCTTGCAGATCTAATTGACCTTGCTTACTTGCTTACTTGGATAATTACAATACATGCCCCCATGGGTATCTTAAATAGGATCCAAGGCATACAATAATTAGACTTCCCAATTACAATAATTAGAAACACAGACTCAAGACTAAAATTAGTCTTTACATGTAAACACTCTGTCCATCCTAAAATTAGAACAAATCTAATTCTGAAAATGCATGCAAACGCACATGCACACACAGGTGACCGATGCCGATTGATGTTGGTCTACATATGACCAATGTCGGCTGATCCCTGACTAATGTTAGTTGGATCTGATCCATGCCTGATCAATGTCGGTGGTACTACCAATGCTGGTGACTGTGTTACTCTAGTAACCTTTTCATGACTCAACAGTGAAGCTTTTAGCTCCACAACTTAACATTTGGAACATAATCTTTAGTTAGTAAAGAGATATTTGAGATAAAATCCAATACCTATTTGGGATTTAGAAGCTTAATTAGGTCTTGGGGCCTTAAAATTTTGAAAGCTTAGACAAAATTCTCCTTAAAATTTGATTAAAACTAAGCAAACAAATTTGAACTAGATAGTCCAAAAAATGGGGAAAATTGATGATTTTTTTTCTTGATAAAGCAAGATTTTAACAAGATATTATAAGTTTAAAATGAAGGCCCAAAAGTTAATTTAGAGAGAAGTGTCAAACATTAAACTCACTTGAATTACCCAAAAAACACACTAAAGTAGGTTCTAGAGGATTAAAGGGAACAAATCTCAAAATTACCTATCAAATCAAGTTAGGAGACTTGGGTAAACTAAAAACATCTTACCTATGAGACCCCATAAGTGGGATAAGTGGATTAAAACTACATTTTTTCTCAAATAAAAAAAAAAGAAACTTACCTACATGAGTGAAATAGAGAGGATGGGATAGGTTCTAAAGTCCCAATAGGTACAAATATGAAGATGGCCCCCTAGAGTAGACTAAGAGATTTGAGATAAGGTTTGAAATAGAAATTTGGGGGTCATAACTCCACTTTTACATGAAGTGTAAAACACAAATTTGACTTGCACAGATGTGGTATTTTCAATAGTGGTGCTTTTGAGTCATAATTTAGAATGTAAACCAAGATAAACCACCAAGGCAAGTTATAGTAATGAGACTAACAAAATGTGAGCACATGTAGGAGAGCAAAGGATAAAATGAAAGGCTACCTAGTTTTTAGAAGAATTAAGGTTTTTTTTTTCAAGAAATAATAAATGGTGACTCTATAATAAAATACTCTTAAGTATTTTAAAATGATAGAAATGTGTCTACGAACTTAGATTATCTAGCTAATACTATGCATGGAACATGAATAGATTTGAGAGAGGAGAAGATGAGAGTAGTTAACAAACCAAATTAGACATTCTATTTGATTGGGTGTGTGCATGTGAGTTCATTTACTACTTAAAACCTATAAGTACTATATAGTATATATCCAATCATCAAGCTAGTGAATCCTAGCTTGAGAATTTTTATTTGGATATTACTATATTGCCAAATGGGTATCGATAGCCCTAATAGAGTTGCCTCTAATCCCACTCCAGGCCTTGCTCCATTACCAACAAGGCTAGAAAGCTTGTGGCAGAGTTTCTTGAATCACCTAGAATGAAGTTATTCTTTAAATTGCTCTTTTTTCATTTCTTATCTTGATTTATCTTTTATCTTTCTTATATAGAATTTTGATTTTGGGTTTAGGACCACTTTAATGAGATAAAGGTAGGACTATATATTTTTCACCCTATATCTTCACCATAGCAAGTTCATCCAAGAAAACCTAGAAACCATTAAGATGTGAAAATTGTGCTTGGCTTGGAGAGAATATCTTTGTTGGGAAAATAATTTTACCCAAACTATCCCAACTTAAATAAATTCAAAACACATATGATAGCTAAACCTTTAAAACTGATTCAAAAATAGAATCTAAAGCCACAAAGTAATTAGAGTACTTATGCACTAGAAGCATCACTCAAGATACCTATGTACATGTATTTTGGTCTTCATTCTTTTAACTAACATGGGAACCTACATGGTGAAATAAGAAGATTGGACGAAAAATAAGCAAACAATGAGGTGAGACCAACAATGAAAAGTAAGAAAAGTAGGAAAGCAAACTAAACTAACTAATAAATAGGAAAAAAATGAAAAATAAAGTAGTAAAAGGAAAGAGAAGGTATTTACAAGAACTACCTAGTTAATTCAATCCTAGAAATAGAGATTGAGGAGTTATTCATTGATAGGTAATGGGACATCCTTGCTAGTTAAACACCTAATACAGAACATATTCACATCTAGGATTTAGAAAATACTAGTAGGGATCCTAAAAAATAGATGCACATACTTACACCTATGTTGACCTATATGCTCATGAACACTATCCCATAGAGTTCTATCTATATTATTCACATGTAGATTAAGTAAATATTCATAATTAAATATGATAATCTACTTACACTTAAATTTTAAAAATCACCTAGGATAGTTTTGGAGAAATATCTCTACCCATACATTGAATTGCAGTGAGGGGTAGGGGTGGGTATCAACACATACCAGAATGACCTATGTACCCAACTTGGTAGAGATATGTTCTTCATGGAAGCCAAGTAATGAATAAATGATTGGCTACTCTTTGATTGATTTTAATTCTTCAACAACATCTTCTTTGTCATTTTCATTTATTAAAAGCCATAGACTTGTTTCTTCCCATGTGAATGATCTCCTAGACTTGTCATCTATGGAAAACATGTGTAGATAATTTTACTAAATCAAGCTATTATTGGCTATGAATTCCAATAACTTCATTACTTCATGGTTAGGGAATACATACTCATAATCACATGCTTCTATTTGGCTACCATCACCACTATAAGGATCATAAGACTACTACAATATGACTCCTTAGGTTATTTTATAAGATCTAATTCTTCAATTAGAAGGACAACAACCTAATTTTCCTCTTCTTTCCACCTATCATCAATAACTTAAAAGTGTTTCTCTTTGATATAAAGGACTCTCATGACATCACCATATAGTCTTAGGTAAATTGGATCAAATATAAAGTTGTCTTAAGGTAAGAGTTCTTGAATTTTGAACTCTTTTAGCTAACCTTCTTTATATGGATGACCTATTTCAACATTATTTTCATTCTTCCATCTCCATTGGCAAGAGGGGTGTTACATTTCTTCTAATTAGTTGTTTGTCATCTTGAATTAGATTCACAAATGTGGGAATAAAAACATACAATGGGGGTGTTTTAGATGTATAACATGAATCTTCTTCATCCATTTATTCCAACTCTCCTAATTATTCATTCGATTAATTGCAAAGAGTTTATAGTTCTTCTCATGTAGGAAACTCACTAATATTATGATTTATAGCCAATAGGTCACTTAAAATGACTACTACCTCTTCATCATCATTAGACTCATCTTCATCACTACTCTCAGAGACCCATTCTTTCTTATAGAATGGTGTATTTTTAGTCAATAGGATCATTTTTGCACTTGAATCATTTTTGTGTCCATGGATACTAAATTGTGAAGTTTGGTATGTGGTCTTATAGGCTAGTTTATGCATTTCTTATGAATAGTTTTATACAAAAAATGGAATTGGATTATTAAAATAACTAAAATACATTTGATTGTTAAAATAAGGAAAAATGGCCTATCATTCATACACTAGACTATCATGATTGCATGCATTAAAAGCAACATTAGGGTTCTCATTAGTCATGGGGAGGTTGAATTGGTTGTAGGTTTGAAGAAATGATTTATTGTAAGGCTCAAACTGGCCAATTAGTTGAATTATAGGCAAGTTAATTGAATGATATTAGTTGTAAACACCCAGTTATCTTTGTTAATAAAGTGGGTCCACACACTAGTCATGTGACATGGATTGGTGTTATGTTGTGTATGCCTCTTTGTAAACTAATGTGAGAGATGTAATGGAAAATAGAGTACTCTAAATAAACATAGATATTAGGAGATCTAACACATTAATATAAATAACAATAGTCACATCCTATGTTTGCAAGAAAGGGTTTTTTAACCTCCTGTAAAACTAGTGAAAATGAGCATTGAATGTGCTAACATGTTCATTGGGATCCCTAAGGGATATGTAAAATTTATAATACATGGAAGCAATTTCAATAGGTATAATCAAATGGTTGATAAAAAAGTTTTCAAATATTGACCATGAGGTGATGCATCCATCCAATAACCCTAGGTATCATCCATACACTTCCCTATCTAGAGAACAAGGAAATAAATAGTAGGCAATGTCTTTGTGTTGGATTTGAGTCCTTATTATGGCATCCTTGAATGCCTAAATGTGTTATTTTTCCATCCAAATCCCATCATGTGTGTATTTTTGATATAATTCATTAGGGTCTTTGGGTAGGTCATGAGCGGGCCTTGAAACATTCATAGGGCAACCAATTCCACCTACCCAGGCAAAAACCATAGGTGGGCTTAGTATTTAGTTTTACAGTAGTATAACCTAGAATATTATTGTGGGAAAAGCTTATATTTTTCAAGTTTGAGATTAATGTTAAAATTTTAGTTTTAGGTTTATGTATTGATAACCTTCCTTCTAGTGCCACTTCTATTGACATCTATTTTAAGCACACAACGAGTTGGGAGAAGCATAAAGGAGAGGGAAATAAGTTTATAAGTGATGTTAAGTCTAAAATATTATGATTTAGGCCCTCCATATAGTCCCAAAATGTTGATCATGCATTTTAGGCATGCAACATGATGGGGATACATAAAGAAAAGAGAAACAAATTTAAAATCAAAGATAAATCTAGAACATTTTAATTTAGGCCCTCTTTCTAGCACTAGAATGTTGATCAATCCTTTGGCATGAATGATCAACCAACCATGAGAAGGTGTTTTTAATGCACCTACCCCTCCTGAAAAGAGGAAAATCCATAGGTATTCACTCCCTAAGGTCTTTATCTACCTAGTCTATGCACATTGATCTTCACTTAGTGGCTTGTTGTGACCATTCCAATTCAAGGGGCCTTTGTTGATTCTATGGAATATTTCAAACTTCACTTTTATATTTTGTGGCACTTGAACAATGTAAAATGTGAATTCTTATTTATCATCTCATTTGGGTGAGTTTTTTGTGGTGTGCATGATAATGGAGTGTGCATTCATTTTGAGTTTAGCCACAATGTTAAAGTCAACATATTTAGGGTTTATTTAGTGTTTTATCTAACTAATTTGAAAAGTACATAAATTCACTCATTCCACTAATTAAATTCAATGGTGTAATAAAAAACAATATAATGACTTGTAATCATAGATATAGTAATAGAAACTGATTACAAAAATAAACCCTAAGTTAATCAAGTAGATGAAAAGGATAAAGAGAGAGGGGAAAGAGAGAAAAATCCAAGGAGGACGTATCCAAATCCATAATCATCTGATCACTTACAACCCACAACCAATATTTTGGCTGAAAAACATTCACACAACCATAATGTGAATCATTTCCATAGTCTAGGGATCAAATAGTTAGAAGAGAAAAGAGGACACCACCATCGTATTTACATGCACAAGTGAGCTAAATAAAATTTTATAGCTCATATAATAAATAAAATGTTTGCTTGATAACATGGTAACATTATAATTATCCTTTGAGTATGAATTTTGATAGCATTTCACCATACAAAACAAGAGAAGGAGGAAAAATTAAATAAAAAATGCAAAATTAAATTGATTTATTAAATGTCCCTTTGAGAGGAAAGATGCAAGCCCATTTTACATGGAAATCAGTCAATTTATAGATATTGAGGCCGCAAATGGAGAGCCATTTCCATCCTAAACACCCAACCACTATCATAAATGATCTCATCTACTCTTTACATTTATTTTTACCTCTTTTATTGTTCATTTTGCATGTAAAAGACCAAATATTACATTAAAATTTGTTAATTAAAAACATGAATTATATATTAGCTACAAAAATGTTAATAGCTTTCTATATATTTAAAATTAGCCAAAACCACTAGTACAATGGAGATCATAATTAAGTCATGATATTGGAACATCAAATGGATTTGAATTTGGACACTGTATGCCCAAGATATGACTAAAAAACCAAACTAGTCTCCAAAAGGGCCCAGGAAATTCTATTCAAGATTTTTGAGATTGCAAGATTCTATTTATGCATTAATGTTCATCTCCTATCTAATTAAACATCCCATGCTCAAAAATCATTAAAAAAAAATTTATCCCCATATATACCTAATCTCATATTAGATTTTGGAACAGCACCAAGTTCTTTAGGTGTTCTTTATGTTGATTCGAGCTTAAGTTGGATCTCAAAATGGGTGAGTATGGGTAGGAGACGAGTCGAGGTGAGTTGGGGTCTGGGTGAGGCCCACATAGCATAGGAGGAAGGGCTCAAGGGTCAATCTCAATAGGGAGCTTATCAATCTCAATTTGTAAGAAAACTTAGAGCTTGCAGTGAATGAGGTTTATAGGGACAGAATGCCCGATTTGAAAAGGAAAGGCTCAAGAGATCCAAATCACCCTAAGATGCTCAGTCAATTGAATAGACCAAAGGCTTACGCATTAGTCAAGATCTTGGATGGGGTTTTCCTTGGTTTATACTATGATTCATTTTTGGATAGGCCCTACATTAACATAGCATCCTCAAATGTCCCAGCCTTGACTTAATTAGGCTCTCCTTTCTACCCAGGACTATGAGATATTATTATTGGTGATCCCTTTACATTCTAGATTTGAGTAGAATGGAACATAGTTTAATCAAGGGTTTATACCATCAAATGTTAAAGGCTTGGTTTAGTTGTGAGAAGTAATTGAAGGGGATAAAACCCTATATAATATTATAGTATATAGTCAAGGATCTGGAGAGTAAATTCCCACTTAACAAGAAAAATGGTTAGGGTCCCCAACCTATTCAAGGATTTTCCCCCAACCAATGTTAAATAATATCACTAGGGGGAGATCCTAACCTAGTTAGGATTCAAACCCATAGCTAAAACCATTTTATAAAATAGAAGATGCAGTGGAGAGGCCTTGACCTAGTTAGGTTTCCCCCCCTGATCAAACACTAAGTATCCCCTTTAGGGAAATGAATGTCAAAACCTCAATGAATAAGTGAAAGACCAGTAGGGATTTTAATCCTAACTAACATAATAAACCATTCAAGGATAGAACATAGACCTAAATAGAGTTTATTCTCTAATTATCAAAGGAAAGGTAAAATACCCCCTCTTAGACCTAATCAAAGCATATTCTCTGGTTAGCAAAGAGATATTCAAGATGAAACCCCAAAACCTATTTGATCTTTAGAAGCCTGATTAGGTCTTAGGGCCTTAAGATTTTGAAATATTAGACAAAATCTTCCTAAAAATATAATTAACATTAATAATACATCTTTGAACTAGATAGACCAAATCAATAAAATTGATGAGTTTTTTGCTTGACAAAGTGAGATTTTAATGAAATCTTGTAAGATTAAAATAAAAGCCCAAAAGTCACTTTGGAGAGAAGTGCCAAACATGAAAATAACTCAAAATTACACAAAGAAAATGTTGGATTAGGTTCTAGAGGTTGAAATGGTGTGTAACTCAAATTGACATATTGGAATAAGTTAGGAGACTAGGCAAATTAGAAATGTCTACCCTATGAGACCCTGCAAGTGGGATAAGTGGCTTAAAAATACATTTTATCTCAAAGATCAAAACATGAAACTTACCTGCATGAGAAATATAGAAAGTATGGGATATATTTTAGAGGCCCAACAAACATGGATATTGATATGACCCCCTAGAGCAAGTGAAGAGAGATGAGAGAGTAAGGTTTCTAATGTAAATTGGGGGGTCATAACCCCACTTTTACATGAAGTGTAAAATAAAAATTTGACTCACATGAAATGGTATTTCCAAAAGTGGTGGTTTTGAGTCCAATATTGGCACATGAACCAAGATTAACTACCAAGGAAAGTTGTAGTGCTAAGATCAATGAATTATGAGTGCATATGGGAGTAGAGAAAAGGTAAAAAAAGGAGAGGTTCTCTTATTCTTGAAAGAATTAGGTCATGTTTTTTAAGAAACAACAAGTATAATGCCACCAATGAATTAAAAACTTTTAGGCTACGTTTGAGGCAAGAAATGAAATAATTGAGGAATGATAAAAAATGGAACCATACTATTTTTTTACAAGGAATAATAATATCCAATCATAATTGAAAATACTACACAAAGGGTCTTCCTTTATAAACTTGTTTTTTATATACAAATAACTTATTAGACAATAAGATCTCTAAAAACCCAAATTTATCCAATCAAGTTAATTTAGACTCAAAATTTTACGATGAATATATATCTAATACAAAAATAATTTATGTACATAAGATTTTTTCTAGATCCTTCTTATTATTAAAATATTTTACCCTTTATAGATTAAAAATATTACAAAAAAAAATCTCACCATTTCTCCATGCATGCTCAAATCATCCAAATAAAAAATGTACTTAAGTTTTTCACATTTTAAATCGTTATATTTGATACCTTATGAGATTATTCAAGTAGGCCTATAGTCAAACAACTGTGAAACACTCCAAGAAAATAGAAGAAATACAATGAAATCATTAAAATTTTGGTGAGTAACCCAAATACATTATAATTAAACTTACAAAGTAAACACTACACTATGAAATATATATATATATATATATATATATATATATATATATATATATATATATATATATATATATATATATATATTACAAACTACACTCAAACTAGTGGACCTAACAAACCCATTGGAATAACATAAATTTTGGTGACTAAAATGGGTCTACATATATACATATATACATATATATATATAATATATATATGTATATATATATATATATATATATATATATATGTATATATGTACATATATATATATATATATATATATATATATATATATATATATATATATATATATATATATATATATATATATATTACAAACTACACTCAAACTAGTGGACCTAACAAACCCATTGGAATAACATAAATTTTGGTGACTAAAATGGGTCTATCAAGATGGGTTTTATATTTTAATAGTCAAGAAGATAGTGCTAAGGTTTACAAGGGTGTAGGTCTAGTAAATAACAATATGTTTTATAATTATATGTTACTTGAAACTATAATCATAAATAAAACATGAAAAAATAAGATAACAATAACCTCAATTCAAGCAAAAGATCTAGATAATGTTTTTTTTTTTTTTTTTTTTTAAATTTTAAACATAAAATGAGAAGAGTTAGAGAACATAATATTCAAAAATTATCCTTGTAAGATAAATATGATATGAAATAAACAAATATATATAAACACTCATACAATTTTAGCATTTGGTGACAATATATGATGTCGAACCCTTATTATGCAAATATGACAATAATATTATATGAAACTTTCACCTTGAATAATAAGATGCCCTCATACCTAGAAGCATGTATATTTATATCTTAAAAATGCATAGATATATGGAACTATTTTGGAAGGAAGGATTAAATTGGTAATATATGAAATATGTATGATGGCTTTTTTAGTTCATTACTATTGAATTTTTCTATAAAACTTTCCCTAGGGCACTGAAGTGTCGAGTTCCCAACAGGTTAACATGTTGGCATTCCACAAAAGACGGGGCTCTTGTGCACTCACCTAAAGCATGAAAAAAGAAACTGATCCCTATGGTTTGTGTCACGTAGTAATACATTTTTCATATATTGATGCTTGTTCATATATCTTAATCACTGACTAAATAGAACAAGAAATACATAGTTGTGGACCTCATTTCAATTACATACATAAACACAATTAAGAAGATAATTGCCATGAGATTCAAATTATGTGTTACACAATTTTAGATAATGTATAATATATTCATTATATTCAAATAACAACCACAAGTTATATAATAGATGTACTGATAACTCAATGATGCAACTTAACTATCAACCATAGTGTAACATCATAACTATAATAACTTCCATGATTTTTCTATTACCATAATCAATCATTACATAATACCAATGTTAAGTATCATTAAAAATATTTAATAGGGGTATTCATACTTGGTTTTACTTGACCAAGTTATTACATTAATTATGACACTTTTAGTGACTAGCCAATGATCTCTAGTGGACTGAAAGTCATGGCAGTTATTTGCTTGTATTTCCTATAAACCTGAGCCTTTACACCCCTATATTCCCATTAAGTGTTGGATCATTGTTTCCAAGTGTCCTCATCTATGTGGGATGATGTGAAACTCATATATGATT
This sequence comes from Torreya grandis, assembly GCA_037957365.1. Taxonomy (NCBI): domain Eukaryota; kingdom Viridiplantae; phylum Streptophyta; class Pinopsida; order Cupressales; family Taxaceae; genus Torreya; species Torreya grandis. The sequence continues at coordinate 1,534,251 of JARHVA010001057.1, forward strand.
GAATTATATTCTATCCTTGAGAATCACTCAATTATTTCCTAATTCCTTCACACTCCCCAAGTCTTTTGCTAATATATTGAGCCCTTCATTCTTAGGTTCTCCATTTTTTATGCCTCTCCTTTGACAAGGTCTTCTCTCACCATGATATTCTACACCATTTTATTTTATAACATGGTCTTCTCATGCCATGTTCTTTCTATGCCATAAGCCAAAATACTTAGCCAAATTAGGGGTCCAACATCACCCCATATTACACTCTTAGTCCATCTCAAACTAAGCATAGGTCCTAGCCTCAACTATAAATTTAGGGCCAACCTATTCAAGCTACTTTCTGACACCTTCCAAATTTCAAAAGGTGCCGAGCATCTTTGTTGTTATTTCCTTGATTACCACTTTCAACATTTTAGTCTCCTTAGGTTGATCAAAACACTCGCTTGCCTTATTAACCAGTTGTTCTAGGGATGTGGAAGAATCCTTTTAGACCTCTTCAAGTGTGGTGACCTCATTCACAACCTATCCTCAAAGTTACAAAAAGTTGTAATTTATTTGTTAATGGTGTCCATTTATTATTTATTTCATAGTTTTGACATCCTTAAATGCCTTAGTACCCTCGATGTGGTCTTTTATTAACAGGGTAACATCTACCAATTATTGTCACTGAAACTCTTATACCTAGATTCAATCTTTCAAAATTTTATTGGGCCATGCTATCTTTTCAAAAATCCCATCCAAGATGGGGATCACTTCCCCAACTCATTGTAAGGTGTGCCTACATACCTCCATTGCTTCAGTGAAATGTTTGGATAATCATAATGTTTCATTTTTAGGAGTGGGTTGCTCCTTAAACTACTTAAATAGGAGATGTATAAGAGTCTCTAGCTTATCAATAGACTCTCCCTCTAAAGGGACCCCATCTACCAACATTGATTCCTAACCCAGAATAACCTTAAAAAAATTCAATTATTGCGATAACTTTCAACTAGTGTTTTAGCTTAGCCACTTCTTCTTCAAGTTTCTTGTGAGTAGTGACTTCTTTATCGAATAGCTCCAACACCTTGCCATGTTTTTTTTCCACTCAATGCACATCAAAATCTAAAATCACATTTTGTCATGTTACTTTAAAGGCCATTTTAAAGAAAGCTGCACTAGTTTATAGAGGAGACAACTATTAAGGATCAACCTAAAGAGATGAGGTTAGTGTCATTGTTTTTGAATCTAATACCAACCTATCAGGGAGCATCTCAAAATGAATTCCTAATCATACATGTCTAGGAAAAATGATATCTGACACTTGGTGTCTATAGTATCATCTTCTAGATCAAAATAGGAATATAAATATAGTAATTTGTCAAGAACACCTATTTAGTATTGGGCACATAAGTTGGTTGTTGTATTTACCTTAGGTCGTTGAACTATGGTATTATTACATTTTTTCCCTTTGATAGAATATTGATCAAGGATCTCAACATTGATGTCTTATTCTAAGTAAATATTGTCAATGTCCATGCCACTCAATTATTCTACTTCAAATCCATCCTTTTCTTCACTGAGTGGATATTAAATGTCCAACTCTACCTCCTCAAGGGTGATATCCTCCTTTTGTGCTTAGGAGGGTGTTTTATCTGAGTCTACACCTTCCTATTCCTTAGATATCCTTATGGTTCTTAGTAATTCTTCTATCTCTTCCTTATTACCATACTTAAGCTCTTATTATTCTAATAGAGTGGTTGGCATTAATGACATTGAGCACTCTGGTTGACTTACTAGTGGATGTCTTTTGGGTGAAGCCCTTGGTGGTAATGCCCTCAGTGGTAAAACCCTTAGTGTTGGTTCCTGGGTAGTCTTTTGCCTTTTTTTTGGTTTTAAATGTGACTAATGTTTGCATCATGCCTATTATGCTTCTTCTTATCTAGTGGTGGCACTTAGGGAAGCTTCTCTCTCATGTTTTTTACTTCTCAAATATTTCTTCTTAGGTATCAACATGTAAAAGAGATTATGAATTGATTGCCCTATCACAGTTAGATAAACCTTGATGTTAGTTTTGTCTATCTCATGCTTTTTATTTGTATGGTTTATTTCTAAGATATCTATACAATTTATAGAGAGTGTTAATCTCTAAGTCAATTAATTCTTCTTCAAGGGTATGAGGTTGTGAATCATATATAATGTTCATCAGGTTTACAAAGTACCACTTTATGAAAGCATAAGGTATCTTCAACCAAGCAGAAAGTTCTTCTTAGGGGGCATCCTGATACATGCAAGAGAAAAATGTTGTTTGACAAAAAATTTGGCTTGTTCACCAACTTGGATGGGTAAGTCCTTTGGAATGTTCCATTCATTCCCAAAAGCTTACTTCATACCATTATACCATGACTTCATCTTGAGTTTAAAATTTGGAGTAATATAACTAGGGCATGTGAACACCTTATAACACTACATAGGGAACTTGTTCTCAAGTGGGTATAACCACTTCAGTTTTCCATAGGTGTAATCAGGTACACCAATCTCATCTAACACCATTAAAAAAAGGAATACACCCCAAAAGAACCTATGGCTAGGTGTCTAGTGGGTCTTCTCTACATCTATTACAATTTTATTAGTAAAATACATTGCCCAATTATAATTTAAACCCTCAATTACTTGGTGAGTGATATATAGGTGGGCCATATCCACCTCCTTCCATTGATCACTACCACCAACTTTGGTCATGATGATGTGAATTGTTACTCAGAGGGTGGGGCCTTATAAGTTATTAATATTTATGGCATGACCCTATTTTTGGTATTCCAGTGTCATGGTGGTCTTCTTTATTTCCTATAAGTCCTCTAAATAAAATTCAAGGTCTATGTTAGAGAATTTCAACCCTGATACCTTATTGATTCTTTTATCCATGATTTGCATTTATCACCCAACAAAATAGATATAGACCTAATGCATGCACAAAAGCAAAAATTTGATTAGCTCTATAGGTTTTCCAAAATAAGGGAGGTTAAAAAGCTAGAAGAGCCTTAAAAATTCTAAGTCATTGAATATTTTCAAATCATAAACCAATTCAATATTGGTATTTTGGTACTTGACACTATAATCATTTTGAATCTCAACCTCATTTCTAGGTTGTTGGTGGTTATATTCAAAAATAGTATAAGTGTTCACATTTGATACCCAATTCTCTACATGCCACACCATTTATGGGTATTGCATCTCCTCTATTATCAAAGCTAGAGGTGAAGATACTTGGGATTTATTCTTAGTTTAGAGTACCATCCTTATTCCTTCATCTTTTGAGTGTTTACTTTGTTCTTCAAGTGTTTCCTCCCTAATTAATATTGTTCCCCTCTAATACTTAACTCCTCTTCCTCTAGAATAATTAGTATTAGATCACTTTGTTTGGTGTTTTTCTTAGGCTGAATCACCCTTATTGAAGATTTAACATTAAGGCATGGCTATCCAATATTACTAAGAGAATTATTTTTTGTTATTGAAGTGTCTTAGCTCTCTTGCTTTGACACCTATTAATGGCAAGCATCTACCTCTACAACCTGTAATCTAAGAGTTTCCTCTATGTTCTTTTAGTTAATCTATCTCCCACTATTTATTCAAATAAAACCACACTCTTAATGATTAATGATTTGGAAATTTATTCTTTGCACTTTTATTGGAATTGCTTGAACTTGGTTATTCATTCTTCTACTCTATAAAATCACACTTGAATCAAAGGTAAATTTTAGAATGATCCCCTAAATGTCCTTTTATAGTTTTGATGGGGTAACTTATATTTCATACCCCCCTTTCTTTGAAAACCACTTATTACAATTAATATGATTAATGGTATCCTTTCTTCAACCATAATCATAATAAATGTGATTAATGGTATTGTCATGATGAAATGTTGGCATACTTGTCATAACCACTACCTCTTTATATTAATGTCATGTCTTATCCCATATTTTTCTTAAAGTGAAAGATAGCTATAGAAACATTTAAATATTCATACCATTAGAAGGAATATTTATCCTTTTACACATTTGATTTTGTATTCTTTATCCTTTTCACACACATCCTTATGGACCATTTCCCAGCATATGTAACACCCCTTACCCCACACTAATTATGTGTCATGGTCTTCTATGAGAACATAAGTACTAAGTTATTAAAAAAAATTAAAATAACAAAAAGGGGTGTGTAACTAAGGTGATGATTTATGGAAACTAGGAAATCCTAAACCAATGGCACACACCTTATTGGTATAATTAAAAACAAACTCAAGTGGAAAAATATGACTATAACTAGCTACCATTATAATAACCAGGAAGAAATTGGCCATCCAATATTTTTAAATGACACATGCCAATAGGATGAATATTGTGAATAATAATAAGACCATCCCAGTGAACATGGATATTCCTAGAGTGGAGTATGAACTTGGAGTCATAGAGTAAAACTTGCATCCTTGGGGTACATGTCTTATGTTTGAGTTGGCGATCTTGCCATGCCTTTTGTTTGGATTTCTCCACATCTTAACTCTAATGAGTAATAAAATGTGTTTCATCCAATTATAATAAGGCATAAAAAAATTATTCAATGATGTTTTGAGGTGTTTTTAATTATTTCCCTAAGGTTTCCAAGAGTGTCCATGAGTTGATCTGTATGCATGGTTCTCAATGAAAAAGTGTGCCTTAGTGATCATGCATGGACCATGTTATGTTTGCTTTAATAGGCAAGGTGATGGATGTTGGTGATGTGTTGAACATGTTTTAGGGTTCATATAAGGGTTCAATATTTCTTGGTGTAATTTTGGAAGTGAAATGATTCCATTAGAACAGTTTGTGAAGGTCTAGGTTATCCTAGTCCTCTTAGCAGAACTTCTTGAGTAAACAGATTGATGATGTTAGAATTTACACATGTGAAGGTGTCCAAAGAAAGTGATCACATGGGTTTTTTAATATTTGTCCCTAGATCATGTGTTTAAAATTTAAGGTCTTGACATGATGTCTAGAAAAAATTATGTTAGTTAAAATTTTGTCTCTCAAGTAGATTTCACTAGTTTCCATAGTCAAATTTGCTTTAAAAAATGACCGTTGGAATTCAAATATTTGAATTTACAAAGGAAAACCAATCTGAAATATTTTGTTAATAAATTTTTATGGTGGATGAATTTTATGGTGGTATAAAAATAAAAGTGATATATAAATTCAAGGTCAATCCATGAAAAATTATTTAGAGGTTTGACTAGTTGTACACATGCATTTATTACGGTCCAAAGTTGACTGAGGGTTTGACATTTTTATGCAAGTGACCTGAGAAGGATTTTTGAGTTTTTATTTATGTTTTTGAGATGTTTCAAGGTGAATTATATATTTGGGAGTGTTTTATACTCCCTAAGTATCACCTATATGTATTTTAGAGGCTTGACCGATCCATCTTCAGTATGAACAATTTCTTACAAGTTGACTTTTAGCTCATTCATCGTGTTTCCATATACAAGGCAAATGATTGATAGGTTTTGCATATGAAAAGGTGTGTGGTGATGAATTTAATAACTTGAGGGTGTCTTTAGGGTCATATGGTGAGGACCTATGTGCTTTTAAGTGGTTTTATGTTACTAGTTTTTATCGATGAAGTGTTAAAAGGATGAATAGGTCTCTATGGACCTATAAGGGCTTCTTAAGGCCTAATTAAAAGGTGATGTTGCTTAAGGGTGATATATCAAAGCTATGGATGACCTATGTATTTGAAATTGATCTTATTATAATTTTTATATAAGCCTTAATGGCTAAGGTATGTCTTATGGCCGACCAAGTAGATGGTGATTATGAAGGCCCTATAAAGAGCATAAACAAAGATGAAGGTTTCTAGAGTTAACGAGTGAAGAAAAGAGAAGTGTGAGAGTGATTAGTGGATGTATGGAAGAGAATAGTAGTGTAAGGAATATGTGTGTGATATATAGGTTATATTTATGATATTATAAATAGTGTTCCTATAATATTGAAGATTGAAGATGAGCAAAGAGGTGTAGAGTGATCCAAAAGGTTATTTTTGATGCATTGCTTATGTGTGTGAAGGGTTGAAGAGAGTTGTTATTCAATATTTATATATCATATTGAAATGTAGTAATAGATATGGAGGTTTTAATATCATAATGTGTTGTGTGGGTGATCAACATCTAGGACAAGTGGGTGCTTGTTCATGCTTAGGGGTTAGTGTTCCTTGTGAAGTGGGTGCTTCACTAAAGTCTCTCATTTATAAAATTCTTATAGGATTATAGTCCAATTTTTTCAAACTTGAGAGTGGTTTTTATCCCATATGAAGTTTTCCAATGTAATCCATGTGTATGTGTGTTTATTTTGAATAGTTTCCTTTGTTCTTTACAATAAATGGTTTATGTGCTTCATAGATGCTTTTGTTGAGTGGATAAGAGTTTGAAGTTTTAGAATTGGAATTGAATTACTTACATCACTAATTCACCCCTACCCTCTCAATGATTGCAACTCTAATATGATGTTTCATCATTGATATGTCTAATGTGTGCAATTCAAAGAGAATGAAGCAAGAACTCATCTAGAAGAACTACTTCTATGTTAAACACCAGATTTGAAGGTGTACTTTTATTGAGGTGATTATAGGATATTCATTAAGAAAAAATAAATGTATACACTTGATCATCCTAGTCAGTGCATCCAATATTACAAATTTTTTCAAATGTTATTCCCAAGATTTTGTTGAATACTTCAACAGTGTCATTTTCCTAGGGTTGATACAGTGTTATCTTGTGATGGGTAATCATAAATTTGGAGAGTAATACCTAGATAGTCTCATTGAGTAAGTGCATATCATGATCACTAGTAAAATTTAATATATAAACAAAAAAAATTGTAATATATTCCCATATGAAGTGCATGGTGATTACCATAATACAATCATGTGCTGGTGTAGCCTCAGCACATTGAGTGAGATAATAAATTATTGTGATGATATAGAAGGAACCTATACATCATTTAATTGGGTTGATAGAGCCAAAAAAATCTATGTCCCATTTCTCAAATGCTTCCTATGACATAATAGGATGTAATGGCATATAAACCTAGAAATTTGGTTTCCCCACATGCTAGTAAATATCATATTATCATACATCTATCTTGACATCTTGGAAAAGCATAGGCCACCATAGACTAGCTAATAAAACTTTGCATGCAGTAGAGTCATTGACATAGTGTCCTCCAAAAATTACTTCATGAACTTCATAGAGTATATTAGGGAATTTATGTTTCATGACATAGCATCGAATGACTTCATCTCTCCAAGCTTATATAGGTCCCCTCTAGTGAGCTAGAATGGTGTAGCATGGATGGTGGGTTGCTTTTATCTTGTTTAATTAAATGATATGGATCCATGATAGTAGTTAACAAGGTTTTTATGTCTTGTAAATCCTTAAGAGCATGTGAAACATGAAATATTTTTATGTCAAGCAAATTGTCCTTGATGGCTCATGCTAGTTCACTGGAATTAATTCTAGAGAGATGGTCAGGACTATACTTATTCTTACCTATTTTGAATTCTTAGAATAACATAATCTAGGAGAAGATGATATTGTGTAACATAGGTTTATTAACTAGATATTTTAATGCTTCATGGTCTATGTAGAACATAAAAGGAGCCACCAATAGATATTATTAGAACCTTTATAAAGAATAGACCATGGAGAGTGCTTTCACACTCTATTGTGGTATAATTTATCTTGGCTAGAGTAAGATTTATAGGGTGATCAACGTAACCCTCCCTAAGTTGTGTAAGTATCACACCAATTGCCATACCTAAAGCATTGACATGAACATGAAATGGTTTAGTCTAATTAGGGAACTAGAAGATTGGTATAGTGATGAGCTTGTCTTTCAAGGCTTTAAAAGCTTCTTGGTCCAAAGGGGTCCAAATGAAGTGTTCATTATGTGTTAAGTGTTCCTCTAATGGTGCAAAAATCCTCGTGTAACTTCAAATGAATTTTTTATAGTACCTAGTATGACTAAGAAAGGCATGAACTAATCATTGGAATGTTCGCACTAGTAGATAAATGATGATGACAACCTTAGCAGGGTCCACTAGATGTCCATCTCATCATATAATGTAACCAAATATAATGTTGAATGGTGTATCAAAAAGACATTTTTTAAATTGAGTGAGATTTGGAGCATTTTACAACACTCAAGAATAAGCCTGATATTAGAATAATGGTTTTTCACTAGGCCATATATTATTTAATTATCCTAATAAACTAGAAATAAATTACGTATGAAGTCTTTATAGTCCTTAAAAATAATTTAGGAAACTACAGTGGGTATGTTCTTTAACCCAAATCGTATGATGGTATATGCAAAATACTGCCACTCAATGGAAAATTTAGTCTTATGTCTATCCTCCTCTCAATCTAGACCTGATGGTACCCAAAAAATCCATTTTTGAAGGTGTAAATTTCACACATAGTGACACCTTCAATGATTTATTTGTGAAAGGCATCATAAAAGGATAAAAATGTAGGATGCATTAATTATCTAGTAATCAACACAAATTTTGATGCTCCCATCTTTATTTATGATTATCACCATGGGGATGACCCACTCAGACTCATCAATTAGATTAATATTTCCAACTTGAAACATATTATCAATTTCCTCTTTCACCCATACACATAAGTTTTTATTCATCTTATGCATCCATTTGTTGACTGCATGAGCACCTTAAACAAGTTTGATATGCATTTTTCCTAAGGATGGGTGAACACCTTTCATTTCACTATAATTCTTAGGGAAAACATCTTGGTATATTTCAAAAACTCAAAAAAATTAGAAATTTTAGTATCAGACCATTAGTTACCCACAGTAGCCATCTTTGGTGCATCCTTTATGCCAATATTCTGATGTATGGTTAGAAGTGGTTCCAAGTATGGATGGTATGTATCAGGACCAATATCATGAATGGTTCTATCACCATAGTCTATGGGGGCATCCAAATGATTTTTCAATGGTTCAAGAAGTTCAAAACCTTCACCTTCATTTTCATGGAACATAAGTTTTTAATTTCCTTTCCAAATTTATTAATAGTTGGCATGATGGAGGATAGGTTCTGATGTAGAGGAAAAATTCTTAGTTGGATCATTAAAAAATGACAGTATTCTTTTGGTACACCATGTATGTGTCATAGTCGATCCTTGATAGGATTAGGGTCACCAATAACTTCTTGATGCATGGATTATAGTGTGAGGCTCAAATCCATCCTTGGGGATGAATAAGACAATGCCAAGAGCATGTTATATTTTAATAAATACTAGAAATAGGTGCCTAAATGGCATTCATCATGAGAATAAAATAATTTATCCTAAGTGCATAAGGTGCCATAAAATGTATGTACCCATAGATATTTTGGTAATAAATATTCTTCAACCAACCACATTGCTTCATATGCTTCTAGGTGTGGTTCTAGTGTTTAGACTCCATTATAGCTGATTGTGCCTCAGATGTAATTGTCATGATGAAACTGGTGATGTAAGGTAGATCATACTTAGTCTTAATGAAGGAGATGCTCATTATGAATTCACCACCACCTTGTTGTCATGCCATCAATAATTTGAGCCAATGAAAACATACGATCATTATTAGAGTCATAGAAGGCCTCAAATCACTAGATGGAGTCACAGACTTCCATTTTCTTATGAAACCACAAAGCTTCATCAAGCCTTTCAAATGGTGTAGCCACAATTGGTCTTTGCATGACTTGTCCAATGAAAAGAAGAAAAAATTTATGTCACTTATGGTACTATCATGGAATGTATTCATAACTACCAATGGCACCACACACTCTCCTAGTAAGGTTGTAGTCCTCTTGGGCCCAATAATTACAGGCATTACTTATAATATCAAAAAGGGACTATGTGTCCATCCATCAAAGGATGCTACCGAGAGTAGGATCATGATGATCACCACCTCAATATGTGGCATTATATACATGATTAATATCCTCATCCATGCTAATAGTTTCTATATATAGGTTCCCATGTGCTTAGTCTAACAGGATGATGACTCATTGGTTAGTATTTTCAAATATGATATATCAATTTTTTAAACTTAAATCAGTATTGTTTGCATAGCACCAAGAATGACCTAGTAGGGTTTTAAAGTCATTATATTTAGCATATTATATAAATTCAAAGTCATTCCTAAAAGGTATCCTAAGGATATCGATAGTTGTATTTTTAAGAATGTCAATTGGCAGAGCACATGTTTTATTGGCCATAAACAATACATGAGATGATGGTTGTAAATTTAGGCTATCCATTTTTCACCATACATCCTTTATGAGGACATTAACCTTAGCTTTAGTGTCAACTAAAATGTCTCGGATCACCCATCTATTGATAGAAACATTCACCAGTGTTTCCTTATCCTCTTGAGGGCTAGGAAGAATAGGAGTATCTTATCATCGAGCATAGTTTAATTGATATTATTAAATTATCCTTGGAACCTAATGTTTTAGATAATTACTTAATTATGGGACAATATCTTATTCTAATAAGTTCTTTCAAAGTTCTTAAAATTTATCCTATGCTACATTTTGATATTTAGTGGATTTCTACATATCAACACATTGGGCATCATCACAGTCCTTAAGGAATTGAATTTCCTATTGTAATTCCTATATTAAGGTCATAGTATCTTGGATCACTTATTTATATTATTGAGAATCAATATAATTCACTCCATAAGGCTCTTCATGATGTACCTTCTTAATGGGTGGATAGACATAGACTGGGAATGTCTACCACTGTGTGTTATGATATTAACCTGTTGGGTCATTAGAGTGTTGGAGTGTGGTCACTAGTTTGGTTTATCAATGCATATCATGATATCCCCTTTTTCATTTCTTTATTTTATGATAGTTGTGTATAAACCAAGGTATTCCTCCAACTAGTGCTCTTTTTTACAAAAAATACATGTTGGATGACTGGATAGTCTCACTAGTAGTGATCTAGAGACCCACATTTATAGCATGTTCATGGTGGAAATACCCACCTCCTCATCCATGTCCTAAGCCTCATCTATGATAACCACCATTATCTTGATTGTTTGAAATATAAGTTTGACATGTACCATGCACTCACACCTCATGTATATCACTGATCATGTGGTAGTCATTTGTATCATGGGTATATACATCACATATTTTATAGTAGTCAAACACTTTAGAATGTGTATCCCTTTGTAATAGAGGACAAGAGAATTCATTATGCTCTTTGTGGAAAATTTCATAAGACTAATTTAGTACAACATGAGTATTTTTTAGAGTATAATTATTTCTATGATGACCCTCAAACTCACAATTGGTATACCAAAGACCACTATGAGTGTCATGAGAATTGTTTGTAGTAAAATTTTCTAACTTTGATGCCATTAAATCTATTTGAGATTCCATAAAAGGATTAATTCTATTTTTGATCCTAACAATAGCTTCAACATAGAGGGAAAATTCCAAGGCCTCATGCAGGATGGTAAAGGTTCTTTGAGATAGCATTTATCTAAAGGTAAGAAACAAAACTCCCAAGAACCACTAGGCATGTTGAGCAACATTAATATTGAATAAGAGCTTAAATAAGAGTGCCTTGAATTATGCATTGTACTCAAGTACACTTTTGGTTAGCTCAAAATTATATCCTTCAGTGCAGTAATACTTTGTTTCTCAAATTCTAAAATATCAAACTCTTGAAAAAATGTTATCTTAGCTAGTCAGAATCTATTAATGCTTGTTGAGGGGCATACTTCCTATACCACTTGTGTGTTCTTTTCAGAAGTGTGGTTGTAAATTGTGTTACTTTTATCTTAGAGGAAGTTATACCATGTTCCCTCCAGATGAGTTCACACTTATGAACATGCTCCATGACATTATCCATGCCTCAATATTTTGGTAAATATAACATCATTTCATAATACACAATCGCTAGTATAGTGGCTGTTGAAAACTCCCAAGTCTTATTCCCAGTGGGGAAGGCCAACACTTCCTCTAGATCCACCTCCTAGTCCACCTCCCATGCATTTAGTAGCAACACCTAAGACATTGGGCATAGTATTAGGCTGATTTATAATGTTTGGAATAGTACTCTCCCTAAAACTACTTATTTTAGGTTCACCAAGCATACCAAGTTGAGCCATAGAATTATCTTGAAGAGGAAAAGAAAGTTTCAATTCACTATGGTTTAAAACTTGTTCAATAAGAGGTTCTCTTATGAGATCAGTCTCTGACTACATAATTTATATCCTAGTTATGTATAATTAATTCATCTAGCTCAAAAGCATAAGCTCACACTATGGTTGGGGAACTGGTTGGTTTAGATTAGGTTCTTCAGTATCCACTTTACAACTAGTTTCTCTCACATATGATAAAGCTAGCATTGGTCATGATCTAAAATTTGGTAAGTCTATGTACTCTTCTTCTTCCCTACAGATCCTAACAACACTTATTGATTCTTCTTGTCCCCTTCCTACTTCGCTTCCACCTATAACCCTTTACCAATATTTATCATATCTACAATTTCATAACTCCTATTAACTAGCTACCATTCTAAAATAATAATCTTTCACTAACACCCCTGCATTCTCCTCCCAACCATGTTGCTCATGCAAGGATAGGTTTATCCTTCCATAGGAAAAATTTTAAGTCTAGAGTCAATAAATAGCTTCTTTAATTCTAGTTGGAAATGCCTAATAGACCAACCACATGGTTCTCAAAGGAAAAGTAACATTGCTTCTTCTAGATATGAGTAAGTGGTTACAACATACTCTAAGATATAGTTATTCAACTCCCCTCTCCACAAAATATTAATAGCTTGTGTCCATGGTGTTCCTAAGTATGCCAAGGCCCTCTGATGCTCTATCATTCAAACTTACATCCACCTAGAATTTCATGACCAATATTAAGCATAGGCTAAGAGGCAAGCATGAAAATAAATAGGGACTTCAACAAAGAAAGTTTCATATAAAGATCTATAGATATATCATTCAACCCATGCAGATGTAGAAACTCCTAGTTCAAGATAGGGAATTACAAAATTATCTTTGACCCTAGTAAGACATCATTCAATATTATTAAAATATAATCACTCAAGCATTTTCCATTACTATGCAACAAGCACTATAGATCTCGGTAATGGAACAAAAATGTTGGATTTTTCTATCAAACTTTCCCTAGGGTACTAAAGTGTCTAGTTCCCAACAAGATAATGTATTATAATTTCATGCAATACTAAACTCTTGCATGCTCACCCAAAGCACATAACAAGAAATGGGTTCCTATGGTTTATGTCATGCAGTAATACATTTATCATATATTAATGATTATTCATATATCTTAAGCACTGACTAAATAGAAAAATAAATACATAGTTGTGGACCTTGTTTCAATTACATAAGCAAACATGATTCAGAATATAACTACCATGAGATTCAAAGTTATTGGACCCTAAATTTTGGATAAGTTTTTTGATATTTCAGCATGGAACTGGTATGGCATAGAGGGAACATAGAGTAGAAAGACTTTGGGGTGGAACTAGACTAGTGCAGAAGTATCATGGCAAGTAACTAGTGGGGCACAAAAGGACAAGGGCATGGAGGCACTGACACAAGAGGACCCAGTCAAAGAAGAGAATTAATCATGAGGAACTTGAGGGAATAAGACTCAGAATAGTAGTGAAAGACTTTGATATTTTATGGGAAGTAGAATACGGTTAAAGAGTGATTATCAAGGGTCACCAAAAACTTATACATCAAGAGTTTTACATCAATTTGTAAGGAGAGAGACCCATGGCATCAATTATCTAGCATAGAATGAGTATGTAGGAGGCATACAAGCCTAGGTCCTTAGAGACACTAGTTAACAGACCACCATGACTCTTAGTTCGTAGAGAGTTCATTGGCCAATTACTCATGTCATTTATGTTATAAATACTTGGTTAGGGAAAAATAAGTATAAATACCCCTAAATGAAAGCATTGTACATGACAGATTTTGGATATCATTTATTGAAACATAATATAAGTTTTTTAGATATTTTATTCATTTTTGATGTTTTTATTATAATTAAGTGATAATTATGCATGTGGTAGTTGTGTATTGAGTACTTGTCATTATACTTAATATGATTTCTATGCATATTTTTACTTTTTTAATTAACACTTTCTAAACTTAATTTCACTTCTTTGCATAATTATGTTTTTTAAGCATAATGATACTGGGATCAAAGTAGTGCATCTCTTTTTATATGTAACTTCTAATCAAAAATAAGTCTTAACCCAAATAATATGACTGATATGTTACTATGCAACATAACCCATGGGAATTGATCTCTAGCTATGCACTTCAGGTGAGTGTGCAAGACTATAGTCTTACATGAAGGGAAAACATGATAGCTCATTAGGGCTATAGTTTAGTGCCTAAAACATTATTAAGAATAAAAACCCAACCTTTTGGTTCTATCACTGAGACCCATAGTGCTTGATGCATAGTAATGGAAGATGTTTAAACATATCACTCTTGAGAGTATTGAGCAATGGATTACTGAGGTTGAGGATAATTTTCCATTTCCTTAACTTAAACTAGGAGATTTTGCATGTTAGTGGGTAGATTATAATCTCTACAGTGTATTATATGAAAATTTCTTTGTTGAAATCCTAGTTCATTTACATACTTGGCTATCTTTCTATGCTCAAGGTCAATCACAAAACTATGAGAGAAGATAGTCTTAGACATTAGAATGACAAAGAGATTTATAATGACTCAAAATAAGATGGACATGAGCTATTAACATTTACTGGAAAGGAGTGTTGAATAGCTACATTTTAGAGTATGTTGTAACTACCTATGCTTGTCCTAAAGAAGATAAGTTCTAGTTCCTTAGAGAACCATGTGGAAGATATATTAAACATTTATTATTAGAAATCATGAAGTTGTTCATTAACTATGGGCTTGAAACTATGCCAATTGAGAGATAAATCCCTCTTTTCATGAGCCACACATTTGGGAGGGGAATAGAGAAGTGTTAGTAAAATATTTTAGGTTCAGAATGGTATCTAATCAGTGGGCATTGTGAAAGTAGAAATATGATGAAGCTCAATAGAGGATCATAAGAGTAAGTAGCATGGGAAGTGATTGAGAGAACTCAAGAAGTGTTGCTAGGATCTGTATAAAAGTGAAAACACACAAAGAGGACCCCATCACTTTTAAACCATGCCCCATGCCACTTTTATCATATGAAGGAAAAACTACCCAAAAGTAGAAATTGAAGAACCAATTTTTAACCAACCAAGTTCCCAAACCATAGTGCACATTCATTCTTTTGAAATAAATGGAATACATATATATAATTAGCATACATGTAGCATGGAATCAAAAAATGATCTGATAATGGATACTGTAACTGATCTAATGATAACTCATACAAAATTAACACTTTATTTCCATATTTAAAGGAATTTCATGGCATAATTTGGGATGCCTATAGGACTTAGCATTCAAAGTGGACATATTACAAGCCCCAATATTATTATTCAACCAACTATTATTCCCCATGGCATGGGCATTGCCACTAGAAGCACTAGAGGTGGACTAGGAGGTGGCACAAGAGCAAGGGGACTTCTCCCTCAAGGGATAAGATATGGGGGTTCTCAATAACTACTAGTGAAAGCACCTCAACTACTAATAGTGTATTATGATATGACACTTCACCTACCTAAATATTGAGGTATGGATAATGTTACAAAACACATCCATAAGTGTGAACTTATTTAGAGGATGTGAGTCATTACTTCTTCTGAGTGAAAGGCCACCTAATTCATGGCTACACTTTTGGAGTGATCAAATTAATGGAATATAAAGTTCAACCCTCAACAAGTGGTGATTTACTATGATCGGCTCAAAATGGAATTCCTTCAGGAATTTGACATTCCCAAATTTGAACAATAAAATATTATCATGCTAAAGGATATAAAGCAGGAACTTACTGAAAGTGTATAGGAATATGATACAAGGTTCAAAATACTTTTTTCTAAGCTATCATTTGAAATCAATGATACTCAAAATTCTCAATGGTTTGTGGGAGGTTTGTTACTTCCCTTTCAACAAACACTATCCCAGAAGACCTTCACTATCCCATATGAAGCTTTGAAAGCCATCCTCCATGCTGAAGTTGTTGGTAGTATTGACATTAACATAAGTCATTTCATGGAGGCCCAGATAGCCTCAATGGGATCATAATTTGAAAAATTAAATACAAATAATGTGTATGATACTCTTAATGGTCTTTGGTTCACTAATTATGAGTCTAAAAGACATAACTAAAGCAATTACATGAACATCTACACTATACTAAAGTAGTCATGAAATTTTCCATGAAAATCATGATGTATGATCCTATCCTCTTTTTTAGTTAGCCACACATTATAAGGTATCTAACTATTGTAAAATATGTGATGCCTACACCCATGACACAAATTATTATTAGTTGATTAGTGATATCCATAAAGCACGTGCATGTGATATGCGCCAAACCTCTATATCTAATAATCAAGATAATGGTGGCTATTGTCATCAAAGTAGAGGATGAGGGTGAGGAGGTGTTCATTTCCCACTAAGAACATCTTATAAGTATGAATCCCTAGACCACTATCAAAGAGATTATCTAGTTTACCCTACATATGCTTTTTGTAAAAAGGACCATCGATTAGAAGAATGTCTTAGCTTGTACATGACCATCAAAAATGAGAGAAATTAAAAGTGTGTAGGTATGATTCATATTGAAAAACCACATTGGCATGCACATTTAGGCACCCCAACATCTCAACAAATGAATATCACTATGCATAATAGACGACAATTTCAATCTACATCTACTCCTATTGAGAAGGTAAAGCATGATGAGCCTTGGGCGAGGAAGTATCCTAATGCCCATAAATAGAAGGATGTACTCTAGGACACTGTGATGTTGGTATGAAAAATACAAGGAGAAATACAATTTCTTAAGGACAATAAGCAACAAAATGTGCTAAAAAGTAGAAGGTAATAATAGCTCAAAACATGGCATGCAATGATTTCCAAGAGCTTTGCAAGTATATGTTAGATGAAGCCATTATCCCAAAACAAATCATTTGGATTAATAATCAAGTACAAGTAAAAACTTATGATCAACCTCAAATTACTTGGTATATTGAGTATCATCATTTGAATCATGTTTAATGACAAGATACCCCTATTCCTCCTACCACTCCAGAAGATAAAGAAATACTAGTGAATACTACCAGTGACAGTTAGGTAATTTGAGACATCCTAGTTGACATTGGTTAATGTCCTTACTAAGGATGCATGGTGGAAAATGACTATTCCATCATTACAACCTTCATTTTACATATTGTTTATGGCTAATAAAACTTGTGTTCTATCGATTGGTGTCCTCAAGAATGCAATGGTTCATATACTTGGAGTACCTTTCAAAGATGATTTTGAAGTTCTTGAGTTGGTAGAGGTTAAAAAAATTCCAACTCTATTGGGGAAACCCTAGGGTTATGAAAAAATGTAGACTTAAGTTTTAAAAAGCACTACATCAATTTTGAGAACATTGATCAATGCATTTTTATTCCCTTGGATCAAACACATGGGCCCCCATACATAGAACCTATTAATGTGGAAGAAGATATTAACCACATCTATAATGTCACTACTACAGATGATGAGAAACATGATCCTAATCATAATGGCATCCTCTGGTGGATGGAAACTCAATCCCTTTCTAAAACCACAAGCAATGCTTGTAATTATTAGGTGCATAATGACTATGACCTCACTGGAAGAGTGTGTAGTGTCATTGGTAGTTAGGATAATATTCTATACTATTGCCATAAACTCCATAGGTTCATTTTCCTTATTAATAATCAAGTCATGAGGGGACCAATGATATATGCACCTTTATAAAGACTTGATGTAAGCACTTATTTTCATGGATAAATGGAAGTCTTTAACTTTATTTATTGCCTTGAATAATTTTATAACTTTGATAGTGATTGTATATGATCCTTAGTTCACTTATTTGATGGTATAACTACAAGGTGGTGGTAAACCCATCATGAGTGACTTCTCCAATGGGATCAAGTACATTCTAATTATATCACCAGTTACATCATGACAACTGAGTTAGGGGAATAATCATCTATAGCAGAGTACAAACACCTTAACCCTATATAGAGGCATGTGAGTCAATATGAAGAGATAAAGAGTCTTACTTACCAGATTACTTCTAGGTACATGAATTCTATGTAAATTTATGAAATTTTCATGAATAATTATATATGTGTACCCATTTTTATCATTTATTGAAAGAAAACATCAACTCATCACTATATTATTCTTTTCTAAGGATGGATTTGTGCCTCACTTTTCAGTCCATGCATGAAGAAATTATTGGTGACCATAGTCCCATTAAAGATCACATAATATATATCCATAATTTCCTAGAATAAGGCTTAGTTCTCTTTAATGAACCATTTACACAACTTGTTCTTATGTCAAAACTAGTCCTTGATCAAGATTGACACGAAGAGATACATCTAGGAAAATAGAAACTAGTGTTTCAAGTAGAATAAGGTGAAGGGTCCAACCCACTTGACCCTTTTTCAAATCACTTTGATGTCCTTATGGACTATGGAACATGATTTTTTCATGACCCTAGTCCCAACATAGGTCACCCTTACTCTGGGCCCATTGAAACTGTCCAATGTAACATCGGTACAAAGGAAGAACCAAAAATAGCTATTGTAGGTAACTACTAAACTAACACAAAAATTTCAAAGATATTTGAGTTATTAAAAGAATACCAAGATGTATTTCTAGGAAGCTATAGTGAGATGAAAGTATTTCATCCATCCCTAGGTAAGATTCATATTAATTTGGTTGACAATGCTTGCCCAGTTAGGAAAATGCCATATAAGATGAATCTTAATCTACATACATGCATAAAGGAATAAATTAATAGTATGTTATGCATTGGAATAATCACCCTAATTAATAAATCTGAGTGGGCTAGTAACATGGTGATAATTATAAATAAAGATGGATACATCATAATTTGCATTGATTACATGGTACTTAATGCATCATGTGTCATTGATCCTTTGCCAACATCATTCATATAAGAAATACTCGAAGGCATTAATGGGTGTGAAACATATACTTTCATAGATGTATTTTTGGGCACCATCAGGTCCATATCATCAAGGAGGATCAACCTAAGACTACATTTAACCACTGAATGGGGATCCTTCACATATATTATCATGCCTTTTGGGTTAAATAATGCACCAGCTATATTCTCATGAATAGTTGTTGAAGCCTTTAAGGATTTCATGCATAAGTTTTTTCAAGTCTACTTGGATGACTAGATGATCTATGGCTTGGTCAAGGACCATTGCTCTAATCTATGACTCATGCTAGAACATTGTTGGGTCTTGCAAATATCATTAAATCTCAAAAAATGTCTATTTGCTACACCTTTTGGTGTTCTTCTAGGACATATTATTTGTAAGGATGGACTTTTGGTAGACCTAGAAAAATTATCTATCATTCTTTGCCTTCTAATGCCCAAGTCTTGGTATGAGGTCCATGCCTTTCTAGGACATACAGGTTATTATAAAAAATTCATCCATGGATATGCAAATATTTTAGTTTCTCTAGAGTAGCTCTTAAAACATAATGAGCACTTCATATGGACTTGCTCCTGCCAAGAAGCCTTTGAGGCCTTAAAAGACAAACTAGTTACGACTCTAATCCTCTAGTTCCTTGACCGAACAAGCCCATTTCATGTCCATATTAATGATTTTATAATGGTAGTTGGTTCAATCCATACACACCTAAGGGAAGGTCACCTTGATCACCTGATCTACTTTGCTAGTAGGAAACTTACTCCAACTGAGTATAATTACACCACCATAGAGCATGAAGCCTTATTAATGGTCTATGCTCTACAAAAAATTCAGCAATACTTATTGACAACTCCCTTTATATTCTATACAGATCATAAAGCTTTAAAGTATCTAGTAAACAAACCTATATTGCATGGATGAATATACCACTGGATAGTGTTGTTTCAATAATTTTAATTTTCTATCATAGTCAAATTAGGGAAAGCTAATCATGGACCTAACCACCTATATCAAATTAATTATGGATAACCACTGCACACTATTGAATATGACTTACCTGATGTTCAACTCTTCCATCTTAGTCATGTATTAGAGGAGTTAGAAGATATTATAACCTTTCTAATTACTGGCTCCTTACCTGACTATCTAACTTCATAGTCCAAGAAAAAACTTATGGTCCATGTCATACCCTTCAACTCATAGGATGGGACCTTTACAATCTCATCCATGTCAAAAGTATTTGATGTTGTGTCATGAAACATGAGCATTCTAGAGTAATCCAAGAAGTTCATGAAGGTATTATAGGTGGACACTATGTTAGAGAGGCTATCATGTGCAAGGTTCTATTGGCCAAATTATGTGGCTTACTCTCTTTCAAGATGCTAATATATATGTTCAAAATTAAGTGTATGAAAACCAAATTACCAATATGTCATGCCATTACATCCAATTCTCTCTCAAGAACCCTTTGAAAAGTAGGCCATTGATTTTATTGGCCCCATCAATCTAACTAGAAGATGAATAGGTTCCCAATATATCATCATACTAATTGATTATTTCACATGCTAGGCTAAAGCTTCACCAAGGGATTATACTACTGATACTGCTATGCACTTCATTTGGGAACATATCATAACTTAGTTTGGATGCCCATTGAGTTTTAATAGTGATTGCATCACCCATTTCCTAAATAAATCTATTCACATTTTACTTGTTGAGTTCATGATTGATCGTCATAAAAAAAACCATATCACCCTCAATCCAATGGAACTATTGAGGCCTTCAATAAAATCTTAGGCATAAAAATGATGAAATTTTTTAATATTGGCCAAATTGATTGGGATGATAGAGTATCTATAGAGCTATGGGCTTACCAAACAACCTATAAGTTCATGAATAAGAACACACCATTTAATTTGGTATATGGCAAAGAGGCATTCCTACCAATTGATTTATTGGTACCATCTCTTTGTATTGTGCATGTTGGATAGTTGGATGAGGATTCATCCTTGAAAGCACACCTAGATACTTTGTTACATCTAGATGAAGCATGTTTATTTGCACATCAGAGTTAGGATGTGGAGAAGTACAAACAAAAAAAATGACATGATTGACACATCAAGCATAAAACATTTACACCTAGAATGAAATTATTTCTATATAACTCCAAATTTACATGCCATTCTAGAAAATTTTGAATTCACTAGGATGAACCCTTTATAATTCATAGCATTTGACCTACTGGTGTTTGTCAATTAAAAAGGTTGGACATCCAATTCCTTCTTGGGAATTACAATAGAAGCTAACTCCAACCGTATTTCATCTCTAAATATTCTAACATTTTATAATAATAAGTCATATGCCATTAGTCTAATATTTCCTATTTTTAATAAAAATGTTGCCTTTGTGGTGCACAACATTTCTTTATTATAGTTTTTCTTAAATTTTTATACTTATATTTTCATGGAGGACCATGAATCAATTTTAGCGTGGGGTAAAAGGTATATAAATTCATGATTAATCATAGGTTTTCAATCTACCTATGACACACAATTTAATTATGACGTGCAAGTTACTTAAGGCATGAAACTTATTTAAGGCATGTAAACTACATAGCCTAAGGATAGAGTATTCTTACCAAATAGTTTAAAAAATAAAAATAATTAGAATAGTTGTATTCTAATTCAAAATAAGGCATGGGATAGTATGTGTCATTAATGCAAAAAAATATTGGTTTCAAGAAATGTGACAACATCATGACAAGATAATACCTTTAAATGCATTTATGATGAGAAGTGATGGTCGAAGAATGATGGCTGTTAAAATTGCATTAATGATGAGAAGTGATGGATGAAAGAAAAGGGGTTAGTAAATGTGGGTTAACCCCCTTATGCCTATAGAAAGACAAGTTAGCTCATTTTTAAATTTTACCTTTGCTTTCATTTATGATTATAGAGTTGAGAGTGATAAAACTAGAGTGATTATAAAATGATTATATGAAGAATCACAAGTCTATGAAAAGATATTGAGTTGAGCATCAATCTACACAAGAAAAACATAGGTTTAAATCCAGTATACAACCATGATAGGGAAAACTTGAAAGTTATAGGTTGCAGGGGAAGTCTGCCATTAGAGGGTAGCAAAACATGAAAATCTGAATTTACCAACACAATAATCACATATTCCTTTAGGAATGTTGGATGACTGCACCTCAACCTTTGGGCTCCTCAGAGGGTGATATAGTCAAAAAAGAAGGCCCTAAGTATTAATCCATTACCAGTGATACCATAGGAAGAGGAAGCACTTAGGGGAGTAGTATTCATCAGAGAAGAAACACTTGAAGAGCAAGCATAACACACAAAAAGGGAAGAAGCTAGTATGGTGCATGAGGCAAAGATGACACAATCATCTCTACCCTCTTCATTGATGATCAAAGAAATTTATTACTCAAAGATAGTAGTACATGTGGAGAATTAGGTCTCAAAGGTACCCACTTTTATAATCTTTGATTACAACCATCATCAACTTTAGAATGAGGTTGAGTTACAAAATGACTATCAGGTTTAGTGTCAAAACACCAAGAACCAGTTAATTTATGACCTCAAAAAATTTAATGTTATGGATGTTGTTCATATTATCCAATCTACCTTACTTTGGAAAACCCATGGAAGAAATCAAGTTCGTACTCTCACACTTCCATGAAGACTACCTCTATTTCATCAAGTGCATCATGAAAATCATACTTGAGAGGATAACTAAGGTGTTAGGATTGTAATGTTTGGGGTTAGATGTATCATATGACTTGGGGGACTCTAATGAGATCATAATGATAGCCACTATGTTGATGCATAAAAAATAGGGCCACACTAGGCACATTAAGAACCTATATGATCCTATTGTCTAGGTTGCAACATGCATTATAATGACTAAGATCGATGGAATGGATCATTATAAAGAGGTAAACATGGCCCACATTTACATCACCCACCAGTTTAATAAGTGCTTGAAATATAATTTGGATATGTACTAAAGCCAAAAAATAATTAATGACGTAGAGAAGACCCATTGAATACTAGGTCATAGGTTTCCATGGGGAGTATTTTTTCTATTGATAGCATTTGATGAGATCAGTGTGCCTGATTACACTATGAGAGCACTGAAGTGGGTATACCCACCCAATAGAAAGTATCCTACTAATTTTTATAAGGTGTTCATGTGCATGGGGCACATCACCCCTTCATACAAAATAAAAATGAATTCTTAGTTTAATGGAATGAAGGAGGAATTCAGGTATGAATGGTGTATTTTAAAAGACTTGGCCACCCTGGCTTGTGAGCAAGCTCAGTTTATTTTGAAACATCACTTTTCAATGGCATGCATCAAGATGGTCCTTTTTGAATAACTCTCTGCATGGTTGAATCTATCGTATGCCTTTTTGGAGAGATACTTCACTGACTCAGTGAACCACATATTTGATGTACATCTTATTACCTTGGAGGCAAACAAAATTGATTTAGAGATTTAGAATTTATAGAAGATGTACATATATTTAAGAAATAATTCCTAAAGGGAGAAGAGAGAGACCAACCAAACTAAAATTAATATCAAACTAATATTGGTGGGAGAATAGGTGCATAATTTACTCTACATACTATGGCCTAGGAATAAGAGCTCAAAGGGCACATAGTATATAGGAGAAAATGTCCCACTAGTACCTCCTATGAAAAATAAGAAGTGGGATAGACATAATTCCATCACAAGCTCATATTAGGTTCCTCCAAAATGGTAAAGGACTACCCAAGCACCGTATCCTAGCCCTTCTCCACCAAGACTTTCACCTCCTTGCCCTTTTCTACTAGGAACTTCACCTCCCTACCCTTATCCATTAAGACCTTCTCCTCCCTAACCTTATCTACCCAAATTTCCACCTCCATAGGTCCCTCCACCTCCACCTTCTACCCCACATGTTCCTCCACCACTGCATTCACCTCCTAGTAATTCATAAGCATCCTATCCATCAAGGGTTGTACCTCAACAAACCCTATAGAAAGAGCAAGAGTAGGAATAACCTACAGTCTAAAAGGAAGAGTTAGATATCAATTCTGAGAATATACCCTCCTAAGTGCATGAGGATGAGGCCACCTTCAAAGACTCACCATTGGACATTAGGGGTTCATATAGTGAAGAGGGGGATGGTGATGATCAATATATGATCAGAATGCATATCAGTATCACTTTTTTAGCTACTGATGTAGAGGTTGAAATATTGGAGTGTGACCCAAATAAAGGGAAGGAGACTACCAATTCTAAAGAAGAATTTGTCATTGATGCATTCATGAATATACGTGTCCAATATCAAATAGGAATCCCTAATAGGATGTTATACTTATGGCTATACTTTTTCCCCAAGATTCAACCTTGGATACAAGTTCGCATATGTCATTATTTTTGAACATATATAATGAGGAGTGTCATTTTGAGCTCCCTCAAGATAGCCTCCTCTTAGGTCATAATGCTCTAGTGCTACCAAAACCACTATGGGTTGATCCCCAAAAGATCACCCCTCTATAAGGGAGCATTGAATTTTTAAAGATGGATCTTGAAGTCATGTGCCAGAATATATTTTCAAACTCTAATGCATGTGATGTAGAGAAGAAACATGCCCAGGTGGTGGGTATGTATGAGAAAGAAGTTACCACCTAGAAATCACTCATAGAAGAAGTTGTTGTTTTAAAAAATCAATTAAAGGAGTCCATGTAAGCTAAGGTTAAAACATTTAATTTATACAAGACAATTTTAGGCCAAGAGATAGCACTAGCAGATGGCATGCCTCTAGATAGGGATGTCATAAATAAATTAGAGACCTTAGTGAATCTCCTTTTGAAGCACTGCAAAGAGCAGCCCATGCTAAAGAATGAGGCATTGGTACTAGTATATTAATTCACCGAGGTGGTAGAAGTATGTAAACATGCCCTTAAAAGAGTTGGGGAAGTTATCCCCATCTTGGATGACATTTTTGAAAGGTTGGTGTGATCAAATAAAATCTTGGAGGCTCAGATACAAGCAGAGGAATCCTAGAGGCAAAAAATGGTTGATGTTTCCCTCTTAATAAGTGATCACATCGAGTGTGTGAAGGCATTTAAGGATGTGTAAATAATTTAAGAGAGAATAAATGCACATCACTAATAATTGAATGCCAATTTTGTAGCCTTTTAAGGATAGGTTATCAAAGAAGTCTTGACACTGGAAAAAGTCTATAAGGATATCAGTTCATCCTTGGATTAATTGGTCAAAAAGGCCAATGAGATTTCTAAACAACCTAAGGAGATGTAGAAGTCTAAAGTGGCCATTGAATAAATAATTGCAAATTTGCTCAACACATTGTCACACTGGGATAATGTCAAGAAGCAAATCAAATAGATGGGGCTTGAATTTTTGGTAGAGGCTACCACCAAGAATTAGTTTGGGATGAACTAAGAGTGTAGTGTGGGGTGATGTTTGACCCCAAATTTTGGCTAAGTGTTTTGATATTTTGTCATGAAACTGATACAGTGTAGAATTAACATAGTATAGAAAGACTATGGCACATAAATAACCTGGCACAGAAGCATCATGGCATAGAACCATCAAGGTATGAAATGATAAGGGTGCAGAGGCACCAATGCAAGAGGACCTAGTCAAAGAGGATAATTAATCATGAGGAACTTGAGGGCATAAGACTCTAAATAGTAGTGAAAGACTTGGGAAACACATAGGAAGTGGGAAATAGTTAAGGAACAATTCTCAAGGGTCACCAAGACCTTGTCCATTAGGAGTGTTGCACCATCCCACAAGGAGATAAACACATGAAAATAAGGATCTAGCATAGAATGAGTATATATGGGGCATAAAGGCCCAAGTCCTTAGGAGACACTAGTTAATATACCACCATGACTCTCAGTTCATAGAGAGTTTGTTGGCTAGTTACTCCTATTATTTATGTTGTAAATACTTGGTTAGGGAAAAACAAGTATAAATACCCCTATATGAAATCATTGTATGTGATGAACTTTGGATATCATTTTTTGAAGCATAATCTAAGAGTTCCAGGTATTTTAGTCATTTTTGATGTTCCTATTATTATTATTCATATGGTAGGTGTGTGTTGAGTACTTGTCATTGTACTTATTATGAGTTCTATGCATACGTTTACTTTTTTTTTAGTAACATTTTTAAAAATTAATGACACTTCTTTGTGTGATTATGGTTGTTGAGCATAATGATACTAGGATCAAATTAGTGTGTCTCTTTTTATATATAACTACTAATCAAATATAATTCTTAACCCAAAGAATATGACTGATATGTTACTACACAATATAACCCATAGGAACTAGTCTTTAGTTATGCACTTTAGGTGAGCATGCAAGACCATAGTCTTAGATGAAAGGTCAGCATGCTAGCTCATTGGGGCTACACTTCAACACCTAAAACATTATTAAGAATTAAAACCCAATAAAATTATGTGTTACACAAGTTTAAATAATGTATATTCTATTTATTATAGTCAAATATGAACCACAAGTTACATAATAAATGTACTAATAACTTAATGATGCAACTTAACTATCAACCATAATGTAACATCATAACTACAATAACTTCCATGATTTTCCTATTACCACAATCAATCATTACATAATACCAATGTTTAGCAGCATTACAAATCTCTACATAGGGGTATTTATACTTGGTTTTCCATGACCAAGTTATTGCATTAATTATAACACTTTTAACGACTAGCCAACAATCTCCAATGGACTAAGAGTCATGGTAGTCATTTACTTGTGTTTCCTATAGACCCAGGCCTTTGAGCCCCTATATTCATATTCGGTATTGGATCCTTGTTTCCAAGTGTCCTCATTCATTTGGGATGATGTAAAACTCATGTATGATTGAAGTCTATTCTATCCTTGAGAATCACTCCTCAACTATTTCTTGCTTCCTTCATGCTCCCAAAGTCTTTCATTGATATATCAAGTCCTCTGTTATTGGGTTCTTCATTCATTATGCCTCTTCTTTGAGTAGGTATTCTCATGTTATGGTATTTCAAACCATTTTCTTCATTGTCATGGTCTTCTTTCACTATGATCATTTTGTGTCATGTTCGTGAGGTAGTGTGAGATATAAGAGAAAATAATTAAATTACTATATGATCATTATAGATTTGATAAATTTCAAGTGCATAGTTATATGAAGCAATGAGAACTATTAGACCAAGCAATAGTGTGAGTGTGAGTGCTAAAATAATAATTTCCTTGAGATTAATTAAGGGATTACTTCAAAGGATTGATACCTATATATATGGAGCCTAAATATTAGGATGGGCCTAAAATATAGGAAGGGTGAAATAGACATAAAATTTATGAATTGTAGGAAAAAACTAAAATTTAGGGCCATAATAGGAAAAGGTTAAGGAAACTAGAAATTGATGGTACCCTAAGAACCAAACAATAGTCAAGCTCAAAGATTACATATTTATTAAAAATGTAAGAGACCACATGTTTTCCACAGAGGCATAGTGAATTTGCACATGATCCTTTTTAAGGTGACAAGTCAGCAACAAAGAATAACGAGGAATAATAGGAGAGTAGAATATTTGTATAATGTAGATAAAAATCATGGGGGTTAGTCTAAAACCAAATAGGTCTTATATTTAAACCAAAGGCATGAGTAGTTTCTTCTAATAAGAATTAATGTTATGAAGTACCTAGAAGACATACAAAGAAGAAGGTATAGAATTATACTAATAGTTACTTGTGAATATATGTGTGTGCACATGGTGTAAGCTGAGATGGGTATGTGTGAATGCTCTAGGTCTAGGTCCAAATATAACTCCAACTTCAGCTTCATCTCTAGCTATACCTCCAAAAGTATCTCTAACTCATGTAATTATTGAAAAGTATCCTTCACTATGTGATGATTCTCCTTCACCAAAATAATCATGGTCATTCAAACTAAAAATAAATATACTCTTATAATAATACGTAGGAAAAAATTTATTGGTTCACAACAATCTAGCTATGGCCTCATCATTAGAAAAGTATCAAGTGATGGTGTCTCATATTGTGTGAAAAGAGTCAATTAACTTAGGAGCTATGACTTTTAGTTTTTATTAAAATTATATTTCCATGAGCTATTATATACATGTAATCAATAATATTCATTATGTTTTCCATTTCTTGAGAATTATTCAATGTGAAACTTATTGAATTAGTTTTAAAGAGGCTTTTGTGATTTCTTGGTAATATTTTCATGACTCCCAACTCCTAAGTATTTTTCATCCATAACAAATTTATTATTTTAATTTTAATTTATTCTTGATTATTTGAATCATCATTATTATAACCAATTCTTTATTTAACTATCTAATAAATTAGGATAATGGGTTATGTTTGTCGGGTGAATATTTTGTCGTCAACTAACTAACGACAAAATGGGTATATCAACCACAATAAAAGGAGATTTATGCCACAAAAAGTGTAGGTTTACCACATCTTAACGAGATAAATCTCTCCTCTCATCAAGGGGAGGTTCCCTATGAATATTTATATGCTATATGTATGTATAAGTAAGCAGAAAATAATACTCAGGGTAGTATAACACCATCCATCTCTCTTTTTTCAGAGATGATGTCCAAGGAACAAAAGAGAGAAATCATGGTCGATGGCTGAAAGCATTCCTCTTTTTCTAGGAATGATATTTAGTGCAGAGCATAAAATTCCCTAAAGTAGTAACAAAGTCCACAAGGAAACCCACGTAAGTACAAAGTCTTTCGTTGCCTCCTTCACTGATTTGGAACACGTTTAATAGTAGAGTGAAACAAAGCACAAAGTCTTCACCTAAAACTACAATGGATAAAAGGATCACCAAGATAAAAGTAGCTCAAAGTCTTTATTTTATCTTTTAGAAATGTCTTTAGATAATTTCAATACACACACTTTGCTTATTAAATCAAATAGATAAGAGATTATCAGGAAAAGAACATAAGAACTATTTCCTAAGTAACACAAATTACCCCAACACAAAGTCTAGAATAAACATGTTTCTCATTTAATCGATAAAATATGATTTACAAGTTGAGCACAAAGTCTCAAGAAGTGTCTCAATTTTAGCAGAGTTTTTACTCTCAATTATCCAAAGATACTTTTACAAAAGAGGTTCCCTCTATATATAGGGAGAAACCTTCAAAATTAAAAAAGATTAAAATATTAAAATATCTAGTCAAAGATGAGTCATCTTTGACTTTGAGAGATTTTTTTAGATTTTTTACATGTAATTACATATTAAAAAATTGCATGCACTTTTACATGACAAAAGTGCATGAGAAGAGAGGAAAAGAAGAGAAAGGAGAAATGGTTCAATTCTTACTGCCAGACTTATTCAAATGAGCATCATACATGGCGATAGATGCCTAAATTCTTATATTGCCTAGCGCAATGGTGTTCTTGAAGATCATTCTGACCCTGATTGTAGTGTCTTTCAATGCTGTGATTACTTTGGCATGACTAGTTAACCTACTTCTTAGGTTATCCAGAGTTAACTGAGTATCTAAGATGTTATCCACAGAAGTCATTGAAAATGCTTTCTCTTCGAAATCCCTCTGGACCATACCTTTGAATTCTTGAATCATCTCTTCGGTTGAGAGAAATTGATTATCTCTAGAGGTGAGGTTGCAAGGCAATTCTTCCAGTCTATTCAATAGGCCTATGTCACTTTTATCACTAGCATCTTTGGAAGACTTGAGATCTTCGATTAGCTCCTTGAGTACTTAAA
The DNA here is from genome assembly GCA_037957365.1 of Torreya grandis. Taxonomy (NCBI): domain Eukaryota; kingdom Viridiplantae; phylum Streptophyta; class Pinopsida; order Cupressales; family Taxaceae; genus Torreya; species Torreya grandis. Next base: position 1,564,285 of record JARHVA010001057.1, read on the forward strand.
CCCTGTATATCAGTGACTCCTTGATTTCAACATAGGAATCTTTACTAGTAATGACATCAATGGATATCAAGCTACATTTCTTCAGATCCTTCATCTTTATCCACTTGCCAAGATATTTATACGTATTGTCAATATCTTGAGAAATAAGAGTGACAAGGTCCTCTAAATCTGTCCTCACCTTCTTCATCTTGTTTGTCTTCTCAACAACCTCTATAAGCAAGGAAATTCCTTGAGTGTTCATCTTTTCAATATAATCTTCTAGCACTTTCCTTTTCATATAGGTTTTCTCTACTTTTTGGATAACAGAGTTGTCTATGGAAAAGGCTTTTGGGGTTGTTGCTAAAGGGGCAAGAGTGAATTCTTGACTACTATAGTCAATTACTCTACCTTTGCCTTATAGTAATATTTCATCTCCTTTTCCCTGTCAAATTTCTAGACCATGATATCCATTACAGACTGTAGATCACTCTTTGTACCCTCATGAGTAACTTTCCCTAACTCAACATGAGAAATGGAATAGCTGCTCATGTCAAAACCCTCAAGGGTTACATCTTGTGGAGGTTTGGCTATCTCCAAAAATTTGTGCCCCTTTTCCTCAACCAATTTTGAAAGGATCCTTGGTCTCTTAGGGGCCTTAGCTTTCACTGGCACTATCTTGCCAAAATCAAAGTCATCTGCAGAGATGGCTAGATTCTTCCTTTTGGGCATGAAACCTAACAACTAAGGAGGGAGAGAAGAAGTACTTATTATGGCAATAGTTCCTACAACTAGTGTTAATGGGGTAACATCTACATTGCTAGTGGGAACAGTGAGCATAGTGGGAGTAACAGGTGAAACCGTATCGGCCGCTAACTGGTCAATGGCAAAACTTTCTCTTTTATTGAAAGAAGGAGAAGAGAGACTAGGGATGGAACCTAAGGAGTGAAGGACATCTCTAGAATCACCTTGAGGATTTCCAAACATAAATTTGGAAGGAGAGGTGGCTCCAAAAGAAGGAACACTGATGGGAGAAAGAGGCAAAGGAGATGCCATAGGGGATTGAGGTGGCAAAGAAGAAACACATGTAAGTGGTTGTGCCCCTTCTGAGGAAGATAAAGGCTTAGTTATCCATTGCTCTGAGGGCCTATCATTTGTCTCCATCTACTGAGCTATCTGTTCCTGAGTGCTTTATTCTCTAACCCCCTTAGTCATTGATTTTGGTTCCTCAGCAACCTTTGATTTCTTAGACACAAAGATGATTATAGGCTTGTGAGGCATAGATGGAGAAGGAACATCACCTTTTTTCTTAGTCCTATTCTCAGTCTTCTTCCTTGTTTCTACTTGGAATTCAGCCTCTGATCCTGTGACGAATTCCTTCAATGTGATCCCTTTGGCTGCTAGCCAATCATTGGTGTTAGCCAATATTGGTTCAAATCTCTTCCTTAGAGAAGTCAATTCTTTTTGGGACCAATAAATTGGAGGAAGAGGAGAGTCAGTGACCTTCTCAGCTAGGTATCTACTATTGATTACATTTTATCATCAACCAGACTAAGGGGAATATCTATAAGCCCTAAATATTTGACCTACTCCAGAGTTAGCCTATTGTAGTCCATCCTTATGATTTTTTTCGTTGTTCTCAAGTCTACCCAGATTTCTTCAATCATAGGCTCATGAAACTGAGTCTTTCTTCTGATCATATCTTTGACACCCCTGTAGTCAAAATTGTCTCTTCTTTTGAACTACTTCATGGTAACCAGTTGCATTTCCATCTCCATTACCTTTGCTTTGGCTATAATCAAAACTGAGTATCTACCAATTTCTATTGGGAACCTGAAGCCTGGCTTTTTCAATTCCATTTGTTTAGTGTGTATGACAATAATCTGTCTACACAACTCCATTAGGACTAACTTGTCAAAAGGAAATCTAGGGAGCATATAAGGATAGCCTTGGAAAAAGCCAACCCGTATATAACAAAAGGAGGGGAATTATAAAAACATGCAGCCAAAATCATTTATGACCATCCAAGCTTCATCTAATACTCTTTTATATTCTAGCTAAGGATCTAAAAGGCATAAAAACACCATGAAGAAGGCATCATTTACCCTCCTAAAATGATGGATTGATCCTTGTAGTGTTAACTGAGGGTATTATGAATAAACAGGGGTGGTTTTTCTATCCCCTTCTATTGTCAAACTTGTAAAGGTTGGCATGGAAGCCATGATGTATACTAAGTATGAATTCATATAGAACTTTGAATTAGTAGGTACTTTCATCAGTTGCTCATGAAGAGTGTTGCTGATCTACTCACCCCAGAAGATGACTTGCTTCCGTTGTAGGATTATCTTGATGAAGGGATACATCTATTCATGGAATTGTGAAGAAGATGGTAGACCTCGTACTTTGTTGAGAAGAGTAATTAAGACCAACTTCTATGAAATCACTCCTTAGGAAATCCTATAGCCACCTAGATAAATTGGTCCTAGGAGTCTTGAGCCACCTGTGATTCATCACTTTCTTCGCCCTCTTGGGATCCTTGTCATACTCTTTTTGTGCCTCAATGAAGTCAATTCTTAGCACTTCAATAGCAAGAGGGCATCTGAAGACTTTATCAATAAATTTGGGATCCAGTCAAATTATCTTGTTGCCACTAGCATCTGACACTGACCTAGTGTCTCTGTTATAGAATTGGGCGCACTAGAAGATGAACTCCATGTGATGTGCCACTATTAGGAAAGAGGCAACTAGATGAATGTTACTTTTGATTATCCTTTTCATTTCTAAGCTCAGGTTCATCACCTTGGTTCTGGTTATGAACTCAGCCATATCTACGTGGCCAATCTCTGTGTCTCTAATGTCATCGACATTAGAAGTGTTTGAGGTGCTTAGGAAAATGCCTTGGTACTGATACTTCATGGCTTTTGACTTGTTCAGAGAAGCTTTAATCATTGGAACTAGTCTTGATTGAGCGAGTGTCAATGAATGAGAATCTTTAGGGGGTAATGTAATGATAATCATGATCGTGCAATTAGGGAAAATGGGAAAATTAAGAAATTTGTACGTTGGGTGATCATGACCAGGGAAGGACACTTGACAGGGCTGGGTCAGAAAGTAGGTCAAAAAATGAGAGGAAAATGGGGAGGAGGCAAAAAATAGAAGGGATGAAAATCTCTCCAGAGTTGGAGAAATTGGAGGGAAAAATGCAAGGGTGACAAAAATTTTTGCCCTAGCATGTGGCATGGTTTGCATGTACGGGCAACAAAATTTGTCTCCCTTGTATGTAAAAGGAAAAAATATATGGGCGACAAAATTTGTTGCCCTTGCATTCAGTGTAAGGGTGGCAAATTTTTCTACCCCTACATGGGAACCTGTATCGATGACAAAATTTATCGCTGATACATCTGGGTTGAGTCATCTTGCATCTGTAACAAAATTCACCGTCGATGCAGGATATAGGTGCGTAAGAGCTTGTTAGGGCAGAAAAATCTGCCACCCTTATAAGAGGTAAGAATTTAGGGAATGAATAGAGGGTGTAAAATTATGTTGGCTAAGTATGGGGAAGGAAGAATGGCTGATGCGGTAGGAAGAGAGCTCGGCGGGAAGAGGAAGGGAAGGGGGCCGATCCGTCTAAGGAGAAAGAGAGAGACTAGATTAGAGGAAGAGAAAAGGGAAAGAGAAGAAAACTAAAATCAAAGACAAAAACAAAACTAGAAGAAAGGAAAGAACAAGAAATAAAATGCAAAAACAAGGTCCTACCTAGAAAATAATGTGTGTTGCGAGCTCAAATCCATCGAAATGCACTTTTTATCACTTTCTAGATCATCTAGAGGTAGAGGGTAGGAGGAGAGGAGGAAGGAATGAATCAAAATGAGATGAAAATTAGATTAAATAGGGTGAAAATTGACCCTAAAAACTCAACGTGCATGGCCATAAATGATGTGTATGAAAATTGAGGTAGTGCAGGGGCGGCAAAATTTGCCGCCCTTACACTAAAAAATTGAAGGGACAGAAAGGGGTGGCAAAATTTGCCACTCCTGCATGTAAGGGAGAAAAATGTAGGGGTGGAAAATTTTGCCGCTCCTACATTCCAAATGTAGTGGCAGCAAAATTTGCTACTCTTGCATGGAAGGGAGAAAAATGCACTGATGGCAAAAATTGTCACCTGTGCATGAAAATAGAACAAATAAGGCTAACTACTGGAAAAGAGAAATGGGTCCCCTGGTTGCATCGAGACCATAACAATTTTCACATTTTGGGGAAAACATAATGAAAAGATATTATGAACTTTGAATGGTGTCAGTTTAGAAAATACAAGAATGAGAAAAACCTATCTTGAAAAATGGACTTCAAGAGACAAAGCGCAAAATAGACAAGTTTTGCAGGGGGTTGTTCTAAAAAATGAGCTGAGCTTATTTTTGAAACAATAGTGCTGGCTCCTATTAGGGAATTATTGTTGATCAAAATGATCAACAGGAGTAGAAACCAGTCTCTAAGTGCCTTCATCCAAGCCATTGGGCTATGGAGTCGTGCTAAAAATGAAAGAAAACAAATAAAACAAAAATATTATACAAATATACAAGTGGATCCAACTAATTTTTCAAAGATTGAAAATCTTCAAATGTTGCCCACTATGGGGTAGTAAAAATGACGCTCCATCTTGATATTCCAACAAGAAGCTATTCTCACCATAGAGTTGTTGAATGGTAAATAGACCTCTTCATAAAAAGTCAAATTTGTCATGCATTCCCTTCAGTTCTCGCCTCTTGTTCCACAACAAGACTTGATCTTCGATTTGAAAATCATTAACCTTAGATCTTTTGTCAAAAAGTTTCTTCACCTAATTCTGATGTGCCGTAATCTGGTCCACCACCATGGTTCATTGCTCATTCAATTCTGTTAGACACATAATCCTTTTGTCGATCAAATTTTTGAAGGTTGAATTTTCGATTGTTTTGGCTAACCTGAGCACTGGTAATTCTAGAGTGATAGGTATCTCCACATTCAAACCATATAGAAGTTAGAAAGGTGACATACCTATGGCCCTTTTGGGTGTAATCTTATCCACCCATAAAGCATCAAACAGTGCTTTGTGCCAAGTTCTCTGATTATCATCTACCAATTTCCTGATAATAGTGACCAAGTTCTTATTTCTTGATTCTGCTTGGCCATTTTCTTGTGAGAAATAATCTAAAGTGTGGGATAGGGTAATCCCATAATAAAAGCAGAATTGAGTAATTTCATGTGAAGAGAAACATGCTGCATTATCTGTTACAATTTTGAGTGAGACCTCAAACTAGGGAATGATATTTTCCTTAAGAAAATTTCACACCACTTCAGACGTAGCGTGCTTGGTTGGGATGGCCTCCACCCATTTGGTAAAATAATCAGTTGCCATGAGGACATAATCATGTTTGGAACTTGAAGATGGGTTAACTGCACCAATGAAGTCAATATCCCACTATTGAAAAGGCTCTTCAATTATTACCAGCTTGAGGGTTAATGCAGCCAGTTTAGGCTTTTCAACAAACTGTTGACACAATTTGCATCTACGCACCTATTTGTAGGCATCTTAAAATAGCATAGGCCAATGGTACTTTACTCACAAAATTTTGTGCACTATCACTGGTGCAAAAAAATATCTTCCATAGGCCAAATTGTGAAAAGACTTCAAGAGTTTATCTTGTTGTACCTTATCAACACAATGAAGAAATGCCCATCCAGGTTCCTTTTGTATAGACCATTATCCCACAAAACATAGCTAGCAGCCTTTAGTTTAACATTCTATTTTTCCTTATAGGAGATATGAGCGAGACACTCACCATAGGTCAAAAAATGGGTGATGTCAGAATACCACTCATCAATAGTGGCAACAAAGAGGACCGTCGGCATGCCTTCGATCTCTATTTCTTCATTTTTGGCTCCCTCAAGAATGTTGTCAGCAATCAACTAACAAAGACCCTTTCTCTACATGAGTTTGGTAGGTTTGATGTCTAGATCAAACTCCTAAATCTTGGCAATCCAATTACCCCTCTTCATACCAAACTCCTGTTGAGTCAAAATGGACTTCACTATTGTATCAGGCACCAAAACCTCAGTGTGTGAGTTTAGGATATAAAACTTGAAATGTTTGACTACTTTGACTACCACACACGCATGCTTCTCCATGTTGAAATATTTTAGCTCATGAGCCTTGAGTGGACAACTCATGAATAAAATAGGAGATTCTATGCCTTTTTGGTTTTGTTGAACTAAAATAACTGAGAGTGTATGTTTAGAAGCATAACTATATATTTTGAAGTTTTTGGTATAGTCTGGACAAACCAAGATTGGTGTGCAAGCTATTGCTTCTTTGATGTCTTTGAACGTTGATTTTCCCTCTACAGTCCACCTAAAGGTAGTGTTATCTTTCATCATGTTGACCATATGGTGAGTTTTCTCAACGAACTCAGGGATGAACCTTCGAAGAAAATTTACCTTTCTGAAGAAAGAGTGAACTGTAGTTTCACTGGTAGGCAGAGTAAGTTCTTGGATGGAATTGACTCTTTTTTAGTAAATTTTAATACCTTCTCAGGACACAATGTGTTTGAGAATTTTCCCTTCTGTCACCCCAAAGATAGATTTTTTGGGATTTAGAGAAATACCATCCTGACGGTAGCGTTCTAGTATTCTTTGTAAATGGTGGACATGGTCAGAATGATGCTTTGAAAATACTGTCAAATCATCTAGGTATACTACAATGAACTTATCTATTTCATCCTTGAAAGTGAGGTCCATCACTCTTTTAAATGTGGCACCTACATTTATTAGACCGAAAGGCAATCTTCGATAGGCAAAGGTACCCCAAGGTGTGGCGAAGGCAGTCTTATGCTGATCTACTTTTCCAACTTCAACTTAATTATATCCTGAGAAACCATCTAGCATTGATAACATCTCTAAACCTATTACCATCTGTAGAACTTGATCCATGATAGGGAGAGGGTAGTTATCTTTTAAAGATAATTGATTCAAGTTTCTAAAATCCATGCAGATTCAAATTTCACTATTCTTCTTTCTCACAGGCACTATATTGGCAATCCATGTGGAGTGATGGATTGGAAAAATTATCTAAGCATCAAGCATTTTTTGTATCTCAGATAAAAATGGTACCTAATATTTTTGGATTATATTGCCTAGATTTTTGCTTGTAAGGCACTGAGTTAGCCTTAAGAGGGATGTCATGGCGAATTTCATCAGGCCTGAGTGATTTCAGGTCATCATAAGAATATGCTAAGACATATATATATTAGTGGAGTAGATTAACAAGATTGAATCTCTCCTCGAGGGTGCAACATTTTCCAATGTTCACCATCTTAGGGTCTATCTTGGTTGCTAGGTTCACTTGATCAAAATCTTGAAAGGAATTTGAATCTGTTCGTTGTTGTTTGATAAAGCTGTCATGGTTATCAAACAATTTTTTTAGAGAAACTAGGCCTTTGGGAATCTTATTCCCCTTAAGTTGTAAAAAATCCTCACCTATGTTTGTGTTTAATTTAGAAGAAGCCTCACATTCTTGAAGTTCACTGCCTTCAAAATGCAGTTGTTCGAAGCTGTCCTTTTGCTCCAAAAAGGCAATGATTTGATTGTCATTATTGAATACTTGCTAATGGCTGGCATTATCAGGTATACTTGGTTGAAACACCAATTTAATAGTGTACTTATCTCCTTTAAAATATGGGTGTGGAACCAAGAGAGTAGCAAAAATAGCCAATGCATCCGCCCAGTCATTAAATTCTCTTAGGACGGTAGAGATGTTAAAAGCATCAAAATTTTCAATTTGGTCCCAGACTAGATTGCAGTAGTGGTGAAATCTTTAATTCTTGGTTTGATAGAGGTTTCTTATCTAGTAAACCACCAATTCGACATCTTTTTTAGCATGGAGGAGTTTAATGCATTTTTTTCTTGCAGCCTATAATCCAAGTAATAGGGATTCATACTCAGCTATGTTGGTGTTGTTGAATTGCAATTTGTAGGATAAAAGAACAATATCTCCTTGAGGAGATACCAACATAACTCCAACTCTTGAATCGGTAGAGGAGTAGCTACCATCAAATTTTAAGATCCATACCTCATTAGACACCACTTTTTCTTTAAATACTTCTTCATTTGGAAGAAGAGGTCTTTCTATGCATTCATTTTGCTTTACCAATCCTCCCACTGTGTCAGATGAACACATTTCCAAGTTGTCACTTGTAAGATTTTTGTCAGATGCCTCATGGACTTTATCTGTAGATAAGAAGTAGTTTCCCATGCCTGAAGACTTGAATAAAATTTGAGCTTCTTGTGCTGATGATCGGGTGACTACATATCTTGCTTCTTTTTCAAGAAGCAATTTCTTCATAACACCTTGAATTAGGATCCTTGCCTCCGACAAGTCCATGCTTAGCTCACCCCCAACATCTTTACAAAAATTACACCTAAGAAGGATGTCGTAAGAGGCTGGAACATCAGCCACCAGAATTGTCATTATTATCCTCTTTTCTAGAAAAGCTGCAAACACAAATTGGGCATCTTTTATTTGACCAAGGAGTGGGACTTGCTTGTTTTCCATAAAAAAACACCTCCCAAAAGTTTTGGTCAAAGTTAGACCAAGGGAATCTGCCACCTTGGTAGGCATAACATTATCAGAAGCTCCAGAGTCTATTATGAAATTACTCAATTTATAACCATTTATTAGCATGGAAACATAAAAAGGTTCAATTTTCTTGAGAGTAACGGGAGGAGTCATGACAAGATTATTTTGGGTGGATTTATTCTTGGGAGGATCATGAGCAGCCTTTGAATAATCTTGTCTAGTGTGGATGGCTTTATTTTTCATATATTCCACCAACCTATCAAACTATTCAAGATTAACTCTTAAATACTCAATCTCTATCATTTACATCTTAGTCTTTCTAGCATGATCAATTATATCAAATAATTGAAAAGAATTTGAGACAGAGGAAGAGGGTCCATCATCTTGGTCTTTAGTGGGTGTGGCACTGGTCTGAGCAACAGAGGTGAAAGATATGGGGCGGTTTGAGGTACTTACTTTTTTGTGAATTACCTAATCTTTTGATTGGGGAGGCAATGGAGTCCCTCGTTTAGCGATGGAGACCACTGGCTGAGGTTATTCTTCTACCTTCCCTTTGTCAATTTGTGGAGCTGACTGATTTTGAGATCTGGTAAAAATAGCATAAGATCCATCAAGCCCCTCTCCTTTACTTCTAGCTTTATCTTGGTAATTTAGGAAACTGATATTGGAGTCACCAGCTAATTCTTCTTCCTGCTCTTTGAAGAGATTAGCATCATCTTGTTAGTCCAACTCAGGTTGGAGCAAAAATTCACATTCAGCCTCCAGGTAACCAACCATTGAATTGGAAGGTGATACTTCAATGGCAAGTTTCCCTTGAGGGGGAGGTAGACAATTTGGTTGCCCTTGGTTTTGGGAAGCATTTCCCTAATATTACTAATTCTAGAATGTTCTTCTTAGCATATCTCGATAGGTGGTAACTTATTGAATTTGGCTATGAAATCCCTCATGGGTTCCTAGGGTTTCTTTTTCATCTATGTAAGTTGTGCTAACAAGGCATGTGCATCTTCAATAGATTTAAATCTAGATTCAAATTTAAATTTTAGCGTACTCAAGTCAGTTATAGTTTGAGCTTAAAGGTGGTAAAACCAATCCGTAGTAGCGCCTTGTAGAGTTTCTACAAAAATTCTCATTGCTACGTCCTTGAATTCCACACTGATTACGCCACATGATTTAGAGAAGGTGGCAATATACTCATCAGGATGAACCTTCCCATCACCAAAAAACTTGGATTTTTTTTTCTGGAACTACGAGGTAGTTCATGCAAGGTTGGGGTCAAATTAAGAGGACCAAAAGAATTGCCCCACAGACCTTGAGCCATTATAATAGGATGATTAAATGGCAGGTTAATAAATCTTAGTGGGGTTAATAAAGACAAAGCCTTACCAGTATTGAGGCTAGAAGCTTCACCAGATATGAGAGATTTGGCATTGGTAGGAGGGAAACTCTTAGTTCACTGAAGACGAGATGATGAAGGAGAAATCTCAAAATTATTTTGTTGCACTAGCTCGAATATAGGATCAACAATACCCTGAGCTCTCTGCCCTCATGTGTATGGTGGATCTGCTAGAGTGTCAAATGAAAAATGGATCGCAACTACTTCAAGTTGAAGGTTGAGGTTTCAAAATATATGTTCTATCCCCTGCGGAGTCGCCAAAAGCTGTTGGAAGAATATTTTGTCATCAACTAACTGATGACAAAATGGGTATATCAACCATAGTACAAGGAGATTTATGCTACAAAAAGTGTAGGTTTACCACATCTTAACGAGATAAATCTCTCCTCTCATCAAGGGGAGGTTCCTTATAAATATTTATATGCTATATGTATGTATAAGTAAGCAAAAAATAATACTTAAGGTAGTATAACACCATCCATCTCTCTTTTTTTAGAGATGATGTTCAAGGAACAAAAGAGAGAAATCTTGGTCAATGGCTGAAAGCATTCCTCTTCTTTCAGGAATGATATTCAGTGTAGAGAAAAAAATCTCTTGAAGTAGTAACAAAGTCCACAAGGAAACCCATGTAAGCAAAAAGTCTTCCATTGCCTCCTTCACTGATTCAGAACACACGTAATAGTAGAGTGAAACAAAGCACAAAGTCTTCACATAAAACTATAATGGATAAAAGGATCACCAAGATAAAAGTATCTCAAAGTCTTTCTTTTATCTTTTAGAAACATCTTTAGATAATTTCAATACACACACTTTGCTTATCAAATCGAACAGATAAGAGATTATTAGGAAAAGAACATAATAACTATTTCCTAAGTAACACAAATTACCCCAACACAAAGTCTGGAATAAACATGTTTCTCATTCATTCGATAAAATATGATTTATAAGTTGAGTACAAAGTCTCAAGAAGTGTCTCAATTTCAGCAGAGTTTTTGCTCTCAATTATCTAGAAATACTTTTAGAAAAGAGGTTCCCTCTATACATAGGGAGAAACCTTCAAAATTAAAAAAGATTAAAATATTAAAATATCTGGTCAAAGATGAGTCATCTTTGACTTTGAGATATTTTTCCAAATTTTTTACATGTAATTACATATTAAAAAATTGCATGCACTTTTACATGACAAAAGTGCATGAGAAGAGAGGAAGAAGAGAGAAAGGAGAAATGGTTCAACTCTTGCCACTAGACTTCTTCAAATGAGCATCATACATAGCGATAGATGCCTGAATTCTTATACTATCTGATGCAATGGTGTTCTTGAAGATCACTCTGGCCCTGATTGTAGCGTCTTTCAATGTTGTGATTGCTTTGGCATAACTAGTTAACCTGGTTCTTAGGTTATCTAGAGTTAACTGAGTATCTAAGATGTTATCCACAAAAGTCATTGAAAAACTTTCTCTTCGAAATTACTCTAGACCATACCTTTGATTTCTCAAATCATCTCTTCGACTGAGAGAAATTGATTATCTCTAGAGGTGAGGTTGCAAGGCAATTCTTTCAGTCTGTTCAATAGGCCTGTGTCACTTTTCTCACTAGCATCTTTAGAAGACTTGAGATCTTTGATCAGCTCCTTGAGTACCTGAATCCTATATATTAGTGACTCCTTGATTTCAACATAGAAATATTTGTTGGCAATGACACCAATGGAAATCAAGGTGAATTTCTTCAGATCCTTCATCTCTATTCACTTTCCAAGATATTTATCTGTACTATCAATATCTTGAGAAATAAGAGAGACGAGGTCCTCTAAATCTGTCCCACCTTCTTCATCTTGTCTGTCTTCTTAGCAACCTTTGTAAGCAAGGAAATTCCCTGAGTGTGCATCTTTTCAATATAATCTTCTAGCACTTTCCCTTTCATTTAGGTTTTCTCTGCCTTTGCCTTATAGTAATCTTTCATCTTCTTTTCCCTGTCAAATTTTTAGACTATGATATCCATTGCGGACTTTAGATCACTCTTTACACCCTCGTGAGTAACTTTCCCTAACTCAACACGAGAAATGGAATAGTTGATCATGTCAAAACCCTTAAGGGTTGCATCCTGTGGAGTTTTGGCTATCTCCAAAAATTTGTGCCCCTTTTTCTCAACCAATTTTGAAAGGATCATTGGTCTCTTAGGGGCCTTAGCTTTCACTGGCACTATGTTGCCAAAATCAAAGTCATCTGTAGAGATGGCTAACTTCTTCCTTTTGGGCATAAAATATGACAACCAAGGAGGGAGAGAAGAAGTACTTACTATGGCAACAGTTCCTATAGCTAGTGTCATTGGGGTAATGTCTACACTGCTAGTGGAAACAGTGGGCACAGTGAGAGTAATAGGTGAAACTGTATTGGCCACTGACTAGTCAATGGCAGAATGTTCTTTTATATTGAAAGAAGGAGAAGAGAGACTAGGGATGGAACCTAAGGAGTGAAGGACATCTCTAGAAGCACCTTGAGGATCACCAAACATAAATTTGGAAGGAGAGGTAGCTCTAGAAGAAGGAACACTGATGGGAGAAAGAGGCGAAGGAGATGCCATAAGAGATTGAGGTGGCGAAGAAGAAATGCCTGCAAGTGGGTATGCCCCTTCTTGGGAAGATAGAGGCTTAGTTCTCTACTACTTTGAGGGCCTGTCATCTGTCTCCATCTGTTGAGATATCTATTCTTGGGTGCTTTGTTCTCTAACCCCCTTAGCCGTTGATTCTGGTTCCTCAGCAACCTTCGATTTCTTGGACACAAAGATGATTCTAAGCTTGTGACGCCTAGATGGAGAAGGAACATTGCCTTTATTATTAGTCTTATTCTCAACCTTCTTCCTTATTTTTACTTGGAATTCAGCCTCTGATCTTGTGATGAATTCTTTCAATGTGATCCCTTTGGCCGCTAGCTAATCATTGGTGTTAGCCAATATTGGTTCAAATCTCTTCCTTAGAGAAGTCAATTCTTTTTGGGACCACTGAATTGGAGGAAGAGGAGAGTTAGTGACCTTCTCAACCAGGTATCTATTGTTGATTACATTTTCTACTATTCTCAAGTCTACCTAGATGTCTTCAATCATAGGCTCATGAAACTGAGTCTTTCTTTTGAACATATCTTTGACACCCCTGAAGTCAAAATTGTCTCTTCTTTTGAACTACTTCATGGTAACTAGTTACATTTTTGTCTCCATTATCTTTGCTTTGGCTACAGTCAAAACTGAGTATCTGCTAATTTCTATTGGGAACCTGAAGCCCGGCTTTTTCAATTCTATTTGTCTAGTGTGTATGACAACAATCTATCTACACATCTCCATTAGGACTAACTTATCAGAAGGAAATCTAGGGAGCATATAGGGATAGCCTTACAAAAAGCCAACCCATATATAGCAAAAAGAGGGGAATTGCAAAAACATGCAGCCATAATCATTTATGACCATCCAGGCTTCGTCTGATACTCTTTTTTGTTCTAACTAAGGATCGAAAAGGCACAAAAACACTGTGAAAAAGGTTTCATTTACCCTCCTAAAATGATAGATTGATCCTTGTAGTGTTAACTGAGGGTAATATGAATAAACAGGGGTGGTTTTTCTATCCCCTTATGTTTTCAAACCTAGAACTTCAAAGTAGTAGGTACTTTTGTCAATTGCTCATGAAGAGCGTTGCTAATCTACTCACCCCAGAAGATGACTTGCTTCCCTTGTAGGATTATCTTGATGAAGGGATACATCTATTCATGGAATTGTGAAGAAGATGGTAGACCTCGTACTCTAATAAGAAGATTAATTAAGTCACCAACTTGTTCTATGAAATCACTCCTGAAGAAATTTTGTGGCCACCTAGATAAATTGGTCTTGGGAGTCTTGAGCCACCTATGATTCATCACTTTCTTCACCCTCTCGAGATCCTTGTCATACTCTTTATGTGCCTCAATGAAGTCAATTCTCAGCACTTCAATAGCAGGAGGGCACCTGAAGACTTTATCAATAAATTTAAGATCTAGCCAAATTATCGTGTTATCGCTAGCATCTGACACTAACCTAGTCTCTTTTTTGTAGAACTGGGCACACTGGAGGATGAACTCCATGTGATGTGCCGCTATTGGGAAAGAGGCAACTTATAATTCATATTTCTTTGATTGAATGAGAAAGCAAGTTACATGTAGACTTTGTGCTATTATAGCTTGTGCTACTTTAAGAGATTGTTCTTATGTCTGTCTTCTAAAAGCATTCTTATTTATTTGATTTAACAAGCAGGACTAGTGGAGGTGATAAGGAAGGTGTCCTAAAGCCAACTACTTTCAGACTTTGTGCTATCATAGTTGTCTTCAGTGTGTGTTTTTCTTTTATGTTTGTGTGTAAAGGACCTTGGGATGACTTTGTGCCCCCATTCTTCTTCATATTTATCTCTCAGGTTGCTGGTCACTCAGCACCCCTGTTACCGGTTCCTTGCTCCTTGAAAGAACCCCTGCTATTTCTTGCAAGAACACTTCTGAAAAAAGAGAAGTGCCTTCAGTGTTTTCTAGGATTTCTACTATTTAGGAAGGAATCTGGCTCTTGGCTAAAAGTTGCCTCTGAAAGAAGAGAAGCAACTTCCCCATCACTTAGGATTTCTCCTTTATTTTTTTGCATCATCTCTGAAAAAAGAGAGATAGATGGTTTGTCCTACCCCCTGTGTCTTATTTGCTGCATATATATATAGTATATAGCCTCCTGCATCTCTTGCATATCTATAGGGAACCTCCCTTTGATGAGAGGAGAGATTTGTCTCCAATTGATGTAGTAAAGTTGCACACCTAGCTGACCAATCTTCTTGCTATGGTTGATCAGACCTATTTTGTTGATCAGTATGCTATTTGACAAAATATTCACCTAACAATGTTATACACTACTTAAATTTTCTTAATATTTGACCATTATAACCCATATATTTCACAAAATTAAGTCCAAATCAATATTTATCTAGTGTAATTTGAAAAATAATAGGATGTTTACATAGTTTTCTTGAGGCACAAAAAATCATCTTCCTTTTGATTTTATTCCTTGGACGTCAATTTATTATACTTTTATAACTATCATTGTTTGGTTTTTACCTTCCATAATATCTAGGGGTTATATAAAGTGCACCAATATCAAATACATTCATATCACATCTATATTATCTATGGTATATTGGTATAAAAATTAACTTGGACAACTTCTCATATACATCATCAACTATGGCCTTGTCATTTTCTTTATCTTCCTTAGTAGTGTTACATTCAACTAACTAAAATGTTTATGATTATTTCATTGGCACAACTTACTTCTAGGTGTCATTATAGTTCATCAATCCTTATTCAAATGAGGTAATATGTTTTATTAAGGCTCAATCTCTTAGAGAGTTATCAATGATGTCATGGTGAGTGGATGAATTACTTTGATAGCCTAAGTGATAATGACAAAGTGTGCAATGTGTTTGTCCTAGTATGCTTTAAGGAGGCTTGGTTGATCTTCAATTTTGACATAGTTAGAGATGGTCAGGGATGATTATGGTGATTTGATCATGTAAAATGGGTACTATAAGATATTTTATAATCTTTGAGTGCTTATGTGCATGAGTGGAATTCATTTGGGAGTCCATTATTTTCATTTAGACATGTTGGGTAGTGGTAAAAAGATTGAGTAGGTAATTTGTTGACATCACCATTGCCACATATGGATGATTCAAGGAGAGTTGGTCATATGGTTGTGATCAAATTAGTCCCTAGTTTTTATGTGATAAATCTTAGGTCATGCACCTAATCATAGTCAAAGATATGTGGGTATAAATTTGGGCTCTCAAGTATTTTGACAGTGTTTTCTCATACTTAGCCAAATTTTCTTGAGGTAAGAAAGAGCTAAGAAAGTATTTTTGTGATGTCATATCTTGCACATGTAGATGTTTCAAGAGAAGTTAATCATATGGGTTTGTTTATTTTTGTGCTTCGTTGATATGTGCTAAATTTTAGGTCATGTAATTAATCATGGCAAAAGATATGCATGTGTAAAGTTGGCCTTTCCAGATAGTTCTTAACATATTTGGCTCTGTGACAGATAAATATGAGGAGGCTTTGTAATGTCATTATATATCACATATATGAGGGTTATAGGAGAATATTAACACATGGTTGGATTCTCCTATGTAAAAATATCATATTGTCCAAATTTTTAAACATGTGCTTGAGCAAAGCAAAAGATATGGAGGTGCAAAGTTAACCTTACAAATAAATTGCAAAGGTTCCCATACCTGGTCATTTTTTAAAAAGGATAAAGACTAGGACAAAATGGATATCATATAGCTTATGGGAGATTATATAGATTTATTTAATAGTGTACACTACATGATAATGACCTGGTTGATCTGTAGAGATCGACGATGCATAGGAGTTTATACATCTAGATATACGGTGGGAAATAAGTCAAAGAAGTCAAAGTGTTTAAAGTTTAACATTGAGTAGAGATAAAGATTGAGATTCTTCCAAGGATAAATGGTGAGTATGTGTTCATAATAATAAATATCAATAGTGTTCATTGAATTCAAGAGTTCAAAGTGAAAGTTGTTTAGCATTGTTAAAGACCGAGTTACATATAAAAGATCAACGGTGTGTGTTGAGTCAAAGTTTCCATATTGCATGAGATGAGTTCAACTGATTTGAAGTTTAAAATTTGGGAAATGGAGCACTATGCATTAAATTTTGAATAAGATTGATGATGCATGATTAATTTGAATATGTGAGTACATGAGATGCAATAAATGTGTTCAATGTTTAACTATGATCATTTGAATTCAAATATTTGAATTTAATAAAGGAAAAACTAGTACTTGGTTTTTAAGTCATAACTTTCGATCTATGCAAAATTTAACCATGGTGTAAAAAAAGAATTTATATAATACTCCAAGGCACATTTATAAGTATAGATTTAAAGGTCTAATTGTGTGTACAGTCAAATATATTGAGGTTTAAAGTTGACTGTGTGTTTGACTATGTTTTGTAAGTGACCCAAGAAGGATGTTCGAGCTTGTGTTGACGTTGTTTAGATGTTTAATGATAAATTATTTATTGGATAATTTTTTAGACTCCATAAGGATGCTCTATGTAAATTTTTTAGGTGTGATCAATTGTATACATTATGAACAAAGGTTTACAAGTCAATTGTGTGTTCATTCATAGTGATTGTATGCATAGAATGTTGTTTGAGTAAATTATGCTTAAGTAGAAGGGTACTATGATGATTGTTGGAACTTAATGAGGAATTATAGATCATATGGAATGGTTCCATGAATTTATAAAGTGTTCCTATATTATTAATTTTCTCAGATAAATGTTAAAGAGTTGAATGGGTCTCCATATGACCTAAAAGTGACTTAGGCCTATTTGAAAGTGGATTGTGCTTAAGTGTGACCCATGTGAGATGCATTAAGGATGAAGGGATGTATGGTGGATGAAAAGGAAAGATTTTGATCTTGTTAATTCATGATTTCTCTATAAATGGTGAAACTAAATGTGTTAGTTTATAGACTTTTATGAAGACTTATGTAAGGTGCATGTGAGAGTTGTGAAGCAAAGGAGAGGTAGTGTTCCTAGTTGATGAATCGATGAGTAGAGTAGATTAAGGATTGTGTGTATGAGCTATAGGTCATATTTTTAATGTCCAAATAGTGACCTTGTAGGTTGAGGATATACAAATAGGTTTGAGTGTGCATATGAGGATATTGTGAGTGAGGAAGGGAAGAGATTGTGGCATGCCTATGTGAGAGGCCTATATGAGATAGAGAGAGAGTTTGTGTAGGGGTTAGAAAATAAAGATCCATCATCAAGTGTTGAAGAAATCAGTTCTAAGTTAGAGGTATTTAAATGAGGGTCTAAAGGACTTGATCTTCCTTAGGGGATATTGTTCTTTATGAAACATGTGTTTCACTAAAGGCCTTTGGTTAGGAGGACATGATCAAGGTTTGTTGGTCTAAAGGACTTAACCAGTCTCTTGTTTGTAATTTATTATAGGAAATTAGTCCATGTTTTTCATGCTTAAGAATGGTTTTTATTCTCCATAAGGGTTTTCCATAGGAAATATGTGTTATGTGTTTTATTTTGTGTATGCATTGAATGAATGAGCTCTCTTGTTAATGTTGCTTGATCAAGTTAATATATGTTGATTTTTTAATAGTTTGAAAAGACTGTAATTGTAATTGAAATATCTAGGCTCACTGATTCACCTCCTCCTCTCATTGATTGTACCTCTAATAATTGGTATCAAAACAGGTCCTTCTTGTAAATTTAACCACTAAAAGGTGATCAAAGGTATAATGGTTGACAAAGAGGTTGTGACTTGTCTTCAAGACAAACTAGTATGTGTTTTATCAAATGTCAATTCAATCATGGATGTTGTGAAGATGAAAGTGAAAGATCTAGAAGCAGTAGTCAAGAATCTGTAGGTCATGATGGGTAATGGTCTCAACCAAAGGGAGTAAAAATTTGAAAATAAAGTCATGACTTACTCATATGTGCTCTTATCCAAGAAAAAAAGGGATTTCATATCCACCAAAAGGGTCAAGAATGAAAACTCATGCATCGATAATAATCAAGAGAAAAGTAGGTCAAATTTGAATGATGTCTTCAATGGGTACCACTTTTCTTACAATCAATTTGGTCATAGATATAGGGATTTGTTTTCTCTCCAGAGATCAAAATGAATCATATATGCTACAATTGTAACCAACAAGGTCATATATCTAAAAAAAACAAAAGACCTTTTTTGAAAAAAAGATATAAAATTCATTGACACCATTAAATGGTTCAAGAAGACTAAGTCTAAGACTGAAGAAGAAAAAAAGTAGAATTCAAGCAGTCTACCAAAGGAAAAGTCATTATTTGTTCAAACAACCTTGCATACTCAAGAAAATGTAAACAAGAGATGGTTCATAGACAATGGATGCTCAAATCATATGACAGGAGACAAGATCAATTTTATATCTCTTAGGAAGACCAACCCTAGTGCAGTGAGATTTGGTGACAAAAAATCTACTAACATATTTGGTAAAGGTACTATGAATTTGGATAATGGTCATTTTAGGACTAAGAATGTCTTATATGTAGAAGGTTTGAAAAATAATATTTTAAGTGTGAGCCAAATGTGTAAGGAAATGTTATAAATTTTCATGATGATGTTTATGAAGTAAGAAAGGCTAGAAAATTAGTTGTAAATGTTTATAAAATATATAACAATATGTATGTATTCTATGAATCCAAGGAGGAGTGCTTCATGATTCAATTGGAAGGAAATTTTCTTTGGCATAGAAAGCTTGGACATATAAATTTTGATAACATGGTAAAGATCAGTTTAAAGAGGTTGGTAAAGCATATGCCCAATATTTCTAAGATTCCTCATTCTCTTTGCAAGGCATGTTTTCATGGGAAGCAAACCAAAAGAAGATACAAATCTAAGGAGTTATCCACTACAAAGCCACTAGAATTGATCTACACTGATCTATGTGGACCTATGATAACATAAAGTATTCAAGGTAATAGCTACTTCATGCTTCTCATTGATGATTTTACTAGGATAACTTGGATATTTTTTCTTAAATAAAAATAAAAAGATTTTACAAAATTTATGGCATTCAAAGTGCTTGTAGAAAATGATAAAGGGTCAAAGATCAAGTGTGTAAGATCAGACAGAGGAGGTGAGTTTTGGTCTCATGAATCTAATGATTTTTGTGAAAATAAGGGATAAGGAGATAATATTGTGTTGCTAGAACACCACAACAGAATGGTGTTATTAAAAGAAAGAATAGGACTGTTTAAGAGATGCATAGAACCATGCTTCAAGATTCTAAAATATCATATGGTTATTAGAAAGAGGTAGCCAACACTGTAGTTTACATTATAAATAGGTGTCAAATTAGAGTAAATGGTGATAAAGACTCCTTATGAGTTATGGAAGAATAGAGCAATTAATGTCAAACATTTTAGAGTGTTTTGGAATAGGTGATTCATCAAAAGAGATGAAGAGAATCTTGGAAAATTTGATTCAAGGTCTAATGAGGGAATATTCTTAGGTTACTCTTCTATCATTACTTCATATAGATGCTTTAAAAAAAAACTTCACAAGATTATTGAAAGTTCAAATCTAAGGGTAGATGAGACTAGTAATGTCAAGAAGCCAAAATTGTAGGTAAGTAACTCAATTCAAAATGTTATTGCAAAAAATGATGAGTTATATGTTCAAAAAGATGATGAAGATGAAGAAGAGGAAGAAAGACAAGATTCTAAAGCTCCATTTATAATAATTCAAAAATATCATTCAATCTTTTAGATTATTGTAAATGATGGTGCAAGGTTGTAGACTAGAAGGAGAATCAACAAGACTCAGCTCTATTGTCCATGATTGAACCCAAAAAATTCATGGAAGCTAGCAAAGATGAATGTTAGAATGATGCAATGGATGACTAAATTGATCAAATAGAAAGGAATGAAACATGGGGCTTAGTTCCTAGACCAAAAGATAAAAATGTGAAAGGTACCAAGTGGGTTTTCAAAAATAAGATGAATGAAAAAGGAGAAGTCACAAGGAACAAGGCTAGATTGGTGTGTAAAGGATATGGTTAGGTTGAAGGAATAGATTTTGATAAAAAAAAATTCCTATGGAAAGAATGGAAGAAATTAAACTCTTCTTGGTATATACAAGATTCAAGGGTTTTAAGGTATACAAGATTCAAGGGTTTTAAGGTATATCAAATGGATGTGAAATCTACATTTTTGAATGGCAACTTAGAAGAAGTCTACATTGAGTTACCTAATGGATACTTCATGTCAAGTAATCAAGATTTTGTGTGTAAATTGAAGAAGGCTCTATATGGTCTTAAACAAGCTCCTAGAGCTTGGTATGACATGTTGGATAAGTATCTTTTGAGTCAATGTTTTAAAAAGGGGGTAGTTGATAGTAATTTATACATTAAGACTGAAGGCAATCATCAATTGATGGTTGGTGTATATGTTGATAACATAGTTTTTGGATCTGATAATGATAAAATGAATAGAGAATTTGTAGATACTATGAAGACTGAGTTTGAAATCTAAATGTTGGGAGAGCTATCTTTCTTCTTAGGATTATAGATTAATCAACTTGATGCAGGGATATTCATTTCACAAGTTAAATACATCAAGGATATGCTGAATAAGTTTTAAATGATGGATTTTAAGCCAATGGGTACTCCAATGATCATAGGGTGAAAGTTAAGTAAACTAGATGACTCACCAAAAGTTGATAAAACTTTGTATAGATCCATGATTGTAAGTATTTTGTACTCTACTACTTATAGGCCTGATATCATGCAAGTAGTGGGTCTTGTAGGAAGGTTTCAAGTTGACCCTAGAGAATCTCACTTAAAAATAGTTAAAAGGATATTGAGATATCTCAAAGGCACCATAGAGTATGGTTTATGGTATCCCAATAGTAAAAAATTATTTTTGAAATCTTATACTGATGCAGATTGGTAGGATGTGTGGATGATAGGAGAAGTACCAGTGGTGGGGTCTTCTTCATGGGGGAATTCTTGGTGTCTTAGATAATAAAGAAACAAGCCTCAGTGTCTATTAATTTCATAATCTGAATATATAATAGTTTCTTCTTATTGCATGCAATTCATGTAGATCAAACAAACTTTTGAAGATTATAAGGTAAGACAAAATGGGCCTTGTCCTATCTATTGTGACAACACTAGTGCAATTAGTATCTCAAAGAATCCTATTATGCACTCAAAAAATAACAAAGCCCATTTTGGAGTATGTGCCTATAAAAGAGTAGCTTGCAGATATTATGACCAAACCATTGTCAAAAGCTACTTTTGAGTATCTAAGACAAAGCTTGGGTGTCATTTTTTCTCTATAAATAAATATAAGGTCTTTGTTTAAGGAGTAAAATTTTAATGATCTTTTTGCATAGGTTTGTAAAGAAGCTATAGTGCAAATGCAGAGTTGGTGGTCATGGAAGTGTCTTAAAAGAGAGAAGGATAGTAAGCTTGTATGGTGATTCTTCATGGTGTATGAAGATCTGAAGATGATCAAGTGATGTAATGGCTCAAAAATATTAGGGTGATTCCATTTTAGATGTTTCTTGATATGCTCCATCATATTTTAGTATTCTTTTGTGTTCTTCATTAGTTATAGTGATTGGTTGGAGATAGTATTGGCATGGAGCAAGAGGAAGTTGTCAAGGCAAGAAGAGGCAAGCTCAAGTTAAGGGGGAGATTTTAATATATTTATAATATGGTATTATCCTATTTTATGGTCTTTTCATGTCCTTAGGATCAGTTGGTTCCCACTTTGTCATTGTGTCAAAGGGGGATAAATTTCCTATTTTGAGAGTGCTTAAAGAGAGAGAAAGAAGGTGAGTTGTATGATGTGTGTTGACATCAATGAAAAAGGGGGATATTGTTGGATATTTTTCAATGATGTCATGGTGATGTCATGGAGGTTTATTGATGAGTGGATGAAGTTTTTTTGATATCCTAAGTGACAATGACAAAGTGTGTAAAGTGCTTGTCCTAGTATGCTTGAAGGAGGCTTGGTTGATCTTCAATTCTGACATGGTTAGAGATGGTCAAGGATGAGTATGGTGATATGATCATGTGAAATGGGTCCTATAAGAGGTTTTTAATCTTTTATTGATTATTTTCATGAGTTTAATTCATCTGGTAATCTATTATTTTCATTTAGACAGGTTGTGTCTAGTGGCATAAAATCTAAGTAGGTAGTTTGATAACGTCACCATTACCACGTGTGGATGAGTCAAGGGGAGTTGGTCATATATTTTTAATAACATTAGTTCCTAGTTATTATGTGTTAAATATTGGGTCATGTTCCTAATAAAAATCAAATATATGTGGGTGCAAAGCTAGGCTCTCGGGCATTTTGATAGTGTTTTCCCATACTTAGCCAAATTTACATGAGGCAAGAAAGAGCTGAGTAAGGAGTTTTGTGATGGAATATCTAAAACATGTGGATGTTTTAGGATAATTTGATCATATGGGTTTTTTAATTTTATTCCTAGTTAATATGAGCTAAATTTTAGGTCATGCAATGAACCGCAATAAAAGATATGCATGTGCAAAGTTGGCCTTTCCAGATAGTTCTTAGCATACTTGGATTTATGATAGATAAATCTGAGGAGGCATTTTAACATAATTATATCTCACATGTGTGAGGTTTATAGGATTATATTGACACATTTTTGGATTATCCTATGTAAGTATATCATATGGTTCCAATTTTAGAACACGTGCTTGAGTGAAGTAAAAGATATGGAGGTGCAAAGTTGACCTTACACACAGATTACAAAGTTTCCCATAGTCATTTTTGAGTAAGGGTAAAGAACAAGACCAAATGGATATAATATGGCTCATAGGTGATCATACATATTAATCAAATGGTGCACACTACATGATAAGGACCTTGCTGATCTGTAGAGATCAACGGTGCACAGTAAGTCAAAGAGGTCAAAGTGTTTTAAGTTTAACGTTGAGCAGAGATAAAGATCAAGCTTCTTCCAAGGATAAATGGTGAGTAGGTGTTTTTATTGTTGAGATCAATGGTGCACAATTAAATTCAAGAGGTCAAAGTGACAATTATTCAACATTGTTAAATACTAAGCTACGTATAGAAGATTGACGGTGCGCATTGAGTCAAAGTTGCTAGATTACATGAGATGAGGTCAACCAATTTAAAGTTTAACATTTGGGAATTGGTTCACTATGCATTAAATTTTAAATAATATATATGGTGAATTATCAATCTCAATATGTGAGGACATGAGATGCAAACAATGTGCTTAATGTTTAACTATGACTGTTTGAATTCAAATATTTGAATTTAACAAAGGAAAAATTAGTGCTGAATTTTTGATCCATAATATTCATTCTATGCAGAATTAAACCATGGTGTAAAAAGAGAATTTACAGAGGAATAGAAGTCACATCTATAATTATAGATATAAAGATCTAATTATGTGTATAGTCAAATATATTTAGGTTTAAAGTTGACTGTGTGTTTGACTATGTTATACAAGTGACCCGAGAAGGATGTTCAAGATTGTGTTGATATTGTTTCGATGTTTAATGATAAATTATATAGTGGAGAATGTTTTAGAATCAATAAAAATTATTTGTGTGTATTTTTTAGGTGTGATCAATCGTATGTAATATGAACAAAGGTTTACAAGTCAATTATGTGTTTGTTCAATATGACTATATGCACAGAATGTTGTTTGAGGGAATTGTACTTAAGCAGAAGGGTAAGATGATGATTTTTGGTACTTAAAGAAGACCTATAGATCATGTGAAATGGGTCCATGAATTTTTTAAGTTTTCTTATATTCTTAATGTGATCACATAATTTTCAAAGAGTTGAATGGGTCTCCATAGGACCTAAAAGTGACTTAGGCCTATTTGAAAGTGGATTGTACTTAAGTGTGACCCATGTGAGATGCCTTAAGAATGAAGGCATGTATTATGGCTGATGAGGAAATATTATGATCTTGTTAATTCATGATTTATATATAAATGGTGAAACCAAATGTGTTGGTTTCTAGACTTTTGTGAAGACTTGTGCAAGGTGCATGTGAGAGTTGTGGAGTGAAGAAGAGGTAGTGTGCCCAGTTGATGAATTAACGAGTAGAGTAGATTAAGGACTGTGTGTAAGAATTGTAGGTCATATTTTTAATGTTTAAATATTAATCTTATAGGTTGAGGATATGTGAATATTTTTGAGTGTGCATATGAGGGTAGTTTGAGTGAAGGAGAGAGATTGTGGCATGTCTATGTGAGAGGAATGTATGATTTAGAGAGAGAATTTGTGTAGGGGTTAGAAAAAAAAGATCCATCATCAAGTGTTGAAGACAATAGTTCTAAGTTGGAGGTGTTCAAAGGAGGGTCTAAAGGACTTGATCTTCCTTAGAGGTTGTTGTTCTTTGTGAAATAGGTGTTTCACTAAAGGCCTTTGGTCAGGAGGACATGATCAAGGTTTGCTTGTCTAAAGGACTTGACTAGTCTCTTGTTTGTAATTTCTTAGAGGATAGTAGTCCATGTGTTATAGGCTTGGGAGTGGGTTTTATTCTCCATGAGGGTTTCCTACAAGAACTATGTGTTATGTGGTTGATCTTGTGTATGCATTGAATGAATGAGCTCTCTTGTTAATATTTTTTGATCAAGTTGATATATGTTGATTGTTTAATAGTTTGAAAAGACTACAATTGTAATTAAAATATTTGGGATCACTGATTCACCCTTCCCTCCTCTCAGTGATTGTACTAATAACACAATCATCTTATAAAATCTAAAATAAACTTTATCTACAAGACATATGTAATGATTCATTCATATATAAACTTCAAACATATATGTTAATTAAAATGGACAACAGTCATGTCATGAATCTAAGGTCTCCCAAGTAAAATATTTTAGCTTATATGATTAGATACAACTTGGCATTCTATTGGTTCTACTTTTGGGCCAAGTATCAAATCAAGTGAAATTGATTCAAGAATTCTTCTTTCTTAATTTTTAAGCCCTTTATAATCATCTTTGAGTTAACTATGGCCTCAACACCCATACCTAACAATAAGATAAATATTTCAATACAATTTTTTTAATCATAGATCATTGTCAATAATTGTAATTTTGATCTATAATTTTGTGATGATAACTTGAATATGCAAGGTAAATGTTAATCAATAATATCTCTTAGAGGTATTTCATCATCTTATAAGGTGATATCCTTATCACTATCTTTCAAATATTTAACAATAGAAGAAAAGTAAGATGGTTAAGTATCACTTATAAATGTTTTATCCTCTATGCTCTATAAATAATATATTTATAATTGTTGGATTTGCTAAATATTTTAAGGATGAATATATTGGCTTGAATATTTTATAATTTATCCATAATACCACAATCTTTTGCGACCTGTAGTCTAAGCTTAGGATCTTGAGGGATATTCAAATATATTTTTTAGTTATTCTTTCCATGGTTTTGAGGAAGATTAAGAGGGATAATTATATTTTTATCTCTATCCCTCCTTTGCATATTATGGTTCAACTCACAATAGGTCTATCATACATGAAAGAATATTTATGTTATAACATGAAATTTATACATAAGACTATGCTTCTTCTATCAATGGAAATGGAATAAAGAGATACACTACCATGTCTTAAGATATATTTAAGCATTTTATAAATTTTTATTGAAGACATATATTTGAATATGAATACTAAAATCTTATACAATAAAAATAACATGAAAATGAACAAGAGATAAATGTTAGGACTATGCAATATAGATTTATACATTTAAAATCATGACAGATGGAATGACATCTAAAATATTTATTGAGAAAAATAATATGCATACCTATAAGAAGAAAAATATTGCACACATGAACAAATATCTAACAATAATTTCTTATAGTCAATGACTAGGGTTTATAAAATATGATTCTAAATGAGACTCTGGGAATAAGGACAGTAACAATCACAAGTTTTCAAATACATTAGGGATTAAAAATAATTTTATAAATGTCAAAATAATTTATGGATTAGTATTCAAAAAATTAGGTAAAATAGAAGTTAGGGTTATTGGATCTAAGAGCTTGGAATAGAATTTTATAGAAATATTAGATAGATTCATAATTGGTATTAACAATATATAACCCTATAAGGGTTTACACAATAACTTAGGTTTTTATGAAATCTTGAAAGAATAAAATATAATCTTAAGTTTATATGCAAGATAATTTTTGTTCATCAAAATATAATATGGATAAATAGATCTTCACTAAATAACGACACCAATACAAAATTATAATTAATTAAGTTAAATAATATGTGGAATATATAAATAAATTCTAATTAATTAATTTTAATTTTAAAAGTATGAAAACACATGGTTTAGGGAAATATGATTTTACAAAGCATTATGGTGATAGTAATTAGGATGTGACAATGGAAACATACACTTAGAAGTGAGAAGGCACTGGCCTAGAAATTTTGTGACAAACACAAAAACTTTCCTATGAATGTTTTATACTCTCTTAATAACGTACAAAGCAATTTAGGTGCCCTAGGATAAATATAGACAGGTTTGAAACAACTTGATGATTTTTTCACTTGGTTCTAATATTCAAAAACATTTGCTTAATTTCCCATGCTTTTACTATGATCATTTGTAGAAAAAAATATTCTTCTTTCCCTAACTGGGTGGTAATACTTAAAAATTAAAGAAAATAAAATATGTTTTGGAATTTGTATTTACTCAAGATTATTCAAACTAAATAGATATTTTCCAAACCCCAAGAAAGTAACAATATCAGAAACAATAAACATAAACTTGTGTGTATCAATGCTCTAATGTTTTCTCAAATTTCTCTAGAATGCTTGCAAGTGTGTTTAATAAAAACCTATGAACAATAAAATAAATTATGTAGATTTCTTAAGTGAAACTAAACTACAATGCCATTGTATTTAGAGACAATTGAGTTAAAAGTAGAGGCCTATTGATATGTCAATTAGAATTAAATGGTTACAAAGTGGACAAGACATGTTAAAAAAGAAAGTACATTCTAGCTATAAGGGCCCATACAAAACAGTCCAAGAGCATCCCAACACTCTAAACATGCTTTAGTAATTTATGAATGTTCTATGAGCATACAAACACTTAGAAAAAAGATCTTAAAACATGGAAAAATTATAAAAGAGAAAATATGACAATTACAAGATATTAAGATAAAGTTTAGGTACCATCGAAAATTGACAAAACACACCAATAAAATTTGATTTAAATAAATAATTTAAAAATATATAAACATTTTAAACCCATATAATTTAATTAATAAATACAAGTTATTTTAAGGTGTCTACAATAATTTAATTAAGCTTCAAGGAAATTATTTCTCTCAACTTTATAGAAAAAAACAAACCTTCTTTCCATTATATTTTGATTTTTTAAAATATCTCATTATATATGAAAAATTTATTGAATTGCTAAGTTGAATAAGCCTCAGATCCAAACCATGTGTTTTTCTTTTTACCATCATATTGACTGGTTTTTTTCATCACATTAAGTAACCAAGAAATTAACATCTTGATTTCGATGTTTTACAATATGCCTAAAATTTATTTCTTTAATGATGTGTAAGAGGAAATCTAAATAAATTAGATGGCAAGTCACTTCTAATCTATGATATGATTAAATGATCCATTCTTATTATTGGCATTGGTCATAAAGTATGGTCAATAACATTATCTGCCACTTTATGGCAAGCAAACAATGTAGTGTAAAAAAATTATTGATGATGTATACGGGACCAATTGAGTTAGATGACTCTTCACTCTCAAGGCTATTAAGGTCAACAAACATAGTGGAACACACCCACATGGAATTGTTTTTAGCCTCCACTTCATCAATGGAGTATTGGAAAACAACTAAGCCAACATTACAATAAGACCTCCAAATCCTCATGCTCCACAACCTCCCTCTGACATAGACCTCCACCCATGACTTGGATCAATCAACCCATGACTTGGATCAATCAAGGAACACACTTGTCTCTTAATCATCATCTCTCATGACAATAGACCCTAATTTCCCATACCCAACTGCGAAAAAATGTCCCAAAAAGAGTCCAATTCCACAACATCCTTGCCAATGTGTCCCCAATGTCTCCTTATCTCTAGACCATACTAAGAGCACATCAAAAAAAACATAAAAAAAACAATCCAATGGCTGGGGTTCGCCTAGCACCAATTATGTGAGTGCAACAAAACCCATAATGCACTCTATATAAATTTCCTGTCCCACTTTGCCACCAACCATTTTATTTTAGGCCAGTCGTTGAAATTAAGGTCCACGTTTCATTTAATTTAATTGTCAGCATTAACGTAAACCTTAATACGTGCATTTAAACCGTCATTTTCAGGTAAACCGAGCTATTACCCCTAAAGATGAAAAGTACTTCCGGAGGGATGTAAATTCGAAATAATAATTTTTTATTATTATTATTATTATTATTATTATTATTATTATTATTATTATTATTATTATTATTATTATATTGATATTGATATTTTTAAGTAATTATGATTAGGGGTATATAATTCCTTAAAGTTATTTAAGAAATGATTCTGACTCTATTCAATTAACTTTTTATATCAGATATTTTAAAGTATTTGTATTTTGATAAATGGTTTATAAATTATCATCCTTATTAATTGGATTGCAATTCTTTCCGTAAATAAAAATGAAATATGTACATGATTGAGATTTGATATCTTTCTTAATCTTTAACTAAAAATTTAAAGACAATATAATAAATTTAAAGTTTAATAAGTGATGAGGGTGTAACCGCATTGATAAAACGAGTTAGATGAACCAAGCTCCACGTAAAATTAAATCTTATGATATAAAATAATACAAAATAAACTTATCTTAGTGACTATAATAAAAATATGAAGAATAACATCAATATTGATAGATACATAATGCTTTGTTGGTTTATTTTTCAATTTAAAAATAGTACATAAAATGTTAGATTGTCGCAATCAAACTATTCCAACATATTTAATTATAATAGATTTGTCATAATCAAACTATTCCCAACATATTTAATTATAATAGATTCATAAAATTCTTTATTTACTTTTTTGTTTTTGTTTTTTAAACATTTAAAGACAATAAAATTATTATATGAAAAAATTAGTCCTCAACTCTTATAACCCTTATAATATTTTGATTAAGATTATCTATTCAAATTTATTTTTTGAGATGTTGATAGAGTTTATAATAGAAGAAAGAAACATTAAATAAATATATATATCTTTTTTATAATCTTTTATAATTTTCAGTGGCATGTTTAAAAAAATGATTGAAAAGTGCACATTCATTAATAAAATAATATATAATACATCGTTTATCATACAAAAAATATGAGTAGATTTAAGTCACATCCCAAAAGCATAATCGACCGAGCTAAAATAAGCCTCGAAAGAAAACCAAAGGCCACCAAACGGCTAATACAACCAAGGTTAAAGTAACTCAAGGGCACATCAACCAAAAAAAAGGATAAAAAAAAACACTAACAATAAGGAACATATCAAGCAACATCAATAAACATGGAGATAGGCGGAGGCGGAGGATCCTAAGGGTTTCCTCCCCGCCCCCTTGAGCAAGGGGGTCTTCATCAACTGGTGCAGGATCCCAACCATTAGTGTGTTGATTATCTTCAGTAACATCTTGTTGCTTAATTATATGATCCTACTTGGAGGGCGAAATAGAGAGAGCTAGCCACAAGAACTTATCCTATAGAGGAGGACCTTATCCCTCCCACCACTGGTAGACCTATCAAATCCACAGTATGGAGATGACTAGCGAGGGCGAGGAGAGGCACTCCTTCAGCTCCTAGACCATCAGTTGTGAGAACATTGACGTCTACCCCTATACCCATGGCCCTGGGGGGAATGGTTGTGGGCGGGATCTGGAGGCATGCGACTAACCACATAAGGAGCATTACCCAGGTGATCCAAGAGAATCTATAGATGGTGGAGCTCAAGCTGAACTTTATCTATCTAACTCTAGATCTGGTGGATAACATTAGATATCACAACTTTGTTAGTTACAAAAAAACTTTTTTCCATGACTTGATGATTGAAACATGCTTAATTTATAGATTTACAAATCTAAAAAAGAATATTAGTACATAAAATTTGTCAAAATCTATTATATCTTACAGGAAGTAAGGTAGAGTTCCCTAGGAGAGCCATCTTCCACCTGAACATGTTAGGCCTAAAGGGATTGAAGAGGGTATGAATCCATCTCCAAGACAACTAAGCATGAGGGCAAAACCAAAATAGTTGTTTAAGGGATTATGGGTGGTGACAGGTGGGGTAGGTCTATATGCTTGAGTCGATCACTTGTAGGCAAATCTTGGTAAATAATAAACCAAAGGAAATGAGCTTATTTAGGTTCAATGATAGTCTCCCAGATGTTCTCAAACCTTCTAGCCTAGACATGGTGAAGGGATCTATGATTCCAATGATGATTGAGAATTTTAGTGTCAATATGCTGAGGGGATAAAACATTATACCCAAGCCGAGGAGATTAGTGGGAAAACAACGTAGCCATAGATCAAGACCATTATTTCCACCATGGCATGAGAGAGATGACACCAAATTTATGTAGATATTTATTAGGTATAGAACATTGAAACTCAAAAATGGATTCCACATCTTCATTATTAAGCTTAAACTTAGACTTCACAAGATTCCATGGAAGCTAGTCCTGAATGGTCCTATAGAAAATAACCCCAATAGTGTGGATACCTTTTTAAAATAAACTCAAACCTTTGATCCAACAAATCATGGCAAAGAGAACATTATATAAATTCAACTTGGGAGACCACCAAAGAGATTGATCATTAAGTGAGAAACCACTTCAAAACCCTTTCCCAACCTAAATGAGGTATGGTTTGAGCTTCTCCCAAGCCCTCCAATTGCTTTGAACAATAAAAGTTCCCCTATTTTAATAGAAATAGGGATAATGAGGAGGTTGGGTAAAATAGTCCCTTACCAAGCCTTTCATCCAAGAGGACAACCTTGATAGATGCAATGTCAGAGTAGAATTTTCTAGGCTTCATCACCTTCCAGGCTTCTAATGATCCATTTGGCATTGAAAGCGATCCCTAGGAGTTTAATGTCAATGAGCCCAAGACCACCAGCTTCTTTAGGTCGACAACAAATGGCCTAGGAGACTCTGTGAAAACCATGGTGGCCCTTAGAATTAGCCCATATAAAGTCTCTTACGAGTATCTCAAGCTTAACATAAGAAGCATTGAAAAGAGCCCAATAGGATGAGTAATATGCATGAGTAGTAATGAGCACCTTAGAACTAGTTTGAAACTTCCCAGCTAGAGTCAAGGCTTTAGTGATCTAGAAAGAAATTCTCTTCTCAACCCTTTGAACCACATAAGAGCCCAAATCACTTGGCAAGGCTCTAAAAGTAAAGGGAATGCCTAAGAACTCAAACTACACTCCATGAAGAATCTATTTCCATTGGTATCCCTCTAACCAAGAAGGTTTGGGAGAGAGGGATTGGCGATAACACCGAGTCTTCTACCATTATATGGAATACCCAGAAGTAAGGCATAAAGTTTTCAGGTAATCCATAGCATGTTTAACATAGGCATCTTCCTCCTGAAGAGTGAGGAATGAGTTATCGACAAAGTGCCCATTAATCAACTGAAGGTCTAAATTAGGGAGATAAATACCCTTTACCAAACCCCTAGAAGCATAATTATCTATAAGATAACTGAAACCCTCAACAAAAACATAAAGAGAAGGAGCCAGAGGGCACCCTTGTCTGATAAATCTATGAAACTCAAGAAGTTCACCTTACACCTTATACAATTCTAATATAATTGCTTATTTTTTATAATAAAAAGTGTGATATGACCATCAAAGTTACATTTCAAACCTAAGCTTAACTTTGTTTTTTACTTATAATTATAATTGAGAAAATAATGAATAAAAATCATCTCCCCCAAAATATACACCACCATAAAGATTATATATCCAAGAATATCTTCTTCACTATAAAGATAACTCCAACATAATAAACCCAAACCCAAAAAAATGGGCTAGGTGATGAATAAAAGGGTCCCAAGGATTAGATTTGATGGGGTTGATGTCTCAGGGAAAAAATATAGGATTATTTTTTACAAATAATAATATGGACTCCATGTTTGACATTTGATTCTTTTGTAAGGTGTTCTCAAACGTGTTTTTTCAAATTATTACTATCTTTCTTGCTTCATTTTTTTAAAATGCTCTAATAGTAAAAACATAACAATGGTCCTATGTATTTATTAATCATTATATCATATAATTTTGGGATGTTTTTGTATTTATTAATTATTGGTCCAAATTAAGTGTTATTACGTATTTATTGACTCTAGGTGGTTCTCATGTAATCCCCCAACACCCATTAGATATCCACTTATTTTTCCTTTTCCTTTTCCCCCTTTTCAAATTATGTGCTCAATATGTCCTAGTTATTCATACATTATATGGAGCATTGGGATGTTGTTGGCCCTATTAATATAGTCCCACCTGGGTCTTTTCCATGTGACATTTATTCCATCTTTTACACTTTTTTCAGCTATTAGATGTCAATTTATGTGCTAATAACATCATAATTTGGATTGATTTATCTATTAATACATAAGCATTGTTGTTCATTTTCATGAAAGTAAATCTAGAGAATTCATTTTTATTGTTCAAAGGAATTATTGACAAATTACAAGCATTCTAGAAATCAAACAATTATCAGAGCATTCATTGAAGTATACAAGTTTATGTTTAGACAAACACCACAAGACACAAGTTTGCATGTTATTGGATCTACTCCAAATATTGAGTTTTTTTTAATGATTTTATTATCAAAATATCAAGATAGTTTAATTATTTTATCATTTAAAACATTCCTCAAAACATATTTTGTTTTACTTAAAATTTTAATTTTTTTCTCCAATTTAATAAAAGAAGAATTTTGTTTTGATAGTGATCGAAATAAAAGTATGATAAACTCATTGAATTATTTTAAGATTATGATCAAGTGAACATAATATTTAAATGATTTTAGACTTTTATGCATTTTTTTATCATCTAAAATGCCTATGTTTAATAAAAAATAGTGAAAAACATTTTCGTAAGGTTTCTCCATTTGTCAAATAAATTTAGTTAGTTACCTACCACTTTTGAGTGCATGCCCTAGTATCACCATATCCTAGTGACTATCACCAAATCATAAATGCAATTAAATAAGGTTAAAACCTATTTTTTTCTCTACTTATAGAATTATAATTAATTAATCAGGTTTGAATTTTTTTTAAACATGTAATTTAGCCTAGTTAAAAGTAATTGAGCATTTATCTCATTAGTTAATGAGAATATATTTATCCATATTACATTTTGGGGAACAAATGATCTCTTACAACCTGTCTATGGTTAGATATTACTTCATCTGAGGAAAAATATGAGTTTATTAATTTTTATAGGGTTTAATGCTTTATATCCAATAGTCATAACTTCCTTGTGTTTGATCCCAAACTCTAGGTTAAATTTTATGAAAATATTCCAAACACAAGGGCACTTGTATGGTGTTTATGTTCAATATGTAATCTCTCTTTATGCCAAAAAAGTTTATTAGATCCATGGATCCAAGGAGGTATAATGATATGATTAATTGGGAACTTATTGATTTTATTTATTTATTTTCCCAAGTTAATTGTAGATCTAGGTTAAAAAAGAAAGTAGAATCTAAAATGATGGCTTCTATTAATTTTTAAAAAGTTACTTTCTATTAAAAATGATATAGGTATATGAATTATAATGTTGTGAATGCATCTCAATTGATAATGCATGTGAGCTAGGTCATGATCAATAAGTTTTCTTAGATGATCAAGATCTGTTTAAAAATATTGCACATTCTAAAAACATGTCTAAAAAAACCTCATTATTGACCTCTAATATGTGCATAAGGAAAAAAATTCTATGATAGTATTTTTGATGATGCACGAGTGAGATGTACATAATCACTTCAGACACTTTCAATGCATAGGAGAAAAAGAATATGAATAAAGATGAATAACACATGGGTAAAAAGAAGCATCAATGTGTGGGTTAGAAAGAAACACAAGTTGAGAAGAAATATAAAATTTGAATAATAAAAATAATAAACACAGTTGATGAGAAGATGATATATGTAATGCATCCAACCAAGGATAATATGAATTACATAGGATTGATCCAGGTTGACAAAAATATGTTGATAGAGAAATAGTAATGCTAATGAGGATGGACATGTGAATTTATAGTTTTAAAATAAGGTACATGTGGCACTTAAAAAACAACATCTAAAAAGGGTTTAAAGGGTCCCATAATGTTATAAATAGGGGAGTTAACCTCTCATTTGAGATAATTGGATTACGTTATAAGTTTACAGTGAATGAGTTAGATTAATTGAATAAGGATCTAAGCTAGGGTTTGAGTGATTGATGAAAGCTATCATTGCATAATTAGTATGAGTAAAGAGTATCCTTAGATGGTGATTATTTGATATGATATGAGTGTATGATTTATAACATTGATGTAGTTAATGAGGATGTATTTTTATATGACCAAGTATGAATGTGTTATGCTTTGGTGTATGTTAACTCAGTGATTTTATGTATTAAGTATAACTAAGATGATGTGCATGTGTATATATTTATGTTATGTTATCATAATAAGGTTTTGTATACACCCTAAATTGGTCAAGCAACCACCCATATCATATCTTTTCATAGTCCTTTCACAAGAGTCTCCAACTGGAGAATATGAGTCTTATTCACATTTAGCCATGTCTTTTTGTTTGATTTGCCTTGGTCTTATTTCATACCCTAAACACCTTTTTGACCATTCCCAGTCATTCATAACCTTCCATACTTAACCCTTAATAAATTAGGTTAATCTTTCCATGTTTATTCTATCCCTCTAAGTCCTAGACCCTCTAAATAATAGTGCCCAAATAGGACTACAACGCTAAAACCCAAGGTGTTTAGCTTTTGGCACTATTGTCTAAGTGCAAATTTGGTTCTAATGGTTAGTTTCTCCTACTTCATAAGTATTAACCCTTTTCTTAGATTTATTTTTAAGTCTTCTAATATTGGAAAAATGTGAATAAGAGTTTCAAAATTCAAAACAAAGAGTCTTCCATATAAATGACATTACAAGGCATTTTATATCTAGCACTTACTACTTTGGCACAATAGGTAATTAAAAATTAGTCAATAATATAACTCAATATCCTGCATCAGACATAGACTTGCATGCTTGATCAAGGAGGGACGTAGGCAAAATTCATTCTTAAATCTATCATGCACATTGATTATTCACATTCCTTAAGGGATAAATACATTAGATATGAGACCTTAGCTTGAGGGTTAATGTAAGAAGCAATCAAAACAATAGGGGTTCTTGATTGTGTGATCATTTTCCCCTAACCTAGTTTTTTTCCCCTTTTGCCTTTAATGTATTTTTTGTTTATATGTGCATAGGTGAATACAAGGTTTTTAATATTAAAAAGGACCTATAAAGATCTTTACACACTTTCATCCCTTGATAGTTCACAAATAGGGTCACACAAACTTCGTGAACAAAACCTAGAAAGCTTAGATCTTCAAGATAACAATACCATGGTAGGACTATAAAATTGGACACTAAGGTGTCCTATTTCAAGTGCTCCTTTCCTTTCATAGAATGAAAGATAGATCCATGTTTTAGATAGTTCCCCAACCCCATGTACA
Source organism: Torreya grandis (assembly GCA_037957365.1). Taxonomy (NCBI): domain Eukaryota; kingdom Viridiplantae; phylum Streptophyta; class Pinopsida; order Cupressales; family Taxaceae; genus Torreya; species Torreya grandis. Next base: position 1,600,691 of record JARHVA010001057.1, read on the forward strand.
AGTTTTTAGACTCTGAATCATCCTATTTTTTAGATAAGTACTTTTCTCCTTTGTGTAAAATGATGTAAACCTATATTTTACTACATTTTATTGTACTTTTATCCATACTAAAAACTTATTTATTATTTAGGAACTAGACCCTAGCTTCTTAAAAGTAATAAAACATTTGGTGAACCAGACTTAATTTGAACAAATTTAAAACCCTAGGTACCCTTAGGGTTTTTCCTTCATATTTTATGAAAAAATTACTTTATAAATTTATGATTTTTGTATAAATTTTTGGTGCAATTATTATATTCAAAAATATTTTTATAATTTAAATTATAGCCATAATTTTCAAAAATTATAAAACCTTAGCTCAAAACCCTAGAATTTCAAACTAGGTTCTCAAACCCTAAGTTTCCCTCCCTTACAAATTTTAGAAATTAATTTTGAAAATTTTGAAAATTGTTTAGTGTGCCAAAAATATTTTCAAAATTTCTAAATTAGTAGTTATTTTTTACAAAAATTCAATTTCAAATTTCTGATTTTTGTATCAATTTTTGTGCAATTGTCTTGTTCAAATTAATTTTAGAATTTAAATTTTAGCCTTAATTTCAAAAATTCAAAAATTCTAGCCAAAAACCGTAGATTCCTAAACTAGGTCCTCCACCTTCAAACCATTCATCCTTGCAATTCTTAGAAATCAATTTTAAAATTCTTGCAGATTGTTTAGATAGTCACAAATATTTTCAAAATTTCCATGTTAGTAGTTATTATTGCATTTATTTGCTTAATAGTACTTCTTCATATTCTTTTTGGTGAAAGAAATAAAATGGCCACTAAGGCACTTCTTCCCTCTCATCCCATAGATTTTTTTTTTTGCATAATTATGATAATGAGTGGACAAATTTGCAAAATTTCACATTAGCTAAAAATGTGGAAATTGGTTTTATTTACAATGAAGATAATTACTATTATTGTAATGAGGAATATTATCATGCATATGGTAGTGATAGTGAAGAAAAAATAGATGCATCTTCTCCTCTCAAACCTATCTCTTTCATCCCTTCTAAATAAAATATTTTTGATAAATGGGAAAAATACTTCTCACTTCATTCTCTTATGCACAATGCACAAAATGAACAAATTAGTCATGCACTTCCAAGAGAACCTCTAATAGGTGATAATTTTCTTCTATGTGAGCTCTCTCTCTCTCTCTCTCTCTCTCTCTCTCTCTCTCTCTCTCTCTCTCTCTCTCTCTCTCTCTACTGATATGTTTAAAGTACAACAATATAAATGCAATAGAATCAAATTACCAAAGCATAGTTCAAATGTTGCATCTCATGCTCTCAACTCTACTTTATCCAAAGAATGTTCAAATGATAACTCTCTTACTCTTATTTATCATACTGCAAATGAAAAAAATGCATATACTCCATCCATGGATAGCATAGATACACATGATATTCTAAATTCTAATGATAACTTATTGCATATTAGAAAGGAATTAAATTCTTCTCTTACACCTCTCCCTAGCAATGATGCAAGTGATAATGAGTATGATAGTGAACATGTAAATGAATATGAGAATGAAAGTGAATACAATAATGATATTTAAAATTCTACTCTTTCAAATGAACAAAATTTAGATTGTGATAATGCATGGAATAATGATGACTATTATACATATAGTGAAGAAGAAAATGCATCTCATGCTTATACCTCTTCTCTCACTCCTTCTCTCAAATCTAATGCATCCCAACATGTTGCTCCTACTTTTATTCATAATTATATTTCAAATAATGCACATGATAATAATAATATCACATCCTCTACTAAATTATCATGTGATTCACTAAAACACAAAGATACCAATGAATCCACCAAGCCACCCCTATTACAATAGAACCCAGTTCTCACTCTTCACTTAAAGAGAATGGTAGTTCACATCCCTCTAGTAATGTGTAAGTTACCATTCCTCCAAAGTTTCCAATGAGCACACCCCCTCTTTATGATACAATTTCTAGATTTAGCATTCCCATGGCTAAAATAAATGATCAAATTCAAAGATTAAATGAACCACTTCAAGATACTAATATCCCTTCCTAGGGTATTATTTCATTAATGCATGCAGTGGGTGAATTAAAACACCATGTACATCTCCTTACCTTGGAAAATAAATATTATAAGTCTTGGATGGATGCCAATGATCTACATGGTAACCCACTTCTGAAGACATTCATAAAAGCTTCATTGCCTAAGCATTTCTAGAGATCCATTTGTACACCTTCAAGCCTTTTAGAAGGCTTTGCCATCTCATGCGAGTCTTTTAATTCAACTCAAATTATTTTAGTAGACATTAGTGGGGGAAGTACAAAATTGGTTCTTTCATCTACTCCCCATTAGCTCCTTGCACACATATGATGACTTAGAGGAGGTATTTCTCAAACATTACATAGCAAACATGAGCCCTCATGTTACATATGAGAAACTTACAAATTTGCATCAAAATAATTCATAGCTACTTAGTGATTATATCTTATGATTCAAGAATCACATGCTAAGATTGATATACAAACCAATAGATCTAGAGATTCAACATATATTTATTAAGGGGATTTATCAACCTCTCCTCAAGCATCTACTATATCAGACAAAGTCTTCTTTTAGGCACTTATGTTATGTAGTTCTAGATTTAGAAAATAAATTGGGATTGATTGAGGTAGATTCAATTGATTAGATTACTCTAGATTTCATAGTAGTGTCTACAACTCCTAGCATACAACATCCACCATGTCCTAAAAAAGATAAGAGACACAACCAAAAAAGCAACTAGTTAAAAATAGAGAGCCAGTCTCTAGAGTACAACCTACAATATGCACTATAGAGAACAACATATATGCACCACTACAATTTTATTTATATTAGGATAGCCCATTTATCATATTATCAACACTCTTAGATAGAAGGTTAATAAAATTACCTTCTACTCATTGATGAGATCCACATATCCTACAAAAATAGCCATAGCGACCCTTTTACAACTATCGTCGTATTTGTGGACACAAAGATAATGATTGTTATGGACTTAGAGATTGAATTAATAGATGTGTTGATAATGGAATCATAGCATTTACACAAGGGACACTAATATCTCCTCCATCATGGAACCATAAACCTCATTCCTCCATTATTGGGTCTCCCCAAGACATTCCTTTTCAGGAATCATCGATCACTCATCGTGAGAGTAATGTATTTTATAGGATAGAGCCTATGAGGAGATCTCATATTCCACCTATTTAGAAGGTTTGAAAACCAATACAACATGAACAACCCACATACAATAGCGTAGTCCATGGAATACATAGTGCAGTTTCATATACATATCTAGCACAGTCATAAACACCACAACAGAGTATTGCTCTAGAGAGATATTCACTACAACTAAGTTTTTAGGGTCCTATCTCATGTATAAATCTACTATGGTTAATATTAATTGAACCTAAATCATACAATACTACTCTAGATATATTCACTATAGCTAAGTTTTTAAGGTCCTATCTCACGTAACAACTTGCTATGGTTAAGATTCGATAAGCCCCCATCGCATGTTCCAATTCTATCTCGATCTATTACTTAGTTATATGCATCATAATAGAGTCCACAAGGTGTTATTTCATGTAGCAATCCACTAATATTATGAATAGATGAGTCTCATCCATAGCACACAATTTTAGTTACACATCCAATAAGGTTGCATTTTTCAAACTCTCCATGTAAAACTATAGTTAGTGCACAACAAGAAGTATCATATACAATGTATGTTCTTACATACCATGAACAATATGGGTATTTATTTAGTTGACCATCAGGGTTTAGATAGAGATACAATACACATATAACCTCACTTAGTAGGGAATGATGGAGCAAAAGGTCTAGATAACCTTTATATTCTTAGCCACTCTCAGGGATGTAATATGCACACAGTGTTATCTTACACTCCCCTACTAATAACTAACATTCCTGATTCTAAATAGCCATCCCTATCCAAACCAACTTATCCAAAATCTAGACCTTACCAATATCCTACTTTTTCCAATTTCAAACCAATTCACTTTGCCAAATCAATTTTACAAATTACAAAAACAACAAATTTTTGCTTACATATGATTAAAAATCAAACATCACATCAAAACATATCAAGAACAATCAAATCAAATTCTAAATGTTATCTTACCAAACATATCAAAATAATCAAACCACATATCCCAAGTAACATTTTACCAATAATATGTAAATTCAAAATCAATACCAGATCAACTATTTCTAAATCGACCACTTACAATCATTATACTGTTATATTGTAGAATTCATTACATGAATACACACAAACACAAAATCAAACCGGTATCCAATATATAACTCAATTTTCAAAACATGTACATCATATCAAAATAAAATCACTCATGAATGGGTGTCATGCCCTCACTCTTAGTCTCACTCTCTCTTCCAGTGTTAATCCCATAATACAACCTAGCACTAGATTACCCCGCACTTCCTCAAACCTACCACATGCCTCTTGCATCGACTATCTCACTTCAATATCTGACCATGTTCCTCATGCAAGTCTACATAGTGCCATTGAATATCTATACAATCATCCATGATCTTCATTCTCACCACACTAAAATCAAGTGGAGGCATCCTATACCTATCTAACTCAGCTCTCAGCTCATCTCTCTCTCCTACTACCCTAACATATGTAACTATAGATATATAAACCCTATCAAATAAATGAGCATAAATGCCAGTTATGACTGTCACTCGCTCTATTAAATCCTCCACCACATCATCAGGAACATGTCACGTGAGCTCTTAGAGTGTCAACTCAATGATGGTCTCCCAAAACTCATCATCTCCCCTCCCCACCCTAGTAGGTGCCTCATCTTGTGTACCTCCCACCCCACCTACACACATAAAAAGTACAACACTACATTAGATATATATGTTCAAATCAAACTAAAGCATAAACACACACACAATTTAAATACAATCACCATTTACCTCCTATTATCTGGATCAACTCAAGATCTTTATACATAGGAACATCTACTCCATCAACATGATACAATAGAACTCACTAATGCCTAGCCCACCATGTAGTATATGCCTCAATACATCCCACATCATCCACATCAAAAATATCTATAGTTGCGTCTCATGCATCCAAAGATAATGGTTCTAACTTAGCCTTAGTGGGTCTCACATGTGCTCCTACTCTTGCTGGTACCCATGCACTCCTCCACCATACCCATACTATAGGAGGAACATCCTGTCAAACTCCAAACTACCTAGTCATGTGCTCATACTAAAAACTCTCATACACTCCAATCTAGTAGCCATGTATCCAACAATTGAACCTCATATATCTCAACTACACTCCATCCTCCACCCACCCAAGCTATCCTTTATAGGGCCTCCATATGATATCATGGGCCTCTAGTCTATCCAAAACTTGTTTTCTATGATCTACCCCAGGAGATTAGATATCCAAATCACTCATCCACCACTCACCAAATGGTTATGGAGGTGCCCAAATCTCCCTTAACAATCTAATTGGTTACACAATTGTTATGTGCTCATAAGCCCAATAATGCAATAGAGTAGCTGCACCCACACCACCACTAAATTCCTCCTATGTAAATATATATAAATCTTTGTATAAATGGCCAAGCATAGTCCTACCCCAAAAGAACATAGTACCATACATCTCAACACTATGAACTACCCTATGAATCTTATAGGCAATTTAACTCTGCTACCATCCATTGTAACAAATGAATCCAACAACATAGCTAACCAATTTTGTAAGTGTTGACCACTCAATTACATAATAAATGATAATAATACATTACTATCACTACCTCTCTAAAGTGTACCTAAAGGCACACCATTAAAATACAAGGATGCATGATTAATGGCATCAACACCCATATCATCCTATAAGGTCACTCATCACCCACTAATTGGTAAATGTAGAATCTGATACACATCCTCTAATGTCATAGTGATTTCCCTTGTAGGAAGATAGAATATACAAGTGGTTTAATTCCACCTCTCATATAAGGCAATGATCAAATACCTATCCCACTGCACAGTACCCAAGTCACATACATGACCCAATACTACTCCATCTATCATGGATCTCTCATCAGTTGATAAGGGCAACATCCTCAACATCTTCATCACTTGGCAACATCCTCAACAACTCATAAACTAAAAAAATTATCCCTAGTGGACAACAACACTATAGAAGGACACTAGTGCTAGACAACAACACTGGATTTTGGATAGTAGTGCTACATCTTGAACATGAGTGCTACCTCCAGGTTAGGAGCATTGAAACTAACCAAAAATTTCCTAAACTACTTAAAATAGCCTAAAAACACCAATTATAAGATTTTAAACAAGTAAAAACTAGGTACTCTAATTACTCACTAGGGTAATATCTCTATCAGCTTAAATTTAGGCTGTTAACTGCTCAAAATAGGTCATAAAAGTTATTCGTCTCCTAGGAATTTTCTCACTCTAGAGGTCCAATATCTCAAACTAGTCAATGCACAAATGAACCCAAAGTCAATTAAAATTCCTATATCAACCAACTTTTTTATTCAAAAGAAAAACACCAATTTATCCATTATTAGAAACCTATATCTCTATTTTACAAAACATTTTATTTCATAGAATCATGACAACAATACCTTTGACATCATGAAAATGTTGCTCTCTCACCATGTCATATGCCTACTATTTCATACATATATCCCTATACTTCTTTTTTTACCCTAACATACAAAATGGTACCTACCAATCAAAAAATCATTTAAAACATTCAAACAACTTTATTGATCAATCAAATTTTTAATCCATTCAATCTATTTAATACCTCATTTACCTACCAGAACATGAAAATTTACATATCTCTACTATACCCAAACACAAGTTTTGGTCCTAACCAATCAAGAACACATTCCCATAATTCAAATCTCACCAATCAAATAAAAGACTTTTGATCTATTCACTACATACCAACCTAGTTCTATTCAAATGACACTAGTCTTCACTTTTGGCTCAACCTCCTCTATCATAGATATTGTCCCTCTCCCTAAAAGCGGGGCATCATTCCTAATATCTCTACAAGTTATATAACATTCCTATGAACTCCTATAGATGGATATACCATGGTTATTACACATCTAGAATCCAAATTATTAGCATTACTCAGTATAGATTGGTCAAGATTATAAAGTGGTTTAGACTATATGGGTTATTTAGCATCACTCAACTCAAATTGGTCAAGATTATATAGTGACTTAGTTTATGTGGTTCAATCAACATTACTCAAACATCTAGAGGGATATACCATTAGTTTATAGATATATAGACTATTCAGATACATTAGTTTAGATTATATGGATTCACAGTGAATTCAATACAAACTTAGACTCAAATAATAGATTTGGGGGCATGTACATTACTACATGTCTCATACATACAACTTCATATAGAATGACATAGTTATAAGACCAGCTAGCAGATTATAGGCATAATGTAAAGCACATTGTTTTGATCTCTAATTTTTCACATGGGACATGGCATGATAGATCATGAAACATGTGGTTATACAAATTTATAGATTATCTAGATGCATCACTCACATACCAGATTTGGGGGCATGACATAGATGATCATGTTTTTCAACATCCAAGATTATAGAGATTGAATGACAAGACATACCATTCTCTCCTCACATATTTACCAGAGTTTTAGATTACACTCAACTATACCCAACTTGTCACCAGGTTAGACCATATAGCCATCAATAGTGGTTGGTCCATAACATTGTCCAGACCTAGATTATATGAGTTTGTGTGGGATAGAGGGTAGACATTAGTTTTGGACCTCTAAGTATTTATTAGTTATAGTTTATATTATCTAGAGTGGGGGCATGATATATTTTTCTCTTCATGACATACCAAGTTTATACACACATTCCAAATTACATGAGTTTATGTGGGATAGAGGACAAATATTAGCTTTGGGCCTCCAAGAGTTTCTCATTTCTAGCTCATATATTTAGTATAGGGGGTAAACATTGTCCTCCTTCTCCATGTTATACAAATTTCACTTCCAATTTTAGTATATGGGGGCATCCATTATAGGAATTCTTTCCTTCTCCAGGCACTATTCCAGCTCTCTATCCACTTCCCTATCCAAAAAGTGAGTTGGACCTTTTTCAACATATTCATCTCCACATAGGTAAGTGCAGGCATGCATTTTTATTTTTTTAATTTTAATCTAGTGCTTCATTTAATTGCATCACTAGAATAAAAGGGAGAAAAATGTATACACCCTAAATTGTTCAAGAAACCACACATATCATGTCTTTTTACAATCCTTTCATAGGAGACTCTGACTGGAGAATATGAGTCTTATTCACATCTAGCCATGTCTTTTTATCTAATTTGCCTTGGTCTTGTTTTATACCTTAGACACCTTTTTGACCATTCCCAGTCATTCATAACCTTCCAAACTTAACCCTTCTGACCTAGGTTACTCTTTACATGCTTATTCCATCTTTCAGGTCCTGAACCCTCCAAACAAAAGTGCCCAAATAGGACTACATCACTAAATCCTAAGGTGTTCAATTTCCAGTATTGTCTAAGTACAAATTTGGTTCTAATGGTTAGTTTCTCCTACTTCATAAGTCTTAACCCTTTTCTTATCTTTATCCTTAAGTCTTATAATGTTGTAAAAATGCAAATAAAAGATCTAAAATTCAAAACAAAGAGTCTCCTATATAAATGGCTTCACAAGGCATTTTATATCTAGTACTTACTACTTTGGCACAATAGGTAATTAGAAATTAGTCAATAATATAGCTCAATATTATGCATCACACATATACTGTCATGCTTGATCAAGGAGGGGCCTAGGCAAAATTCATTCCTACATCTATTTTGTATGTTGATTATGCACGTTCCGTAAGGGAGAACTACATCAGATTTAAGACCCTATCTTGAGGGTTAATATAGTTAGCAATTAGAACAACAAGGGTTCTTGATTGTGTAATCATTCTTCCCCTAACCCATTTTTTCCCTTTTACATTTAATGCATTTTTTATTTGTATGTACATAGGTGAATATAGGTTTTTGAATATTAAAAAGGACCTACAACAAGCCCTGTACACTTTCAAGACTTGATACTTCATAGACAGGGTCACATAGACTTGGCAAATAAAAATCAGAAAGCTTAGATATTCAAGACAATAGCACTGGGGTAGGACTACAACATCAAACACTAGGGTGTATTATTTTTGGTGCTCCTATCCTTTCAAAAAATGAAAGATAGATCTAGGTTTTAGATAGTGCCCCAGTCTCGTGTACAAGTTTTTAGACTTTGAATCATCTGAATCATCCTGGTTTTCTAGATAAGTACTTTTCTCCTTTTTGTAAACTAATTTGATCAAATTGATGTAAACCTATAATTTACTACATTTGATTATAACTTTCCCCATACTCTAGACATTTTTATTATTTAGGAATTAGACCCTATCTTCCCAAAAATACTAAAATAGGTTCCTTGTGATCTCTTGGTACATCTCAGGTGATTGCCTAAGTCTCTTGTTTAGGTAATACATTGACACTATGAATACTCTTATTTTTTGTGTCAGTTCTTATTTTCAAGGATCAAATAACTAATATAATAACACAAAATTTTGGTCCCATTATCTGGACCCTATTTGAATAGAGCATATAAATGAAATATTGTTATGATAGGGCACATCATAATTGATCATATAGAGGCCTAGTTAGAGGCAAAATAAATTGAATTTCTAAAAAAAACATCAACAAGCAGGTTTTGAATCCAAAAAGGTGGTTTCAAGAGAGAGTATTAGTGATCCATATGATATCTCATTTGTGGAAATGCTAGAGCATATTCATGATTTGATAACTACACATATTATTAGATGGAGTCAAATTTATTGTAAGAAGTATGTATGGACTAAAGATTGAGTGAAAGATTTGAAGATCTTGGATGAGGAGTGGACTAGAGCTATGGATGTTTGCTAGAGAGGTGAATTCAAAATATAATTATTATAGTTTCTAGTGTCCATGTACATGTGTCTAAAGGAGGTAAAATTTTAGTTTCTGTGCAAGCCTAAAGGCATGTTTATTGTGTAACTTCCAATCTAAATAAAGATGATGATAGTTGAACTTGAATATGGAATTACAAAAATAAGGATGCAAAACTAAATCTATTTGTGCATGGGATAGGTGACTTCTAAGTGGATTTGAGTTATAAGCTTGTGCATATTTGAGGTAAAATAACTTCTTGGGAAATGGAGTCTCCAAGTGAAAGAGAAGAAAAAATGTGCATATATAATGAAGTCAAGGACAAGATGATGTTTACCATGGATCCCAAAAAGACGGGAGGGGCAAGGAAAATGTATGCTACTAAAAATTATAAGAAGTGGGGAGGGCATGCATGGGCTAGTTCACGTAATGGTTTGAGAAAATCCAATGAAATAGGTAGGCTATGCATGGATGATCATTTTAGTGATGAATATCCATTGGATAAATAATATTTGGGCGATGACAAAGAGGATGTTGATTGAGCAAGTCTTGATAAAGACTTAAAATTTACATTACTAGGAGTCAAAATTTATGTGTGCTTATATTTTCAAGAACTAAGAGAGTGAATTATGTTGGGAGTGAAGGGACATTATTTGGATAATGTTTAGAAGTTAGTGGTGGAGAAAAATGTGTTTAAGAGTCTAGTTGAGAAGAGTAGTGTATAAAAAACTAGTAAAATTACAACACCAAAGGTGAGTATGAATGATGTATCACCAACAAAAGGGGATGGATTTCAATGTCCATTGGTTGGTGAGAGTAATCAAGTACTAAAAACTAAAATTATTAGTTAGGGAGGTACCATGTAAGATGATGGGTGGTTGACATATCTAGTAGAGGATGAGATACTAGTAGATTCAAAGATAATACACACCAAAAATAATAGTAATAAATTCTCTGGCTATATTTTAAGATATTTTGATAAAATTACATGAGTATCAAGCTATCAAGGATGTGTATTAACACATGCAAAAATGTGAGGTATCATAGTATGTAAAGGGATTTAATTCTCCAAAAATTAAATTGAGTCAATTTTCCACAAAAAAATTGGATCATGTGCATATGTGGTACCACAAGTTTATCCTAAATCAACTGTGGTGGAATTTAATTAGTGGAAGGCTAATTTTATATGCAAGTTTCATATACCATAGTTTGATAGGTATAGTATATATACACTCAAAGAGATAAATCAAGATGTGATGGACATCATGCCCACTTATGATGCATGAATTTAGATTTTATCCAAATTGCCTTATAATATACATCCATTGGAGCACCATAATTTTTGGCATGCTTCAAAAAATTGCTAAAGTTGATTCCTCATGTTGATCATCCAAGATCCAATAATAAACTTTTTCTATTTGTTATATATCTTCAACCAAAAAATATTTCATCTTGAAGAGAATCAAAGCATGTGATGTATAAGATGCACAACAACAAGCTATTGAGATTGAAGATGATTTGATCATTTTTGGAAATTTAAAGAGACATGTTGAGAAATCTCTTTCAAACACTTTGAATGATCAATACTTGATGTGGTAAGATGATTTTATCATATTTATAAAGTTAAATGTACATGTTAAATAATCTCTTTCAAACACTTTAATTGATCAATACTTGACGTGGTAAGTTGATTTGATCATATTTGGAAACTTAAAAGAGACATGTGAAATCTCTTTCAAATAATTTGAATGATCAATATTTAATGTGTCTTATCACAAGGAAAACAAAAATCATTATGAAGAATCCACATCCTTCAAAAAACATAATTAAAGATAAAATTTATACTCATACACAACAAACTTCTAAAAAGGAAGAAATAAAAACATTGTGTACTCCTCTCAATTATTTCAATTTTATAGTCTTTATTGAATAATAATTTTTTGATGAACATTGATTTAACTACAAAATTTGGAGTATATATTAAATTTCATCATGTCCATTGTCAATACAATGATTATGAATCATAGATCTTTATTTGTGAAGAAGAGTACCATTTTTTTAGCTCCTTACGAAAACAATGATCGTGTTGTACTGAATCTAAAAATCCAATAGTATGCCTCACTTATTCACCAATGTCATTTTTTTCCCCAATAAATGTAACACTCTTACAAAAAAAATTTAAGATGGTATTCAAAGACTTGAGTCCTCCTATTTATGCTCGCTCCTAGAAATGGAAACCTTCACTTTTAGGATCGATGAAGAACATGTTAAAATAAAAGAGTTATGAATGATTAAAGGTGAGTATCATAAGCAATAAGTAAATAACACAATGGAAATGGAAGTAGGATATCAATTTTAAGCTTATTCCTAGATTTTATGAATGTACTCTTGGTTATCTGAGGGGTATGGAGATGAACTATAATAACTTATGGGGTATAGGAATAATAAATATAGTTTGGAGATATTTTTTCCGTTGTTCTCTCCATTTTTTATTGCTAACTTGTATCATTGTTATCATTTGGCTAGTAATTGGTGCAAAAATCAAAATGAAAATGTAGATTTAGTGCTAATTTTGTGGTGCAAATAGTATTTCATGTTTTGGTTAAATGTACTTTGGAGAAAAATACCTTTGGAAATTCATGCTTCGATGGCAGTTCTTTTGAATGAATTTCAATAACAAATAATATGTTAGGATATGCTTTTCACAATAATCTGCAATAGCTCTTCTAGGATTATATATAAATAGAGTGCTTCTACTCATGTGGATGTATTCTAGACCTTTGAAAGATCCATAAATCATCTGAAGGAAGAATTTATAGCTTTAAAAATAATTCCTGCCTAAAGACTTCTAAGACATTCTAATGTCTAATGAATAATGTTGTTATAATTTGGTGGAATTGAATGCAAAAAGTCTAATGTCTACCAAGAGGGGTATTTATAAGTTCATGAGAAATTTAGAATGGAGATGACATAGATTGGTATGAAGATGGAGGTACAACTGTTTAGAATGGATACAACCCTATGATGGTTTATGCATTGGATAGTGTTCGGAGTATCAAATATTACACAATATATCTATGATGTAGTTATATAACATGTTAATATCATTTGATTTTAACTAGCATTCATAAATTGGTGGTGTTTACACTCTCAACAAATCACATAAATCTATATCAAAAATATCATTAACACAATGAATGGTGTAAATTTTATGGTATTTTCTTATGATGTAAGTAGTGAAAAGACCCATAAAATATCTCTGGTAACATATGTCAAAGATTTTGAAGTAGCATGGGTAGATTGTAGAGGTGAATAGAGGAGATGTGATTCCTACCAATGGTGAACTACAAATCAGAGCTTGAAACATAGATATTGTGCATGGAAGACACACTAAGCTCGAGTTGGCTGAGAGAAACCATTACAATAATGGTGATGATGCAATAAAAATAAATATATGATAATTAAATCTCAGAAAGGTTCATTGGTTTATTGGTGAAGTTGTTTGGTTCACAAATAATTTATTAGGGATCAATTTTGGTTAAATACAAATATACAATATAATAAATAATGAAGTGAATTTGATGAAATGGAACCTTTCAATCCTTGACAAGTGGAAAACTTGATCAATCAATTTTTTTTGGAAGTTTGATAATTTATTGTACTCAAGGTTAGTCCTGTTAATTCATAAATATGTAGATAAAGCAAAGTAAAGAATGAAAACCTGGTTTGGATTGAATCTTCGTATCCATCACCTATTATGAAAAGTACTAGTCATGCTATCAAAGCATGAAATACATGAAGGGCATGGTGATAAAACAAGTCAAATCATAATACATTGAAATGAAATACATCTTTCATGTCTTTTAAGGATTTTAATAGTGGGATAAGTATGTAGAGTGCTCAAACAAATTTGTGTGATCATGATAGACAATATGTGGAGAGACAGGTGCCTGAATGATGTGAATTAAATGATACAAGGCCAATGACAAAAAAAATTTAAATCAAATGATGCTTCTTTCATTAGTGCCATCTTGGCATGCTTATATCCAAATTACAAAAAATAAATAAGGATGCATTGATCATTCCTTTCGCTAAAGAGAAGAATAATGCAAGTTTAAGGCACTGTCATATAATAAAGGACATAAAACATAAACCATCAACAATTTTGTTGGTATCTTTTTCTTCACCATTATGTTGAGTAGAATAGATGGTTTTTGAAATAGATATTGAAGAATGATGTGTAGGGTCATTTATTTAATGAATAGAGTTACGCATATTTAATATTCATAATAAATAAGATATTATAGAAAATCTTGACTTTTTATAAAGAGACAAAAAAGTTTCCATATATCTTATAATATATTAGACAACAAAATACAAAATGCTCTTTGGATTTTGATTCATTATTAGGAAATTTACGCATACATTGTGGTCTATAAAATTTAATAGGTGAAAAATTTGTACCACATTATATCTACAATGAATCATTATGTTACATAGTTTATCTTCTTGGCTATATTAGATGTCCGGAAGAAGCTATATTTTTTTTAAGAGGAGTCACATGAACTCTTCCAAAGCAAAAATCTTGTATTATAAAAGATGTAAGGGAAAATTTTTAAAGTATCTTGCACGAGGTCTTCTCCATTGTTGTATCTCTTTGTCTTCCATAACTTTGTCCACTAATATCCCTCTAAATTCTCAATGTCTCTTACCTAAAAGTTTTCCTTGAAACTCTTGTCTCAAAATAAATGCCTCTAATTGATTTTGTTAGGATTTGAAATCAATATGTCATATCAATTGAGCCTCACTACCTAAATTTACAAGCCCAAGTAGCTCTACAATATTGTTCAAGATTATAAAAAACTATGTATGAACCCTTTTTAAAGATTCTAACCCAGATTTTGAGACTCATGCTATTAAGTTTTATTATATTTATAATCAATGCGTCACATAAATTAAACCCGGATACCTAAATTTATAAGCACAAGTAGCTCTACAATATTTTTCAAGATTATCAAAAAATATATATGAACCCTGTTCGAAAAATCTAACCCAAATTTTAAGATACATGCTATTATTTATTTTTGGTAAAATCAAACATAATTTGGTGCTAGAGCTATTGGATAGCTACACTATTTCAGCCACATTTTTTGCATCTTGAGTCTATTTTGGATCCAATTTAAAGAATTATAAATCCAATGCACAAAAAGTATTGTTTAACCATCAAATGTCAAACTTGACATAAATGTATTTTAGTGAACTTTTTCAATCAATTAAGGGAGTAGGAAAGTATGCATAATTCTCAAAGAAAATGATCTAGCCTATGTTTATTTTTCATATCATTAGGATAGGATAATTAAATTTTAATTGGTTAGATTAGGATATGAAAGTGAGTGATATACATTATATATATGGATCCACATGGTGGATAAACACTTGTCACTAAATAATTTGGAGTCCTACATTCCACCAAAGAATGTGGTCCTGTGGTCATAACCACTACTATCTCCTATTTTTTATCTTCAAAATAACACCCATAATTTGACTTCTAATAGGTAATTGGAGGTAAATAAAGGATAGGGACAATTAGGAAATTGTAAGATGAAGATGTTGACTCTATCTCCCAATGGACAAGGTTTGATAAGTACATTTAACATGTCATTCCTAGCTTCACAAAGGGAAATTCTACATGGGGAAGATTCAAAAAATGATGTTCACAAGATTGAACTAAATTTTAACAACTTTGTGATATTAAATCATATTAATTCTCTTAAATTTAATTGATTTTTATTTAAGATCATGACAAGGAGGAGGCCAAGTTTGAATTTTTTTTTTATAAAATCATCATTAATGTTATCAGGTATGAATTTTCCCATGAATTTAATAACAAGAAAATCAACATCAGTGTCAAACAAGTAAAATCAAGGGGATTTAGAATTAGTTTCATTTGGTGTAAATTTGATTTGGCATCAACTTGATTTGTGTTAGTTTGATTTCAATGTTAATTATTTCAAATGTCAAAATGATTCAACATCATATTAATTAAAATATAAAAGTGGTATTAAATGTCAATTTTGGTTTGGCATCAGTATGCTTTAGCATCATGATTGAATTAAAGTAAAAATCATGAATTCAAGAATTAATGTTCATGTGTCTGACCTAAAATCAAAAAGTGAAAATTACATAGTTAATTCAATTAGTTGACATCAAGTTGACTTGATGTAAAATTTGTATAACATCAATTTAATTTAACATCAAAATTGACTTATGGATATTTGGAGATTGTAAAGTGACATTTTTGAATATATCACCTAGTGGATTGCGCTTAGGGGATCCCATTTGGAATACTAGGTTGTATCAGAGGTTTTTAATTGTCATAAAATGGTTCATTATTTTCACAAGTACATCAAAATGAAATGTTTATTAAAGGAATGTTGGAATATTAAATGAGTTAGAGGAGCCAAGGTTCTTGATTAAAGTTGAATAATAAATGACTTCTTAATATTAAAACATATTAGTTCTTTTCAGATTAATTATTTTTTATATTTAGGTAACTTTATATAATTTTCACTTGTAAAATGTCCCTATATGTCATTATATAAGAAAATCAAAATCTCATTTCAAGGGGTCTTGATTGTTAGCTTGGAAATATCTATTGAACACTTATACACTCCTACACATTGAGAAAATCTACCATACTCTTCCCTAATTCATGATCATTAACTAGTAGTCTAAAACTAACTGTAAATTATTTCATATCAAATCAAGAGTTATCATTTTCAAGTATTAAATCCAAGTTTCTAGCTGCATATATATAGGAAAAAAGTCAATAAATCAAATATGCTAAATAGGCTAGCAATGTGTTGGGCCTAAGTCAATTTGTAAAGTGAAACTAATTATTTATTTTGAATTAATTATTATCTTCCACATGTAAGTCATATAGTTATGTAAAATGTCACAAAAAGGATTTAATATTATTGTTATGTAATGTCCTTTTAAAAGAGTGCTTGGAATTAAAAAATATAAAGGTGGACAAACCCTAGTCAAGTCAAAGTAAAGTTACAAAGGTTAAGTTAAGTCCAAGTAGTTTCACAACTAATTTTTGGATGCAAGAGAGTACAAAAGTGAGGAAATTTATTGTAACCATATTCTTCTTTCTCTCAGTTTTAGGAGAGGACTTGTTGCAACTTTGTGTATAGAGGTTCATTTTTAATAAATGTTAATGAATTATGAGTAAACATGCATGTTGAGCATTTAGATTTATGGGTTTAATATCATTCATTAATGAAATATTTTTAACTAATTGATATTAATTAATACATGAAACTAGTATATTTTAAATATTGTGTATAAACCCTTAGTTTTTATAGTCCTTTTGTTGAAAATTCTGACTTGACATTATGCCAAACACCTCTATTTGAATATGATTTTACAATTATGAAAAATTATTTTACCTAATTTTCATTTGCTATAATTTTTCTCATTTTCATTATCAAGTAAATATACCAAGCCACTTAATCCAAATTTGAGTTATTTAGGAATTTTTTTATGTTTATTCTATTGATTGTTTCTCACTCTCCCTTCCATCATCTTCAATTGTCATTATTAATCAATTATTTTCCATTTTACTTTATTATTATATCCTTTTTGTAATTTGAGGTTAAAATTAATTAAAACCTAAAAACTTCCCATAATATGAGGGAGTTAACACCCTCATATATGGAAGAAAATAACCCATCTCATGATGATTTGTCCAATGTTGCAAGCTTATGTCACTTTTTGTTGGGTGATTGTATGAAATAAATAAATAAAACACAATAACATAAAATATTTAAAACATTAATATATCAATATGATAAGTATAAAATTGCCTTCACTTCCAAGTGGGGAACTTTCACTTATAAAATATTACCTTTTAGTCTCATTAATGTAAGTGCAACATTTTAATGATGAATAGAAAATTTTTATTTTAGAAGAATAAAATTCATAAATATATATATGGATGATATCACTATGTTTTATTAAAAAAAAAAACTCAAAATTTTTAACATACACATGGTGTCTTTGAGATGTACAAACATCGTATATATTTAAATTCAAGAAAAAGTATGTTTAAAATCAAACAAGGTGAACTATTGGGCCAAATTTTTACCAAAGATGGTATATTCATTGATCCAAATAGATTCAAATAAATATTTTATATACCCTTCCTAAATTATAATAAAAAACTTAGGTCCTTCTTTGGTAAGATAAACTATGTAGGAAGATTTATTTCAGGATTTATAGAGATAGTGACACCCTTGAATTTAATGTTGAAGCAAGATACAAATGTGGAGTGGATAAAGGATACATATCAATGTTTTTAGGAGATAAAGAAAGTGGTCATCACAACACTAGTTTTGAATATTCCTAACTATGTTTAGGATTTCAATCTATATTCCTTCACCTCCAAACATTCAATTGTAACCTTGTTGACTTGGAGACACTTAAGGGAAGAAAAATGGCCCATAACATTGATGAGTTCCCACTTGAGAGACACAGAGCTAAGGCATTACCCAATTGAAAAACATGCCTATACATTGGTAAAAATAGTTAAGAAATTAAAATTTTATATTATATATAATTGTATTCATTCCATTGTTCCTAACCATGTGGTTAAAGCCTTGCTAAATCAAACTAATTTGGGAGAATATAGAGTAAAATGGGTATATGCCAAAAAATAATTTGATCTTGAGATCAAACCAATGAATATAGTCTCAAGATAATATATAATCCAATTGATTTTGGAATTCAAATTCATAATAAAAATATAAGAATAAGTATTGAATGTTGAATGCCAAGACATGATTCTTAAAAATCAGTTCAAAGATGTAAGGAGTAAATGGTATGTTTATATTGTAAAATATATTTTTGAAGGAATATTGCCATAAAATACCTATTATACTTAGAAAAGGACCATAAAATGTAAATAGACACATTACTGATCACAAATAGAGTCTTGTATAAGAATAACTAGGAGTGTATCCGAGATTCCTCACTACAATAGAGGCATAATTAATTATGTATTAGCTTTACCAAGGATTTGAGAGTGTTAATTATTAAGGAGACACCAAATACATGAGATTATTCAAATAGACTATTATTAGAATACCATTTTCAAAGATACTAACAAACACTTGAGGATGTTTCATGTTTTTCAAATGTTAATTAGAAGATAAAGGAATTCAACGATTCCCCTCCAAATAGTGATAAAAAGAAACCATTTTCATAATGAGGATTGAAGTTTTTGGGACTATTAAATCCCAATTCATCACTTGGGAATAATTTTTTCATAAATACTAAATATTGTTGTACTAGGTGAATTAAATGTAAGTCCACAAAACATAACACACCAAAGTAGCTGATCAAAGTTTTAGATAAAAATATTTTCACAAGATAAAATTCCCCCATATATTTGGTATGTGATAATGGATATACCTTCATATTAACAAAAATCATAGTAAGGGAATATGATCACAAAATGATATTTAAATTTTCAAATAACTCTCACCCATGGGGAATGGGGTACAATAATAAATAACCAAAAATATGATTGACATGATAAATAATATATTGTGTAAAAATCCCAAAGGATGACACACCTTGTTGAAATATGCCTTGTGGGAAAATATGATGAGGATAAAAAGTTCTTTGAATACATCTCCATACATGCTAGTTTATGGTAAAGAACCATTTTTTAGTTAATTTTCTCTCTCTAATTACTAGTTTATACAATAATATTAAGGAGAATAAAAAGTGGTGAAAGACATATTTGATAATATATTAAAAAAGGAGGAACTAGGAGAAAAATATTTTGAAAACTTCAAAAAGTATCAAGATGTGGTAAAACTATGGTTTGATAAGAGAACCACTATAAAATATTTCAAAATTTTGGATGTGGGACAAATCTCATAAGAAAAAAGGCTAACTTTACAAATTTTAGCCCCTATAGTTGGGAAATTATTAAGTTTCAATATTTTGGGAGAAAATACCTTCAGATTGAAAACCTTGGAAGGTAGGAGCCTTGCCTTACTAGTTGTTAGATATATGACAACAAAGTTAAATTTTGGATCCCTTTGCAGTATGGTTTGTATCCCACTTGTTGATAGGGGGATGTGGGGGGAAATTCCCCTCACTATTTTTATATGGGGGTCAATGAAATTTTATGGAGCCCCCTTGGTGGGAGTTCGGGGTTAAATCCCACAAAGCTAAAAATCAAGGAGTCAAAACCCTATTTCTAGGAAGATAAATTCCATTGAACTCTATTTTTAGAAAGGAAAGTCCTACTGGTGTTTTCTCACTCTATTTTTAGGAGGAGGAATCCTAATGGTACTTTACCAATTAGGTGTATTTATCTTTATGGATTTTTCATGTAATCTATGAAGAGTTCACATGTAATATGTTCATCTTGGAGTTAATAAACCCTGATATCTTGCATCGTGGATGTTTCCTTAGCTTTGCTAAGGCTTTATCACATAATTTTAGTGTTTTTTCTCATGCATGTTTAGTTGAATTATGTATGTTATTACAAATTTATATTCTATTTACTAGTTATTTGTTACTGTGAAATATATAGTTTTCTAAGACTAGTGAATAGGAGACACCTGAAACATTATTTTCATACCATTCCATTCAAAAACCTTTGATCTTCCTATAACATTGTGTATTATATATCTTATATTTAAACTAATTTATTTTCTTTAACCACTCAATCATACATTCAAGATATGCAATAAAATTGAAATAATAATTTACACCATGAGAGAGAGAGAGAGAGAGAGAGAGAGAGAGAGAGAGAGAGAGAGAGAGAGAGAGAGAGAGAGAGAGAGAGAGAGAGAGAGAGAGAGAGAGAGAGAGCATATTTTTACATGGAAACCTAAAGTGGGAAAAACTACAGAGAACAATCTCAAGTATATGAATGAGAACCAACTCAAAATACAAAGTTTTCAAACACCAACTTGCAGGATCACCAACCCATTTACTGAACACCAACATAGAAACTATTTGTGAGCACCAACTGATAAGAACACTAACCCCTCTTGTGTATAAAACACAACTATCTCTCAATGTTGCTTACTCAAAAAATGATAGAAATCTACAATATCTCTTACTTTTCTCTCTTTGAAAATAAATACAAACCATAAACTCTCTTTCATATTACAAATAGCTTCTCAAGCCTTTATTTATAGCTTTCCAAATGACCTTTGGCCTTAACCCTTTTTGACCCTTCAATTCTCATGGAAAATGGCACCAAACTTGCATGAACCTTCGTATCCTTGCATTTGAAAAGTCATATGGTGACCCTTCATAAGGAAAAGTGTCATTTTCTCTTTTGTCTTTATCTTGGTGAGTTTTCATATTCCTCAAAGTTTCCCTTCATGGAAAAATGTGCCATACCTCTTTTATCTTCACATGGTGACTCTTGGAATTCCTCAAGATGACTCTTCATGAGAAAATGCATCCCATTCCTCTTTAATTTTTTACCCCGTAACTCTTTGAATTATCCATGGACCCTCTTTTGACTTATATGCAACCAAAAATATATTCATTAATATTAAATAAATATTAACTCACATTAGCCAAGATATGAATATTTAAAACACCATTAAATGCAATGGGGCCTTTATCACTAATAATGTTATACCGTTGACATCAATGACAAAATTTCCAACAAGTGGTGATCCTTAGAAGATAAAAACAATGAATGGAAACATTAAAACCAAAAAAGACATACATTTTTTTTCTAGTAACATGGATTAATTCAAGTACATAAAATTAGTCAAACTAGAGCAGATAAGAATATTGTAAGCTTAAAATGATTGTTATTGAAAGTCATTCATTCATTTAGATGAAAATTCATTCATTCCTTTAGATGATATATCATCTAAAGGAATGAATGAATTTTCATAACAATCATTTTAAGCTTAACAAAATAAATGGTTTGGGTAATAAACAAGTTAAGTAGCCAAAAGGCTAAGTCCAATCGATGTTTGCTAAAGTAAACCCTACCATAAATATGGATGCCTACAACAAATATGGATGCTTATGGGTAGGAGACCAAAGTTAGGAATAAATTTAATGTGTTTCCATCAAGGCTATAGACATTTGGTTGGTAGCTGAGTTATACCCAAGTAAACAGGTAATATGTATATCTAGTAATAAATCTACCTATGTTACTTAAGATAGAACTAATACCTACAACCTATGCTATAAGTTCTATTAATATTTACTAAAAATCAAAAGCTATGTTATTTAAATTCCAATTTTCTTAAAAATAACACCCATTCAACAAATGATTGGATAATAAACAACATTCACTTAATATTTTTTATTTTTTTGTTTAATTATTTTGATTCATTCTAATTAAATTTTGAGACCAAAATATTTTATATTATAGAAATAATTATGATTATTTCCCCAATGAGTCACCATTTATTGTTACCAATAAACCTAAGTTCTTTGATATAAAACTTGGGGTCACTGAATTTTAACTCTCCAAATGAAAGAAACTATACTAGGGCTTTAAAATATATGGCTAAGTCATAAACTTATCTTTGAACAAATTTCAAAATATTTTAAAGATAAAAGATCAATATTTTCCATTAAGATCTCCTATTTTCCATTTTCAAATTGGTATAAAATAGATTTCTCTATATCTAGTTCTAAGTTGTTCTCTAATTTTGAATTTTATTTAATATTGGGCTTTGATTTTTATTGAAATATTAGGTTTATGTTGGATTGACATTTTAACGCCTTTAATATGTTCCTTTATCTTTATTTTACCATGACAACCCATATATAGTTCATGATCCAAGAGTTCTTAGGTGATGTTTCCTGATACCTCCATGAAAAGGAAGAAATCCAAGTGGCAACCTCATGCCTAACTAACTCATGCATAAAGTCTTAAGGTTTATAAGAAAGGAATCATGGTCTACATGGTGAATAGATGATCACCACGTGTATTCATCATGTTAACCTATTCATGTAAAGTTCATTTGGATGTTAAAATTATTATTTCCTTACATCTCCATGAAAATTATAAAATGATGTCATCTTTTATTTATTCTTCTCAATGATTTAATGCTCTCCACTTATTATTTTTATCAACTAATTTAAATTTAATAGAATGAAAAGAAAGGTAACTATAAGTCAAGTGACCTAAATTTAATTATTTTTTATTAATAGGGTGATCTTATTAAATGAGAATTTAAAATAAAGATCTAGTTTTATTTCAAGTCAAGGTTTATTTAATCCACTTACCACTTTGAATTTTGGTAAGTGGTTCTTGTTAGACCATTGTTGACCACAAGTCAAAATGGGTCAACCCCCTATATTCAAAACTTGATATAATGGTATAATAATATTATATAGGGTGTTTCATAGCATATTTTATGTAATTTAATGTCATATTAGCCTTGGTCATGTTCTAATTAAGTCCTTATGTCATTTTGTGTCATTTAGGGGTCATTTATGGGTCATAAATGAAGTGGTATGGTTTTCAAGGTGTCATTGTATTAAAAACTTCCTTATAAATGTCCATAATGTCATTAAATATCATATTAATTATTAGTAATTCCAATACGAATATAAAATTTAAGGTGTTAACTAAAAATCAAGAAAATAAGTGCAAAAGAGGGTGTTTCAAAGGTTATATGGCCTATGGGAGAGAATGGTATGTGGGATATGGTTTTTATATGACTATTAAACTTAATAATACTAATTTAAATACTTTAAATGATATTTAAGTGCCAAAAATGGGATAAAACCATTCTATTCTTCCATCACTCCATTATGCACATGAAACTGGTCAACATGTTTTTGGATAGTATGGCCAGTAGGAGAAGTTTTAGGTTAAACACCTTTGGGTGGGGTGATACTAAAATAATTAAAATTAATTTTAATGGAAATGTTCCAAGAATTTTTCACTTATTTTATATGAACCGTCCTTAACAAGTTGACTATACATTTTGACTTGTTGTTTCCCATATGTTAGAGGGTTTTCTCTTGTTTGAGTTAGTCCATAAAAACTAGCTTATGAATCTGATTCCATATGATTTTGGATTCATTATATAATGTTTGTAATTTTTTTTTTCATGATTGGAAGTGATTTTATATCTTAAACAACTTAGACTATAAGAAGGTATTGTCATGTGAGGTTATAGTTGGATTTCACTACTTGTATAATTTTTCCTTCTCAAAAATGGATTAATGTGAGTGAGATATGATATAATTAATGTTATAAATGTCATTAAAATTACCCTCCTTCTAATTTTAGTCTTTCAAGATCAACATTCATGGAGTTGTAGTCAAAGTGTAAGACATACTCAACTCTTTATCCACTTTCACTTACAATCATATAATGTGAAGCTATGAGCACAAGAATTTAATTTTTTTGAAGTATAAAATGGGTTTTAAATACATTCTTGAATCATAATACAATGATACAATCTCTTCAACTAACATATATCAAATTATGATAACCAATGTAAGCTATATGCACATTCAACTTATTGAATGAGCATATATAGGTGCCTTAAAAAGATAACATCACATTTAGATAGATAATTTGATTATTTTTAGACTCATTATTATTTAAGAGTTTCACATGAAGATATTTAATAATCTAGGATTGGTTGAAATATCCTTCACCATGTCCATTGGTCATGTCTCCACAGTCACTACCTGTCTGCAATTTAATGCTTGCCTACATGTATCTCATAAATGATTACCATATTAAAAAGAGGTATTTGGATTTAATGAGGTTATCCATGGTGAAAATACTCCATTTTAAGGTTGATAAAGGTCCTAAAACTCATTAAAGGTCAGATTTAATGCACACTGCCCATACTTATTCTCACTGCCTACACATTGGAAATATCCACCTATAGGTGACATGAAAAAAGAGGTGAAAGTGTTATTCAAGGGTATGTGAATATGTTTGAAGACATTTATTGAGGTCTTAGTGTGTTATATATACCATTAAAGTCACGTTTAGAACATTATATTGGTAGAAAAGAGTGAAAACCCACTTCAAGGGAAGAGATTTGAACTCAGGGACAAGTTTCCCTAAAACACAAAATTAGAGCACTCAAAACTTTTGGTGTTAAAGTATGATGATGTCACATAGGGTTTTGATCAATATAAATGTTGTTATCTTGTATCCCTATCCTAGGGGAAGATCCATTAAAAAAATAATGGATGTATGACTAGAGGAAATGAGTGTTTGAAGGCCTCTATTTTTCACTTTTGTTCAATGTAGTTTTTTAGTGTATTCTATAGGAGTGAAACTTTCAAAGCGTCCCCTACACCCAAAATTGAAATATGAAAACATGTATTCATAATAAGTGGTATTATTGAGTTGAGAGGGCATAATAATAAATCAATGTCATTAATAAGGAGTTTAAAATGCAAATTTTTGAGTTGACCACCACCTATAGGTGTTTTGCCCTAAAAACTCACCTACAACTGACTATTGATTCTTGTTTACAGGTTTATAGGTGAACTTAATGGAAATATGATGATAAGAACACATAAAATTTTAAAATATTTCTAATACCTTTAAGGGAATAATGGAACTTGTGGCACTGATTCCAAAGCTAATGCTCATCTACTAGACTCTTATTTCTCTATCAATAGGGCAGCTACAGTCATTATAGTTGATAGTGAACTAGAACATTATGGTATTGGTGTTTATATGGCCTAAGTTTGATATGAATGGACTAAAGTGAGTTGGAAAAGGGTTTAAGGACTTAAATAAGACCTTTTAGTAATGATACAATCCATAAATCATGAAAAATACACCTACAGGTACCCCTTTCAAGCAAGGAACATAGTCAATAGTAAGGCCTAGTGGAACAAGGATATGGTTTGAGGCTGAAAACATGGATGATAGGAAGTGTGTGAGCATGGAAAAAATATACACAATTATAAAACCTAAAAATACCCTCATATCATGGAAATAGATATTTAGAAAGGTTCCAACAAAGGTAACCTATAGTCACATGTCAAAACATGCACACAATCAATAGTTTCCACATGTTTATCTTGGGTTTTGGTGGATTTTGAGGGTTTAATGATGTGATAAAAAGATTAAAATTTGTGAATATCATCTCCACCACTTTTAAATATCAAAAATATATTCAGTTTTGATGAGATAATAAGGAAAGTACCCTTTGTTTTGTCTCAGATAGAGGGTACTCCCATAGGATGCAAACTTGCAGACTTTGAAGAGAGATGATAAGAAGGAAGGTTGAGGGTTGATAAAACATTGAAAAAATATGTATAAGGTTTTTAAAAAAATTTAAAAACATAGGTAAACTCTCACAGATGTTATAAACATGCCATAATGGCCAAAACTCATAAGGATGTAAACAAACTTATTAGGTCTAGTTTAGGCCTATTGTCGATTTGGGGGTCTACCTTCAATTATAGATCTAGAGGAGAAATAAAATAAATTGGAAAAGTATTATAAGGATGTATAATATGTGTTAAAAATATTAGAGTGAAATGTAAACCACATGAAAGCCATTTCTTGGTTCAGACCAATTCAGGGTGTGTAGAATACATGAGAAGCACTCAAATAGGAAACTTGGAGAGCTCATATCTATATGGATACTTTGAATGGGGACTCAAGAGGCTAGGATAAGTTTAATATTGTCTTGATAAAGCATTTTGTGGGATTGGTTTATGAGTTTGACATCAAAACTCTATAAATAATCCCTAAGGGTGAAAAGTACTCTAAACCCACACAAACCCTTACCAAAGACCTGATTAGGAAGAATGAGTATGACTTGAATCCAAATGGAAAGGAATAACCATGAAAGTGATTAAAGGTTGTAAAGGACTCACCAGGTCTACTTTTCATTAACTTGAGTCCCACCCTACTTGTATGGATAGTGTAGAAAATGGATTTTCTTGATTGTTTTTGGTGTTTTATAGGTTTTAGGGAGAGCCAAAGGATGAAAACCATATTAGGAGAAAGATTTGGAATTGATTTAAATTATCATGTATATTTATTGAAATATAATATCTCACAAGTGCTTTTGTAAGTGGCTTCATCTCAGCTAGTCTAAATTAGCATCGTAAACAAGATGTTGGGAGAGTGACAACTTTATGTGGGAGGCCTTTTAAGGAATTCTTAAGGAATATAAATCTAGGAGTAGTATTTTTAAGTTTAATTCAATCCCTTATATGGATCAGATTGGAAAACTAAAGTCAAATTTGATGCCAAGTGTGAGGGGTGAGTGAAAGAGGAGTTATTTGGATTGGAGGTAGTGATGATTCATATGCAGAAGAATATTGATGATTATGGATGAAAATAATGCATGGTTGAGCATGTATATAACCCTTACAAATCATTTAAATCATCACATATATCCCTAGTATTTTTGGGATGTGCCAAAAGGGTCAAATTATGAAAGCAATTTTTTTAGCGAGTAAGAGGATTTATACACCACATTTCAAGAGTTTCATGAATTTGAATGATATTTTACCTATGATAAATTTCATGGTATATTTAATAATTCATTCTAATACATATGTAACTCCTCTTCTCAATTTGACAAGTGTTCTTATGACTCTTGGGCCTCTCTCTTCTCACTTCTTTCTCTAATTCTATAAGTAGTAGCCATTTTGGGTCTTGTAGAAAAATACCACACCATGTATGGAAAAGACCTGATGGAATGACATTGTATTTTGCTTTTGAAAATTTTATAAAAGTCTAGTTTTGAGTTTATGAACATTTGTCTAAGTGTGCAAAGTGACGTATGGTGAATTTAGTGATAATCTTCTATCCTTACTTTCCTTATCCTTTCATGTTTATGAAAGAGTTCCTATTCTAATAGGTCAGATAGAGTGTAACTAGTGTTTTAGGGTCCTTTCAAGTATACAATTTTTATTAGATTTTGTATTATTCCCTCTGGCTCACTTACCTTGTGTTGTCTCATGCATATCACCTCTATGTTGAAGCACTTATGTTAGAACCTTCTAGGACTTATAAGCTAGTTTGTATGCCTTATTTATTAGTGAAAGAAGTATGATCATCATGTGGAAAACATCCTGGTGTATCACCCCCTTAGAATAGTTTCATTTCATGTAAATTTCTAACACTTTTCCACACAAAAAACTAGTTAGTTAGATTATAAGCATTTCAAGGTATATTCAGGGAGCTATCCCTTAAACCTAAAGGTCTACTTCTACCTATAACTACACCCACACATCTGAAGTATTCCCATGTTTACCAAATTTGGAATAGGATTGAACACCCTCTTCTAGGGTGAAAGGTTTTGTGACAATAGTTCCATTAAAGATACAGATGGAAGTTATCTATTATAGATACATATGGATTATTAAAATCAAATATTTGATTATTTTAGAAATAAAATTGAGAGACACCATGTTCATCCCATATATGTTTATAAAAGCCCAAATAAAATTAACTTTATTATTTATTTAATAATTTCAAGAATCTGGATGATGGGGATGAAGATCATGAATTCATGTGGAAGATAAAAAGATCATGTATACACTTAGCATTAATGAAACTAGAGGATTTACTATGTAAGGAAATGATTAGGGTTGTATTCCATTATTATAGGGTGAAGGAAAAATATATATACTCCTTGAATTAAAAAATAGTTTTAGACACCACATGATTTGTTATTGGGAAAATGCTTTGGTTCCTTGAACCATTTATGAGTTACATAAAAGAATAGATTTTTATGGTAAGTGAAGCACAATATATATGATGTATTGAACAAATGGATTGAAACCCCAAACACAACGAAGAACAAGAAATACATGTGATATTCAATTCACATTTTCAATGTTCTTATCAAAGAATACATGATTTTGTTGAATAGGTTATTCAAAAAAAGTTGGTTTGTAGGAACACTTAGGTGTCATTACTTTATAATTTTTTAAGGGAAGGAAACCCAACCAAATATACTGAGTTAATTTAATTATCTTCTAAAGTCATTTAATAAATGTAAGGGAAAATATAATCATATGGATTCATATTTGATTGATTTTATTTGTTTCACATAGTAATTTAGAGTATTTTATTTAGTGCCTAGTATCCATTATAAATAAATCCCATCCATATTTTTTTTGTATATTGTATAGCCATGTGCATCACCCCAATTAAACTAAAGTTGTAATGAACCTCTTATATCTATTTATTAATCCATCCATGATACAAAAATGCATTAGGAATTCTCGTACATGAAGGGGACTCATTTCAAACTCATTACAAATATCACATGAGTGTAACTCAAACAAGCTAACTCTCAATTATATAAAAATATTCCTAAAGGAATTTTGAGGCCTCCTCATGTCTTACCCATGTATGTATCTGACCATTTATTCATTTTATCAAAATATCATATTAATTTTATACTATAATTGCCCTAGTTATGAAATAGGGAAAACAAACCAACATTTCTAGGGAGCCTATGATTATTGGGGAAGATGTCTTTAATTTTTTTGATATATAGAAAATAAGTAAGGGGAGTTTATCTCATATGAGTTTGAAAATGATTTATTATAAAAATGGGTCCCTTTAATAAAAGTGGATAATTATTTGAGTTTCATTAAGCACACAAAATTAAGGTATAAGCATCAGCCTCACCCATAGGATGATATATTTATGGATGTAGTAGATAATAGAGAGGAAATTGTCAAAATAACTAAGGTAGGAAGAACTAGTCACCTAAAGACACTTAAGGAGGTGGAATCTCTAATGCTATAAATAAATTGGGATGCAAAGACTCATATAATAAATGGTGATACAAAAAATTAATATTTTGGATCTCATATGGATATTGATGTTACACCATTATATACCCTAAGGAAATTCAATTAAACATTTCCCATATGGATTTCCTTATTTTTAGTTAAAGTATGTTGTGTATTTTTGGTGATAC
Organism: Torreya grandis; assembly: GCA_037957365.1. Taxonomy (NCBI): domain Eukaryota; kingdom Viridiplantae; phylum Streptophyta; class Pinopsida; order Cupressales; family Taxaceae; genus Torreya; species Torreya grandis. Next base: position 1,630,770 of record JARHVA010001057.1, read on the forward strand.
CCCATTTTTTGACTTGTTAAAATAATTGAGCAAGAGGAAAATGCCTAGTGATTTGTTGAAATAAATAGTTGATCTAGTTCTTGTTGTTATTCCTAAATGACTTGATTCAGTCTGAATCAAGACGTCATAACTGATCCAACTAAATTTTATTCATGTAAATTTAGTCTAGGATTTACAAAAAATAAGTTAGTAAACCCCATCAAATTCCATTAAATGCCTCCTAAAGTTATACCATAAAAAATGGAGGTTTTAAAAAATATATATATATGAATGAAAGAAGTAGGATAATATTAATAGGTCATCACAAAGGTACCAAAGGTTGAATTAAAGTATGAGGACATGAAGATTAATTCAGTTAATAGGTGCAAGTGGAAGATTGAAGTTGAAAAAGTAATGGATGAATAAACTCAGATGCTGGAAAATTTATCATAAATAAATAATCCTACCATCCTTTCTATCAAAAAAACTTTCAATGTCATGACTATTGACCCAGTGGCTGAGGATTATGATAAGTATAATAAAATAATTTTACAACTAAAAATGTTTTGAAACAAACTAAACATAGTTTAATAGACTTAATTATTATTAAGAGAGTTGTCTAGAAAACTTTTTTGATATTGAGTACACATTGATTTAATTATTTTCAATTTTTATATATTTTCAAGAGCAATTGCCATAGGTGAATGTGGTAAAGAATAATTTGAAATGAAATATCTAATAATTTTATCACAAGTTAATGTAATGGTAGATTCCATTGAATATACCTAGAAAATAAGTAACTCAATCCCCCAAAATATTGTAGAGTTTACCAAATTTGTAGAAGAAATTATTCCCAATTTGGAAAACCATAATTCAAGAGTTAGGATTTGATCATGAATAACTCTAAGGTAATGATTGTTACATTTAATGCCCTCATTAATAAAACTAGGGATTTTTTTATGTGTTTCTAATTTTTACCTTGCAATAGGAAAAATGAAAATGGATTTCCAAAGGCATTTTCAAAAACATGGTTGAAAAAGTAGTTAGCATAGTTAAGTTAGAAGTCATGAGCTAGAAAAGGATCTAGGTTAATTTCATAGAAGGATATGTTAATTATATTTCTCAAATTATGAAACATGTTTACATGCTAATCATAAATACATCACACATTAGATTAGAGATAAAAGCAAAACTTATCTAAGTAGATAATAAAATTGGAAAAAGATGGTTGGTTAATATTGCATATGTGTAAGAATGATACTAAGGATGAAACAATTTATTGATTGGGAATTTAGTGCCATTATAATCAAAAGTTTTTGTTTCTATTTTAGTGTTTTAATGACCCAAGTGGTGGTTGGTACTTAATAATTTTTAATTTTTTAGAATTAGAAGACTTTAGTTATTTAAGTCTCTCACTAGTATTGAAGGGTCATATCTTTATTTTATGTAAAGATAATTCTCATTTCAAGAAAATTATCTCCAAGATTTGCATATTATTTCATGATTTTGTAAAAAATTTATGAAGGAAGAAGTAGAAACAAGACAAATATGGTATTTTAACTTAAACATGATGTGATTTTTCATTGATTAAGTTTCTTGTATTGATTTATATAATTAGTACTTATTGAATCTGAGTTATGTTATTTTTCATGGTCAAATGAGTAATTATTTATTGATGAATATAATTTTATTAGTTAATGATAATGGGTATTTATGTTATTTTATTAATGAGTGTTTTTTCCAAATCTGTAGAAATTGTGATGTTATTTGGGCCTATGTTGTTTAACTAATCAATCTTTACAATTTAAAATTTCATAGTGTTTTATAAATTTGGGAATTTTATATTTTTCCTAAAATATTTATTTATTTTTCAAGAATCATCCAAATCTTTAAATTTATGGAGATCTGATCTAGCTAGGATTAAATACAAACTAAGGCATAGGTCACGTAAGAGAGAGACAAGAAGAGGAAAACTAGAATGAATAAAAAATATGAAATGTTATTCACTTATTGTAGCTTGAAATATTGTTAATGTAAAGTATAGATGAGATTTACTATTATAATAGTAGATTTAGGCTAGTGATCTTAATCTAAAGAGGTATCTATGCTACTTGGATAAATATGTGATATCTTGTTTTTATTATTTCATATAATTATTTATGAATGTATTTTGGTGTTTTTCTTATGGTAGCTAACATTATTCTAGACCCTATCTAAAAATTTTAATCCCCCTTAAGTGAAACCTAGGTAGGTCTATAGTTGTAGACACATAAATTAATATTTAAGCTAAAATAGTGCACTTGTGATAACTTTTTTGACACACCTAGTTCATGCCTTATTCTAGGGCATTTTGACCATTTTATTTCACTTTATACATGATGACCTATCCTTCTAAGCAACTCAAATGACTACATAATGTCCCTATATTTCATGAAAACCAGTCCAAGATCACATGCATACTATCTTTGGTACTAATAGCAATTGTTTGTGCTTCTCAATTATTTGTGCCTCTCAAAAAACACCACCATAATTGGGCATCACTGTACCACTCTCTTGTATGAGTTTACCATTGTTTTCTTCCCACTAAATAATGAATAATTTACAAAATTCAAAGTTATGGAAGGGTCATACCATAATTTTAGTAAGTCCCATTTGAAGAAATTTCTAAAATACCATTATAAAACAAAATTTCAAGTCATTTTACACACAATAGGCTTCCACATTGAAAAATACCATAATTATAATTACACATTGAGAGAAAATTCCCTATTTCTTCCAATTATAATAACACATATCCATAACATCCATGAGTTAAAGTTTAAATACACTTTTAAGATTACAAGCCATGGTTGAAGTACTTAATCACAATAGGATTGTACCAATATTTAGCATTTTAAAAGAGTATTTTACACACATCATGGAAGCATGATAGAACTACATGGAGTTTTATCCCTCTTTTGAGTATTGACATGTAGGCAATGTTAAACATAAGCGGTGTTGAGGTCAATCACAACTTCAACCACTAACCCATTTTTACCTTGTGATTGCATTTTTATTTTAGATATATTGAGCTAGGATTTCAAGTGAAGGAGAAGACATATGGTGTTTTTTTATCAAATTAGAAGATCTTGCCATATGGTGAATTTTTTCATATTATTTAAATTTTATCAAAGGATCCAACTTTTTTACTTTAGTTTGAATGATCATTTTTCTGTGTATGTGAATATGAAATATTATGTGTTGAAATTATTTTGTTACTTATAACATTAATTTAAGGTAATGTGTAGCATAATATGGATAATTTAAGTATATGTCACATTCATAAAATCACTATGTATGTACCTATTTGTAGTTTATTATGGGTGCACTTTTGATTTTTATAACCTTGAATTCAATCATTATCTAGAAACAATCAATTTGTGATAGTTTTAAAATAATTTGATAAATAAGAACATTGACTTAATGATGGAAATAAGGATATGATTTCACAAATATTTTTATTGAGTCCACCTTGGTAGTATTCCTTAGTGTATTTATAATGTGATTGGTTGATATAAATGTCGTAGGATCGATATTTTAGTTACACATTGTTTGGTGTGTTATCCAATAATAATTGCATTTAGTTCATAATCATAAGGTTTGTTTTTATTGAACAGAATGATTCATGATAATAATAATAGGTAAATTCATATTTGTATGCCATTCTAGTTCTTCAACTAGAATATTTCATGTAAATGACATATTTGTGACTCTGTCACATATTCTTTGGCACTATCAAAACATTATGTACATATTCAAGGTAACATGTTTCATTGATAAGAAGAGTGGTGGTAATTGTTAACTTGCCAAAATGTACCCTTAGGAGAGGATTTTTTAGACTTTTCCAAGTTTAGGGTAAGATGAGATTAGCCAAAGGTTGTGGGTGACCTATAAATGGGCTAAACATATAGTTTATAGGGATAAATCCCCTGGTAAATCAATTGAGCTCAATTATTAGGACCTATTAAATTTTTAGGGTGCAAAATGGAGAAACAAACATGAAATAAAACTTAATCTAAAGGGAGGTGATTTAACAATATGATGTGTCCATTCTATTTGACCTCAAACAACACTAATGAATAATACATGAATTGAAGCACTCTCTCCAAGGATTTTAAACACATGTTTTTTACATAGATAATTTAATAGATGATCATAACATGAGGGTCATGAAGGGAAGGTTTGATTCAAGACACTTACCAACCAAAATTCCACTCTAAGCTCAGTCACTAACACATTCACACATTGTGTAACCTGCATAGAACCATGTACTAATAACTAGGTGAGCCAAGGATCTACAAAGGGAGAGAACCCTACCACTTCTACAAATAAAACAAGTATAAACACATTAAATTAGTACTAGATAATCTAAAACAATCCTTCATTAGTTCAAGATGTTTACAATGTATAAACTTTGGTAGATTTTCCTCACACTTAGTCAAGGGATGATTACAATGGACTTAGAGCCTCAATTTATAGAATATGAGAAAGAGAGAGAAGAGAGTATGGCATGGATAAGACATGGATAGGTCATAAATGACCATTACTCACTCAAAAAATAATTAAAACATCCATAAATATTAGTAACAACTCCCTCAACTCTCCCATGAATTGCCTTGGTGGTGAGTGGTCTTGAATGAGCCTTTTTAGAATTGAAGTGGAGTGGTGGAGGGCCAATTTAGTTTTGGTTGACCCATGACGAGCATGTTCATGTCAACCAAGACTGAATTGGCCCTCCACCACTCCACTTCAATGCTCAAAAGACTCATTCAAGACTAATGAGCATGTTCATGTAAACCTAGTCAAGTACTCCCTCTCTTAGTAGTTAAAAATGTGGAATAATGGTATATTTGTCCTTCATGGGTCATTAATAAACCCATCTCCCTTTAGGAATGTTGACTAGGCTTGGAAAACTACCATATCCTCCATTATGGGGATGATAAATGTGACTAATTACATCCAATGGGTATTTACATGGATGTTATGACCTTCATTGACTCCCTTATCATCCCTCTAGGCCAATAAAACATCTTATTTAGTTTTCCAAGTAGGCCTACAAGGAAACTAAGCCTATTCTCTTAGTCATACTTGTTTAGATGGCCCTAGGACCTAAATAAGATCTTAAGGATAGGTAATTAATCATGTTTTAGGTCCATATAATCATACCAAACCATGAATTAATCTTTTATAATAGTGTAAACCTAAAACTTTCCTTCATCTAAGTGATTAGGTCAGCTTTTACTAGCACATCTAGACTATTTGTTTGGTACAGACGTGTAAGAATATTTTTAGGAATAATTATGATCATTTTATGGATTGATAAGTTAGAAGACACCTCATACTACCTTCCGTAATGATCTAAAACCTTTCAATAATATTTGAACCTTAGATTTATCCTTAAACTTTGACAAAATAATGTTTTTAGGAGGTTTGTATAGTTTTTTGTATAAACTAATTCCATAAATAGTACCTTCTCAGAGTACATCATAAATTATAGGTGTCTTTAAGACCAATTTAGTGCATTTGAGTGAAAATATTTCAAATTTTCTTCCATCGGTTCTCTATTAGGGTTTATACAAGGTTTTAGTGGGATTCCATCTTAATGATGGTTCATAAAGTACATGCGTCAAACCCATAACATTTTTCCATAGATGTTTAGCGCATGCAAATTGTATGGTAAGTATTGAGTGAAATTTGGCAAAATTAAAACTCCTTGATAAGCATTATATGTAGGTTTACATGTTAGTGATTATTCATAGATTTGGTCTTCTTATTGAAACTCTTTTCTCCATGTATGGAAAGTCTGTAGGGGTCCCCAACTCCCCCTAAGAGCACTAGGCTTGATTTCTCTTACCACATGAGATATGAGCATTAGAGTTGGTAGCTTGAGATGGTAGACTAGGATAATGGAGCTTAAGAGGGGTGATAGGGATAAATCTAACACTTTATTACCTTGAATCCATATAAAACATCTTCCTTAGATCTTGTATCATCACTATATACCTCTTCATGACTTTAGGTCTAACATGGGGTTTATAATCTATCACTAAGATGGAGATGAGGCCTTGAGGGTCAAGGATGGATTTAGGTCTTATAGGTTTAGATTAAGTTTTAGAACATTAACTCACCTCTAATTGTATTTATGGAATAAATTTTATACTAACACCTTTCTCCATCAAATTTCCACCCTTTACTTGACCTCATCTACCCAAACCACCATATTTATCTCTATCTCATGTAGGTTTGCCTTGAGTCTCATTTGCTCAGTTTGAGTGCTTGACCAATTGGTATTAGAGACTTGAGTAGTATTCTCTCTCCTTATATAGTGTTGATGGAGTTTTACAATAATATAACATGATCTCATGGTCTGTTAACATTCTTTGGACTAAATTTGCCTCAATTTTGCTCTCTTTATACTTCTCATATTCTTGCCTAGAATTTATAAGTAATGAGGCCTATATAGTCCTAATAGATTGGTTTAGTACCTTATTTCTAAAACCTAAGACTTTTATCATCTTATATACCCTTTTTATGCCTTATTACTTCCTTCTCTAATGATTTCAAGCCTCAAACAACCTCCAAACATGTAGATGTCTTTAATTTATATGAACAGGCCTATACATGCTAGTTTTAGGCCTAAGTAGTCCATTAATCCCTCTCTTGATTATGTAAAAGAACCAAAGAACTAAATTTATACTAAAATATTTAATAAAATAAGTCCTAGGACCTCTTATCTCTCTTTCACCCCTCTTCACCATGCATGTTTCATCACCTTTCACTCTCTTATTCATGATCTTGACTGGAGGTGCTCAAATGAGGCCTACCTAGACTATGAGTATGATTTTATTCCTTTGTTATCACCTTGAGATTGTTTTGGATAGTATATCATGATGCATATGACCTCCATAATTTTATAGACCTTTTGAATCTCCTATCAACTTTTGATTTAGTCACTTTAGTCTCTATGACTGTCTGTAGAACACAATCCTAGTTTATTGCCTGTGTGAGACCATTCGATAGCTAAGTTGATGTTTTATTGTATCCTTGGGTGTCATAATCATGTTGGTGGCCTTATATTATTCTTATTTCCCCCTAAACCTTTTTAACCTCATAACTCTATTCATGTTTCTTCAACATTGCATCTATAGTCCTATGTGTGTGAACATTTGAGCCTATAGACTTAGCCAATCCAACCCCTCTTACGCATTGATCACCTCATGAGATCATTATTAGATTTAAATTAGACTGAGTATGTCTCCCTCATTCTATAATTTTCACATGACTAAGGACCTCATGCTCAAATTCCCATATCCATACTTACCTCATTTTAGAGATAGACATGTAAGTGTTAGTTGAAGCTCACCTCTTCAAAGTGTATGATCACCATGTAAATGTGACATGAAGTTTTGGTTATAACTAAATATATCCTCCTTGTCTTCTAGGTCTATGAATTGAATTTTTATGTATCCTTTACACTAGTTTTGAACTCAATTGATTCAATATCTAACAGCTGCTTTTATGTGTCTTTACACAGTCCTTTTGACATTTGGAGTTTGGAAACCACAACCCATTATGACGTGAAAATGGCCTTGGATCTTAAAAATAGATAGACATTCCAATAAGACCATAAGGAATACCCTTCTCCTACTTAACACCATCTTAATGAGCCCTAGGTATCCTATACTTGGATATTCAATAGAATATGATATTTGGATGAGTGGATTAGACATTATTATGAACAAAACTTAAACTAGGCTAAGAGGCCATAACTTTTACTAAGAAGTTGGTCTATGAAGGCATAGGGAACTAGTTTATGGTTTATTGGAATTGAGGTATATAAATAAGCTTTTTTATTTGAGATAAGATCTCCTCCATATCCTTGAATCATTGTTGCCACTTGAAGAAGACATTGGTCTATACACTTTCAATTTGAAGATTGTCTGACATGAGAACAAGCACGTAACTTTTCCTTCCTCATTCACATGATGGATGTTGAAAGATATTAAAGGAGGTCTAATCCTATAAATTTGTGATCATGTGGAGCATGAGAGGGGTATGAAGGGATCATGGATTATCTTCATTAATCACTTTTATGTCTTGTTATTTCATGAAACATAAAAACTCTCTCACATGACCTACAACTTTGCCAACTAAAGGGGTATGTGGGTTGATCTACCCTTTCAAGTATTTGAATAACATGTTTACAAGATTCCAAAACATTCAAAATTATTAATCATGGTAATTGATGTTAGGTTGTCAATGATATTAAAGAGAGCACGAGATACTAGTTGTGTTTAATAGCTTGGAGAGTATATGGCACATGTTCAAGTCTATAAGGATAAAGAAGAAATTGTGAGGCGTCCATAGATGTCTTGGTGAAGTTCTAGTGTGTCTTTTGATCATTTATAAAGAGAAACATGCATCTTATAGCTTAATAAAATCTAGACTATCATTGCACATCATGCAGATATGAATGAACTAATAAGTTTATGCATTTAATAAAGGTACTCAACAAGTTAATAGTGGTCAAGGGTTTTCATGGAGAATTTATCTATAGTACCAAGAAGGTACTATAAATATTTTTAATCTTGAAGTGTTTTATATCTCAATTTATAAACCTTAAAAAAATTTCTTGTAGACTGTGATGTGCTAGAGACCATCAATTTTAACTGTGTTGAAGTCTAGGGTTAAATAGTCAAGACAGATCTAATAGTGAGCATTTAATTAGATGATGAATATCTATAATGAATGTAAAAACTATTATATATAGACTAATGATGAGTACATGATCATGCATTTATGATCCAATAGATCATATGAAGTCAAATAGTCAATGAGAGCATGTGGAACTACCAAGTGACACATGCATGTTAATAGAATGGTGTGGCATATGTAGAAGGCACACAGAGCTACCAAGTGGCACAATTATGGAAGTTAATATCTAAGATAAATGGTGAATGATTTTAGGTTAAAGTCAAGATACTTTCAAGGAGATTGATGGAGTGCATTTTTTCAAGATGTGTAGGGAGCACAAGATGATGAAAAAGTGTCTGATGTTTAATAAATACATAGTGATTGTTGGAATTTGAATATTCAAATTAATGAAGGAAAATTAATCTATAGTTTTTGAGCTATATATTTTGATATAGGATGAATTTCATTGTGATGTAAAAATAAAAATTGCATAGGACTTCAAGGATCATTTATAGAAGTGAGTTAAAAGGTTTAAATGTCTACATAGTCAAAGATATTAAGCTCAAATTTTGACTGTGTTTGATCATGTTCTATATGTTACTCAAGAAGGAAATTAAAGAGTTATTGATAGTATTTTGACATTTCAATATGAAGTAAATATTGGAGAGTGTTTTATACTCCATGATGACCATATATATGTATTTTATAGGTTTGAAAAATTCATATTTAGTATAAATAAAGGCTTATATGTTGAGTGACCATCTTGCAGAGAAGAGTTGAAGGTGTTTTAAGTAAAGTTAATGAATAAAATGAGCATGGAGATGTTATATAAGTATCTAAGGCTTATGATAAATCATTGGTTTTCATAGTTTTCCCATGATCAAATATGGAGATTCAAAATAGAATAACTATATTTTGACTATATGTGACGAGTCTGAGTGGTCATTCTGAGAAAGTTGAATTGAGAGCTTAGAGCCTGTGTTGAAGTTTATAAATCACATGGAGGTGTATCAGTAGTCTTGAAGGGTCCACCCATGTGATTTAATAATATGGATATGTGAAATATTTGATATATAGTGTTTCTACTCATTTTTCCTTTTTTACATTCAGAAGAAGGAAGAAACTAAAGTAATGGTCAGGGGTTAGATGATACCCAGATTAAGTTGCGCACCATATCCAAACATTGTAGGAGCTCCTCTTTGGTCATGGAAGAAGACACCTATAGATAATAATAAGATTGAAACACAGAAAATGTTAGATAGATATATGGTGGACTACCAAGCAATGCTCGGTCTTGGAAGTGTAAAAACTTCCTTGAGGGATGATAGTCCACTGTTTATGAAAAAGAGTGTTGTATAAAAGGAATGGTGAAATACTAAGAAAGATAAATAAAGATAATGTGTACCTATTCTCTGTAATCAGTCTCCCATAGTCACCGATGTCGGTAGACCTGCCGACATCAGTTGGTAAAGTTGCTGACATCGATTATATTACTGATGTCGGTAGGGGCAATGGGCCTTAGACAGGTCTCAGGCTATGTCTGTGGTTGGTAAAGGAATCTGGGAGGTTTGTGGGAGTTTAATAGTTTGTGTAGGATTACAGGATAGTGAATATGGTCTGGGAAAGGGCCCAGGTAGAGGACAAGGGTGGAAAGAGAATAAGAATGAGAGGAAGGCTTTTCAGCCTCTTTGAGAAGAAAGTCAGGTTGTCTATCAACAGTACTCAAGAATATTCAATGGAAACTAATTACCAATACTTATAAAATACTGAAATGAAATAGAAGAATACTTAGCTCTGCTTAGTGGAGAGCCAAGAGTGTCAGGATGCTTGTCCTTGATGCGGCTGATGTAGGAGACTTCGTACAACCTTCTAATCCAATGCCTAGAGTGAATTTTGTAGAGTTTCTGTAGCCTAGAGAGTGATGATATAATGTTGATGCCTCATCCCAAAGCTTGCCTTTGATATGCAAAGAGTCGAGGAGCAAGAGAATTCAGATTTGGGGCCTCCAGCTGAGGTTAGAATTTAGTTTTAAGTAACTGACGTCGGTGATCCTGCCAGCGTTGGCTAACGGTTGACCGATGTCAATGGCTAGAAAATGGATAAAAAGGCTATTTTTAGCCTTTTGTTTGTTCCTCCATCTACCAAGTTTAGTTTTCATTGGTGAACGGTCAAAAGGTGGGTTTAATAGGTGTAAGAGTTAGTGAGGGAGTTGGAATAGGTCTTAGGTAATTATGATTTGAAGGACTTAGTCGTAGGGTGAGTCATGGGGTAGGAAATGGTCTAAGGTGAGGTGTCCAAGGTGAGGTTTCTAGGGTGACATCATTAATTCAAAATAAGTAATTTATTTTAAATTAATAAAGTGTGTAAAGGACCAAGGGGAGTCGACATAATTTTGGTGTTTACATTTGCCCCTTTTTGTCTTGTTAGTTATTCTGATGAACTGTAAGACAAAAATAGGAGTAAGTTGCCCCAGGTATGGGATAAGGTGTAGATTGCACCAAATATAGGATGAGGTATTCCCCCTCAAAGCGGGAGTCAAGGGGAGGTAACCTAATATCGGGTGCTGATTTGATAGGCAGTGGAGGGGTATGGTGAAGTTTGAGTGTGAACGCTACAATAGTTGAGATTGCACGTATACCACTTCACGTGATAGGTAGGTTAAATTGTCACAGGCAAGGTCGAGGAGTGATAAAATCAAAGTAATCAGGCCCCAGCTTTTAGTCGTAGTTGATTGGGTTATTCGATCCAAGTTGTAGCTCCAATTGGTCATCATGTTCCAAGTATCTCAGGCTCAAGAAGTGCTCCTGGAAAACATGAAAAATGTCACAAATTTTGGGGATCAACTTGAGTGTGATCCATCAATAGGTGTGAGGGTCGTGGACAATTTGCTAACTATTTGTGAGGTAGCATATGCAATCAAAACAACCAAGGCATAGTTGTCTCAAAAGTGGTCATGGTCTGAGGAGATAGTCATGATCTCCAAGGTCATTGGTCAAGTCAGGCTGAGATATAAGTCATCTCAAGTGTAGTTTGTTGTGGATGGGGAGATGCATACGATCTCCAATGTGCCCCATGAGAAATTTAAGGTGACTTCTATAGTGTCAGGGCTGGTTGTTTGGTCATGATTTTGGGTTGGTATAGATAGTTGGTCCATTAGATGGACAGATGAAGGAATGGCCAAGCTAACCTTAGAAGACCCCATGTCAATTGAGTGCTACCTACATAGCCCCTGTTTGAAGGGCCTCAGGCCAATGTAGTTCTCCCCAAAAGGGAAGATAAAGTCAAAGAGGTCGATAATTGGTTTGGTCATGTTAATGGTTTAGCACTTCCCATATATTTGATGGTACATGCTTGAAATGATGAGTGTATGATGATGTTACAGCCTTTTCCATATTATGTGATGGTGTATTATGTAACATAGGTTATGTGGTTTTTCATCCCTAGAAATTTTCCATATTGGTGATGGATGTATGCTAAAAATGAAATGAGTTTATTTATGCTTCAACACTTTTTGTATTGGTGATGATATATGCTTGACATAAATTGTGTTTGGTTGTTAGTTTCCATGTGTATTGTTTTCCATAGAAACTAATGTGAATGGGCTATGATAATTTATATAACACAAATTGATATTTGCATTAAATAAATCATGAGGTTATGTTAATGGTTAGAAAATGTTTTGGTTTGGTTTGGTTTAGAAAATGATTTGGTTATATGTGACAAAGGTATGTAAGAAGTTAAAGGTGTTTTGATCTTTAATTGGCAAGGACCATAATGGTAGCATAGATAGGGTTGGTGCAAACAAAAGCCCCATTCATGCATTACGTCGTTGACCATTAGTTTGTGTTAGAGAAGTATTTGAATCACTTGATGTTAAGTGAGCTCAAAATCCCTTGAGTATGTTGGGGTGAATAGGTGTGATTATATTATATGTGAGGATAGGGTAATCCTTTTTAGCAAGGATAACTTTGCCCCTTTTATAGGTGACCCTGAGAATGACTATAGACAAGTCCATGACTTAATAATTTGTCAGTCAATTTCTTTTTGTAGACTGATCAATGTGGGAAGTCTACTTAGAGATGTTGTTTTGTTTCATGGTCATGTTGTGCTGTGTTGGTAGCAAAATTTAGGCATAGCCATCCTTCAAGGGAGTGGTCTATATTGTTCTTTATATGTTGTGATGTCTATGAATAGCTGTCCTTCAAGGGAGTAGTCTATTTATTACAACAATGATGTAGCTGTCCTTCGAGGGAGTAGTCTACATTTATAGTTTATGACCTTTGAATAGGCATCCTAGTTTTATATGTTATTATTATTATTATTATTATTATCATTTTTTATTGGACTTTTAGTCATGGACAAGACTATAGAGGTTTAAGGGTCTCCCTTTTATTATGACAAAGAATTCATGCTTGACAAAAGGGTTGACTAATGTTTGGAAAAAGGGTTAAAAGAAATAGACATGACAATGATGGGGGTTGCTCAAGGGATGAGCTCAAGTTAAATTTCAAGTGAATGATTACTTGACTAACAATAGAATGGTCATATATGTAAGGCATTAAGGGGCTTAGGTTTTATTCAGCCTTCAGGAGAAGACAGACGTTAAGTCCCTGATCCATGCATTATTATGTAAGGTCTGAGCCAATTAGGAGAAAACTTGCCTCATTGGCTTTTTTCCATATTAGTTATGTGATGCTTGGTTGAGGTCATGATAGTCAGTATAAAGTTGAATTCCCCTAGTTGTTTTGTGACAAGGAAATGTTTGACACCCATTATGGATAATCAATGGGTTGGATAAATGAGATGTAGAGAAGACATTGAAGCTCCTCTTTGACAAGGAGTGTGATGCAAGGATGTATCCTATGAAGCTTTTCCCTAATTGGTTTAGTTTAAGAGGATGAGATCCTAATCTTCCATGTTAGAGGCAGGAATCTTAGAATCATTGAGGTGATGGAGGCAATAGTTGGTAATGATTTGACCAAAGAAGCTAGTTGTTGGGGGTCTTCAGGTTAGACCTCCATTGCTTGTACGGCCTTGATCAAGGTTAGACGATGCTGTGGAGAGCCTTGAATGAGGTCATACAAAAATATATTCACAGGAGTTTGGTGAAGTTGTTTCACCATGGAGTCACGGATTTGCTTCAAATATGTTGGTTGGGATGTGCCTAAGAGAGAGGTCTTGGGTTTTGGTGGTTGAGAGGGCTTGATGGATGGATATGTCCAAGGAATAGAAACCTTTTATTTTCCTTTATCCTTCTTGGTTTGTGACCTAGTGGCCACATTGATAGTGTTGATTTCAAACAAAGGGGGTGATGGTGGTAGAGGGACCATAGTCTTGCATTGAGATCCTGATTTAGGTGAGGATGTTTGAGAGGTATGGGATGGTGTTGGTGGTTTGTCAAAAGGGTGGTCAAGAGTATCCTTAATGAAAGGGGGTGTCCTTTTTTAGGTGATGGTGAATGATAGATTTAAGAGTGCAGCAATGCTCAGTGTCATGCCCAGGTGTGTGATGATACGCACAAATTTTAGTGTCGTCGAACCAAGGGGGTTTTGGTCTGAGAGGTTGGTATGGTTTAAGAGGTGGGAGATTGATGTTAGAAGATTGCAACAATTAGCATAACAACAAAGCATAATAACCCTTTAATGGGTCTGTGCAATTTGTTGTAGTAGGAGTTGACAACTTCTATTTAGGAGTTGTAGGAGGAGTTTTTTGTACCTCATTTTTGGTTGGTGGTGTGGATAGTCTAGCCATATGTGTACATGTCACTTTCATGGTGAGAGGTGTTGGATGTTTTGGAGGAAGTATATTTTTGATGGGTAAAGGTCGCAATGGAGGCAATTTGTTTTTATTAGATGTTGGAGTAGGAAGCACTCCTATTAAGGTGGAAGGGTGTGGGCCCAAAATAGAGGACAATGATGATTGTGGGGGAGGAGTCTCTGATGTGGTTTAGTAGCTTTTTTTGGTATGGTGCAAGGGCCACTATTGTGTGGGGTGAGGTTCAAGTCTACCTTCACTTGTGGGTGAGTGAGGTTTGGTACAAGGCAAACACCGAGAGATTTAACTTGTTTCAGTATGGTGGACACTTGTGAGGTTTTAGGTGATTGTGAGATCAAAAATGTGTTAGACTCAACAATCATAGGCCAAAGGTGAGAAGGAACCATCACTAGATCTTCCTCGACTGAAGTGGGTGAAGTGATGAGTTCTTCTCTTGGTGGAGAAGGGATTGGAAGATGTGGCTCTTCGAGAGGGCAGAGCGCAGGGATGATCATGGATTCCTTGTGTGGTTGAGGAGCCAAAAAAGTATGATCCCCCATTGATGATAAGAAGGATGAAGGCAAGGCTACCAACATTGGAGCCACCAAAACATCCTCCAATGTGGGAGAGTTCAAAGTTGACTCTCCTTCATGTGAAAGAGGGTTGGATGGAGGAATATCCTTTATTGGTGGAGGACAAATAAGAGAAGAAGGCTCTTCTACCTATGGTGGAAAAATAGGAGAAGAAGGCTCTTCTACCTGTGGTGGACAAATAAGAGAAGAAGGCTCTTCTACCTATGGTGGGAAAATAGGAAAAGAAGGCTCTTCTACCTATGGTGGGCAAATAGAAGAAGAAGGCTCTTCTACCTGTGGTGGACAAATAGGTTGACTATCCTCTTCAGACTGTGGGAGAGGTTGGTTAGAAACCATGTTGATCGTGCGTATGTTACACTCTTGAAGGTCATCAACCATGGTCTAAATGTTATTCTGACTGGGGGGATGGTTAGGGAATGGTTTCCTAAAGATGTCAATGTTTTGGTTAGCCAACGTATTTGGGTTATCCAAAACAAGATCCCCCTTGTCTAGCATGTCCTGAATAAAATTTTTAAAAATTTTGCAGTTGTCTATGTCATGACCTTTGACATGATGATAATTACAAAAGTCATTTTCACTATACCATGTAGGGATGGCTTTTGAGGGGTCAAATTGGGGTGGTTGAATTTGAGGGAGATTGAGGACCCCCTACTTGACTAGTTTATCCAACATGAAAGCGTATGATTCTCCTATTGGAGTGTATTGACATTGTACATACCGTTGTTGGAATTATTTTGTGATGTAGTGCGATGTAGAGGGGTCAGTTTGGTTCATTGTGGTAGATGATGATCTAAGTACCATAGTATTTGATGACCCCTTGGACTTGGAGTTGGAAGAAGAAGGTCTGGAAGAAGAATGGTCATCGGATTTTGCGTTGTTATTTTTACTACACAATTTGACTCTATCCTCTTCAACAACGTGGAGTTTAAGCTTCCTAGCCATGGTGAAAGCTTCGTCAAATGTGCAAAATATTTGAACCTATACGGTGGATGAGATGTGCTTGGCACATGCTCTTGAAAAGAGCTCAATGAGCTCAAGTTGAGGTAATGAAAAGGAGAGTTGCTTGATCAATCCTCTCCAATGGGCGACGAAGTTATCTATTGACTCATCATCGAATTGTTTAATAGAATATAGGTCTGTGATGGAGACCTTTGTAATGATGTTGATTGAAAAGTGGTCAAGGAATAGTTGGCTAGTTGAGTGAATGTAAAAAGAGAATGACTGGTAATAGAGTTATACCAATCAAGGGTGGCACCAAAAAGTGACATTAGAAACGTGCAAAGTAATAACGCATCATCGTGTGTTATAAGGTAACAAGCGTGTCTAAATGCTCATAGATGTTGTTGTGGGTCCTCTTTACTCTAAAAATGAGTAAATTTCAGGAGTTCCCACTAGTTAGGATATGGTCTAATAGGCACCGAAGGGTGAATTGGTTAATTGCATATTTGTTCATATGAAAGAACATTGCTTGAACCAAAAATGGATGTTTCAAGGTTAGACATCTTATCCATCAACATCTTGAATAGATTGGCTGATGAATCAGCAAGAGGGGCACCCCCTAAGTTGTAAGGTACTTGGAAGGTGTTGGGAGGGGCATATGACGTACTTGGTTGCATTTGTGTAGGTGAAACATATTGGTAGTTCGTCATAGGGATTGATGTTGAGGTCAAGGGGGGTTGTGCTGTGAAGCTAGAGGGCACAACTTGACTGGATGCCACCAAAGGTGGTTGGATGGTGGAAACACTAGTAAAAGGATAGGTAGTCACTCTTGTATTTATGGGTGCAAGAGTGGGTGGGGTAGAGACAATCAAGTTTTGAAAAGGTGTTGAACTTGCTTGAATTTTTTGTGGTTGAGGGGGTACAGAAACCCTGATGAATGTAGGTCTAGAAATAGAAGGAGAGGCCAACTCTTGAGCATTGGCCATGGTCAGGTTAATGGTTGAGGTAATGGCCTGAGTGACCATGGGTTGGATAGTGAATGTGGTTGATATCATTGCCACTTCAGTTAGAGAAGTCGGCATCCCATAAATTGGGTTGCCTAAAAGATCTCGTGTTTGGTTTCTTGCGAGATAGTGTTGGAGAGCCTTGACATTGTGGTCAAGGAATCTCTCAAAATTTTGATCCCCTTTGGGAACAATTGGAGGTTGATTGGGGGTTGGTTGGTCAGGAGTACACTTAGTGTCTAAAGTATACTCCATTAGAGGACTTGTTATGAAGGGCGAAGGTGGAAGTGGTTGTTGCCTTGCATGGTCAACAAGAGTTTTGGCTTGACTATGTGTCAAAGCCATCCAAGATGAAATGTGTTTAGGTTCTAAAAACTATGTATTTCAGTTTTAGAAAACCCAAAATGTGTGTTTAACAACAAAAAAGTCAGGTTTTAAGCTTACTATTTTGAAAAGAAAATTGTTGACAGTGACCGACATCAGTGGTATAACCGATGTCGGTGAAGATAAGTTGTCGACATCAATGGAAAAACTGATGTCGGTGAAACTAAGTTGCCGACATCAGTGGAAAAACTGATATTGGTGTCTGTGTCTTTCCAAAAACTCAAAAAACTAAAATTTTTTGGAATAAAGAAGAAATTTTGAGGTGTTTTTGGACTCAAAATAATGCAACCTTAACAGCTCAAAAAACCAAATAAGAACAGAAAAATAGATGACATCAAGCAACCTCTAAATGTTAAATTCCTAAGAATAAATTTTAGAGTCGTGGTGGCTTATCCCTTAAAAGAATATGTTTGGGAATTGGGATTTTAGAATGGGTCCTAAAGAGGAAGTCTAAAGCTAGTTTCAGGTTATGTTTTGGTGCTCAAAAGTCTGTGTTAGGTCCCGTATGTGGCCTGGTGCTAGAGGATTGCTCCCTTCACTTCACGAACCCAGAGCTGAGCTAGGCCGCTTAGCCAATATATACTTCACCTATAGTTTATACTCTGCTAGAGAACAGAGTGGGCCCTCCTCTTGGTTGTGAAGTCCAAGTAGGATCACCAAGAAGGGTAAGGTATCCACTAGGTGGTGAAATCTTAGTCGGGCCTTGTCTCAGGTATGTTGAAGTGTTTGATTTGATTGTGAATGTGGTCTGGTCATGTAACATATGTGCACTATGATTTATTCATAATGCATTTTGATTACTAGATGAGAGGGCTAAATATCCATTCAAGAAGGAATGAAATGCAATAGTTTTTAACCCAAATTGAGATGTTTTGTTTAGATGCAAACAAGTGAGAAAAAGGTTAAGAGCATGAATTTTCACTACTCTAATATGTAGGGAAAAAGTGACAAGAAGAAAAAAAAAAGACGTTCTTTTTAACTTGTGCTTATGATTTATTTTTGAAAATAAAAAGATAGAAGAAAAGGATGGAAGAAGAGAATCTAATGCACCTATATGAAAGTTTGCCTTTTAGAAGAAATGAACCCAAGGAAAACTCCAGGATCCCACCGAGTGTGCCAGAATGTTTCTACTCATTTTTGCTTTTTACATTCAGAAGAAGGAAGAAACTAAAGTAATGGTCAGCGGTTAGATGATACCCAGATTAAGTTGTGCACCATATCCAGACATTGTAGGAGCTCCTCTTTGGCTATGGAGGAAGACACCTATAGATAAGAATAAGACTGAAAGATAGAAAATGTTAGATATATATATGGTGGACTGCCAAGCAATGCTCGGTCCCGGAAGCGTAAAACTTCCTTGAGGGATGGCAATCCACTATTTATGAAAAAGAGTATTGTATAAAAGGAATGGTGAAAGACTAAGAAAGAGAAATAAAGATAACGTGTACCTGTTCTCTACAATTAGTCTGCCATAGTCACCGATGTTGGTAGTCCTACTGGCATCGGTTGGTAAAGTTGCCGATGTCGGTTATATTATCGATGTCAATAGGGGCAATGGGCCTTGGATGGGTCTCAAGCTATGTCAGTGGTCGGTAGAGGAATTTGGGAGGTCTGTGGGAGTTTAATAGTTTGTGTAGGATTGCAGGATAGTGAATATGGTCTGGGAAAGGGCCCAGGTAGAGGACAGGGGTGGAAAGAGAATAAGAATGAGAGGAAGGCTTTTCAGCCTCTCTGAGAAGAAAGTCGGGTTGTCTATCAACAATACTCAAGAATATTCAATGGAAACTAATTACCAATACTTCTAAAATATTTAAATGAAATAGAAGAATACTTAGCTATGCTTAGTGGAGAACCAAGAGTGTCAAGATGCTTGTCCTTGATGTGGCTGATGTAGGAGACTTTGTAAAACCTTCTAATCGAATGCTTGGAGTGAATTTTGTAGAGTTTCTGTAGCCTAGAGAGTGATGATAGAATTTTGATGCCTCATCCTAAAGCCTGCCTTTGATATGTAAAGAGTTGAGGAGCAAGAGAATTCAAATTTGGGGCCTCCAGCCTAGGTTAGAATTTAGTTTTAAGTAACCGACGTCGGCGATCCCACCAGCGTCGGCCAACGGTTGACCAACATCGGTGGCTAGAGAACGGGTAAAAAGGCTATTTTTAGCCTTTTGCCTGTTCCTCCATTTGCCAAGTTCAGTTGCCATTGGTGAATGGTAAAAAGGTGGGTTTAATAGGTGCAAGAGTTAGTGAGGGAGTTGGAATATGTCTTAGGTAATTATGATTTGAAGGACTTAGTCGTAGGGTGAGTCATGGGGTAGGAAATGGTCTAAGGTGAGGAGTCCAAGGCGAGGTGTCTAGGGTGATGTCATTAATTCAAAATAAGTAATTTATTTTAAATTAATAAAGTGTGTAAAGGACCAAGGGGAGTCGACACAATTTTGGTGTCTACATATAGATTCAAAAGTTTGAGACTATGTTTTCTATATATGAATACCTGAAGAGCAAGGAGACCTAATTGGTTACTTCAAGTGTTGAGTTGGTGTTCCAAGTGGCGTGGACCCATAATGGAATGATAAAGGGGATATTGGAGATAGGTTTTATGTGTTTAAATCATTGGTAAAGGATGAATATTTTACAAGTAGTCTCACATGTAACGTGTGAGTATGAAGGCCTAATTATTTTAGGTCTCACCAAGACCTAATGGTGGTTTGGGGCTAATGAGGTAATGACTGACCTATAGAATGTGTGGTTATTACATGTAAAATGTATAAGGTCTTATTTAAAATATGGTTCAAATATGTAAATAATATTGTCTAACAAATATGGGTTAAAGTAAGATAGTGGTATAAGTACAAGGTCTAATTAGACTATTTGTGTGTGTGTGGATTTGAGTGAAGAAGATAAAATTTAAAAGAGAAGGTAAAAGTCAATAAGGACCATCAGAGTGTGAGAAATATTATACATGTTTATTTGATCAATTTGATGTAGGATAATTCATACGTCATTGTACTTAATAATCCTAGAAGAGGTAGTTTGAGCAAGTTAGCCCTAGAGGTAGCTTGAGAGAGATTGGAGGTGAAGAGTGTATAAAAGAGTGATCATCATCAGTTGAAGAGTATTAATAGGTTTTCAAGGTGATTTGGTTAGGTAGTTGAATGGGTGCTTGGTTTATTATGGGGTTGGTTCCTCCTTACAAGGTAAATCTTGATAAAGGTCTAGTTGTTGTGGGTGGTTAGCTAGACAAAGGTAATAGCTCCTTGTGGGATTGGTGTCTCACTAAACTAAGGCATGGGTGTTCCTTGATCAGTAGGTACTGGTATAAATATTGGATATTGTTTTATAGGACTATAGTTTATATTATAAGGTTTAATGGGATTTATCTTCCAAGAGGGTTTCCCACATATATGTTGTGTTCATGTGATGTATGCTCTTATGTATGCTTTGGATATGTGATTTCATGTTTATGTTACTTGATCCAGTTGATGTATGTTAAATGTTTAAGAGTTGGTAATTGAATTGGATTATCTAGAATCATTGATTCACCCCCATCTTAGTGATTATACCTCTAATAATTGGTATCAAATTAGGACCTTATGTGCAAGTTTAACCACTTGAAAGTGATCTAAGGTATAATATGGGTGAAATTATCATCATGTTTGATAAATTAGTTTTACATGATAGTGGAGAAGATGAAGTGTTATATGATGGTGAGGAATAACAAGTTGATCTAGAAGTTAAGCTCATGGGTACACTTGTTCAATTGAAGGAGCAAAATAAGAGGAATTATAAAATGAGGAATATAATGAAAGGTCTTGAAGCAAAAGCTAGTTATCTTGAGGGAAGTTTGTTATGCAAGTTCGAGAGAGAGGAAAAGAAGAATCAATAATAGATCAAGATCAATAAGGAGCTAGAATCCTTGAAAGAAAGATTAAGATCAAAATATGATAAAAGGAAGATCAAAATTCTTGAGGATTAATTAAGGGTTAAAAAAACAAATTTGAGTTCAAAAGAGGAAGAATGCAGACACCTCAAGACTCAGTTAGAAGAGACAAATGCCAAGTTCAGTTCAAAGCAAGGTGAGCATGATGAGTTGAAGTCAAATCTTGATTCTATAAATACTATTGAATACCAAACATGTATATTTAAGGATTACATGGATAAATAAGCTAAGATGGATAAGGAGACTATCAAAGATCTCAAAATTCAGTTAAAGGCTGCAAGTTCAAGTACGAAAGATAAAGAGGATAAGGAGACCATCAAAGATCTTAGAATTTAATTAGAAGCTGCAAGTTCAAGCATGAGAGATAAATAAGGTGAATGTGTTCATTTGAAGGCTAATATGTTTTCACTAAAGGATGAGCATGAAAAATTCATAGTCAATATAGGCAAGCTTAAAAAAGATAAAAAGAGATTAGAATAAGACAAAGAGGATGGTAGAATGAAATACAAGTTAGATTAGGTCAAGAGTAAAACTAAGAAGCCAATAAAACATACAAATGCTTCAAGGTATGCCAAATATTTTATGGAGAATTGTTTTTTTTGTCATCTTGTTAGTCATAGGTTAAAGGACTATGTAAGAATAAACAATCAATCAAAGGGATATCACTGCCATATTCAAGCAAAAGGTATGGAAGATATTATTTTCTATAATTGTCAATAAGTTGGACACAATGCTAGATTTGTAAGAAAATACCATCAAATCAAGATAAGTTTAATCAAGCTCTTAGAGTGCAAAAAGGAAGACTAGCTATAGAGTGCAAGAAGAAAAATAACTTGTCAAAAATAGTTCATCAAACAAAAGGTATGAATAATGTTTTTTGTTTCAATTGTCATCATATTGGTCACATTACAAAATCTTGTCCAAGTAAGGTTGATAGATTCTCAAGGTATATCAAAGGATATGGTTCTCCTAGAATGCAAGGAAGAGATCAAACATGGATTTAGAGACTTAAGTATGTTAGGAGAGATAAAATTGAGACTAAATATGATTTTTTTGCCATGATATACATGAAGAAAAGTTAATATTTTATATTGTATACATTGGTTGATAAGTCTGAAGAAAAAATGAAGTCAAGGATCCATTCAAAGTCAATTTTGTGATGAGGTAGGACTACAATTCAAATGAGAGTATGGAGATATGGGAGTCTCCTAAGTTTTGGTACTTTTAGTCTCACTATGTCAAAGGGGTGTCTCTCTCTAAGATTCAAGTAGACACTTGACAAGAAAGAGGAGGCATGGTGGATACTGGTTGATCTTTGGTTAATGTTGCAAGACAGAAATATCATTTGAAGATGTGTTTGGCTAAAGGGGAGCTAACTTAGTTAGCTTGAGTAGATTGAAGAGTTGTGTATGATGTGAGGGGGATCATATGTGAATATTATTTAGTCATGATAGAAGTGTGAAGATGTCTGTTATAGTTGTGAATTCAATAAGATTGATATGATGACTTGATCAAACCAAGTCATATGTTTTGAAAAGGTATTGAATCTTCATGCATGAGAAAAGGGAGCTTGTGAGTTCTATAGGTAGATAGGTCTAAGTATCATAGAATCCCAAGTTTATATTAATATATGTCAAAGAAAAAATGACATGAGATGGAGCTTGATGTTAGGGGGAGCTTTCTAATATCTATGAGCAGATTGTCAGGTCCAAGGATCAGAGAAGTCCAAGTTTAGATTGGTGCATGTCAAAGGGGAAGCAATTGATTCATATGCTTGAAAGTATTTAAGTATCATGAGCATCTTAAATAGTATATTAACACACACATGATGTTGAATAATGATTGTTGGCATATTAAGGAAGAGACCCTTTCTCATTAAAGTCAAAGGGGGAAAAAGATTAGAATGAAGGATTTCAAATGAGTAAGAAGTCATTCTGAGGATGTTTTGCCATTAATGACAAAGGGGGAGATTTTTGATCATGGTAATTAATTTTAAATTATCATTGATATCGAATAGAGCATGAGATAATAGTATATGAATGATAAATAAGTCATGTTTAATATCTTGGAGTGTATATGGCACATGTATAGGTCTGTAAGGACAAAGAAGAAATTATGAGGCATCTATAGATGTTTTGGTGAAATTTTGGTGTGTCATTTGATCATTTATAAAGAGAAACATACATATTACAGATTAAGAGAAACTAGAACATCACTACATGTCATGCATATATGAATGAACCAACAAGTTTATGCATTTAATAAAGGTACTAAAAAGTCAACAGTGGTTAAAGGTTTTTATAGAGATGTTATCTATAACACCAAGAAGGTACCTTAAAGATTTGGAATCTTGAAGTGTTTTATAGCTCAAGTTATAAAACTTCAAAGTTGATCTTGTATATTATGATTTAACAAAGACCATAAACTTTAAATACATTGAAGTCTAGGGTCAAATAGTCAAGATAGATCTAACGATGAACATTTAATCAGATGATGAAGATCTATAATGATTATGAAACCTATCAGATGGGGATAAATAGTGAGTGTGTGATCATTTATTTATGATATAATGGATTGTGAAGTGAAATAGTAAAATATATCATGTAAACCTACCAAGTGGTGCAAGAACATTGAATAAATGGTGTAGGGTTCGTAGAAGGTATACAGAGCTACTAAATGGCACAATCATGAAAGTGAGGATCTAAGATCAATGGTGAGAAGTTACAAGTTAAATTAAAGATAATTTTGAGGAGATTGATGTAGAACACTTTTTAAATTTATGTAAGGATCATGAGATGATGAAAAAGTGTTTGATGTTTAGTATTTACACAGTAATCGTTGGAATTTGAGTATTCAAATTAATGAAGGAAAACTAGTTTATAGTTTTTTAGCTATATATGTTGATACAAGACAAATTTAATGGTGATGTAGAAATAAAATATGTAGAGTAATTATATTTACATCTATAGAAGTGAGTTATAAGGTTTAAATGTTAGTAAAGTCAAAGATATTAAGCTCCAAAGTTGACTATGTTTGACCATGTTCTACAACTGACTAGAGATGGATAATTGAAGAGTTCTTGATAGTATGTTGATGTTTCAAGATGAAATAAATATTTGAGAGTGTTTTACACTCCATGAGGGCCATTTTAATTCATTTTTGAGGTTTTTACAATCCATATTTAGTATAATCAAAGGATTAGATGTTGGCTATGTTTATTGAATGTAGTGACAGTTTGAGTGACTCTCTTACAAAGGTAAGTTGAAGGTGTTTTGAGTAGTTTTAAGGAAAAAATGAGCATGAATATTTTATAAATTATATAAATATTATTATAAATAATTTTTTTGTCATAGTTTACCTCTGATCAGATATGGAGAGTCAAAATAGTATAGCTATATTTTGACTATATGTGACCAGTATGAGTTGTCATTCTAAGAGAGTTAAATAGAGTTATTAGAGCCTATGTTAAAGTGTTTGAATCACATGGAGGTATATAATAGGTCCTAAATGGTTAAAAAATGTGATATAATCATATGGATATGTGAAATATTTGAGTTATAGCTTCAGAAGTGTGAGACTATGTTTTCTATATATGAAAACCTGAAGAGCAAGGAGACCTAATTGGTAGGTTCAAGTGTTGAGTTTGTGTTCCAAGTGGCATGGACCCATGAAATATTGAGAAAGGGGATATTGGAGATATTTTTTATGTGTTATAATCATTGATAAATGATAAAGGTGATCTAAGTTGTCTCACATGGAACGTGTGAGTATGAATATCTAATTATTTTAGGTCTCACCAAGACCTAATGGTGGTTTGGGGCTAATGAGGTAATGACCAACATATACAATGTTTAGTTATTAAATTTAATGTGTATGAGGACATATTTAATTTTTTTTTCAAATATGTAAAGCATCTTGGCCAACCAAGATCGGTTAAATGAAGAGATTGGTATAAGTACAAGTTCTAATTGGACTAATTATGCTAATTGTGTATGTGTGGATTCAAGTGAAGAAGAAAACCTTTTAAATAAAAGGTATAGGTTAGTAAGGACCATCAAAGTGTGAGGAATATCATAAATTTTTATGTAATCAAGATAATGTAGGAGAATGAACATGTCATTGGACCTAATAAGCCTAGAAGAGGCAATTTGAGCAAGTTAGCCCTAAAGGCAGCTTGAGAGAGATTGGAGGTGAAGAGTGCATTTAAGAGTGATCATCATCAATTGAAGAGTACAAGAAGGTGTTCAAGGTGATATATTTAGGTAGATAAGTGGGTTTTTTTTCCTATGGGGTTGGTTCCTCTTGTTAAGGTAAATCTTGTTAAAGGTCTAGTTTTTGTGGGTGCTCAACTAAACAGGGGCAATAGCTCCTTATGGGATTGGTGTCTCACTAAACTAAGGGATGGGTATTCCTTGATCACTGGGTGCTAGGATAAAATTTGGATTTTGTTTTATAGGATTGTAATCCATATTATAGGGTTCATTGGTTTTTATCCCCCAAGTGGGTTTCCCACATATATGTTGTGTTCATGTGATGGATACTCTTATGTGGGCTTTGGATATATGTGCTTTCATGTTTATGTTGCTTGATCAAGTTGATGTATGTTGAATGTTTAAGAGTTGGGAATTGAATTGGATTATCTATCGTCACTGATTCATCCCCCCCCCCTCTTAGTGATTTCACCTCTAATAAATAGACCCTTATATATTTTCCTCTATGTTTGAGCCACCATAAAAAGATTAGAATTTTCATAAATATGATTGTATTAGGGCCTGTGGGGTTTTTAAAGGGATTAAGACCACATGGGGGTCTTATCAATAATTCATAAAGCTTAAGGGTTATATCTGAGAACTAATGCCATTAATTTCAAGCCCACTAGGGGCCCCACCTCTAGCTAATAGCTTGGGCTTTGAATCCCCTTGTACAAATTATACTATGTAACTCAAAATGAGCCTTATGAGCCTACCAAGAGCTTGATGGGAATTAAAATACCTTTCCTACCTTTAATTTCATATTTAGGCTATGAATATTCTTTAAGATAGTTTCCATGAACTCTCATGAAGTTTTTGATCTCCCTCTATACAGACATAATCATACAAATCCATATAGGCCTGTAAACACCTATAAAACACCTTATTTTCTACATTTTTTCATTTATAAAGATTTAAGAAGCCATTGGAGGGTATAAGGGGGGAAAATTGGACCCAAAAATGAGTTTTAATAGATGGTATATATGGAGGAAAGTTGGAGAGTCATTCTCAATGTGTGAGACCCCTTGTTGATGAATGGAAACCGTTTGACTTTTAAAAGGAGACCTTTTGCATATGAAACCATTATTAAAATGACATTATAATGGTTATGGAGACCTTTTAAGACCATTAATTTAAATTTTTCACCTAAACATATCTTCTTCAAAGGTTTCTAATGTGGATTTTGATGCATATGACGTTTGAAGGGTCATTTGATGACTTGGAGAATTGATTAAAACTTGAAACAAGTTTGAATAAGTATACCATGGAATATAACCTTAGATACATTAATAGGCCTCATGTTATGACTCAAATAAGTCTTGTAAACCCCCATATCATGATAAAAAAGATCCTATCACAAGAAGTGGCTTAAAATAAGCATAATCACTATGAGGACTAGAAACCTTAAACCCTCCAAATTACCTTAACCTCTGCCAAAGAACCTTAATTTTGTCAAATACAGCTTAGGTCATTCAATGGGTTTGAAAAGACATTTTAAACCCCTCCACTCACTCAAGGACCACCATGACAACTAGTACATGATCAAAATACCTCAAAACAGGCTATCTTATGATGATCTCTCAAGTAGTGTATAACACATACAATGACACCTTAATCAATGCTAAAAGGCTCAAAATGAGACCAAAAGAGGACGTCACAAAGCATGCAGACCACCATGTATAGTTAAATGGGTTTCATGTAGAAGTTTTTTGATTATGGGGTTTCAAATTTGGCATGTGAGGCTAACTTATCAATAGTAACTATGCTCATCATTATTCCTTTGGTTATGGTTATGAAACATCATTGGGATGAGATAGGACTGAGCATCAATTATAAAACATTGAATTCATTATTTTTTTAGTAAATGATAATAAATGGTATGTATATATTTCAAGGTTGATGGTTTTTGTTTTTGATTAAAAAAGTAAGAAAAGAGGGTCCTAGGCCCTTTATAAAGCCACCCCATGGACTCAAAAAGCCTCCAACAAGGTAAAAAACACACAAAAAACACACTAACAACACATACACATCACTACAATAAAAAATAAGAACAATAAAACACAAATAAACACACAAAACCAACAAAGAAACTATGGGCTATCAATAGTCCCATATTTGGCTAGGAACTCAATGATTTCCTTATAGTCAAGAAGACTATTCACACCCACATCCCTTAACTTATTGTCAAAATCCTTCACCACAAAAAACATAGAATCTACATGATGAAGAGACTTGGTGGCATATTCAACCATTAATCTCCATTTTTTATGCATTTTATCCATTTTGGCCTTGATTTCCATGAATTCCTTCACTGTCATGACACATAATGAGTAGCTTCCTTTATTTTCCTAGCCTTGGGCCTCTACATCATCCTCTTCCATCTCATCTAAGTAGGGGTCATTCATTTTAGGAAAATGGCTCATTCCCTTAGCTTCTTTCTCTAAATTTAAGGGAGACCCATCTTCACCAGCCTCAAAAGTGTCTTTAGAAAATTTAGAGTCATCAAAGATGACAATGCCTTGAGGGTTCTAAGATGGGATTCCAGTAATATAGTTGGACTTACAAACACCCACACTACCCCCAGCTTCATTCTCAACTAGATTAGGACCCATGTCCAAAATTTTCCTTGACTCCTCAGCTCCCCTAGGATCCTCCTTCGTAGACTTAACCTTTTTAGGCTGAAAATTGCCTTCTTCCTCAACCACCTTTCAGCCCCTTTTAGCAGACCCGTTCATAGTCCCCTAACTGGGTGTCTCAAACTTAACATAGGGTAACTTAGGGGAGTTATCCTTGAAAATAGTGGGGTCCCAATTGGGATGCTACATATTTCAATTTTGAGCCCCTTCAATAAAGATTTAGGGGAGACTTTGGGGGTCCTGACATATTTCTTGCCTTTACCTTTAATATAAGGAGAAGGGTGTGATGGGGAGCCTTCCAACATGATAAATTTGATTTGATTTGGGGGAAAAAATGCCAAATGAAAGTGGCATAATATCAAAATGAGACCTTGGTGGATAGGAATGAGGGAGAGTTAGGATTTTTGGCTTGAATTTCCTTAGCCAACTTACTAGAATTCTCTAAAGAAGACAAAAGGAAAAAGGGGAAGCTAATTTCCATCATATTCCTAAAATAGTTGAGTAAAGCAAAGTGGTAGTGATAAAATACCTTGAATCTACCTTCAAGAGTGAAGAAATTCATTATCATTAGACAAAATTTTGCCCATAGTGCTAGCAGCTTCTCTCTATCAAATCCCCCATTGAGCTTCATAACAACCTCACCTTCCCTGAAGAAAATTTCCATGTTTTCCAGGTTTGACACCCTACTATACCAAATGATTTTTTTTCCTTTTATGGGGATCCCTATGGCTTGCCCAATCACCTCTTTAGAGACTTCAAAACCAATACCCCCCATATGAACTTGTATAAAAATCTCCTCTTAGGACTCAACAAATTGACAAGATAGATTCTCATTATGACTAATCATCCCATTAATGAAAGAATCTGCCTTATCTTCATAAATAATGTGATATACCATAGGGTCCTATTGAAATTACTCCAAATATGTTGGCTCAATCTTGATATTGTTTCCACCTATATTCAAAACCAGAGAGACACAAACCCCATGAGACTGTTTAAGGCAAAAAGCAATGGAATGATTTACAAGATATCCAACAAAATTAATAAATCATTTCAAGCCTATCAAGGATCGTGAGAGTTATAAGATCATCATATCCAAATAATTTTTGAGATCTATGTATCCTTTCCCATGCTAGAACTTAGCCTCAATACTGACCCACATCCACCATCTCATGCAATAATCACCAAAGATAGGGCATGTTAATAAATAATTACCCTCAATTTAACTTGACCTATCAATCTCCCCTCCTCTAATCATCATTTGGCCACTCATCTCCCTACCCATCTGACTAGTCATCACTATGCCTACCTATCTATCATCCACCTCTTCTACTTTGTTGAGGTCCAGTCAATTGTCCAGTCAGTGCGGCTTTATTTCCTTAGTTTATAGATAAGCCAATATTTAGGCCAAATATTTCTCCCACCTTTTGAAATCCATGTGGGTATGTTTGTGTGTTTACTAGCTAGCACCATACATTATTTACTCACATTCCCATATCAATTGTTAAGTAACATAGTAGTTATATTGACAAAGTCCTGAGCTTGGAATCTAACAGTTCCATAATCCATAAATATATTATCACCTTTCAAGGGGAAATAGTCACCCCTACTCTAGATAATGCATATGGTGAAGAGCCCACACCACTTAATCCACATATGTGCTTCCATCTTTGTTGAAAATAATTTGGATTTCACTTGGCATATTAGCCAGGGTTCTCTAGCACCTCTAGCCATTACTATTTCTTCCTAGGTTTGACATAAAATATGCTACCAAATTTCCCTCCCTATAAATATGGGATACCTTGTGTTCCTTCATAGCATTAAGAATCAATCATATGTCTCCTATTATATCCGTTAGTTTCTAGCCTATGTCCACTAATCCCAGGGTAGTGTTAATAATTAATTATGAGTCTCCTTCAACATGAATTTTTAAAATGTTTAGGGAAATAACAAGTTTAATTCCCCACAACATAGATAGGGATTCCACCTCATTATTTCCTTTAATTCCAATTACCATAGTGTATGTTGCTACAAGAATTCTATAATTAACCTAATAATACCTCCTCCACTAGTCATCCTTAGGTTCCCTTTGGTTACCCCATTAAAGTTGAGCTTAAACCATCCTTATTAAGGAAAGGTCCATTTGATGTTGGCCCTAACTATTTTTTAGAATTATCTATTTGATAAATGTTTGGGCTTATTATCCATTGTTCTAATATTCAATATTCTTCCAAACCTAGAAGGCTCTCAATAGCCTTGAATTTGTTGGTATTAATATTCTCCACCAGTAGCTTAGAGAATGTTTGAAACACATTTAAAGGGGTTTTATATTTTTTCCTAAAAATTCTTTTGTTGTGTTATTTCTATAAGTTTCATGCAAGGTGAGGGGGATTTTGAATCCATAATTCCTTCACTATTGAAAATATGAATGGGGGTCTCCAATCTCTAACCAGGTCAATGGTTTTTGTTACATGGATATTAGTTGATGAATATATGTATTATTTCATAAGTATATGGGTTTTGATTAATTTAAAAACTTTTATGTTTAATATATATCTAGATATTGGTTCTCGACCCCAAGATTTTCTTCGCATTAATATAAAGGAATTCAATGAAAATATAGATTGACGTGGGTAACATTGGATTTTTTCAACATTTTTGGTTGGTGGTGAGTTAATGGTAAGTCTTTGCCTCAATTTGGAATCTTAGAAATAAATATGGAGGTGTTATAAAGATATTACTAAGTTTTGGATTCTTGTGGTTTGTTTGGTGAATCTCTACTTATTTGGTAGTGATAACACTATTCACTAAGATAGTGGCACATCACCTAAATTCATTTAATATGAAGTTATGGTAACCACCTCATAATAAAAGTTATTTATTTTGGTTTTTATTTTACCATTTGGAAATTTAGTTGGTGAAAGTAAACATATGTATAATTTGTTTTACTTCATGAGAAAATTTAGCTGTAGTGGTTTTTGGTGTCCTAAGGAACCCTAAAACTTATTAAGGTATGAAATTTTCATTTTATATCAACAAAATGTGTTTGATTTTATATTTTCATCCATTATCAAACTCTTGTGGAATGGAAATATCTACATGATTGATAAATGTATTTTGAAGGAAATAACATGGGTAATATGAAAGTTTCACATCAACTAAAAAGAATAAGAAGGATTAAGAGTGTTTGTTTCTATTGGGAAGTATACATAATTTCCATAGTTGATTTTTATTATTGTTTTTTAATTTTATAGACTCATCCATGTGTATGGAAGGTTATATGGAATTAATATTTAAGAATATTCCATACTATTTTTTGTTGAATTATTATAAATATTGGAGATGGGTTTTTGTAGGCATTTTGTTGATGTAGATTTTTTAATAGTTACTTTCATGTTTTGTTTCAATCTTGCATGATATATTTTCTTAAATATTTATTTGAAGGTTTCTCTATCTAAGTGATACATGCGATTTTGAGGTGTAATTCTTATTTTAAATAGCTAGTATAATCACTATCTTTCATTTTTTATTTGATAAGGTCAAAATTATTCAATTTTATTCATACTTAGTTAATATACATTGATTAAAGTGGTTATGAATCATTTTTTAAAGTAATTTTCAATGTATTCAAGTGGATTATTTGAAATTTTATTTGTTTCACGGATTCTGAGTCATAACAAAATATCTTGCATATATTCAAGCTCAATTTATTGCCTTTTAGTGTGAAAGGGATTCAATTGGTTTTAATTTTCATAAAGAAATGGTTTTTGAGCTTGAGGGTTTAGAATATTTAATAAAATTTTGATAGGCATATCTATATGCATTCAAAATATGGTATGTGGCCATTTTAAAAGATATGAAATAATTTGATTTGGAAATATTTGACTGCTAGATAGAAAAATCTATGATATATACTTTGCATGCATTTGAATAGTTAATTAATATTTGTTATTTCAAAGATATCAGTTTCTTGCTTCTAATATAGGTACGAGCATGAAATTTGAATGGTTTGTGTGAACAATATAAACACTTAGCTATTGAGTATAAGGGATTTTGAAGTTTAATTAGTATAAATATATTTGTTGGTCTAATTAGAAATCACTTGGACAAATAATATCTCATAAAAAAATTTCATAAATTGTACACTTGCATATATTTGCACTCAATGTGTTTATTAGGCATAAAATATCATTTTTGCTTTGTTGACATATGAAAATAAGTGTTGCAAATTTTACTGTTGACTATTTTGAAAGTTGTATGGTAGATATTTTACATGCATTTGAGATATGACATGTATCCATTTGAGATAATGAGTATTAAATGTTATTATGCAAATAAATAATTGATTTATGATTTTGAGTTGTTTGAAAATCATTGATAAAATTTTCAAATTTATGGGTAGCTTTCTGTATTTTATGATGGAAGATAGTTTTGGTGGTAGTTTTGGTTGTTATACACAAATGATTATTGTGAATTCATATTGTAGACACCTAAAAAGTGTCTAACCCTTTGTCTTACCCTCTCCCCTTGGTCCCTTGCCACTTCGACTATCCCTAACCTACCTAAGTCTTATTAATTGAAAATAATCATCTATTTTTAATTAAATAAGTCCATTTTCCTTCTCCTTGCCACCTCGCCACCCTAAGATACCTTCCTTGGATCCCCTTTATTCCCCACATGGCCATTTAATGCCTAAGACTCCCATTCCAATCTCTTCACTCGCCCATTTAACCCCCATCGACCGTTTCATCCTCGCATTCATTTGACCCGGCGGTTGGGAAACGGATGAAAGGCTATTTTTAGCCTTTCTCCAACCTTTTAGCCACCGACGTCGGTCAACCGTCGACCGACGTCAGTGATATTGCCGGCGTCGGCACCTTTCATAACGGCTTATTCACCATTATCTCCTTCTCTTCACTCTCTACGTCTCTCTCTGGTATCCCGGCTCTTGAATCTTTGCATCAGACCCTTGTATCCGTCCTTTCACTTGACCTCTCTGCCAATCAATCTGACTCTCTCCCTCAGGTACACAACAAGCTTCTGCAAGTGAACAATAGGGATTCTCCATCAGCAACAAGGTTCACATCTGACATCATCAGCAACAAGATCAACACCTTCTTCAGCAGGGCACAGGTAAGTACTCTGTTTGTTTTCTTTATGCTTTCTAGTCATCTGCTTTTAAACTAGATTCAGTACTTCTTTTCCCCAACCTAGACTGCTAAACAAACCAGGCAGACCCGGATTCCTATCTCTCTGATCGGCCTCCTTTATCTCTCTATCCCTTTTCAACATTTTGTCTGTTATCCTAAGACCTCTGCACAGACCTTCAACTAAAACCAGACTCTCCCAGACCATTTTATACGTCCACAGACCCGTCCACAGACCAAGCCCGGCCCAGACTCTGTCCAGACTCGACCAAAACCTGACCTGACCCGTCTGGAGGCCATTGCCCCGACCGACGCCGGTCATTACCCTGACCGACGTCGGCCACATAACTGACATCGGCACCTTTGACCACCAACGCCGGTAGGACCACCGACGCCGACGACTGTGACTAAGCCGACAGCTTCTTCCAGGTAAGCCTTTGCTTCCTTTTCTCTTTCAGTTTGCTATCATTTCAGTCTATTTTAGCATTCTGTCATTTATCAGTCATTTATCTTTTATCAAAATAGTGGGTTGACCTCCCTTAAGGAAGTTCTCATACTTCTGGGAACAAGCTTTTGCTTGGCAATCCACCATCTATCTATCTAACACCTCTTTGTCCAAGTTTTCTTCTTTGCAGGTGTCATTCCTCCACAGCCAAAGAGGGGTGCTCACAAACATGTGGATTACGGTGCGCAATCTTCATCTAGGTACTTCTAGCCTTGTCCATTTCTTTAGTTTCTTCTTTTCTCTCCTTTGAATATAGAAAGCAAAAATTGAATAGAAACATTCTGGCACGCCCGGTGGGACCCTAGGTTCCTCCTGGGTTCCTTTTCTTCTTCATTCATTTAGGAGCATTAGGTTCTTACCTTTTCTCCTCCTTCTTTTCTTCTCAATGACACTATAAGCAGGAATTTAAAAAGAATCTTTCTTTTCTTTCTTGCACATTCTAGACTAGTCCAACGTCATACTCTCAACCCTTTTTCAAACTTGTCTTCATAACAAACATCACATTTTGACTTGGGCATTAAAACACTTTGCATTCATTTCTGCTTGTGCTTGCATCTTCTTAGTCCACATCTAGTAACTTAAATGCATATTGAATAAATCGTAGACACTTGATGTTACACTACCAAACCACATGCACTAAAACAAACACCAAACACACTTGAGACAAGGCCCGACTGAGATTTCATCCCCCAGCGGATACCTTACCCCTACCTAGCAATCCTTCTTGGATTTCATCTCCAAGGGGAAAGCCCACTCCGTTCTCTAGTGGAGTATAATCTCTAGGCGAGGTATATCTTGGCTAAGCGAGACCAGCTAACCACTGGAATCGTGAAGTGAGGGGAGCTTGCTCCTTAGCACCAGGCCACGTACCGGACCTAACACAGACTTTGAGTGCCTTAACATACCTGAAACCATCTTTAGACCACCTTATTCTAGGACCCTTCTTATAGCCAATCTCCCCAAACATTCATTTAAGGCATAAGCCACAAGATTCTAAAGTTAATTCCTAGGATTTATCGCTTAGGCTTGTCTGTCTCTCTCTGTTCTTCTCTTCTCATCTGTTTGTTTGAGTGAGTGAGGACGCTTTCTTCATTGTTTTTCCAAAGAATCTTAAAATCTTTTGGTTCTCTGGAAGACACAGTCACCGGCATCGGTCCTATCATCGACGTCGGCTTTCCTCTCTTACCGGCATCGGTTATCTGACCGACGTCGGCTATCTTCCTTACCGACATCAGTTTTTAAACCGACGTCGGTCTCTGTCACTGTCCTTTTTTTCAAAACTAGCAACCTAAAACCTGTCCCTTCTCTGTCAAAAACTCCATTCTAAGTTTCTGGAACTGTAAAAACATAGTTTCTGGAATCTGACCCTCCTTTTTGACCACGCTCCCTCGTCCCTAACCAGTCCTATCATGGAGTTCCACTCAGAGACTGAAAGAACTCCTACAGGACCGACCCCGACCCCGACCCCGACTCAAATTCCCATCATCCCTGAAGGGGACCAAGATTTTGAGAGATTCTTAGACCTCAATACCGCAGCCCTCCAAAACTATCTCGCGAGAAACCCAACGCGAGACCTTTCGGGTGACGTGGCGATGAAATCCACACCATTCGCCACCCAACCCTTTATGACTCAGCCTTTCACCTCAACTATTAACCCAACCATGGCCAATACGCAAAGTTTGGCCTCCCCGTCTATTTTTAGACCGACCTCCATCGGGGTTCCATTACCCCCTCAACCACCTACAATTCAACCAAGTTCTACATCATATCAGAACTTGATTGTCTCGACCCCTCATACTCTTGCGCCCACAAATGTAGGAGTGCCAACCTATCTTTCTACCAGTTTCGCCATTTAACCACCTTTGGCGGTGCCCAGTCAACTTATACCTTCGACCTTCATAACGCAACCACCTTTAGCCTCCACTTCTGCCCCTGCGACTAGTCATCCGTACATTGTACAACCGACTATGTCGCACGCCTCCTCTAGCCTCTTCCAAGCGCCTTACAACCTAGGTGGTGCTCAACCCACCAATCCATTAGCAAACATCATTAAGATGCTGATGGATAAAATGTCTAGTCTCGAAGCCTCCATTTCTAGTTCAAGCAATACTTTGTCATATGAGCAAATTTGCAATGAGCCCATCCATCCTTCCATCCCTATTCGACCATACCCTAACCATTGAGAGCTTCCTAAATTCACTCGCTTTTAGAGTAAGGAAGACCCACAACAACATCTACGGGCATTTAGACATGCCTGTTATCTTATTGCCCATGATGATGCGTTACTTTTACGCACATTCCCTATGTCACTTTCTGGCCCAGCCCTTGACTGGTATAGTTCTCTTGCCAGACACTCTATCTTTTCATTCATCTAACTCGCCCAACTATTTCTTGACCATTTCTCAATCAACATCACCAAACAAGTCTCTATCACAGACCTTTACTCCATCAGGCAATTCGACGATGAATCCATAGCCGATTTTGTCACCCGTTGGAGAGGCTTGATCAACCAGCTCTCCTTCTCTTTGCCTCAACCCGAGCTCATCGAGCTCTTTTCTCAAACATGTGCCAACCAGATCTCTTCTACCTTGCGGATTCAGACATTTTGCACTTTTGATGAAGCTTTCATCATGGCTCGAAAGCTTGAACTCTGCGCCCTTGAAGAAGATAAGGTCAAATTGCGTAATACCAACGCAAAATCTACTGACCATTCTTCTTCCAGACCTTCTTCTTCTGCCAACTCCAAGTCCAAAGGAGTGGCCAACACTGTGGTCATTAGATCACCATCCTCAACAACAATGAATTATTCCCAACCTTTGACATCTTCCAGCATTACCAAACAATTCCAACAACGGTACATTCAGCGTTCTTACACTCCACTTGGAGAACCATACGCTTCCATTTTGGAAAAACTACTCAAGCAGGGGGTCCTCAATCTCCCTCCAATCCGACCACCTCAATTTGACCCTTCAAAAGCCATCCCTACATGGTATAGGGAGGCCGACTTCTGTCTCTTTCACCGCATCCAAGGCCATGACATCGACAACTGCCGAACCTTCAAAAACATCGTCCAAGACATGATCGACAAGGGGGATCTTATTTTAGATAACCCGAATGCCCCACCTAACCAACATATTGACATTTTCAAACAACCATTTTTGAATCATTCACCTACTCAAAACAACGTCTAGACTTCGACCAATGACCCTCAAGACCATGACATTCACGCGATTAACACTATCTTGCCTCTTGTCCTTGACCAACCTCTTCCATTAAA
Organism: Torreya grandis; assembly: GCA_037957365.1. Lineage (NCBI taxonomy): Eukaryota > Viridiplantae > Streptophyta > Pinopsida > Cupressales > Taxaceae > Torreya > Torreya grandis. Next base: position 1,667,908 of record JARHVA010001057.1, read on the forward strand.
GGATGAAGAACCTTCTTCTCCTACTAGTCCTCCATCTACCTCTCTTATATTGGAGGACGCTTTGACCACATCAACACCATTAAGCCCACCTCCATCCGAAGACCCTACCTTGCCTACTCCTCAACTACAAGTAGAAGGCACGATCATCCATGCCCTCTGCCCACTTGAGGAGCCACACTCTCTTATTTCTTCTCCACCAAGAGAAGAACCAGTCTCTCCACCCATTTCAACCGAGGAAGACCCAGCCATGATTTCCTCTTGCCCTTTGCGTGAGATTTCTACATCTCACTCACCTCCATCCACATCTAAACCCAAACCTACATCTAACCTCGCCTCACACAATAGTGGTCCTCGACCCAAACACACGAAAGCTACTAGACCTCACCGGAGAACTCCTCCTCCACCTTCGTCATTACCTTCAATCTTGGGCCCGCATCCGTCCACTTTAATAGGAGTGCTTCCCACTCCCATCCTTCACAGAGGCAAGTTGCCTCTATTACTCTCTCAACCCATCAGACACACATCTCCTCCAAACCCTCGACCTATGCCTCTTTCGCCTCCCAAGCCAACGTCACCAACCCTCACTGCAATAAAACATCCCGACCCGCTAACAGGTTCATATGCCTTGCTCTTACGGCAACTATTGCAGTCATCTCATATCGACCTCCCGCCTCTTAGACAATATCAATCTCTCAGACCTAAACCACCTTGGTTCGACCACACTTGCATTTGTGCATATCATCGCACGCCTGGACACGACACGGAACATTGTTGTGCCCTCAAGGTTGCCATTCACTGATGTTTGGAGAATGACACCTCTCTTTTCAACCACGTTATCAACAAACCTTCAACACCGCCTCACCCATCACATCTCAGATCAAGACCCTCTTGGTTCGACAACTCTAAATTCTATCATTATCATCACATTCCGAGACATGACACTGAGCGTTGTTGCGCTCTCAAAGCTGTCACTCGTCAACACCAGAAAAAGGATTCCCTTCTCATCAAGGATCCTCTTGACCACCTCTTCGACAAAACATCAACCCCGACTCATGCCTCTCCAACCTCATCACCTAAATCAAGATCCCCACGCCAGACTATGGTCCCTTTGCCACCTTTGACCCCCTTATTCGACATTAATACCATCCATCTGACCACTAAACCTCAACCGACCTTAACCAATCTTTCAAACATTCTCCCTACCCACTGGGGGAACTCATCCTTCATCCAAACCTCGACCAACTTTTCAACCCAGTCTCTACCACATATCAATCACTCATTTAATCTTAAACCTCAACCAAGTATCCATCGACCCAACCCCCGACCAATTATTTGACCAGTCTCAACCAAACTTCAACCAAATATCAATCAACCAGACCTCTCGACCAAACATTCAACCTTTTTCAACCAACCAACGACAATGTCAACCAACTTCACATCCATTAATCAACACCTGACCAATCTCGAAAGAGGCAAATTGGGGCAAGTTTGCTTCTAATTGACTCAGACCTTAACGCACTAGCATGGCCTAGGGGCTTATCAGACCTTGAGCCCCCCTTTCTGTCTTGCATCTTCGACCATTTCTACTGTTAGTCGAGTGTTCGATCACTTGACATTTTACTTGAGCTCGTCCCTTGAGCAACCCCTTGTCATTGTCATTCCTTTTCCTATCAACCCTGCTTCCTAACACTTGTCAACCCTTTTTTGTCAAGCAGTAATGCTTTGTCCTAATAAAAGGGAACCCTTAAACCTCTACAGGCTCGTCCATGGCCAAGCTTCAGTCAACAATTATGTCAAAAATAATATATCATACCAGGTCATAAAACACTCTAAATGTAGACTGCTCCCTCGAAGGACAACTACATAATTGTTGTATTACTAGACTGATCCCTTGAAGGACAGCTAGGCCAACTTATCAAACATTTAAAGCAAAAATATAGACCACTCCCTCGAAGGATGGCTATGACTAAATCTTGCTACAGACAGCACTTACTTTAGAAGCTTCCCGCATTGATCAGCTTCGCAACATGACCATAAATCGAATGACATCTCTCTGTAGACTTCCCGCATCGATCAGTCTGCCAAAAAAAAAAAAAATGAGTCATGGACTTGGCTTGTAGTTGTCTCAGGATCTCCTATAAAAAGGGGCAAGGTTATTCCTACTCTTAAACTAGGTTACCCTATCCTCATCCTATCACCCCAACACACTCAAGGGACTTCGAGCTCACTTAACGTCAAGTGATTCGACTATTTCTCTAACACCACACTGGTCAACGACGTAATGCATGAACGGGGCTTTGGTTTTAATAACCCCTATCCATGCTATCCTTTTTGGTCTTTGTCAATGAAAGAGCAATCTGCCTTTCACTTATCTTTTGCTTTGGTCACATTAAACCAAACCAACTTCAACATTTTCAAACCAACCTCAACATTTTCAACATGACATCAGGCATCGCCTTGTCCTTTTCCCATAGTTTCCATGGACACCAATACACATGGAAACTATCGACCAGACCCAATTTATGTTAAGCATAAACCAATACTTGCTGAAGCATAAATAGACCCCATTCATTTTTAGCATACATCCATCACGACTATGGAAAATTACTAGGGATGAAAGACCTTTCGACCAATGTTGCAGAATACACCATTTGGAAAAGGCTGCACCATCTCTTCCCCTCATCATTTCATCATTTCAACAATCAACCAAACTCATCATCAATCATTTTGACCCTCGCAGTCCGAACTACATTGGTCTGAGGCCCTATGACCAGGGCTATGTAGGCAGCACTCAGATACCACATCCTCTGAGGTTAGCTCGACCACCCCCGTTTGTTCGTCTCCCTGATGGACAAACCTTCTTGCCTCCTTTTAACCATGACCTTAACCTTGACCAAGACCAATTCATCAATCCCTTTGACCATTCCTCCCTTTTAGGGACAACTACATTGGCCTGAGGCCCTTCACACAAGGGCTATGTAGGCAGCACTCAGATCACATGACGTCTTCTGAGGTTAGCTCGGCCACATCCTTTCATCCATCCATCCCCTTGACCAATGACCATTGGAGATCATGCATATCTCCTTCGACCTTCGACTACTTCCAAGCCAATGTTTCCTTGGTTATTTTTTGCGTGTGTGCTACCTCACGGCTGGTTAGCAGAATTGCCCGTAGACCCTATTTTTGACCCTTCACAAGTATAGGATCGCGAGCCAGTTGATCCCTACTACTTATGGCACTTTCGTGTTTCTGGGAGCACTTCCTGAGCCCTAGATACCTAGAACACGATGACCATTTGGAGCTTCAGCTTAGATTGAGTGACCCGATCAGCAGACGACTAAATGCTGGGGCTCGATTACTTTGATTTTAGCACTCCTCGACCCTTTTGACTACGACCATTTGACCTACCTGTCCCGTGATGTGGTATATGCGCAATCACGACTTTTGCAGCATTTTCACTCACTTTTCATCTTTCTCATCCACCTTTTGTCAAATCAGCACTCGACATCAGGTTCCTTCCCTCGACTCCCGCTTTGAGGGGGAATACCTCATCCATACTTCGGGGCAATCTACATCATCTATTATCTGGGGCAACCACCTCCTATTTTTGTCTTGCAGTTTGTCTAGAACAACCAACAAGACAAAAAGGGGCAAATGTAGACACCTAAAAAGTGTCTAACCCTTTGTCTTACCCTCTCCCCTTGGTCCCTTGCCACTTCGACTATCCCTAACCTACCTAAGTCTTATTAATTGAAAATAATCATCTATTTTTAATTAAATAAGTCCATTTTCCTTCTCTTTGCCACCTCACCACCCTAGGATACCTTCCTTAGATCCCCTTTATTCCCCACATGGCCATTTAATGCCTAAGACTCCCATTCCAATCTCTTCACTCACCCATTTAACCCCTGTTGACCGTTTCATCCTCGCATTCATTTGACCCAGCGGTTGGGAAACGGATGAAAGGCTATTTTTAGCCTTTCTCCAGCCTTTTAGCCACCGACGTCGATCAACCATCGATCGACGTCGGCGATATTGCCGGCATCAGCACCTTTCATAACGGCTTCTTCACCGTTATCTCCTTCTCTTCGCTCTCTGCGTCTCTCTCTGGTATCCCAGCTCTTGAATCTTTGCATCAGACCCTTGTATCCGTCCTTTCATTTGACCTCTCTACCAATCAATCTGACTCTCTCCCTCAGGTACACAGCAAGCTTCTGCAAGTGAACAACAGGGATTCTCCATCAGCAACAGGGTTCACATCTGACATCATTAGCAACAAGATCAACACCTTCTTTAGTAGGGCACAGGTAAGTACTCTGTTTGTTTTCTTTATACTTTCTAGTCATCTGCTTTTAAACTAGATTCAGTACTTCTTTTCCCCAACCCAGACTGCTAACCAAACTAGGCAGACCCAGATTCCTATCTCTCTGATCAGCCTCCTTTATCTCTCTATCCCTTTTCGACATTTTGTCCGTTATCCTAAGACCTCTGCATAGACCTTCAACTAAAACCAGACTCTCCCAGACCATTTTATACATCCACAGACCCGTCCACAGACCAAGCCCGGCCCAGACTCTGTCCAGACTCGACCAAAACCTGACCTGACCCGTCTGGAGGCCATTACCCTGACCGACACCGGTCATTACCCTGACCGACATCGGCCACATAACTGACATCGGCACCTTTGACCACCGACGCCGGTAGGACCACCGACGCCGGTGACTGTGACTAAGCCGACAGCTTCTTCCAGGTAAGCCTTTGCTTCCTTTTCTCTTTCAGTTTGCTATCATTTCAGTCTATTTTAGCATTCTATCATTTATCAGTCATTTATCTTTTATCAAAATAGTGGGTTGACCTCCCTTAAGGAAGTTCTCATACTTCTGGGAACAAGCTTTCGCTTGGCAATCCACCATCTATCTATCTAACGCCTCTTTGTCCAAGTTTTCTTCTTTGCAGGTGTCATTCCTCCACAGCCAAAGAGGGGTGCTCACAAACATCTGGATTACGGTGCGCAATCTTCATCCAGGTACTTCTAGCCTTGTCCATTTCTTTAGTTTCTTCTTTTCTCTCCTTTGAATATAGAAAGCAAAAATTGAATAGAAACACATATATTGATATAAGTTACATGATTTTGAGGGATTTATCTTTTATTATAGTTCATATGTTGCATAAGAGTTTTGGTATTCAAATTAAAATAAGTTTTGATATATATGACAAGTTGTTAAAGTTATTTGCAGAAATTTATGTACTATGTTATCATTGATATTTCAATGGTTAAGGTTTTTATTTGTTACAATGAATAACCTCAATTTTTTTTGAATTTTATGATATTATTGACATGACTTGAGAAATATAAACATAATTCAAAATTATTTTTTTAAGATAATAGTCACTTTGAATTCAAACCTTGCATTCAATTGTTTCATTGAAACTTGCAAGTAATGGCAATATTTAGATGATTTGTAGTTTTCATATGTTTTGGTAGTTCTTAGTTTATTGTGAATGAATGTGAAGGAATAGATAGATTTTTATATTTTCATATATGTGACTATATAATTTTATGTTTTGAGTTATTATTTTGAAATTATTTCAAATAACATGTCAGGGTGTACCTCAAACTCCCATGATGTAGGAAGAAATGTATGGGGAAGAAATAATGATAGACAGAGTGAAGGTAATCCTTCATGTGGTAGTTTTCATGGGATTAATTTTCATGGACATAGGGTTCCTAACATATTTTTTTGACCTTTCAATCATGTAACTTGTGTTTTAGTTCACTTTGATGTATCTGACCACATTTTATGAAATTTGCTTGATAATATTCCTTCATCTTAATTAAATTTTCATGGTACATCCATAGGTTTTAGGAGATTCCCTTAAAAATGTCATCCTTATGGAAAGGTACTCCAAGTGAATCTTCTTAATGGATGCACACTACCATTTAATCCTTTTCACATGATGTTCCTTTTCCCACTTAGCCTTAAAATATCTATTGACTAAATCCTAAATGTTTTATCTATATCCTTCTTTAGTACTGACTAGTAGGGCATTTGCTTATACCTGATAAACCTACCTCTCAACATGAAATGTGATAGCAACCTTATAGATCATCCCTTAGTGACCCATTAGTTGAATAAATTCAAGTTAGAGGTTGATAACATTTGGGGAGGCATGAATTTGATTGAGTTACCTATCGTTTCAATAGAGTAAACTGAGTACCAAATATAAAAGGGTTCTTCATTGATCAATTTTGTTTTTAGATATGATTATAAGTGACTCTTTATTTAATTTGATAGATTTTCTATTATTTTGTTGATAAATTAGTATAATGTTGTTGTGAAACTTGTATTTTTGAATTTATGGATAGTTAAATTTTGGTAATGATATGTTTTATTATGTGTAAACAATAATAAACTTTCATTTATCAAAACAAAAAATCAATATATTACAGTTTATTATATAGTTTAATTTTGATCATTTATGGATAAATTATATTTATGGAATATTAGTGTTAATAGTTTTAAGTTATTTTAAATGTTAGCATTTATTAATTATTTAGTGTATGCTTAGATAAATGAATATTTGAATTGATGTCTAAATAAGGAAAAGGGCCCCCACCCATTAGAATTTTTAATTTGGTCTAATTTATTATTTAGTCTCTTGGAGTTTATTAAAGTTAAATTATAAAGTTAAGTTATAAATTTATAAACTTATAATGTATATAGGATTAGAACAAGAATACAAGATTAAAAACACTATATCCATTCCACAATATTTCTCTCTTTCTTCTCAAACACACTTCATAAACTATCTAATGGTATAAAACTCATTTAACAACATAAACCAATTGAGTCTTAAAATAGCTCATAGAATACAAATTATATGTCGTAAGCTTATTTTATACTTCCTTGACAACTTTATCCATTATAAGCTTGTTTTTTCATTCCCTTAATACAAGAAATTATCATATTTTAATTCATACATATGTATGACCTATATATGTTTTATTTCCCAAATATTCCACACACACACACACACACTCACACACACATATATATATCAAGGGACCATTCCAAATAATATAACATAGACAAACTCAAAATATCTTATGAACACAAAACAAGTTCCCTAAGTTCTTCTATACACCTTACACATTTCCTTTTTATGGATATTAATTACAAAATTTCCTTATTGTAAAAAAATATTATACTTTAACCAAGTAAATTACAACATATATTTTATATGTATTTTACATACATTTCAACCCAAACTAGTTTACAGTTTTTAAGGGAGAAATAACACCTAAAGAGTATATTAATCATATACAAACTACCTACTTGACCTATCTATTCAAGTTCATTACAAACTAAAAGTATATTTATGAATTCATTGATGCATTTGAATGTATTTAAATGACCTAAAAAACTCAATCAAGAATTCCCAATATAACTTACAACTTATACTAACAAATATATACTAAGCTTCAATATTTTAAGGTGTGTTTTAGTCATTTATTTTCATACACAATTATAAATAACCATTCCTTACATGTATTTATAACTTTACATACCTATGAACATATTCATTTGTGTAAAAAAAATAATCAATTTTCCCAAAAACCAAAATTACCAACTATCTATATGTTAGGATGTAAAGTCACTGTTCACGAATCACTATTCATGGTGATTTGGCTTATTGGTGATGTGGATGGTTAGTGATGTGGCTAGGTGATGACTTGACATGACCCATGATGGGTGGTATCACCCATAGAGCATTTTTGAAGGTTAAAAAAAGAGGAAAGAGAAATGGGATGCATTTATCCACTTAGTTACATAGGCTTCCTTGTAAAAGTGTTCGAGGTCATAATGATAGTGGATCACATGTTTCTACTTAGTCATGTGCTTATGGGTCATAATTGGTGTGTGGAGTCTTATTGGATAAGGTCAAAAGTTGGGAATCTTTTGACTCATGTGAAAGCACATGAGAAAGTGGGAGATAAGGATCACTATTATATATTAAGGTCACATGTGGAGTGTGGTGTAGCACATGGGTGTGCACATGGAGTGATTAAGGGGTAATTATGAGATGTCATTAAAATGCTTGACCTTACACATGGGGGGACATGATTCCATATTTATGAATAGTGCACCCACATGGAGGGTGGTAAATTTTTCCTCTCTCTATGTTGTAAATGATATTAATATATAATAAACTCTCCTTTTTAATTTATCCAATTAGTGGATCCATGTAAGTCTTGGGATTAAATTCTTAGAGGTTGGATCCTATACGCTAGTTTATCTTGGTTCACAACATGAATGCTTTAGGTGGAAGCAATGAGTGCTTATTATGTTAGCAATGAAGGAATTACTATGCAAGATTTGTTGTATAAGAGAGATTTATGCTATGATTTAATGAATTATAGAAGCTACCATTTTGCATGTGGTTTTTCTTTGCACACTACAAGGTTTCCACATAATCTCTCGTGTAATGTGTCCTCTTTCTTTCCTAGTTTTTATAGTTTTCTTTTCATATTTATTTACTTGTAATATAGGATATATCTCATTGATATAACATGTAGTATTAGGTATTTTATTCCTAATATCTAGTATCAAAGCATCAATTGTGAAGTTTTGATTTCTAACACTATACATGGATTCCATCATTCGAATTGATAATAAACAGGTATGCAAAACTCTCTCTCTCACACACACACACACACACACACACACACACACACACACACACACACACACACACACACACACACACACACACACACACACACACACACACACACACACACACACACAAAATATGTACACACACACATACATATATAGATAAATATATTTATATATATGCATATACATACATACATGTATGTATGTTTGTATGTATGGATGATGCTTAAATATCCCATCTCATCTTTATAACTAAAATATATAGTTATGGGTCTTTGGTTTTTATTATAAATACACATATAGAAGCAAATCTACCATGCCATTAATTTATTTTGTATTTACCAAACAAAAAATATTATTATCTCTCTCAAAGTTCACAACAACCATAAAAAAGACTAAGGTATTTACCATTAAAATGATCTTTGAATGGTTACTACAACTTGAATACAACATGCCCAACTTGTTTAAGGTTTTATCATGAATTCAAGTGATTTAAGTTATAAAGCGAAACATAAGTATGCTCAAATCTTGAAGAATCTAAATTTTAAGACAATAATGGGACTCAGCCAATATTGTAAGTTTACAAGAATAAGATCAAGGCATAGAGTTTTTTATCCTAAATGACTACCTAATTTTCTTTTTGAAAAAGGACTCAACCTCATCTCTGTAGGCCTATGGATGGAATTGAATTTCATCCCCAGGTATATAGACATGATCCCTAGGTTCATTAAAGAAAAAATTTAACTATGTTCACTTAATTTTTTCCTTATACAAGATTTGGCATCATGTTTATAGACCTATGGATGGAACCAATCCCATTCCCATAACTGTAAAAATGAAACCATATTTTTATTCAATAATTAGAAACTAACATAACATTCATTCAAAGAGATGAATTTTAAACCCAAATTAATAACATATTTTATTTTGTCCCTTATTAAAACTCTATAATCAATTCAAAATTTCAATTGATCTGGTTCTCTATCATTTAAATGAACTTAATGGTATCTCTTGTCTTTTCCCAATAAGTTTCATTCCTCACACCATCCCCCATTCTCCTCTTTCTACCTACTCTCATTTTTTTTCCCAAAACCCTATCCATGTTTTTCATGACTAGTCCTTCTATCAAAATACAAGTGAGTCATTATGAACTCCCCTCTACTTCTAGCTAATATGCATGTTAAACCTATTAACTTGTAGTCCATGACCCAAATTTATAGCATGGACACCACATACATCTTATCCATCATTTCCCAATGGCCAAGTCAACTCAACAAACCAAAATCCTAATTTTTTTTCCTTTGAAATTTGTGGCATATGATAATAAACATAACCAAATGAAACCTAAATTTATTTTAATTAAACTGCATTAGGTCATTTCACCTTGTTTTGTCCCATTTTTAAGTCCCCCAAAAGGGGAAATAAGTAAACAATCAAACAAAATAAATAAACATTAAATACTTATATAAACTAGAATGAATTCAAGGTTAACACAATATAGTTTAGTTCTTATAAATATTTTAAGAAAACACAACCATTTATTCATAGACTTCACATACTATGATAATCATGATAATTGATGAATTCGGACAATACAAACATGCCTTATTTGTTGTAACGAGAAATAATGTAAGAAACATTCAAAATTTTAATAGAATATTGTTTGACATTCATTTCACCTAAAAAATTAAGATTACGGTGTGTGTGTGTGTGTGTGTGTGTGTGTGTGTGTGTGTGTGTGTGTGTGTGTGTGTGTGTGTGTGTGTGTGTGTGTGTGTGTGTGTGTGTGTGTGTGTGTGCAGGTTTTATTTAATTATCTTAATCCCCAATGCTAATATATACACCCTCTTCTCTAATGACATTCTCCCTTTGTATTACTTGTGAGGGTGGGATAGTCCTATAGCCACCTCGATAAAATAATTAGTTAGTATGAGGTTATAACAAGTAATCAAATACTAGATATATTAAATTATCAATAAACTCTTGTAATGTAAATAAATTTCAAATGAAATCATAGTCAAACATGATCATAGTATATTAATAACATATAAAAATGTACTCTAATATAATTGATCATGAAAAATAATAATATGACTACCAATCATACAACATAAATATCCAGATCAAACATGAAAACTAGAACTACAAATCATTATTTCCATATCCCATACTAATAATTAAGTAGTTTTTGTATAGTGGGATATGATGTAACAATCTCAATACTAGTCACCCTTGTGACATTAGTCAAACACATCTTGTCACCATTAACCTTATCTACCTTGAGAAATTTTTTTTGAGCCATTACCTTGTGCTATTACTCATCAAAATTTAGTAGTATGGATACCCTCCCTTAGTTAAATATTAAATTCCATCACTCCATTAGTTTTAATCTATCACTTGTCTTTATTTTGTCACTTTGTTGGTTTGAAATTAGCATCTATCATTATCTTGTCACTTTTTTGGTTAGAACTCGGCACCCATCATTCTACTAATTTGAATCTATCATGTAATAAATATAAATATTATATGACCAAATCAAACTTAGGGTAGCACACCCTACCATTGTAAATTTTCTCAAGAATGAAAATCATGTCAACATAAAAAACTAAGTTAAACAAAATCTTAGATGTCACATCATCATCCCAAACAAGTCATATGTCCACCTCAATCATAATAAAAATATCTAATTCACCTAACATCCCATAGTCCTAACAACCCTTTGCATTCCTTACTCTAATTATACATCAACGGATTCCTTTAGTCTAAACCTTAGGTTAAAATATCAAATAAAGTCCAACCTCATCATTACCTCATCAAATGACATCACTTGAAGTTTAGGTTTGTACATACCCATACTTGTCATCTCTAATTTGATCAAATCTATAACCAAATTGACCATAAATTTTTTGGTCCACATTGGAAACAACCCCTTCAAATGTCATAGTCACCATCGTAAGATTATTTGCATCTAAAACCTAGCCAAGTTTAAGCCTTACACTATATCAAGTTAAATCATCCACTCAATCCAAATAATCTAGGTCATCTAATCCAATTTGAATAGATCATTTAATCATTTAAGCTAATCTAAACCAAATCAATTCAATATTTTCTAAGGTCAATTATGAACTAGTCATGTATCTTTGGCTAGTCAAACCTAGCCCCATGTCTTAGTCAAATCTAAGAGCTTATCTTATCTCTTCATCAAAATTACAATCAAGACCAAACATCAAATGTTTATCTATCTCATTTCAAAACCAAAATGGCTCAAGATCATTCATGTGAAACCTATCATATCCCATCAAATATCTAATATCATAAAGTCAAACTTGGAATTAAACTAAATCAAGCAAAATATAAATTTATTTCAATTTATTCTAAACATCCCACTTTCACCTCTCAATATATTTTAAATCAATCCAACACACCTATTTATTTGGGTAGATAAATCACATCATCCATCATTTATCCCATCCTAATACATGGCCTCCCAAATAGACTTGGATGTCACCCTATTTGAGATACATCTCTTTGTTAACAAGGATATGTTCCTTTTACAGTTCTTAGAAATGGGTACCTGACTTATTATAGACTTTAACCATCTAAACCTAAATTTATTTATAAACAAGAATCATCTAGTCCATTATTATTAATGTCAACCTAATCCTAGCCTTTGTTCTATCTATTCATAGTCATTTTTTTTGGTCCACCAGTCATATTATTAATAATGACTTCCCCATCATACTAGTAAAGGGAACTCTATCCTAACAACCCTATCCAGTACTAGTTTATCCCCTAAGTCATATCCAATACCTTTATCCCACTATATCCAATCATTATTAAACCCAAAATAAACATATTTTCTATAATCAAATAGTTATATTTCCAAGCCAAGTTATTAAGAACAATAATATACTCATCTCAGTATAAAATAGGTATCCATATTTTATCAACTAGCTATTGTAAACATGATCATCTACCCACACACAAAGCCTCTTGATCTAAAAAAACTTAATTCCTCTTATTATATAGAATGCTAATACTATAAATAACATAAAACCCATGAGTGTTCTATTAATAGATGTTGTAATTTTAAAAATTACATCTAATACCTAATTGACCATGGTGATAATAAAATTGAGGATGAACTAGATAAATCCTTATTTAAGAGTAATTAAGAATCGATATGTAAAGATTCATTTCTTAGTCATGATAAAATCATTCCATTTTAAAACCAAGGCCAAAATAATGAAACCATATTCAAAAAATAATAACCCATCATTCACCATCCATTCACCTTCCATCTGTTACATTAGATTTGTCATTTACAAAAATCACTTTATACTAAAGCTTCCATCACCAAGTGAAAAGTGAAGAGGATACTATATACACATAATATTTTCAAACTTTTATCACTTATTAACACTTTTTGTCTTGAAAAAACCCATCAAGTCTCAATATCTCCAAGTGCATGCCTTAAGAGGTGCACTAGGAAAGGGATGGGTAGACCATTGGTGCCTCACAAGATTAGTCTCTTTTTCCACTTGTTACCTACACACTTGTTTACTAAAAACCTTATCCCTAAACTTGTTATTCTCTATTTCACCCTCCTCCAGTAATTTTCCACTTTCATTTACCTTTTCCCTAGCCTAAACCCCCTTTCAGTAGTTTTAAAACTATGTCAGCTAGGTCAACCCTATATTATTTTGTCATCAACCCATAGTGCTAATGTAGTTCATTTTCAGCATGGGTTAAATGTCTAAAACACTACTAGGTGAACTGATTAAACCTTGTTGGTTAGAATTTTTTTAAGGGTTTAGGGTTAGAGTTACCTATATATACAAATTCATTTCACCATTATTGAGATAAAAGAAAAATTAAGATATATTACATATCTGCTTATCCACCATTCTACTTGAAGAGTTGGAGATACAGATCTTGTATTATGGATAAGTATTTTGGATACATTGATAGGTTGTGTATCTTATATCTAATTTATCTTTGTCATCCTTACATACCACAATAATCTATTGTGAATCACCTTGGCCAAGAGAGAGATTGAGGCTCGACAAGCTCATCTTTAAAGGTAAGTATTCCTAACTTTGTTCCTCCTTTGTAAGAGTAGATAGATATAGATTTGTACTTCTCTTCCATGCATTAGCATTATATATATATATATATATTTATTTACATGAGTATATGTCTGTTATTCATGTTTAATTTTATTATCTCTAACCCCCACTTTTTGCCACAAGCTTTGGTGAGTACTAGATTAGATTTGCTTTACTTGTTATTAATTTAGTGAGATATCAAAACACATGACTCCCTTAAGGTTAATTCATTATTGTGCTTGACTAGAGGCTTTTGAACCCTCCCTATCATAGTGTATTATGGTAATAAATCCCTTAATTAGGTCTAGTGGATCCCCATAAGGGCCATGTTCCCGATTATCTAATATGTCCCCAATCAGAAGTGTATGGTATGATCTATATTCTCCTAGTTAGGATTGATTTATATACATGATTAATTTTTTAATACATACATTTTGGTGAACCCAACATGAATCTAACCCTTGTAGGTTTTATTTCACATTTTTATTTATTTTATCATTATATTTATATATATAGTTTTGATACAGGGTCAATAGTGTCAACACAGTTCTAACTTCTGTACGTAGGTTTAAGGCATATTCACATCAATACGACTCCGTTCTATTTGTGAAAGTTTTATAGACTTCTAGTTTATATTAATCGGTTGACCCAATACATTTTTAGGCATCTAGTTTAGAGTACTAGGTCGACCCATTTGACCCTGTACATTTTTAGGATCTATTTCAACATACTAGGTCAAACCTGTCAATGTAGTACATTTTTTAGGTTTTCAACAAATAAGATCTATAAAACTAGGTCAACCCAGTCAACATAGAAAAATTTGCAAGTATAAATAAGGTTACTTTAACAACAATCTTATTCTCCTCTACATCTTCCAACCCACCAAGGTTCCTTTCTATCCTTCTCTATCATTTCTATCATTTGTTACAGTTCTATTTTTCATAGTTTATAGTCTTTAAAAATACCCCTATATACTCAACTTGGTCAAATTTATCAACATAGTTCTACATTCTTTGCATATACTATCAACCAAATAGATACTTTACTATGTTTAAAAGTTGTAATTAGCATTTGTATGCTAGTAATTATCTCACACTTTCATTTCTTATTGCTTGCATGTTTATAATAGATCACATAGTCTAATTAGGTGGTTTTAAATATACCATTTAGTCACACTATTTTCTCCTTTATGCACACACTACCAAATCACAAAATCTTAAAATGCATTATAATAATTATCTACGCAAGGCCTATCAACTTGGATTTGATCACCAAGAGGGAATTTGACTTTGTTTTCTATCCAATTATAGACACATGGTTAATGGTATATATTGACTAAGCACCCAACACCCTTATCACTGTGGTGTGTGAAGTGAAGGGGTATATGTCCTAATACCAAGCTAGTACCATTGCCAATAAAGATCCCTTTCAACTCAAATGTCCTAAAACCATCCTTAGAGTGATTTCTATTTACTTGCTTAAAACCAACTCCCTATCACATCTAAAATCATATTCTAATAATCTAACAAAATTTATGATGACCACTTAGTTATATTTTACTTTTCAAGTTGATTGCTTTCTCTTTGCTCAATTGTATGTTGTATTGCAAAAACTTGTATTAGCTAGCATTAGTGCAAGGTTTTATGCTATGTGCCTCAATTGGATCAATTTCATTTATCCAATTGATTTTATGTTTTCATTCATTTGTTCTTTCAAAAGTACTTGCAAAAATTTTCTTGTTTTAGTACACAGTCATTCCTATCAACACGGTCTTTTATTGACTATCTATTTTTATGCTGCCTATTATACTAGGTCAACCCTATCAACTTTGTATAGTTTTTAGCTCATATTTTCCATATTAGGTCAACCTTGTTGACTTTATATAATTTAAAACTTCTATTTATAGCACTAGGTTAACCCTATTAACTCTGTATAATTTTTAGCCCCTATTTTTTATACTAGGTTGACCCAGTCAACTTTAAAAAATTTACTGTCACTTCCTATTTCCTTATTTTTACATATTTATTACCTTGTTTAGTCCTTATCCCTCATCATAAAATTCCTATTTGAAGACAACACTGAGTTGAATTCAATAGATATGATGTGTTTTATCAACCCTCATAGGGTCTCCCATAATCAGAGTAAGGCTCATCTCCTAGATGAGAGTAATGTTCACATATCCACTTGCACAACAAATTATGACACCCATCGTCATTCTTCTTCACTTCATAATACTCTCTTCTCACATGAAGATCAATTTGAATTAGAGTATACCCCTAAAATGCTCTTCTTTATCTCTAAATTTCCTCAACAACAAGGAAAAGGATCCTTCTACCATTTACCATCTCATGTTTAGTGTTCAAGTTGAAGAGATTCATTCACGTTCTCCCACATTCTCACATGGATATTGGGGTACTACCTTCTTTTATTCTCAACCTCTTCCCTCTATTATGACCCCTTCTCATACCATGAACTCTTCTTCTTTAACTTCTTCTACCTCCATGCCTAGTATCTCCACTAACATGGTAGGTTCTATATCTAGTGGGCCTTTCCCAAGAACCAATATTCTTAATTCTTCTACTAGTGCATCATTTACTACCCAAGGTAATCATGATTCTAGTGATTCCTCTTCTCACCCCTTCACTAGTTAATATTTTTCCATATAAGCAAATTTTGCCACTAGTGCCTCACATTCTAACAGTTCATCTCAAGCTCCTATCAATAATAATAGTGGTACCCAAGACACTAATACCAACTCTAATACTTTCAATAATGCTAAAAATTCCAATCAAACCCATCAAATCTTAATACAAATTCTTAATCGAATGACTACCTTTCAATCTCATAATATAAATCAAATGATGAGAATGCAAAATCACATTCTCCATCTTCAAACCCACCCTTAACCAATGCCTTGGGGCATGCATAATAAAAATGATCCCCCACCTCCTATTCAAGATTCCCATGGTAATCTCATCTCTCAACCTCTTCTTGTCAACAAGACAACTAAACATCTTCAAAATGAGCCTTTTATAACTCAAATTGCTAATATTTATATAAGAGGTATTACCCCTACCATTTCTTACAATGGGTCAACTAATCCTACTCTTCATCTAAAAACATTTGGAAATATCTATAAAGATTAGGTCAAATTTAATACCTTTACCTCTACCAAGATATTATCCAAAACTATCATAGGTGACGCTTTAGATTGGTACAACCAACTTAAAACTCATTTTATTACTAGTTTGGAAAATTTATTAAATGCTCTAGTCCAACAGTTCCAAACTAGTGATCTTCTCAAGAATACTTTGGCTCAATTTATAAATTGTAAATAAATTGAAAACAAAACTACCCAAGATTTTGTTAAAAGGTGTAAAACATTGTCCAATAACTATGAACATAACATGGCTGATGATAACCTTTTCCATCTCCTTACCAATGATCTTTTTCCCAAGTTGCAATATCGGGTCTACACTCTCTCTTTACATACCTTAGAGGATTCCATTGACCAAGAAAAACATCAATATTTCCTTATGCATCAATTCAAGCCACACCAAAATTATATGGGTACTTAGATCTTACTTAAAAACAAAAATAGTAATGCTACCAATGATGGTGTCATAGACTCTTATGACACCATTCATAATATTCAAGATGTTGTTCCTAACTAATCTTTAGAATAAAATCCCCCTTCTCAATAATACACCAATCCTCATTTATCTTCACCTATTAACATTAATGTTCACAAACCTTTATCCTCAGCTGAATCACTAAAACATTTAGCTAGGCCTCTACCATGAGAACTTGATCCCAACTGTCATGTGCAATCTTGGTATGATCCTAATAAATTTATTTGGTTTCACACTAGTTGGGGCCATTCTCATAAGACCTATACACAAATTCATAATTTATCTATGGATTTTCATCTTGGTCCTAATTTTGATCATGATTCTATCATTTAAAATGTCAACAAGCCTATGGCATTGATTTTAGGGCCCATGAAATAAATACTAAATTTCAAGCCTTAAATCAAGCTAATGATCATTTGGATATCTATATAGACCCTCTTACAAATCACCAAAATCACTAAGATAACCAATAAAATCCCACTCCTTCCACCAATAATGTAGAAAGTCTTGTTGACCCAAATATTGAGGAGACTGTGGTTAATATGACTAATATTCAAAGGGTGGTTGCTTTAATTAACCCTCAACCTATCTACAACCCTCAATTATCTCGTACATTTTATGTTATCCAAGATTCTTTTCCAAATAAATTAAATGAGTTGGGGCAAGATGACCTTATAAATTTCAATGATCTAATTCCAACTCCTCCTTTGGATAACACTTCCCATTCTATTTCTACCATCCCTCCATCTTTACCCAACACCAATGATAATCAAGATTTTATAAACACTTCTAACAACTCTCAACCTACACCTGAACTAAATGCTTTAACTTCTAAACACAATTTTAAACTTTGTTTCAAACCTTATCCCTCTTATCAACACATATTCCAATGTACTTTAGCTCCACCTTCTGAGGAATTTATTCATTACTATGTACTTATTTATAACAACGTCTTAAGCATTATGATGAGTAGGATCCCATCATAGAACTCACTAATCTTGTATCCCAAATTCCATTTTTTAAGATTATGAGGACCTCTCTACATAATCAAAATCATCTTATACAACTCTTGTTTGAAATGAAAATCCCTCATCCTTCCTTAGTAGTACGTGAAGTAACCTTATCTAGATTTGAAGATAGCATATTAAAATAATGTGAAGAGATGTCCATCCATGTTGATGAAACAATGGAAACTTCTCTTTATTTAAAATTTTCCATCACTTTAATGATTCTTGATGAGATTCTACTTCATGCGGATGATCCTCATCTATTCATTAGTGTTCAAATTGGTGATATCCAAGTCAAGCATGCCTTGATTGATGAGGTTTACAACACTTATGTTGCCTCTATCAATTTTATCAAAACACTTGGATATTATGAATGTAATCTCAAATACACACACAACACATGTTAAATATATGATCAAATGAAAATGCCTCCTTTAGGTTGTATGTGGCTTCCTATTACCATCCCACCTATCATTATTCAATTAAAGGTGATGATATTTAACTTTATTCTATCTTATAATATTGTACTTAGTAGGTTGTAGACTCACCATATGAGAGTAGTTACTTATTTCACCTAACAATACATTAAATTACCTCATAATGGAGCCATATATAGGATTTAGGGTGATATTAGCCCTTGTAATTTTGAATAATTATAAGACCATGGTGTCTTCAAGATTTTTACTCTTGAACCTTTGCGTAGTGTTTCATTTTATGAGTCTTAATGATTCAACTTTCCCATCAATTCAACTTGAGGTTATAATGGTCATCCTAAACTCATTGGGAATATTCCCCCTAAATTCTTAAATTTTGACTATAATGAGCCTAATAAAATCAACTTAAAGATTAAAACTTTTGATCTCTCACCTCATCTCATCTCTCAACTTCCTACTTCTTTGCAGCCTCATTTTTGTAAACCACCTTGTGATGATATCCTTATTATCTTAACTAAGACTCAACATTACATTCATCATACCTCATTGAATGATAATGTCATCCTTACGTGCATCATTGATCTTCATACACTTTACTACAATGATGGTTACACCCTAGATGATCTATTTTTAGGTGATCTTGTTTAGGACCGTGATGCTAAGATTATCCATTATCATTCCTCTTTATTTTAGTCTTTTAGTGTTTCTTCCCATATTCCACCATATATATTTCCTAATTTAAAAAAAATTCTTAATTATTATAAGGTAGAGATGGTGTAGACACCTCTAGTTTATAAATAACCATGTAGGACTATGCTTATGGATCATGTTATGATTGGGCCTTACTGCTTTACTAGGTACCCAAACCGCTAAACCTACTTATCCCTAAGATGCATGAAACCCTACTTCATCCTTCTATATATACTACCCCTCCCTCAATAGAGCCTACTTTAGAGCTCATTCCTACTCCTAATTTAGCTGAGTCTATTCTTACTTCTGATCCCATCACTCCTTCCATCGAGGCTAGTCCAATCCCTTCACCACCACCACCTTCTCTTGGTGATGGTTTGCTTCTTTTACCATAGATGGATCTATTTACCACCAAATGGGCCAATGAACCTTCCCAAGTCCTTTAAATTCTATTATACCTCATCTTATGAGTACCTCTATAAGCTTACTCATAGGTGTATCTATTGTTTCCACAACATAGATAATCATTCATCCATGTATTGTCATAAGCTATGATAATTTATTGACACTTTACATCCTTATATCCCTCAACCATTAGACAAGTCCATACCTCCCCTAAAGGTATTACCTATGTATATTCCTAATTATGGAGAGGCATATTATATTTGGCACTAATGTGGCACCCACCATACTGATCGTTGTGTCATCCTTCAGTAGCACCTTAAATATCATATCTTAACTATTTTTGCACTTTCTACCATTCCTCCCTCAGGTTGTTCTAAAAAAAAGGTTTCATTTTCTTCTCCCATGGTTCCACCTCTTATGGTTCCATCCCATCCTATGATCCTCTTATCATCTCCTATTCCTCCACCCACGAATCCTTCACCCCTTCCCTCACCTATGGATCCTTCTCCCCCTGTGAGTCCCTCACCGATGGATCCTTCCTCATCGGTGATCCATTCATCTCCTATAGAGTATTCTACCATGCATTATTCTAAGAATATTTTACCTAATATACCTCCTCATCATGATCCATCAATCATTCCTGTCTTTTCTATTGAGGAGATTAGACATGAAGTATTTTCCCAATTTTCACTAAAGATAGATGAGACATTAACTACAGCTCACATCCAACCTCATAGAGACTTATCAGATGTTTTGGATAATGTGTGTGGGTAAATCTATTAGTATTTATGAACACATGCATGGTGTTCTTCCATTTTCATTTTCATTTAGATTGGACATGTGCTCTACTATTATCTCTCTATTTATTATATCATTTGACATTATGTCAAAACTCTTATTTATCATACATGGTGACTTTGATTTCACACTTTATATATTGATTATAATTTCATTTAGATTCTCTTATGGATATCTTCTTTATCATTGCCTTATTTTTCTTATTGAGTTTCTTTCTTACAAACTCTTTTGTTTTCTTTTCATGATTGTTTGCTTTTCTATCTCTATATACATGGAAAATTATCATTGTGACTTGGTTATACAAACCTCATTCCCTTTTTACCATGTGATCTATTAGCAAATAATTAATCTCATTATAATCTATTTATACTGGTCCATTTTGGATCTCCCTTATTCCCTTTTCACAAACTAAGCATATACATGGTTGAGACTTGAGATAACATGATGGTTCATTATTAAGCCTAAGTGTTCTAGTCAGTGTTGTCTTTCGTCACTTAGTTTCCCTTAACCTAAGCCTACATCTCAATCATGTGTATCACTCTATCTCTCATGTTTGGTCATTCCAATTTTATATGGAGGAGGAATATTTAAAATCCTTTAAAACATTCAAAATCCAAAATCATTAATAAAAGGCAATTATACAAAAGGCAAAAACATTTCAAAATTCTTATAAAGTTAAATCACACTAAAAGACATGATTTAAAGAACATCTCTTTTTTCTAGTTGAATATCAAACTCCACAGTTAGCCTCATGATAGAGCTAAGGTCCATTAGGGTGTGGTAGGCTAGTATATTAGAAAAGGAAATTGAATTTTTTTTTAGTGCTACTTACTTTCTCATGCAAGTACCCAATATTCTTAAGAGACCAATAACTCTATAAGGAGTCCTAAAAAATTTAGAAAACATCATGGGAAGGTAGGTCCATTTTAATTTTCTTGTACCAATCTACCTTTTTGAGTTGATCTTAGTAGCATGCATATTTACCTACATAGTTTTGTGTCTATAGTGAACAAGTTTCCTTTATATATTGATGGTCACTAGTTACTTAGTATCTTCTCATGTCCTTAGTATGGCTCCTATCTCTTAAGGTATTCTCATAAGATGCCTCAGTTATTATTTTTACATTCCCTTTTCCATACCCTATATTCCTCATATTTCCTCTTGATAAATATTGTTTTGTTTACTGATCACTCCCCTAGGGATTCTATTTGTGAGTTGGATTGTAAGACCATGTATAGGACTTGGCCTTCCTTACAAATTTCTATAATTTCACATTCCTATTACCTACATCCCTTTTTACTAGTTTTTCCCATTTATGTCACCTCATTGGTGTTCCCTTTGTGAGTTGAAGAACACAAATAAGACCTAACCTTCCTCACAAAATTTTCCAATAATCCAAGTCATAATTAAAATTACATGCATCAAATATGAGATGAGATGTGATTGATTATGAAGTTACACATCATATACATGCTTCCTAGCTTGATTTAGTGTGTTTTATGCTTAATTCATTAATATTTCTCTTTTATCTTCTTATTTTTTGATAACATGTAAGAATCCAACCATTTCTTTATTTTTTCATACTTCTCAGCTTGAATTAGTGTGATAAATTTAAGACCAATTTTGCCAATTTTGTTTTCTATTTTGTACTTCCCCACGTGATTTAGTATGATTAAATAACTTAATTGATTTATTTTTATACCATTTGTTCTTTCATGTTCTTTCCACTTTATTACATTATTTTCATACTTCCCAACGTGATTTAGTGTGATTTTACTTGTTTTAAATTGGTGCCAATTGTTATCTTGTTTAAAAACAAAACTTTTTACCATCATGACTTCCACCCTTTGATTTTATATACATATTCATTTTTTTGGTATTACACATTTCCCAACATGAAATAGTGTGTAGTATATTTTTGATTGATTATATTTTACCACATTATTTTTTGCCTATTTATTTTAAACCATGCATGTGTCCTACATAATGCTAGAAAAGAAACCACAACTCATATATTTCACATAGAATATACAATAAAAATCTAAATACATGTGCTAGAAATAAATATATCTAAGCATCCAAAACCACAACCATAATGCAAACACATAAAATCAACATCTAATTACCAAAATTACACACACACACACACACACACACACACACACACACACACACACACACACACACACACACACACACACACACACACACACACACATCATGAGTTTTAATACAAAATTATAACCATATACATCATTCCAACTCTATAGATGGGCCCACCATGCTTATCTTGTGGCCTAGCCACATTGCCCATAGATGCCTCAATCTGAATCCTCTAAATATAACACTATAAAGAGGTCATTCAAGATCTTAATCTTGATACTTGCCCTTATAGATGAGCCACCTGAGCCTATATCTATGCCAACTAGGTCAAGGTCAGTGGATGCACCTCTCTCTCTTAGGCCTATACCTATCCCGTCTATGTCATGATATTTAGATGCATAGTTCTATCCTGAACCAAGGCCTACCATACTATTACCTTTCCTACACCCATCCCTACCAATGGCTACATCCCCTCTCTATGTGCCTAAAACAACCTCATGGCCTCTCCTACTAGTCTAAACCACCTCGCCTAAGCTGGGAAAGATGGTATTATGTGATCCTCTAGTGTGGTAGGGTTGTATGTTGTCAACACCTCATCTAAGATATCATAGAGTGCTCCCCTCATTATAGACCCCCATCTATACTCCTCTGTAGCATCAATAAAATTCCAACCAAATAGATATTAGATCACTAATATATCACAATAACTATCTATCTATACTCTATCTCAAATAACTTAATATAAAATTTAACTATCTTTTATTACCTAATTGTGTGTAGCCTACCACCATATCACCATCTACATAACCATCGAGCATGGTCTCCCCATTAGTGCATCCTTTGAAAACCTCACCTAGAGGTTTCTACCCAAAATAAAATCTTAGAGCCACCACTTGTACCCATCTTAGGATACACCTAAGTGGTCTCTCTATCACCCAACTCTATCCTAACTCACCTGATGGGTCATTTAAAATGGTGATAGTCTCTTCTCTCTCTTATTACTCTTGATTCTATCAATTTCATGTCCATAGTGGTTATTATACCTCTAATTATGGTGGTAGTAGTGGTCCTTTTGGTACTCCTACCTCTGCAACTATCTCTTCTCCCTCTGCCACTTATCATGCCTAACTTGTCTATGGTCTCTCATGATGTGGTCTGATTGTTGGCCTAATAACTAGTAACCCTAATCCTCCTCTCCCTTAACTCTCTCTTATGTCAAGCCCAAAACACGAGTACCACTATAAACATTTTTGGGTGAGGCTGTGCCATCTATCCTAGTTCCCATGCCACTAGATGTGGCTCCATCCACTAGGTATAGTGGCTAATAATATCTACCCATGCTAATGCTGGTGTCACTATCTCTTAGTTTGACCACACTGTAGCAATGTTCCCATAAGGCTACCCTAAAATGTCTACTTATCTCACCATTTAAAATGTTATCACATGGGGAAAAACTCATGCTACTTGATCCTACAAACACCTTTTTACTTAAGGAAAACTATCATCAACTGTATGGGGCAACCTAGTCGATCGATACATAGGGAGCCTCTCATATATCCATGTGATCAACAATATAATAGAACCTATCAAAATTTTCCCTCTATACATCACCCTTTATATATCATGTACAAGGTGTACCCAAATGATAGAGCCTAAGTCATATAGTACCCTATGTTCCAATATCATCTGGCATAAGGCTATCATAAATAGTGGTACCTTGTTATCCAACTTGTGACACAACACTTGTGTTATCACAAGTCCTATCATTGCCTTTTAGGAGTCTATAATATATGAAGTATAAACATTAAATAAACTAACCCTCAATCTAAGGTATATCCTCTCTGAGCCTACCACCCATATGGCTAAGGCTCTCTTCTCCTTCTCACTATTTGGTACTCCCATAACCATGGGTATACATATTATAGGTGGTCCTAGGATGGCATAGACATCCTCTATGGTATCTTCCTCCACATCCCACCTAAATGTATTAGTCAATCCTTTCTAGGCTCCTAGGAACATGACTAGTAAATCTAAGCTTAATGGAATCCAACACATTTCCATGATGCCTCCTAAGCCTAAAACAATCAATCTAGCTTGATCTCCAATAGATAATCACTCTAATAAGTTAGGAAGACATATTGCATCCACTAAGTACCAAAATTTGGGTAATCCATATAACCATAAAACAATAAAAGATGTATTATATCCTCCACATCATGTATAATAAAAATACATTCTTTTCAAAATTAAAAAAAACAAGCCTTATTTGCTTTAATTTATTCATTTTTAATCAATTGGGCCTTTTTTTAGCCTACTCAGCCCTTCTAGCCCTCAGTCAACCATTCTAGGCCTTTCTAGCACTCTTTTGGCCTATTTCATACATTTTTGTACCATTTTGGTCCCTTAATCAAACACTAGGTTAACCAAAATTTCCTTATTTTGACCAAAATTAACTTAAAAACCTTAGTCAACCATTTAATTTTTTCCCTCTTAGTACTAAGTTGACAGAGTGTATTTTTATACTAGGTTGACAATAATGTACTAAATCAATAGTTTGGAAAACAAACTACATGAGCACATACCTACTAAGTCATCTATGTAGATTTGGATAAATTTAAACCTACTAGGTTGACTGGGTTGACCTAGTTGTTTTTGACTGCTGACCTCCTACATTTTTAGTAATAAATGCCTTTCGGTAGTTATTAATATAAACCCTTCAAACCCATTTATCTACTTGGTTTTTCCTACCCCTAAGAGCTTTTTTGGGTTCATTTCAATTCTTAGAAATTCTTTAAAACAAAAATTTATAAAAAACACTTAAAATTCAATAAAATATTCAAAAATAAGTTTAAATTACTACACTTGCTACCACCGCTAGGAATCCCTTTCATCTTGCCTATCTTCTCCTCACCATCCTATCTCATTTGGTCTCTTAGATCTCTTTTTCTCTCCTTCACAAGTCAAACATAAAAAATGACTTCCCTTTGACCTTATTTAAAATTACTTTTCCAAAATCTTAAATCTTTCAAATATTTTGCATGAGATTCCTTATTTTGCATATATCTTTGTTTCTAATAATCCATTTTTCAAATCATAAAATGTTCTAGAATCATGATGACATATAAAATGTTTTTGACTACTATATGCCTATATTCCAAACATTTCAATTTTTGGCTATTTTTGCACTAACTTCTACAAGTTCACCCAATATTCTTCAATCTAGATACTTTCACTTCTCTTCCAATCTCCTTCTTTATCTACAACACTAAGGTAAATAAAGGTATGTGTTTTTTAATTTTGTCCTTTCATTTATCTTATTTTCTCCTTATTGCATCTTACTTAGCATCAATGTTATGTGTTATCATGTTCTATTTCTCAAAGCACCATCCCATGTTGTACTCATGTGACAGATGATGAGATTTGAGTGTGGCATATGTATATAAATAATATTTTAAATTTTTTATCACTTACTAACACTTTTTATCTTATAAAAACCCATCGAGTCTCAATTTCTTTGATTGCACACCTTAAGGTGTGCACTATGAAAGGGATAAGCAGACCATTGGTGCTTCATAAGATTATTGTCCATTTTACCACTTGTTATCTACACACTTGTCTCCTAAAAAACTTATCCCTAAGATTTTTCTTCTTTATTACATGATCCTCCAGTCATTTTCCATTTTCATTTACCTTTTCCCTAGCCTAAATCCCCTTTAAATAGTTTTAAAACTATGTCAGATGGGTCGACCTTGTATAGTTTTATCATCAAGACACAGTGCTGACATAGCTCATTTTCATCATGGGTTAAATGCCAAAAACACTACTAGGTCAATTGAGTCGAGCCTATCAGCCATAATTTTGTAAGGTTTAGGGCTAGATTTGCCTATATATACAATTTAATTTATCCATTATTGAGAGAAGAAAAGAAGTAAGATATATTATATATTTGCTTATCCACCATTCTACTTGAGGATCAAGCGTAGGGTCTCATACTTTATTTGGAGATATGGATATTATCTTATGGAGAAGTCTTTTGGATAAATTGATAGGTTGCGTAGCCTAGATTTCATTTATCCTTATCATCCTTACATACCACAACAACCTCTTACGAAGCACCTTGGCCAAGGAAGAGATTGAGGCTCAATGGCTTCATCTTCAAAGATAAGTATTCCTATATTTATTCCTCCTTTATAAGAGTAGATAGATATCAATTTGTACTTCCATTCCATGCATTAGGATTCCATATGCATTGACGTAAGTATATGTTGTATATGTATGTTTAATTTTATTATTTCTAACACCCACTTTGTGCCACAAGCTTTGATGAGCACTAGATTAGATTTGATTTACTTATTATTATAGTGAGATATCAAAAGATACCAAAACACAAGACTCCCTTAGGGTTATTGTGTGATTGTACTTGACTAAAGGCTTTAGAACCCTCTATAGCATAGTGTATTATGTTAAGAGATCCCTTAATTAGGTTTAGTAGATCCCCATATTGGTTATTTTCCTAATTATCTAATGTGTCCCCAATTAGAAGTGTATGGTATGATCTAGATTCTTTGAGTTAGGATTGATTTATAGACATGATGCATTTCTAATTGCATATAGATACTTGCATATAATTTTATCCAATAGTCCCTTTTTGTGGCCATAAGCTAAACATCATCTTGTAGTAGCACAACAACATCAATATCATATACATTATCATCATAATCAATGTTATAGTTAGCATTAGTAGGAGGATCAAATCCATCATTAACATCTGATTACATATCATATTCCACATCATTATCATCATATCTTAAATTTTTCAAAGATCATTCCAACACCAACCTCTTTGAGGACATCTCTATTTATATATTCAATTCAAATATTAACCAACAACAAGGCATGTCACTTGATCTGTGTTAGGATGATGAAGTCATAACAAAAATTATGGGACTTCAATATGACTTCTAAACTATTAATTATGAGAATGGATTTGACACCACCTTAGATGCTTGTCTTAAAAATCAATGCAATGACCTTGTGATCATTTCATGAATCTCTTATATTTTTTCCTTGAAGTTAAAATTAGTTCTCTTAATAACCTCTATGATGATCATTTTTCCCATTATCCACTTATTAATAATACTAATCCATCCCCTTCATCTTCATTTTAATCTCCCCAAATGGTATATTACACAAATACACTTAGATATATGATTCCAACATAAACAAGATGGAAATAGACTCACTCTTAACATGCATGAATGAAGAAATTATTAGGTATGTGCATGGAGTTGGGGGACAATTCCATGGATATTACCCATAACATGATCATGTTAATTAATAATGTGATCACATTATTTAATTAACATAATCATGTTATTTGAATGTAGGCTCAGTATTACCAAGCCATAACATGATCACACTATACAATAACATGATTGAGTTATATTGAACAGTAACACAATCACATTATTAATGTGATCACATTATTGACATTTACAATAACGTGATAATGTTACCTATATGTTGAAAAAAATAAAAAAGGAAACCCAAATGCAAAAATACTCATTTTGCATTTTAGTTCCCTCACTCTCCCATAGCTTTCACAATCATGTTTTGCTTAGAAGACTCTAGAGAGTGATAGGAAGTGCCAAATTCATCCCATGGATTTGTTGATTGATGATACCACCATGTAGGAGAGTGATTGAAATCTTCCCTATTTAACCCTAATTTTTCATAATTTCCATTGTTTAACCTTGGTTTTTAATTGTAATTTATTTTTTTAACAACCCATCCTACTAACCCTCCCAACCCTCTACAAAACCCTCTGATTGCTTCTCTTTCTAACCATCCACAAAACCATGTTGTTCCTTTTATCCCTCCACCTAACCCTTCTATAGTTCCCTATAATCCCCTAGTAGTCAATAGGTTTTGATTGACAACATTTTGGGAAACAAACTTGAAATTGAAGAGTTAATTGATAGAATGAGGGATCCTATTTTAACCAACCCACACTGCACCTAAATAGTTGATTACTTACAAACCTTATTAGGTTAAATTGACTCTATAACAAGTCATATTGATTGATAGACCTCATATAGGGATACTTGTAGGGAATATTATATTTATATGTTGTCAGCCCTTTAGGTCAAGAACTTGGATATTTCAAAATTTGACATTTGTACCCTATTCATTGAGCTAACCACCAATGCCCCATTTCTCACAACTACTAAACATTTTCCTATCCATCACTATGTACATAACTTAATCATGACCAATTTTTGTGATCTATGGTGGATGGTATTTGAATATCCACCATGTAAGAACCATGAGATCTCATATTTTTTTAGGAAAATCTATTGTGAGTTTGTCCTCAAGTAGATTCTTAATTATTTTGATTTTAGTGAGCTTTAGGGCTAAGGAAAAGGCTATGTATAGGATCGATCAAGTACACATCATGCACCTAATCAGCCTATGTGGATCCATATCCAAAATCCTCTTAAGCTTGAGATCCCATCTATGGTTTAGTAGGTCATGGAGATAAACACTCTCTATGCTCTTAGTTCACTCACTGATACACTCATTTAGCATATAAGTAGCATTTCACATAGTGATTCTATAGATACACTATAGGCTACTTGACCTTGACCCCACCCTTATAACTCATGTGGATCTATGTGCATAGTACCCTTTAATTATGATGGCATCAGTGGTTCAAATGGCTTAGATCGTATTCTTATGAGTGTTGAGTTTTTGGTAGGCACATTTGGCATACAAACATTAATCATCACACAAATTTAGGTATATTTTATATGTCATGTTAAATTTAAGTTATATTTGAAAATTTAATTTATAATCCAACTATTAATTTACATATAAATTTAATATACTATATATGTCATTTTCTATGTCATAGGAGGTGATGGTTCATTCATCACCATAGCTAACATTTACAATATTTGATTTATCATGACCATTGTTAACACATTCAGATCTAGCTACTGGGACATCTACAACTATATATGCCTCTATTAGGATGACACCATTTACCTATCAATAGGTAATAATTGCTTACACATATGTTTTTATCTTTGCATCTAATTTACTTCTCTTCTCAATAATTAATGCAAAAAATAACACAATAAAAAACATAAAAGTCATGAATGGTCTTATGTTGGACCATGCTACCTTGGGAGTAACATCCTACAATGTTCTTACACAAGTGTATTATGTTCAAAAATTTATACCTTATTCCCAATGACAACCAAAGTTATCCTAAGATACAGACTGCATTTCATTATCTTATCTTGTATGTATCCCATGTACTAAAGTAATGTTGAAAAACATGCATTATATTCCTTTTCAGTATTGTTATTTTTATAGAGGTTATGGAATATGCATTTACTCTATCATTTAAGTAGATATCCAATAATTAGTGTTGTCTTTCCTTGAATGTCACCCAAGTGACTATGGGCATATCTAAATTCACAATTATTTCTTGATAGTCTCAACACAAGTCTATTTCATCTAAAAGTTGTAAAAAAAATAACATGTCCATCCTATTTATTGAAAAATATCTTATCCCAAAGCACCTTTTCATACCTATTAGCCAAGTGTTAGCTTCCCTAATAAAGATTCATCCATTGAATTTAAGATCATTTTCACTTTATTTAGTTTGTGGGTAATTACACCCAAGCTTTGATGTGTGTCACCATTGTCATGAGCTCCCCTAGTGGATGATATTCCATGTAATATATTTGTATCTCTCTCTTGTTGAGCATTATGTTCATAATCACACTCATGGAATGATTTTATCTTATTCCTTAATTTTTCCCTAGAGGCATCCTATCATTGAGTTCTCTTAGCAATGCACATATTTCCAAGTCAATGGGTATCATAATTACAACCTCTTCTTTATCTATAAAATATTCCCTAGGTAGCACAACTTCAATATAAGGTTTTTACTCTGTTCTTCATATAGTTTGATTATGGTTGATATTTTATACCTATAATTAAAAGAGAAAATATGGTCATGTTAATTGTATGATGATTAATCATTCTAATAAGAAATCTAACTTTTTTTAACATAACATAATATAGAAAGCATGGTTCGTCAAAAAGGCCAAATTTTTTGAATAATGATTTGATACAAAATGTATCACCCTCATGTGTTACTTGAAACCTAGTTACAAAACTTTTATTATTGAAAATAAAACATGATAACATAATAATATAGAGTTACACACATTCACACACTAACATTTTTTCAAAAAAAATTCATGAAAACAACCACAATCAATCCTATCAAATTAATGAGTGGGATAGTTGTGTTATAACTATATTTAGTCACTGATTGAGGATGTAGACATTGTAGTCATATCTTATACCCATTACACATATGGTACATTTTATATTTCTATTACCTGAGGTCAATACACTATTTTACAAAAAAATTATTACATGCTTCTAGGGATAGGACATTATTTATGAATAAAACATGAAGCACATTTTTCCATTAAATATTTGAAGCTTCTTTATGAATATACACCCATTTGACTAGTGGAAGTTATCTAAGAAGTGATAATATCCTATTAAATGGGAGTCTCATTCATATACCTCTTTCCCAAAGACTTTCTTAATAATGAAAACTAAAATTCCTATGACCATATTGCATCTAAAACCATAAGGACATAAACTTGACATGACTTCACTTGTATCATAAATATTTCCTCATCTTTGATATGGGTAAATGTGAAAAATCCCTTTTCTCTCTTTCCCATCTATATTTGTGCACCCAACAATTGTATAAGATCCATGTGTGTGTGTGTGTGTGTGTGTGTGTGTGTGTGTGTGTGTGTGTGTGTGTGTGTGTGTGTGTGTGTGTGTGTGTGTGTGTGTGTGTGTATTATGGTAGGATTGTGAAATAAATATCCTAGACCAATCCAATTAAACAACCATATCCAACAAATAATGAGAAACTAATATAATCATCAATGTCATGCCCAAAACATACATCCTTGTGATTAGGCTAAGATTTAACATGAGTGTCAAAACCCACCCACTGGTTTGCCAAATCATTTATCAAAAAGGGGAGATTATTATAAATCATGCCTACTCTTTAATATCCTTCCTTGAAAAATGATAATAAGATCAAATGACAATGTAAGACCATATAAAAAGGAAGTAGTTATGAGGGTCCTACCTAAGTCAAACCCTTATTTCTAGACAAGTAATAAAT